>CM035153.1:46203433-46887161 GCA_020205615.1 Panax quinquefolius
ATATACATACTCAAACTCAAAACATCTTATAATAAGAATTTTAATTATTAAATTCTTATTTTAATAATTATAAAAATTTGGGTTGTCCTGAAGAGGAGAGAAGTTGCATAAACAAGCCTCATTTGATCACAACACTTAACCAAAACTCTCTCAACTTCAAACACCCAAATATTCTTGCTAGACCGGGTCCCTAATCAAGTCCCGAGTTCACCCATAATGGATCAAGAAGTCGATTCAAGATTTTGTTCGGAAGAGGTATAAACCTCAACCACTAGAAATTTGATCTTTAAAGTCATGTTAGATGTTATGTTTAGATGTTTAAATATATTGTTTGTAGTGTCTTTTAATGATCTGGGTTGTTTTAACTCAGATCCATAACACTTAGATGCTCGAAATAGGAGTTTTCAAGAATATGGGAATTTTAATTTATGTTGTCTGACAATGAATGTCAGACCCCATATATTCTTCTGTGTTCATGATTGTTGTTGTTTTATGTGTTAAATCCATAGCCTGATATGTTGTCTTTGCACTGCAACTGAAATAATGATCATATGATGCACATATTTCATGTTATTAACGGTCAAAGATCGTTGGCCGGCATTGACCGGGAGATTTCTGGGTAACCTAGATTTCCCCAGGTCGGTCTGATAGATAGTTCTTGGGTTCAGATCTTGCAGATTTTATGTGTTTTGTACATGTTGTTGCATTCGTGTTATAGTATGTAGTATGTACTACAAATGCATGACTTTATATCACCTAAATGACAAGCATGATCAAAGTATTCGACGGTCAAAGTAGGCCACTTGCACTGATTTTGCATTTCTGGAATTTCCAGAAAAGAGGACGAACAACCTCTCTGACAACGTTTGACCAGATGGTTTCATTAATAATTCATTATAACTAACTTTAATATTTTGGCGATGGTTTCATTAATAGTTTAATATTATTTAAATATTAATGATAATAGAATTATTTGATGTTTAAATCATTTTATAATGATTCCGGTGTTTGAAGATTCATGATAAATTATAATAATTATTTGAAAATTGTTATAAGGCTATGAAAAAATAATATAAGCGATACTTAGGTTGTCGAATAATATTAAAGGTATTGAATAGAGTTTTAAACTCTGTAGTAAGTGATATCGTCTGTGATCAAATTGCAAACATGACTTTGAAATTGATACGGACTTAGATAGTTTGACTGTATATGTGTTTATTTGTGATTTAATGACTGTGAAACATGTGTGTCAATGTGATTAGGTTATGTGCTGACTGCAATAAGCAGTGTTATGTGTTATGATATGTGATTCTAATTGTTAGAATGATCTTATTAATGATAGGTTTTGGTATAAAAGATAAAACTAAGTTACGTATTATAAGCAGCAGACCAGGCAAGTTTCCTATACTTACTCCAATTATTATTGAACAAGTATCCTACCTTTGCATTTTCTTTATGCAATGGACATGAGTAAGAAGTTTCAGAATTATATTATTATTATGCTAGATTATTAACCCTATTGTGATATATTCTATATCCGATCATTATTTATCAACATGTTAGTATATGGTAATTCAGATATATATTCAGTTAGTTAATTTCTAAACATGGTTATACAAGTGTCCCCACTTGGATAATCATCGTATTTAATCATATGTTGATATATATATATATATATATATATATATATATATATATATATATATCGTCTAAGCTATTTGATTGACTGATACTGATTGAAATATTTTTGAATATGATAAAACCTTTTGTATCCAATCAAATTGCTTTGGTTGGATTCGGACTATGTATGAACATCCGAACATGGGAAAACTTTTATGCACCCAATGGCGAGTGAGCGATAATATCGTTTTTGCATGTAGTATTGATCAATACATGGCACATTGGGTAGATCACACTCGTGTCCAGTAAGTTATGACGGTTTGAGATGAAGTTCATTACACCTTTTTGAAAATTGAGAATAATGTTCATAGTATGTCACCTTAACCCTATTTATAGTCGAGACGTAGTTTCAAAAATTTGATAGAGAGTTGTTATGTTATTATTATCGGTATCAGATTACTTCACAACTTTTGATTTATTGTAGAAGGGTAGTACAAAGAAAACATTTAATCCTTTCAGCTAATATTTATAATTGTTATTACTTGTTGGGCACTCAAATGCTTATTCTTGCTTAATTTAAATGTTTTCAGTTAAGTATGATCAACCAGAGGGCTCTGCCAAGAACAAAAGGAAAGGAAAGCTACCCGAATAAGTTTGAGTTATCTTATGTAGTAGTTAGACTTAATTAAGATGATTATATTTATTATATATCATGTAATGAAATGTTTTACGGTCGTGTACCTTGGATTAGACTCTGATATGTAAATTAAGTTTGATATTTATGATAATATTATTATTTCCGCTCATAGAAATGTTATCGTAATGCACTGAGTTTGGGTTTCAAGTATCCAAATTTGGGGGCGTTACATCTTCTTTCTGACTTCTCGATCATAAATGTCCTTTTGCATCGATGCTCTCAAATAGCAATGTTCTAATCTCAGTCTTCAGATTGAATCATTTCTATTGCTTCAATCTTCAAATGATCGAACTCTATGATTCTGATGCATATGTTCTTGGACCTAATTATAGCGTGTCTTGTTGAATGTTTCTCATTTACTGATTGAGACAACACTATGATCCTAAAGAGTGTACATTGGATCTTCAATGTAGAACACCTCTTCCTTCATTTGTGTAGTCTTTGTCAACAACATTTTTGGCCTTCGACTAATCGTAGGCACTGATAGCTTGACTCCTTGTTCTGGTCTCTTCTGAATAGCAAGACACCTCAGATTTGTGGCATGCCCAGCTCGCTTTCTCTTTGTGATCTCCCGTTCACTTATCATCAATGGATTGACCCATGCTTAATCATTTTTTCCTTGTTCTCCAAAAGCTGAAAAGTATCTCTATGTAAACTGCATCAGTTCCTGCTTTGTTTGGCAAACACTACGATCCTGGTTATCCCCAAGATCATTGCCTTCTGTTCTATTGACAGCTACTGCATTTGCTGACTCTCCTTAGTCAAACACTTTTACTAAAGTATTCTTTCGATCTACTTGTGGAAGACTTTATCTTGAATGGCTTCACAACTTAATCTGAATGCTGATTGGGTTAGTGCTGAAGTCTTCTGTTAGCTTGCAAGCCATTCATTGAGTGCTCTCTGGTTTCCTTAAGGTGGAATGTATCTTTGCAGCTTAAACCATAGGCTTCATCCTTTGGATATTCTGGGAGAGCTCATTTGTAGAGAATCATGCTCTCTACGATTTTGCCTTGGCGTTGTGAGCACTTTTGTTGAAGCCTTAGTTCTGCACTTTACTATTTAGCTTGGGTTCTGCAGACACTACGACTCCGAGATCAGATCTTGACACTCTACAATTTTTGTCTTAAAGCTTGTTGTCTTTATTCAATTGACTTAACTACGATTTATGACTTTGATATGATCGATGAGACTCTACGACTAACGAGTGTGGTCTACGATTCTTGACTTTGCTTTTTATAGATGCTTGATAAGTAGGTTTTATACCTACTTATTATCAGGTATATTATTACTTGAATTAGTTGCTTTTACTCATATTTCTTAGCTACTTTTCATGCATTTGTTGTTCATTTTAAAGATTTTATGCTTTGAGTTGTGTGAGCGACCAATGGTATGAAAACGCAAGGAAAACCAATCTGGATATTGTTTTGGCTTTCATGTTCATTTCATGTTCTTGGCTTAGAACTTGAATTATGTTGTAGACCTTCTTCTTAGATTTCCATAACATCTTGAATCATCCCAATCGGAGTTTGGATGCAAGAGTTATGACCTTTGTACCGACGAACGTTGAACTTCACTATTTTGGGTGGCCATTTGCATAGCAGTAACTTCCAGCCCAATTTCGACCTTCATCCATCCATTATTTTGTAGGGTTTCGGCACAGAAATGCATAGCAAAATATAAAAATTTATAAAGCAATTTCTGTAACCCAACACAGGATCCATGCGAAACAAATTTAATTCAGTGGTTTAGAATTTATACCGATAATAGAAAACTCTGAAACCGCTTTGAATATTCCACGCAATCCGAAAGAACTACGCCTCTACGATATCAACACGAACGCCCGCGAATCGTCGCACGATTCTGTAATAAAGGGAGTTGCGGTACTAGCCACCAAAGGAATGGATTTTCTGTTTTCTCTCTAGTCTCTCTCTAAGAGCGGGTAGGGTTTTCTTAGGTTTTGATTAACTTCCCTAAAATGCTGATATATCATATATATATAGCGATGAAATCCAATTAATCTAAACCCTAATCTAATTATAATAAAATCCAAATTTATATATATATTATATCTTAATTAAGTCTTACTTAATTAATATATATATATATATATATATATCTAAAACATCCTTTTAATTTAAATTTGTGATTTAAATACTATCAATCATATTGATATATTTAAATCCTTACAATTTAAATTAATTCCCCTTTAATAACATTCTATGTGTGTGACCTATAGGTTATTATTACGTTGCCAATAATTTTAAAATTATATTACAAAATTATAAACAATGAGCGCATCTAGTAATGCATCACTTCTACCCAAGTAATAATAAGATCGATGATTCAATGTAACCTTTTCGTGACCAATGTTTCAATGTAATATAATCTTTTAACCTTAATATCCTAGATTAAACTTGAGTCATGGAATGTGTCATACTCTTCATAATTTAATCTGAAGTTTTCTTGATCAATGAGTAGACTATATGAAACAAATCACTATTTGAGCATGGCCATGCATTTCATATTCCTACTCAATCAAGAGGCCTATGGATATCACCCTAATATATAGGAGGGTAAAATTCAATCTAGATCACTCATATTCCTCACACGATTCATGATGTACCAAATAATCATCTTTATAGTTCACCCTATTAAAGGCTTACATTTGATGATATCAAAGTAAATAAATTCTCGTGTAGTAATATAGTGATTTTGGTCGGAGGACCATTACATCATTGTCACTATGAGAATCACTAATGACACTTTGCATCTTTGTTCCACATAGAATTCTCATGGTGGGTCTGTCCAGTACATCGTTCTCTAACATGTACCTATGCATTGACTTAATATCTCATATATTTATGACCAATGAGATTTGATCATCAGTCAATCCACATACTAGTCTCAATGCATCATTGTTGTCCCATCAACAATGATACTCGACAAGGGACATTTAAGAGCAATGATACTAATTGTAATTATATACTCTCATGTTTAAGTCACATACTTGAAACTATATAATTTGTATCACTATTCTAAGGAATTTTATTATGTTAACATTTATATAACGCGGTAAATAAAACCATAATAAAATCATTCATTTATTAAATCAAATATAATATAAAAATGTTAAGCAATTATATCAAATAATTGGCCTCTAGGGCATAAACTCTAACAGTCTCCCACTTACACTAGAGCCAATCACTCATATATCTAATACCCATTGAACTAGTGTGACCTTCGTGCTTTTGTTGCGACAAAGCCTTGGTCGGTGGATCTACAACATTGTCATCTGTTGGCACTCTTCCTATATGTACATCTCCTCTATCAATGATTTCACGGATGAGATGGTACCGCCTAAGTATATGCTTGGATCGTTGGTGAGATCTGTGTTCCTTAGCCTGTGCAATGGCTCCATTATTATCATAGTATAGAACAACCAGATCAACAATGGTTAGAACAACACCAAGTTCATTGATGAACTTTTTAATCCATCTGACCTCCTTGCATTTCGCACTAGAAATGTAGCAATATACCAAAGATCATTGTAGAATTGTCATCGCCTCGCTCGAACTCTTCCATTAACAACACCACCATTAAGGCAAAACATAAACCCGATCGAGACTTATAGTCATCATTGTCAGTTTGGAAACTAGCATCTATGTAACCCTTTACTACTAGTTCGTCTTCACCTCCATATACCAAGAATGAATCCTTAGTCCTCTTTAGGTACTTGAGGATATTCTTGACTGTTGTCCAGTGACCTTCACCTGGATTCGACTGGTATCTGCTCGTTATGCTCAAAGCATACGAGATATCTGGATGAGTACATATCATTGCATACATGATAGATCCAATTGCCGAAGCATAAGGGATCTTTCTCATACGCTCCTCATCATCTTGTGATTTAGGACATTGGGCCTTAGAGATCTTTACACCATGAGTCATGGGTAAGTGTCCTCTTTTTGCCTCTTGAATGCTGAACTATTTCAGCACTTTATCAATATATGTACTCTGACTTAGGCCAAGCATTTTTCTCGATCTATCTCGATAGATCATGATACCTAAAATGTAGGCTGCATCGCCTAAATCTTTCATGGAGAAACATTTTCTTAACCATGTTTTTACAGCGTGTAATGAAGGAATGTCATTCCCAATAATTAATATGTCATCAACATATAATATGAGGAATACAATGTGACTCCCACTACCTTTTTATATACACAAGGTTCATCTTCATTTTTAATAAATCCAAACTCTTTGACTGCTTCGTCAAATCGAAGATTCCAACTCTGAGATGCTTGCTTCAATCCATAAATGGATCATTGCAGCTTACATACCTTTCCAGTGTCCTTTGGATTGACAAAACCCTCAGGTTGTGTCATATACACATCGTCAAGGAGATTTCCGTTAAGGAAAGCAGTTTTGACATCCATCTGCCAGATTTCGTAATCATAAAAAGTTGTAATAGCAAGTAAGATCCTGATGGATTTAACCATTGCCACTGGAGAGAAGGTTTTATCATAGTCAACACCTTGAACTTGCTTGTAACCTTTTTCTACCGATCCGGACTTTGTAGGTTTGTACATTACCATCCGTGGTTTCGGTTTCTTCTTGAAAACCCACTTGCACCGATTGGTTTTATTCCTTGGTGGATCAACCAAAGTCCATACTTTGTAGTATACATGGAGTCCATTTCAGATCTCATGGCTTCAAGCCATGTCTCAGAGTCTAGTCCATTCATAGCTTCTTGGTAGGAAGTAGGCTCATCTTGATCTATGAACATCACATCGCCATTTTGAGTCACAAGATATCCATAATATCTCTTAGGCTCTTGGCGTGTCCTACCAGATCTACGAATTCCTTTTGTAATTTGAGCAGGTTCACTTTCCATAACATCTTGTGGTTTCTGCTCACGTTCTGACTCAGGTTCAATGATATTCTATGGTTCTCAAATTTCTTCGAGTTCAACTTTCCTCCCACTATTTCCTTTATAGACAAATTCTCTTTCTACAAAAATACCAGTTCGAGAAACAAACACTTTATTCTCAGAAGGTTTGTAGAAATAATACCCTTTTGTTTCTTTTAGGTATCCCATAAAATTATATTTGTCAGATTTAGGTCCGAGCTTCTCAGAATCCAGACGTTTTACAAATGCCTCGCAACCCCAAATCTTCATGAACGACATACTAGGATGTTTCCCAGTCCACATCTCATATGGTGTCTTCTGAACCGTCTTTGTAGGAACACGGTTAAGTGTGAATCCAGCTGTCTCTAAGGCATGAACCCAGAAGCTTATTGGAAGATCCGCATGACTCATCATTGATTGTACCATGTCCAACAAAGTGCGATTTCTCCTCTCAGATACACCATTCCATTGTGGTGTTCCAGGTGGAGTGAGCTGTGATATAATACCATAGTCTTTTAGAAGGTTATCAAAGTCTTGGCTTAAGTATTCACCCCCTCGATTGGATCGAAGGGCTTTTAAGCTTTTGCCAAATTGGTTTTGAACTTCATTCTTGAATTCCTTGAACTTTTCAAAGGTTTCAGATTTGTGTTTCATAAGATACACATATCCATATCTACTGAAGTCGTCGAAGTAAATGTAATGAAGTAATAAAACCTACCTCTTGCTAATGAATGCATGGGTCCATATACATCACTATGTATAAGTCCCAATATATCGTTAGTCTGATTCAACTATGTCCGTGAAAAGGGCTTTAGTCATCTTGCCTAATAAACAAAACAAACATCTCTCATATGATTCTAAATCAAATGAATCCAAAAACTCATCTTTATGGAGTTTGGATATGCGTTTCTAAATTATATGGCCTAAACAACGATCTTTAGAGATATGTCGGATTTCAATCATTTGATTTAAATCGTTTTGTATTTATGTTATAGATAGGCATTTCTAAATCAAGAATATAAAGACCATTAAACAATTGTGCAACACCATAGCATATATCATTTAAGTAAAACGAACAATGGTTGTTCTTTATTATAAATGAAAAACCTTTCTTGTCTAAACAAGAAACATAAATAATTTTTTTTCTTATAGCATGCACAAAATAACAATCTTCTAATTCTAAAACTAGCCCAGTGGGCAAAGATAAATGATAAGTTCCTATAGCCAGTGCAACAACTTTTGCTCCATTTCCAACTCGTAGGTCAACCTCTCCTTTTGCCAAAGTCCTACTCCTTCGAAGTTCCTGCACATTAACACAAATGTGAGAACCACATCCAGTATCCAAAACCCATGATGTAGAAGTAGACAAGTTAACTTCTATAACATATATACCTGAATCAGAAGTCACACTTCCTTTCTTTTTCTTCACTTCTTCCAAATAAGCATGATAATTCCTCTTCCAGTGTCCAGGTTTTCCACAGAAGTGACAATCACCTTCTTTAGCCACCTTGCCATTAGGCTTTAAGGCCTGTTTAGTTTTGGAATTGGGTTTGGCACCAGATTTAGATCTTATCTTCTTCTTACCTTTCCAATTTCCCTTAGCATTCCCCTTTTTCACCATCATTATGGGAGCAGGTCCTGCCTTTTTCATGTTCTTCTCGGCAATTCTTAACATTCTCAATAACTCATTAAGGGGTTTCTCAATTTCATTCATAAGATAATTCATAACAAATTGAGAGTAGCTTCTGTTCAAGGATTATAAAACAAGATCAGTTTGGGCTTCCGGAGTGATTGAAAAACCTAACCTATCAAGGTACTCAATATACCCAATCATTTTCAGCACATGTGGACCAACTGGATCACGTTCACCCATCTTGTAGTGATACAACGCCTTGCTTGTATCATACCTCTCTCCTTCGAGCATGCCCTTCGAATAATTTCTTGAGATGCTCGATCATCTCATAAGCATCCATCAACTCATATTGCTTACAAGCTCGGCGTTCATGGTTACTAGCATGAGACAACTCACGTCTGAGAGCATCATCTTGATGCTTCTTGTAAGTATCATGTTCTACGTCGTCGTGCGATGTCATTTGAGTCTTTGCGAGAATGGGCTTTTCAATGACATAAAGCTCACGCTCTTTTTTGAGGACAATCCTCAAGTCCTATGCCGGTCAAGAAAATTAATTCCACTCACTTGTCCTTCTCGAGGGTGATCGTAGTGAAAGACTACTTGTGTTGTTGTTATTTGCCATTGATATCTATAATTTATAAGTGCAAAAATAATAAGTCAAATTGCATAGTTGATATTATGTAATTGATAATAGTACATTCAAAATATACCTCCCACTATTTTATTCAAATTAATAGCCCTCACCATTAATTCGGAAAGCATTTTCTACTAAATCTTTCTAGTGAGCCAAGATCCATATTTCATTATGCCTTAAGTTAGCTTTAGCTAACCTCTTAAAACATAATTATTTAGGTAGACAACCAATTTGTCAATTATATCGTATATAACTCTTGGATAGTTTGGTAAACAACATTTGTTTCTAGTCCATCTAATGGTACCTACCAAACTCTATGCCTATAAGTCCACAATCCTATTGAGATAACTTAGTTAAGTCGGGCCCAATGATTTTAACAGTTTGGATATCACAATTATCCTATCGTATCTTACCTAGATAAATAGGGTACTTTGCTTTGGCAAACCTACATCTATTGATCAAGGTCTTGATGAGTGTTATTCATTGGAAGGCATCTGATTTAGACTTAATAATTTAATGAGGGATTTTATAAATAAATTTAGATCTCACAAATTTTTTAATCTTATTAAGCATGCACATTATTTATCATATCATATCGCATACAAGCATAAATAAAGTGCAAAATTAAATATGTCACGATTATGGGCCAATCACTTTGTCGATCTTTTCAAGATAATAAAAGATTGAAGGTCAATCTAAGGTGGTAAAGATCTCAAAATAGTAGCTTCCTTGGATCTTCTTCATACATGTGCCTCCTCTCCATCATCATCTTTCCATCGTGTTCTCCATCTTGACATCTTCATTGATTCTGATTATTACATGACATAAAGAAACCTCGAGTTACATTTGAGGGGATTTAGATGAGAAGAGAATATTACATTAGAATTTTTAGAAAGGCACGACATGCAAGTAGTATTTCAAAACCAAAACACCACTAACCTATGGGTCAAAAGTCCATAATTGTGCACCATGCATATCATAATAAGCACATAACATTTTATATATAATTAAAGAAAACTATATATAACATATGGGGGAGTTACGACCATAAAGGCGCTTCTGACGGCGGGGTCAAAGGGGGTCTCCCCCTAGCGGTGGTCGGTGACTGACTGTCAATGGAGTGGTCGAAGCGGTGCCTGGAAAAAATTTTCAAACTACTGATCGTATTGTAGAAATTTTTCATCTGAATCTCGAAAGCAGATTTAATCATATATTTAATCCACCAAAATACTCATAATAACAATACACCGATGAGATATCATATCCGTCTAGTTACAATTAATCATATTAAATCAAATTTTCATGCTTCTAATCCAATTAGAGCGAAGTTGTATCTCGTTATTACGCTTATTTAAGATACAACTAATGAACTTCATATACATGCATATCTATTACTGATATTCATAATACCAGAATATGCCGATTACAGAATATCATATACTCAATTTCAGATCGGTAAAATTGTATCATCATATATCATATATATCGAAAACAATATAATCAATTTCAGATCGGTAAAATTGTATCACCATATATCATATATATCAAAAACAATAAAACACGTAATCTGAATTGCCCTAGAGGCCAATTATTTGATATAATTGCTTAACATATTTATAAATTCTTCAAGAATGAAAGTTGTAGAGCTCGTCGAGATCTGCGATTTAATAGGTGGCAGGCCTCGTAACTCATTCCGGATGAAAAGTTATGGCCATTTTACCATATGACTTACTGAGGAAAAAGGACCCACTTTGGTGGCTTTTTTGTGAAGAAACCCCGTAGGGGGGTACAAGCTAAAAAATAGTAGGTATGCTAAGCGTGGTGAACCTAGCGATGTAAAAAAAGCCGGTACCAATGAAGTGCATAGAAAAAAGCGAATTTTGTTAGAATTTGAGTCCAAGAAGGATTGGTTCGAGCTATTTGATTCAAGGACTTCTAAGAGGACTTAAAGACATATAAAGAGACATATAAAAGGAGGAGAATTGCAAGGATTAAGGATAGGATTCCATTAGATGAGATTAGATTATAATAGATTACAATCCCAAGATTAGATTTAGGCCCGAAGATTTAAGCGATTGATCATCATTGGAGAAAGCAGTTGGAAGCAAGAGAATACATATTTTTTATCTCAATTCTAATTTCTTTTCTTATCTATTTGTATCTTTTAATGCTTAATCAATTGTGGATGATGGATTCTAGTTCAGTTATAAATTAAACTCTGTTTTGAGATTACTATGGATCTTATTGTGTATTTTACTTTGATATGCTTCTTTGTTAGTCTTATTAGCTATATTTGGATTGTGTATTATGGTTTGCCATTAATTGCTTAATTTCCTACCTAACAATTATTATGATAATCTATATGAACTCGAGAGACGGGTTATGGGTTTAGATCTGATCATAATAGCATGTATTTATGTGTTCTACATGGAGTTGGAATTCATTATTTGTGCTTAGGGTAGAGATATACCGAGGCATTGCATGTAGTCTAATAAGAACTTGTACTTAAACCCTTTTTAATTGAAATTCACATAGAGATATAGTGGGTTAGTTAATTAGGGTGTTCAATTTGATTCTATCATCTGTGGATTTGATTTGATATGAGTATGGTGTATTGAGAGATGGCCATATTTTACTTTCGTGTTCTTGATTAACAATCCAGTATAAATAACTTGGCTTAACAGGAAGTGTGTTGACTTAAATGAAATAATAAGTGAAATTATAATCTTGAGTCTTCATTATCCTGTTTCATTCTAGGGATAGTTAGTAATAGTTTAATTCATTATTTTAAATTAAAATATTAAATCATTTGTTTAAATAAGATTAAATTGGCTATAGGTTAGTACTTGGTAATTCTTGTTAACTAATTCTTTGTGAAAGCGATACTCTACTTTCACTTTATTACTTGTTGACCACGTACTTTGCGTGTTGTGCGTAATTAGATTTTACCCAACAAGTTTTTTGGCGGCGTTTCCGAGGAATTAGTTTAATATTTTTTGCCAATATTAGCTTCAATCAAATTAGTCTTAATTTAAATATTTTAATTTATTTTTATTTTATTTTATTTTATTATCTTCTTATTTTTCTCTCGTTTCAGGTACCATAGCTGGATGCAATTATCAAAGGCAATATTCGAGTATGACTCAACCAAGGGGAGCGGGGATTGATGGACTCGATGTATTTTCTGCATTATCAAGACAACTTGAGACACTTTTGAGGAGGTTGGGCGTTGTTGCGATTCAACGTAATCGAAGGATAACAGTTACTTGCAATTATTGTACTGGCAATCACTCGAGTAATCAATGTATCATTAGTCTTGGGTCGGTACAGTATGGTGGTAACTACCTCAACAACTATTCTTATCCCAGTTATCATGAAGTTTGGGGTATCACCTGGATTCTTCATGGAGCTATAATTATCAAGATCAATATTCTGCTCCAAATCCAACATACACACCAGAATTCTCATGTCCACCTCCATTGCAAGAAGAAAAGTCATAGTTGGAAGAATTAATGTCAAAAATCATAACAAACCAAGAGGAGAGGATGATGAGTCAAGTAATATCGAGCCACAATTTTCAAAGACCGGATGGAACAACTCATCCCCACTTCAACCCATGGTCCTCAATACATGGATTCCAAAATCTGAGATAGATAATTCAAGGTTGGAGGAATTGTTGTCCATGTTCGTAGCGTCCAATAAGGAGAAGAGGATTTATCAAGAGATATCAATTCAAAATCGGTAGAACTAGATGGATCAAATGTCCTCAAAATAATTGGTGTTATGACGAGGATTCCGAGTATGATGAAGTTCGAACCAAATCTACCATTGGATGAGCCACGAGATGTTGAAAAAGAGGAGACGAGGGGGATAATGAAAACAAGGTTGGTGAAGAACTAACTATGAGTACCAACGAGGATGGTAGATGTTATTAGTGCCCCAAGTTCCTTCTCTGCCAAAAATCAAGGGTCCAGTTAGATTTACAAAACCGTGCTCACTTGGTAGTCATGTCGTCAGCAAGGCTCTTTAGGACATGAGAGCTAGTACAAATGATAAGCCATGGTGGGATGAGGAGGAAAAGATAGAAGAAGAAGGCCGCGCGTTATACATGCTTGCCAAGCCTCAAAGCCCCAATTGAATCATAGGCTCAACAGATGGAAAAGCACTTAGTTATTTAATATTCTCAATTGGGCACTTATTTAAACAAAGCATGCTAGGTGACTTTAATTTGATAGCCATCACGAATGGGAACCTACCAAAAGTTACATTATTTTTTATGGATAGAGGGTTCCTCAATTTTTGAAGGGGAATTGGATAGCATTGACCAGACAAAGTTAGGGTGAAGAGGCGTAAATCAAGCGCTAAGCGGGAGGCAACCCAAGAATTTTATATTTATATTCTTTACTAGTTTATTTAGTAGATAAGAATTATTTTTCTTATTAAGATTCTTTTATAATCCAAAGTGCTATTCTAATCCATGTTGTCTCTCTTTATTGCGGTATTGGAGGTTGATGGATAGGCAAAAGATTATGGAAAGGAAGCCACCGATCGAGCCCATGATATAATATCCTCCTTCAAATTTTGATGTGGATGAGTTTTCAACCTTTGTTCCACGCCACCATCACCTCACGCTTAACTGATTACATGGAAGTTCTCTTCTACTTAATGATTTATTTTACAATGAAGACATTGTAATTGTTAAGTTTGGGGGAGTTAATTAGTTTAGTTTTGCATGTTTAATGTAGTTGTTTTAGTTTTGCATAAGTTGTTGTGTTTGTTTAGTTTAGGTTTATTATATGTGTGCATTCATGTAGTGTAAGTGCATAATAGTTTGCATAGTAGAGTAGTTGTAAATAGTTTTATTTATGTCTATAATTTTTTTCAAAAATAGAAGTTAGTTCTTATGTTCATCTTCATGTTTCACTATTAACATAGTTCTGATCTATTTTGGATGATGATGAGATTGGAATTGAGCAAACAAGTATAGTACTGACTATTAGAGCTTTGATGTGATTTCTTGTTATGGATTGAATCTTTTTCTGTTTGAAACTGGTATAATAAGGATAGCACAATAAAAACAACTATGTGGATTGATTTAGTCTAAATTGATACATAATGTACTTCTTAAAGATAATACTAGTTTAGATAAATGAAAGACATGAACAGGCGGAGATGGTTAAATTTAGACAAAAACTTAAGTTTGGGAGAAAAATTTGGGATATATAAGCGTCATAAAAAAAAGAAAAAAAAAAGAAAAAAATGAATAAATACCGTTACTAGTCTTGTTTTGGGGACTTTGTTACTTGAGCAAGTACGCCCGATGGGATTGTCTTTACATCTAGCGCCCTAAGGACTTTATGATCGGGGAGTCGTTGGTCAAAAGCTCGCTAAGGGGTAACACTGTTAGCCTAATGGAATGAGACATTGCACAGTCATGGTTAATAAAAAAAAATAATAAGACGGGAAAAGAGCAAAAAGCCCCCGTAATGAAAAGTAAAGCATAAGTATCCCGGATTGGATTCTTGAATTTGTTGGATGTTTGAATTTAGTTGGATCTAGCTTGTTTGTGAATTTTGTGAGTTTACCTTTGTGGCGGCGCCTTTAAAGAGATCTATTATGTGTTATATTTAGCATTATATCGGTTAGCATGGATCTTTGAGCACACACTATGATATACCGATAATATGAGTTTAAGATTTGATGATTGACTAGGAAATTGTTGATTGGTTTTGATATGAAGTATTGTCATGTTTATTTGATTTCGCTGAGGTCGGTTGAATAGACTTGTTTTCTGTCATTATTGATTGATTCGTAGGCAAATAGATTAGTTGCATTTCATTGCATTTTTGTTGTGTTGCTTGGGGACAAGCAACGATTTAAGTTTGGGGATATTTGATAAGTAGGTTTTATACTTACTTATTTGGTATCTATTACTTGAATTAGTTGCTTATACTAATGTTTCTTAGATTCCTTTCTAGTGTGACAACCCGATATTTTCTATAAAAATAAATCATAAATTCTACATATAATTTTTTTTTATTTATTAAAATAAATATGGGTGATATGTGCCAACATAATATGTATATATTTATGGGTGTGATATATAAAAAATTTATTTATTACATTAATTATTATAGATAATTTTATTTTAGAATTATTGATTATTATCAATTATATGCTTATAATAATTAATTCCATATTAGAAATGTTTTTATCAATTCTTTTTCATGAAAATATAATCTTATATTATTTAAATAATATATGAGATGATTTTAGAATAATTATAATAATTATTTTATTATATAAATTTTGTTCAAAGTTATTAAGTTAATTATTTTAACTTAATTAATAAGGTTAATTATACAGATAAATCGGATATGGAATCAAACCCCAATTTTGGGTTTTGATCAAGGAATGAGAATAATATTATAATATTAAATATATTTTGATTTTTCGATGCTATAAATATATCTTTGTATATACGTATTGATAATAGTTGGTCAATTATGTTGTGTTATGACCAAACCTTAGTATTAGTGTTAAACCCTAATTAGCAGTCAAATTGAGACTTAAAAGTGCTGTCGAAGACAACCGTGATTTGTGTTATCTGAATTGTGTTTTAGATAAAGCCTTATTGTTATGAAAAAACCATAATTATAAATTTAGAACCCTAATTAAAATATTAAACCCTAATTGAATATTCAAGTTACTTGAATATGACAAGTCTTATTGGGTTGTGTAATTTAAATCAATAAGGATAATTTTTTTTAAATTCCCAAAATGAGTGGAATAAAACCCTAATTAAATAATTAGGGTAATGTAAAATTAATGTATTGAACCATGTCATTTTTCATGTCCCAAACAAATTAAATGAGAGCCCAAAAGGATTAAATGTATGGCCCAATCTTTAGCCCATGCTGCTAGGGACTTTTTGGTCATTCTATTTAGCTAATTTGGCAATAAAAGAAAATCAAAATTGGGCTAAATTGGGGGGAGATGTATCCGCAAAAGGAGGAAATAGATAGCATGTGTTGATTTATTTTTTTACTTTAGTTAGTAACCTACTCCCTTAGGTGTCAACTTAAGAAGCTAGCCACCATGTTTTATCAACATTGCAAGTTATATGGAGAGAGAGGAGAAGATTTGTGTTAGGAGATTTCATGGATATATATAATATATCTTCACAATTTTTAACCAACACAAAACATATTATTTTTTTCTTTCATCTCACTATTCCAAGTTAGCTAAAAAAAAAATATTAAGGGAGAGAGAGAGAGGGGTGTCGACAGCCTTGGAGGAAGAAGAAGGAGGAGTTTTTCATGTCATCCAAGTTTTTAAATTATTTTGTAAGGAAAAGGAGGACATCCCACAAAACTAGGTATAAAACCCTAACCTTAAGTTTTGTATAATTATTTTGGTTGTCTTACAAAATAAAGACCTTATGTTTCAAAACCCTTGAACTCTTGAATTACTTGTTTTATAATATTTCAAGTATGGATCTCACCATTTTTGGGGTTAGATAGTTGATCAAAAGTATGAAGTAGAGAAAGATAAAATGAAAGTTAAGACTTTAAGTTCATAATACTTTTTCATTATGTATGTATCTTTATGGTTGAAAGAAAATTTTCAAATTTTTTATACCATGTGATAGAGGGCTAAGATAAGAGTAAAACCTAGTTGGAATCGTATAAAAGTGATTTGAAATGAGCAAGATCGACTTTTGGAACTAAAAACGCTGACTGTCGGAACCTCCGCTTTTGAACAGTCCACTTCTGGCCTATTTTCCGAGACCAAAACAAGTCTGAATTAGGTTTTTGATAAATGGAAAATGAAGTTCGGAAAGATACGAATCCAACGCCACTGACAGAATCGAAATCCGAGTTGTCGATTTTGTTTTATGATTGTTTTCGTAAGAGACCCCAAATCTGGAAATGAAATTCGGGACTTTATTTTGACAGTCACTTTAGTCCAGTTTTCTAGGCTCATAACAGGCCCAAATGAAGTGTTTAATTAAAGAAAAATGTAATTAAGGAAGATGCGGATCTAACGAGTCTGATTGGCCCTCAATTGGAGTTGTAGATCTCGGTGTACAAAGGTTTTCGTGAATGACCTCAATTTGAAAAAAGAATTTAGAAAGTTAGGAAATAAATGAACTAAATGATTTATTTATTATTTGATTAATGTTAATTAATGATTAAGATTGCTTAATTCAGGTTAGGTAATAATAATGTAATTATTTATTTGCATTAGCATAATAAAATAATTATTTATTATTTAATTAATATTAAATAATCAATAAGTATAAATGTTAAATAATTAATTATTCTTTAAGAATAATTAGAAATTTATAAAGTAAATTATTTATTTATTTTTCAAGGAAAAATAATTTATTTAATTAATTATTATTAAATTAAATTTGATAATCTATATTATTGTTATTATTAGTAGTATTTTTCCACTCATAGAAATGGTATCGTAAAGCATCGAGTTCGGGTTTCAAGTACCTGAATTTGGGGGCGTCACATCATGGTATCAAAGCTATAGGGTTAGAAACCGTAGGTGGGATAGACCTTAGGCTATAACCTTAGAATAGAGGAAAATGTTAAAAATATAAATAACTCATATAGAGTTTAAAAATAGATGAATCGGATAAATTCATCGTCAAGCAAACTAAAAGATAACTTATATAAACCCATTATTTGTTATGTGTATATATTTTATGCTAATCAGGATAATTTATGTGTGTAGATGTCAGGTGAAAAGGATTAGGATACCCTCGGATTGTAAAGAAGGAGCCGATATCAAAGCCAATAGCTGAAATAGAGGCTCAAAGTGAAAGCAATCTCGATGAGGTGGTTATTGTGGAAAATATCGTACCAGATCCAGAAATGGTGGAACTAACCGATAGTGATTTAGACACTGAAGTTGGAGCTGATCAAGCATCAATCGAAGTGCAGAATCTACGGGACCAGGTTTTCTCTTTGGAACAGTTATGGGAAATAGAAAGGTTGTTAAATCGCCAACTGCGAAAAGCATTAATAGAAATAATTGAAGAACAAGATAAGCTTAAAATCCAAATTAACCAAATGGGAGCCAAAAGCAACAAGTCGTGTGTAGCTCCGAATAAGAAGGGAAAAAGAAAAATGAAAGACCGTGATATAGGAAATCCTGATAACAACCAAGGGAACTTTAACCGCAAAAAAAAGTGTACAAACTGTGATAAGAAACATAAAGGTGTGTGCAGGAAAGGGGAGAATGTTTGCTACAATTGCGGACATGAGGGACATTTCTCTCCTCAGTGTCCCAATCCAAAGCAACGTATCTGTTTTATTTGTGGGATAGAAGGTCATCAGGCAAAAGGTTGTCCAAGATCAAGAAAAAGGCGTAGTGAATAGGTAGTATAGGTTATGTGGTGTAGAGTGCATTTAATATAAATATGTGAAAAGTATGGCGTGAAATGTAATATTCTTAACTTTTGTATGGGTCAAAGCCAGTAAATCCAGAACTTTTGTGGTCACAAAGGGATAACAGTATGGGCTATGTTATGTAAATTACTTTGAATTAATGAAAATGAACCTATGTTTGAGTAATGAAACAAGTTTAATATATTAAACTTATGTGATAAGGTTTAGAATTTAAGTTAGATTATGTTTTATTTAATCAGATAATGCCGCCAAGACGTCAAACTATAAATCAAAGGGCAGAAGAATCTGTCAATAATGTTGGGGGACAATAACCAGATTCAATGCAACAATTTGCAAACATGGTAGCTCGGGCCATGCAACAAGAAATGCCAGTGCATGAGGAACCAAAGAAGACAATTGTCAGTAAACTTTAAGGACTTCAATTCAGTGGGACCGCTTGAATTTAGAGGTACAACTGACCCTGTAGAAGCCCAAACTTGGGTTAAAGAAATTGAAAAGGCGTTTGTAATAGCTAGGGTAGCTGAGGGGCAAAAGACCGCTTTTGCCACCTACGTGATGAAGGGTGAGGCAAATTTTTGGTGGGAAGCGAATCAGGCGAGGGCAGGAGTAGGTGTAGTTGCTTGGGATAGGTTTAAAACTTTGTTTTTCGAAAACTATTTTTCATCTAGTATGCAAGCTAGGATGAAGGTAAAATTTCTGGAGTTAAAGCGAGAAAATATATGATTATTGTGAGTATCGCCATAAAATTTAATGAGTTAGCTAGGTTTGCCCCGCATCAAGTTAATCTACAGAGGCTAGAAAAGCAAGGAGGTTTTGGTGGGATTAAAACCACGGCTCTAAAATAAGGTGTGATGTTACAGATCCCTACATTTACAAAGACTCATGGAGAAAGCGATTATTCTTTGAGGAGGGAAGTGAGGCCATGAGCCTCTGACAACAAGGAAAGAAGGAACAAAGGAAAGGTTGAGGGAGTGGGAAGGTGGAAGCAAATCTCTGGGAGCAGGGGTGAAAAGAGGAGGAGCGACTTTGGGGGTGTGTGCGGGTGAAGCGAAGGTGCAAAAGAAGAATTTGGTGGTGTGATGTGGGAATTGTGGGAAGAACCATTTGGGAGAATGTTTGAAAGGTAAATTTGCAAGTTTTTAAGTGCAGGCGGAGGGCCATATCTCTCTAAGCGCCCCAATCCTAGGACAATTAGTGGGTGTTTTTACATGCGGATCGAAGGGCATAAGGTGAAAGACTGTCCAAAAAGGAGAACGGAGGAAGAAAGCGTGAATATGGGGAAAAGTGGCGGAACTTTGGCAATCACAAGACCAACTTTATCTATGGTGACAAAAATCTCTGCGGGTCTTCACACACATGATCCAGGATTGGTGGCGGTGTGGCAAAGGAACTCCATGTATTTTTCGTATAACTTTTATTTTCTTATATATGATTTTCCTATAAATAATAAATTATTTTATAAAGAAATTTTGAAGGAGGAATTTGAGTTCTTTTAGAAATCAAATTTTCGTTTAATCAGAAAGACAAGCTTTATGTGAATAGTTAAAGATCAGTTTGATCAAAGTGATAGAGATCTACTACAATGATGATTGTGTATGCTATGTACTACGGTATGTATAGGTTTTAAAGCGGTGATTAGGGGACGGAATCTTTATAAGGGAGGTGAATGTGACAACCGATATTTTCTATAAAATAAATCATAAATTTTGCGTATAATTTTTTTATTTTTTATTAAAATAAATATGGGTGATATGTACCAACATAATATGTATATATTTATGGGTGTGATAAATAAAAATTTATTTATTACATTAATTATTACTGAGATAATTTTATTTTAGAATTATTGATTATTATCAATTATATGCTTATAATAATTAATTCCATATTGGAAATATTTTTATCAATTCTTTTTCATGAAAATATAATCTTATATTATTTAAATAATATATGAGATAATTTTAGAATAATTATAATAATTATTTTATTATCTAAATTTTGTTCAGGTTATTAAGTTAATTATTCTAACTTAATTAATAAGGTTAATTATGACAGATAAATCAGATATGGAATCCAAACTCTAATTTTGGGTTTTGATCGAGGAATGAGAATAATATTATAATATTAAATATATTTTGATTTTTCGATTCTTTATAAATATGTCTTTGTATGTACGTATTGATAATGGTTGGTCAATTATATTGTGTTATGACCAAACCTTAGTATTAGTGTTAAACCTTAATTCTGCAGTCAAATGAGACTTAAAAGTCTATCAAGACACTGTGATTTGTGTTATACGAATTGTGTTTTAGATAAAGCCTTATTGTTATGGAAAAACCATAATTATAAATTTAGAACCCTAATTAAAATATTAAACACTAATTGAATATTCAAGTTACTTGAATATGACAAGTCTAATTGGGTTGTGTAATTTAAATCAATAAGGATAATTTTTTTAAAATTTCCAAAATGAGTGGAATAAAACCTTAATTAAATAATTAGGGTAATGTAAAATTAATGTATTGAACCATGCCATTTTTCATGTCCCAAACAAATTAAATGAGAGCCCAAAAGAATTAAATGTATGGCCCAATCTTTAGCCCATGTGCTAGGGACTTTTTGGTCATTCTATTTAGCTAATTTGGCAATAAAAGAAAATCAAAAATTGGGCTAAATTGGGGGGAGATGTATCCGGCAAAAGGAGGGAAATAGATAGCATGTGTTGATTTATTTTCTTACTTCAGTTAGTAACCTACTCCCTTAGGTGTCAACTTAAGAAGCTAGCCACCATGTTTTATCAACATTGCAAGTTATATGGAGAGAGAGGAGAATATTTGTGTTAGGAGATTTCATGGATATATATAATATATCTACACATTTTTTTACCAACACAAAACATATTATTTTTTTCTTTCATCTCACTATTCCAAGTTAGCTAAAAAAAAAAAATAAGGGAGGAGAAAGAGAAGGTGTCGATGACCTTAGAGGAAGAAGAAGGAGGAGTTTTTCATGCCATCCAAGTTCTTAAGTTATTTTTGTAGGAAAAGGAGGACATCCCACAAAACTAGGTATAAAACCCTAACCTTAAGTTTTGTATAATTATTTTGGTTGTCTTACAAATAAAGACCTTATGTTTCAAAACCCTTGAACTCTTGAATTACTTGTTTTATAATATTTCAAGTATGGATCTCACCATTTTTGGGGTTAGATAGTTGATTAAAAGTATGAAGTAAAGAAAGATAAAAATGAAAGTTAAGACTTTAAGTTCATACTACTTTTTCGTTATGTATGTATCTTTATGGTTGAAAGAAAATTTTCAAATTTTTATACCATGTGATAGAGGGCTAAGATAAGAGTAAAACCTAGTTGGAATCGTATAAAAGTGATTTGAAATGAGCAAGATATGATTTTGGAACTAAAAATTATTTGTGTCGGAACCTCATGAGCGAGTCCACTTCTCACCTATTTTTCGAGAGCAAAACAAGTCTGAATTAGGTGTTTGATAAATGAAAAAATGAAGTTCGGAAAGATACGAATCCAACGCCACTGAAGGAATCGAAATCCGAGTTGTCGATTTTGTTTTATGATTGTTTTAAGTAAGAGACCCCAAATCTGGAAATGAAATTCGGGACTTTGTTTTTGTGATTACTTTAGTCCAGTTTTTACGGGCTCATAACAGTATAAATGAATTGTTTAATTAAAGAAAAATGTAATTACGGAAGATGCGGATCTAACGAGTCCGATTGGCCCTCAATTGGAGTTGTAGATCTCGGTGTACAAAGGGTTTTTCGTGAATGACCTCAATTTGGAAAAAGAATTTAGAAAGTTAGGAAATAAATGAACTAAATGATTTATTTATTATTTGATTAATGTTAATTAATGATTAAGATTGCTTAATTAAGGTTAGGTAATAATAATGTAATTATTTATTTGCATTAGCATAATAAAATAATTATTTATTATTTAATTAATATTAAATAATCAATAAGTATAAATGTTAAATAATTAATTATTCTTTAAAGAATAATTAGAAATTTATAAAGTAAATTATTTATTTATTTTTCAAGGATAAATAATTTATTTATTTATTTATTATTAAATAATAATTAAAGATTAATAAAATAAATAAAGTATTTATTTATTTATAAGTGATTAATTAATTATTATTAAATTATAATTTAAGACTCATATTTATTAATTAATTATTATTTAATTAATATTAAAGAATAATTAAAGTCACATATTAATTAATTAATTATTAGTTAATTATTATTAATTAATAATTAAAGGCATATAATAAAGTAACTAATTAAATATTATTAAATAACAATTAAAGAGAAATAATGATTATTATTTAAAAATAATTTTAATATTTTAAAAAAATCATTTTAAGGGTGATATTAAGGTTTTAAAAATATTTTAAGTTATAATAAATAAGTTTAAATATTTTGACATGTATTTCATTAATATTTTAAATTATTTAAGTATTAATGATAATGAAATTATTTATTAATTAAATCATTATAAATGATATTAATGATTGAAAAATCATTATAAATGGTATTTATGTTAGGATAAATATTATAAATGATAATTAAATTATCTAATATAATATTTAAGTTCTTGAGCAAAGTTTTATTGGTAATAAATTTGTTAATTGTCCGATTATGCAATCTGGACACTGAAATAGTACCAAACTCAAACCAAATGGACATAGTTTGACTTGATGATTGTTCTTAAATGTTTTAATGACTGTTATGAATATGTGACAATATGTTTAAGCTATATACTGACTGCAAATAAGTAGTATTATGTGTTACTTGGTATTATTCTAATTAAAAGAATAATCTTATTGATGATAGGATCCGGTATTAAAGTTTAAGCTATAACGCGTAACTGTAGTCAACAACCAAGGCAAGTATCTAAGCCTTTGCATTTACTTTATGCAACAGATATGCGTAAGATAATATCTGAACTGTTCATTTCAATTGCTCAAATATTTTAACCTTTTTATATACTTATGCAATGATTCTGTATAAGTCAGTTATTAAATTATAATTGTTGTACAAATTCCCTTATTCTGTTATTATTGTGGATCAAGATATATATTCTATTCGTTAATTTCTAAAATATGGTTATACAAGTGTCCTCACTTGGATAATCATTATATTTTATCACATGTTGATACATACTTATCGGTGTCAAGTATGTACATATAAGTTGAATTAAAAGTAAATCAAGCTATTTGATCCAATTTAGACATAAATTTAAAGTTGTTGTTGAACAAGATAAAACTTGTCCAACCGAATTGTTTTGGTTTGGATTCAAGACTGTTATGAACATCCCAATTATGGAAATTTTTTATGCGCTAAGGCGGACAAAGGATGAACGATATATCGTTCCAGCAATGTAGTATTGATCAATACAGGGCATAACGGGCTGATCACCCTCGTGCCCATAAGTTATGATGGTTTACAGATGAAGTTCTGCTTAACCTTTTCAAAAATAGAAAACAATATTCATAGTTTGTCAACAGATTCTCATATATAGTCAATATGTAGTTTCAAAGATTTGAAATTGAAATGATATGTTGTTGATTATTGGTTCAGCTTATTTCACAACTGTTGATTCGTTTTAGAAGTATCGTTCAAAGAAAATATTTAATCCGTTCATCTAATTGTTATTATTTGCTATTACTTGTTGGGCACTCAAATGCTCATCCTTGCTTAAATTTAAATGTTTTCAGCTAAGTGTGAACAACCTGAAGGATCTGTCAAGAACAAGGGAAAAGGGAAGGTTGCTGAATGAGTGTTTATGCTATCCTATGTAATAATTTGACTTTATGATAAGGATGATAAATATTATTATTATCATGTAATGAATGTTTAAAGGTTTCTTACTTGGGATTAAAAACTCTAATAATATGTAAATTAAATTTGATAATCTATATTATTGTTATTATTATTAGTATTTTTCCACTCATAGAAATGGTATCGTGAAGCACCGAGTTTGGGTTTCAAGTACCTAAATTTGGGAGCGTCACATCTAGTCCAACCAAAAAGGACTCTAACTCATGCAAGCATACATGGGTCAACAAGTAGTACAGAGTAAGAAAAGTACCGATCCACGGAGAAAGGTTTTAAATCTAAATTATTATGCATCAACTATATCACTATTTTTATATGCTTAGACGCTCAACTAACAATTAACTTTTGATTCTAAATCAGTTCATGAAATAAAAATTATAATAACTAAGTGATGTAATCAAATTGGAGAATAATGGGATTCAAATTTCATTTAATATTTCATCTAAATGTAACCCTCAGTAATGTTTAATTATTTATCATGGAAACTAGTCAAGAGCATAAAAGTGGACATAATCATTTTTCAATGAACTATAACCAATTCACATAATCTCCATATTTGATAGAAATCATGTAAGCAACACTATTACCCAAATCACTATATGTCTATGTGAAATTGCAGTAATAATGAATTTAAGTGCAGGCTCTATTCATGACTACACACGGTGAAACGATATATGTCTATCTGATTCACAAATCACAAAACTTAACAAATCAGCCTCATTAACATATGCCATTATGATTTAATCTATATTCATATTTCAATTTTCAATTCCATATAAGCACATAGTGTGAATGGTGATCAAGCATTCACTCATTAAGCTTAATCGTAATGGGAATCCAATGACAAATACACAATAATACAATTAGATATACAAATTTAGACTACATATCAAAATCCATTAGAATCTCAAAATGGAGTCTAGTTCATTTCTGAACAAAAATCTATTATGGGATTGAAGGCAACACATGAAAATAAATACTGCAATCAAAAGAGGTAATAGAAATAGAGTGCAAATCTGTCAATCTCTGTTGTAGAGTTAGTTCCAAGCTTGTTCCAAATGCACCACAATCTCCAGAATTGAAAACTAACAATTCTTCAATAACGTAGATTAAGAGACGAGTTAAAGTGTATCATCTACTGATCAAAACCTCTCTAACGTAGCTAAAACTTAAAGAACCCTAATTTTATTTCCTAAAATTGATAAAATACTACTAATAAAACACGTCTGGTGCCAACCATATCGTTCAGTTGAGCCTAATGCACTCAAATTTCAAATTATAAAAAGTCAACAAAACTAATTGTAGAAGACTCGCGCGACCGCGTGAGATTATAGTGTAAAATGGCGCACGATCTTGCGCCGATATAATGTATCTTCGAGATATTGGCGCGGCCGCGCGATGGTGCAAATTAGTCTCTGTATTCATGTAGCGTGAAGCAGCGTGATGTAAAACTTGATTAGTATTGCTCATACTGCCAATCATCGATTCTGTCTTCTGATGTTATGATGCTGCTGTTTCTTGTTCGTTGTCGTTTGTTCTCATTCCTTCTCTTCTGTACTGCATTACTCCTCCGCTTGAATTCCTCATTTGCTCATGTTCATCTTTCCATGGCTTTGCTAGCTTCATGCCACCATGCCAATCCATGCTAATGCCAATCCATGCCATTTCTTGCTTTTCCATGCTTTTTTTTGCCATAGGAGTTCCAACTGCAAGTATTGCAAAATAAACATAAAATGCAAATAAACATAGTAAAAACTACTTGAGATGAACATAATTCTAGTGAGTTGGCACCCAATAAGTAGGTATAAAACCAACTTATCAAATACCCCCAAACTTGAACTATTGCTTACCCTCAAGCACTGCACATAAAAACAAACATTGCAATGCAACTACTTGTTATGCAAACTATATTATGATGCAAATGAATCCCAAGTTTTCCAGCTAAGATAAAATTCCAATACTTATGCCTCAGAGAATTTTTTGGATTTAAGAATAAAGTTTCAACCCAAACTACAGACATAATATCATACACTCAATTAACCCATACTCACTATAAAGATGATGTGTGTGTGTGTGTTGTGTTCACAAATATACTTGATCAAGGCAGAGACTACACATGTTATACTACTAAAACAGAAAATTAAAGTTTAAATCAAGAACCATGTATACTAATGCAACAAAAACTGCTCCAACATCTCGAAACAAACTAAGGTTCAACAATGGGTTTAATCTGCTTTATTTTTACTCACGAGAACGATTCTTGTACATTCCCGCGGTGTTTATTTATTTATTATATTTTTTTTAGCGAGTGCATTTTACGCTCCATTCCGCCCAACCACAAGCTTTAATAAATCAACTTGGGAAGGTTTCAATAATACTTTTCTCTTTCTTTTTTTTAGTAAGCATACCCATGTGTTCCCAAAGCTTGATTATCAGTGTTTTCACAGCCTAAGTTCACTTTCTTCACAATTCTATTTTTAAAACAACATTTTCTTCTAAGCATGCAAAATATGTTATTCTTATACCAACAAGCATAAATGAACAACTACGTGCTAACCGAAAGCATATTAAACAACAAGCACGACTTACATCATGTAAAACATTATAGTTAAGCTCATGTTATCCACTAAAATCAAAAATCCTTCATAATTCTATTTCATCATTGGCTAGACTAAAACTCCATAAAGCTAGATACTTGGAATATGCAACTAAACACATAACTAAAACATATAATAAACACTAAAAATAGAAACATTTTCTGCAATTATTAACTAACGCATGCTAAACACATAAATATGCAAAAATTAAACTAAACATGCAAAAATGATGCAAATGAACTACATGCACTACACTACTACCCAATACCCCCAAACATAACATATCTGTTGTCCCAATGAATGAAGGTATAGGGTTTAAAAGAACTCCCTTAGTGATAAGCTGTACCACCCTCTTCGGGTGGTGAATCCGACAGTGGAAATGGTGCTGCTGTCCCAAATTGTGGCCATTCAAGCATGGTTCCTTGTTGTGTGAAAGCTTCGGCTAAAGACCTTGTCAACCCAATAGAAAATGCTGCAAAATTATTGTATATAGCATTAACCTTCTTCTCCAACCTTCGAAGTTGTCAATCATCAGTAGCAGCAGTAGCTTGAGTAGAAGTGTCTACTTCATTTTTCCTTGAGGGTTGCGGTGATGGCATAGATGACGTGGGTCAAAGGATGAAACCCTTACCCCTTGGGTGCAGGGTAACTCCTGCCCAATCTTCGAATTTTGATATTAGGGTGTCAGTGATATCCTGACTTGGGTATTACAACTGTTCATCAGACCACCTAACTCCTGCTCGAGCACATAAATGAGCAATAATCAAGGCATGTGGTATACTTCTTGTAGTGCTCCCCCGCATGTAACGTAACATGTTCTGATTAAGGAGATGACAAACGTCAATTTATTTTCCTCTAATAATCCCCCACAGAATGATTACTCGCTCAGTTGTAATCTCATATTGATGGGATGATGGCATGAGTTTTGCACAAACAAATAGATTCCAAGCCTTGGCATAACGGTTGAGAGTTGAAGCTGGAAAGGTTCTGGGCTGATTAGTGCCTGGCTTGTAAGTCCATTGTGTACCCGGTATACACAAATCAGTTATGACCTCATCTAAGTCTGTCTCAAGTAGTTCCGCCTCAACCCAATTTATACGTCCAGTTGGAGGGTCGGGTAAATTGAAAACGCCACAAATTTCCTTTGGGTGATAGTCTACTTGAACCCCTCTGATAAAAGAAAATCCACTCATTGTCTCCTTTGCATTTGCATAAAACTCACGTACAATGGCCATGGGTGTGCAATGGGTGGGTGTAGAAAGACTCCATGCCAACATCGTTCTCTGGTCATGTCTTTTAATTGCCCATCTTGTGCCTCTGGTTTGAAACCTCGCTCTCTAACAAATGATTTAGCCATGATTCTGTAATATTCTATTTGGGAATCAAGACTGACAAATTAGGAAAAATCCACAGTGTCTCCACTCTGGCTACTTGCAGAAGACGATTCTAGAGTGCGAGAACGCGCACATTTTAGTCCCATTACACTTAATAGACATACGAACTCTAAATTTCAAAGAAAAATTGGACTGAGAAACTCGTACGCTAAACACCCCCAAACTTACTATTTTCACTGCGCCTCTGACGAAACCTTAACTTCTCTGTGACTAAGTAGAAGATAAAGATAGAAGTTTGAATGTGGATAGGAGAATGGAATGCGTATATAATGGGATGAGAAGCTACGAATTTAAAATAGAACGGTTTGGAAGAGAAGAGAGTCGTGCGTCTATAGAGAGAAATGGATACGCACGTTTCAAATGTAACTGATATAAGAAATGGGAAAAGACATGTCTTTAAAAAACTAAAAAAAATTCCTGGCCCCGGTCTCGGGTGGGACCGCGCAGATTTTACACTTAATAAAGTCACGCAGCGCGACGATATAGCTATCTCTTGATAGAGATATCGATGCGAGCGCGCCATTTTGTATCTTGATTTCTTTCTTGGCACAAGCGTGGTTCTATCTCCAACCATCTTGATCGCATATTTAAAAATAGGAAAGCGGCTATTGATAATCTCCAATGCACCTGTACAAACAATAAATATCAGTATGAGATATATTAATTCTCCGAAATTAAAACATGAACTAATTAATATGCATGAATGACTATCCCAACACAATGCTTTGTACGCTACTCCTAATCATCATTATATGCATAATAAGCTCCACAAAACTTATACCACACTTGTTATGCTATAACAACTAACATGAAAATGAGAAACAAATACGATCTAAAACAGCATTAAACAAGAGGTAAGGATAGAAATAATGGGGTGCCTACCATCGAGCGCTAAGTTATAGTCAATTAGCTTGACTATCTCTAATTGCATCATGTTGAAGAAATAATGGAAGTGACTTTCCGCTTGTCAACCTCACCACCAAAGTAATGCTTAAGCTGCTGTCCATTCACTTTGAATGGCTTATCTGGGAATTTGTCGAATACCTCTACTGCACCATGTGGATAAACTGTCTTCACAGTAAATGGCCCTGACCACCTTGATTTGAGCTTTCCAGAAAAAAGTTTTAAGTCTTAAATTACACAACAGAACTCTTTATCCTGGCTCAAATACTCTCTCCAAGATCTTGTGATCATGCCATCTCTTCACCTTTTTCTTCATACAGCTTAGAGTTTTCATAAGCTTCTGAATCAATTCATCCAACTCATTGAGTTGGAGTAAGCGTTTTTCACCTGCAGCCTTCAAATCAAATTTAGGCTTCCTAATTTCCCAATACGCCTTATGCTCAAGCTCCATGGGAAGGTGGACAGCTTTTCCATACACCAGCTAAAATGGTGACATTCCCAATGGAGTCTTCTTGTAGTAGATCCTATAAGCCCATACAACATCATCAAGCTTCAACGACCAATCCTTTCTTGTGGGGTTCATGACTTTCTCCAAAATTCTTTTTACTTCATGTTTTGAAACTTCTGCTTGGCCATTGGTTGGAGGATGGTAAGCTGTAGCAATGCGATGATTTCACCCCATAATTAGCCAATAAAGTCAGAATCGCGTCGATTCTGAAATGACTACCTATCATCACTAATGATAGCCCTTGGAGTCCCAAACCTTGTAAAAATACTTCTTTGTAAAAATCATAGGACCACCTTGGCATCATTAGTTGGAAGAGCTGCAACTTCTACCCACTTCGAAACATAGTCGACTGCTATAAAGAGATATAAATTTCCACATGAAGAAATAAAAGGACCCATGAAATCTATCCCCTAAACATCAAAAATTTCAACCTCGAGGATTGTGTTCAATGGCATCTCATTTCTTTTTGATATATTCCCAACTCTTTGACATCTGTCACACCTCTGGACAAAACTGTAAGCATCTTTAAAAAATTTCGATTAGTAGAATCCTGCTTGTAACACTCTAGCCGCTGTCCTTTCTCCACCGTAGTGACCTCCATATAATGAAGCATGGCAATCCTATAAAAATACCTCTATCTCGCTTATATGGGATACATCTCCTTATCATCCGATCAAGACATTGTTTGAACAAATCTGATTCATCCCATATAAACCACTTCACATCATGCAAAAATTTCTTCTTTTAATGTCCAACTAAGTCGGAAGGGATTATCCTACTCACCAAGTAGTTCACATAGTCCGCAAAACCATGGCACTTCCCCTTTTACCACAAATAAATGTTTATTTGGAAATGACTCATTAATAACAATCTTGTCATCTATCTCCTTCTTGATTTTCTAATCGAGATAAGTGGTCCGCCACTTGGTTCTCGATTCCTTTCATCTCTTACCCTCCAAATCAAATTCTTGCAAAAAAAGTATCCATCTAATCAAACGAGGCTTGGCATCCTTCTTTGCCACCAAGTATCAAATTGTCGCATGATCCGTGTACACTATCACCCTTGTACCAATCAGATAAGCTTGAAACTTGTCAAAAGCATACACAATCGCCAATAATTCCTTCTCTCGTGGTGGTGTAGTTCAATTGAGCATCGATAAGGGTCTTTCTTGCATAGTATATTACATGAAAAACATTTTCCCTTCTCTGGCCCAAAATAGCCCCCACAACATAATCACTGGAATCACACATCGAATGGTAGGTCCTAATCTAGTGCTGTAATCACTGGTGCTGAAGTTAACTTCCTCTTTAAATGCTCAAATGCAGACAGACAATCCTCATTAAACTTGAATTGTGCATCCTTCTCCAATAAGCTGCATAATGGCTTTGTGATCTTAGAGAAGTCTTTAATGAATCTGCGGTAGAAGCCTGCATGTCCTAGAAAACTTCGAACACCTTTTACAGAATTCGGCGGTGGCAAGTTTTCAATGGTCTCTAATTTGGCCATGTCCACCTCTAGTCCTTTCTTCAACACCTTATGTCCCAAAATTATTCTTTCTTGTACCATAAAATGGCACTTTTCCCAATTCAACACCAAGCTCGTTTCAACACATCTTCTCAATACCATCACTAAATTTTCCAGACACAAATCAAAAGAATCACCAAATACTAAAAAATCATCCGTAAACACCTCCACATTATGCTCCACCATATCCAAAAAGATATCCATCATACATCTCTGAAAAGTTGTTGGGGCATTGTATAACCCAAAAGACATCCTTCGAAAGTAACGAGCGTACCATATGGACATGTAAAAGTTATCTTTTCTTGGTCTTCTAGAGCTATCACAATTTGATTGTAGCCTGAATGCCTGTCAAAAAGGAAATAAAACTCATAACCTGCTAGTCTATCCAACAACTGATCAATAAACGGCAGTGGGAAATGATCTTTCCTTGTAGCTTTGTTAAGTTTGCAATAGTCCATGCAGACTCTCCACCCCGTCATTGTTCTCGTTGAAATCAACTCATTGTTTTCATTAGAGACTACGGTCATACCACCATTCTTTGGTACATACTATACTGGGCTCACCCACGATCTATCTGAAATCGGATAAATAATGTCTGCATCTAGCCATTTCAATACTTCCTTTTTGACCACTTCCTTCATAATTGGATTAAGTCTCCATTGTTGCTCCATTAAAGGCTTGCTATTATCTTCTTGTATGATCTTGTGCATAAGAAAGATGGGCTGATCCCTTTTATATCTGCTATAGTCCACCCAATTGTTGACTTGAACTCTCTGAGAACTCTTAGCAGTTTTTCTTCCTGAAAAGATGTTAGTGCAAAAGAAATAATCATAGGTAATTTTGAATTATCATTTAAAAACGCATACCTCAAATGGTCTGGAAGTGTTTTCAACTCAAGTTTTGGAGGTGTCTCAAGAGATGGCTTTAATTTCACAGATGACTTTTCAGCAATCTTTAATGGCTCAACATGAGTCTTGAACTTCCTGAACTGTGGTGTTGTGTCAAGTATTTGAATAATTTCTTCAATCTCACCATCTTCTATCTTTGAGCTTCCCACAATAGCATTTCTCAAAGGTTTTTGTTCCATCAAGTTCTCTACTTCATCATTCAATACCTTTTCCACCGAATCAATCCTGAAGCATTCCTCTTCATCTGTTGGGAATTTCATTGCCTTGAATACATTAAAGGTGACTTCCTGATCATGAACTTGCATTGGCAATTCACCCTTTTGAACATCTATTAAGGTCCTTCCTGTGGCTAGGAATGGTCTTCCAAGAATGATCGGTTTACTTCTATCCTCTTCATAGTCCAATATGATGAAATCAGTAAGGAAGATGAATTTATCCACTTTAATTAGTACATCTTCCATAATACCCTGTGGATAGGTAATAGACCTGTTTGCTAGCTGTAACGAAATGTTTGTCGGCCTTGGAGTTGGCAATCCCAATTGATTGATCACTGACAACGACATCAAATTGATATTTGCCCCTAGATCACACAAGCATTTGCTGAAACTCATATTTCCAATTATACAAGGTATTGTGAAACTTCCTGGGTCCTTCAGCTTTGGAGGTAATTTACGTTGAAGCATTGCACTACATTCTTCGGTCAAGGCCACTGTTTCAAAGTCTTCTAGCCTTTTCTTCTGTGGCAAGATACCCTTCATAAACTTTGCGTAACTAGGCATCTGTTCCAATGCCTCAGCGAAAGGTATGTTGATCTGTAGCTTTTTAAACACCTCCAAAAATTTACTGAACTACTTATCTTCCTATTTCTTCTTTAGCCTATGTGGAAAAGGAACAGGGGGATGAACAACTAGTATCTTAGTCACTGGTTTCACAGATGACTCTTCTTTATTCTTCTTCACTTCTCGTTGTTCTGAACCTTCTTTACCCAAACTTTCCTCAGAAAAATTGTCCTCACTGCGCGGCCGCGCGGTTTCCTTATGCAAAAGTGGTGCGGGCGCGCCTTGCTAAAATTTGTAGTTTGCTTCTCTGACCTTAAAGTAATAGCCAGACATTGTTTTTTACCCTACCTTCTTGGATTAGCCTCTGTTGTACTTGGAAATGAACCATATGGTCTGTTGTTAAGCATGCTAGCCATTTGACCCATTTGAGTTTCCAGATTTTTGTTAGCCACTACTTGACTTTTAATCATCACCTCAATATTTGCCATATACTTCATCATCATCTCCTCCATCTCTGACTTCTTCTCTTGCTGAGGTGTATGTGGTGGATGATGTTGTTGTTTCTGTGAAAATCTAAGGGGATAGGGTGGTCTTGGTGCAAACTGTTGTTGAGAGGGTTGTGCCTAAAATTGATGTTGTGGTTGAAACTGCATACTTTGTTGATTATTTTGATTATTTGACCAATTGAAATTTGGATGGTTGCTGTTGTTGGAGTTGTATGTATTCTGGAACCGACTTTGATTCTTTTGGTAGTTGCTCACATCTTGTATAAACTATGAAGCGAAAAGCACATTGGTCGGTTGAATGCGACCCTGCACTTATCTCACACACGAAAGAAACTGTCTTCGCCTTACTTTCCATCAAAGAATCAATCTTCTTTTCCATTGATGCCATCTGAGCTGACAACTGAGTGATAGCATCCACTTTTAAAAATCCTGCAACTATGGGCTGTAGCATTCTGGCTGTAGGATTTTGAAAGTCATTAGCTGCCATAGTCTCAATAAGATTGTAAGCCTCTTCATAGCTCTTTTCCCATAAAGCTCCTCATGCAGCTGCATCTACAATTGGCCTTGACTGCCATCCCAATCCATTATAAAATGTATTAATCACCATCCAATCTGGCATACCATGGTGTGGACACTTCCTTAGCATCTCCTTGTATCTTTCCCGGGCTTCATATAGAGATTCACCTACTTCTTTGCTCGAAGCTCGGGAAATTATTGTCCTCATTTTACCAATCTTAGCCATTGGAAAAAATTTGGCTAAGAACTTCTGTGCCAAGTCCTCCAATGTTGTAATCAATCCTGAATGTAGAGAGTGAAGCCAAATTCTTGACTTGTCCCGTAAAGAAAATGTAAATAGTCTAAGCCTGATTGCATCTTCTGTCACCCCGTTGTATCTAAAGGTGTCGCATATCTCTATAAAAGTCAATAGAGGCTCATTCGGGTCATCTGTAGCAGCACCCCCAAACTGTGCCGAATTCTGCACTATCTGAATAGTGCCCGACTTAATCTCAAAAGTGTTGGCTGCTATAACTAGCTTGATGATACTTGACTATAATCCATTTATCTTTGGCATTGAATTATATCTCTATGACAACCCGAAAAATTGGATTGTCCAGAAATTTTAAAGAATTAGCTACTAATAAAAGGAATTTTTATTAATAATATTCTATGATACGTGTTTATTAATCGTTATAAAACCTAGGATGATTATAAATCAGGAGGATTCTGGCTACGAGCTAGATTGAACGAGTAAGAATTTTGAAGACGAAAATTAAAAAATTCCAAGAACAAAAATATTTTCAGGGAAAAAGATGAAAGAAGCACTATTCACCCAACGAAACCCTAAGGATTAGAGTTTGAATAACCTAAGACTTTTCGAGAGTTTGGTGTGTCGAAATTACATTATGTCAAAAGATTTGACGATAGTATATCGTGAAAAGTTAAGTAAGCCGATAAAAGTTTTTCTCGAAAAACATGCAGAAATCAGACGAATTAAAAGTGACGAAAAGTACTGCTATGTACTTTTCATTCATTTAGCTATGTTAGGGGAAAACGTGAAGGAAAATGCTTAATGTCAAAATGTGTTTTTCAGTTTTTTGGAGTTCTGAAGAATACATAAAAGTGAAACTGTAAACGAAAGATGAAATATCCAAAAATATTTGGATTCCGAGAATTGAAGTTTTTAAAACTGTCGGACGAAACTCGAAAGATAGAACCACGAAACTTCCAAGGGAAGTTACATGAATAGTAAGGAGGTGGGAATAGTAAGGAGGTGTGAATAGTAAGGTGGTTTGGCCAAATGACCAAAACACCCCTAGCCTTGAAAATCTATAAATAGGAAGCTAATTTCATTTGAATGGGATTTTGAAAATCCTACAACATGAGATAGAGAGAGAGAGAGAGAGAGAGAGAGAAAGAGAGTTCAAATGGGAGAAAGAAGAGGAAAAGGATGAGGAAAGGTTGCTCGTGAGCAAACTTTGTCCGAGAGAAAGAGATTAAAGGAATTGGAATGAGCAGTTCAGCGTAAGCTGTAGCTGTGCGTAAGGCAAGTTTCCTAACTTCATTAAAATTTCAAATGAATGCTAGTTTCTTAAACTTCTCAGATGTTGAACTTGAGAAGTTCTGTATATGTGCAAATGTGTGATATTTGTACAAGGAGGTAGAACATATGAGGCCTTGTGCCACAATGTGAACACTTCGGTGTTTCTATGAGATGAACTGTTCTGTGATTGAATTGTTCAATAATAGAATGCTCTGTCTATACATGATTCGTTATTGTTAAGTCTGTGCTAATAATTCTAGCCAGACAAAATGCATATGAAAAAGGTAGAAGAAAGAAAGTATTTCAAAGTGAATGTGATGAAGGTTTTAAAATGATAGGAATCAAAATTATTCCTATTATTCAAGCTGCTTCATAATCTTTGTTTGGTTATCAAAGTTCTAAAGGAATGTTTGAATTCTTAAAGTTGTTTATTCAACTGTTATGACTTACTGGGCAATTGAATGCTCACACTTGCTTTAATTGAAAAACATTTTCGATGAAGCGATGTTAGAAGATCTTAAGGATCCCGTAAAGATCAAGTTGGATTAAGATCTAACAAAGTGCCATTCAGTATTTGAATGAGCGTGAAGATTAAGTGAAGACTTGTAATGAAGAATAATTTAATTGAACTTTAGATTAGTTTAATGAACTGTTATGTATCCTTGGTGGCGGATGAAAGTCACTCATGTAAGATGTAAAGAATAATGTAATTGTCATTATTTGTAATGAAAAGGGTTATAAGGTTTTAAAACTTGGGAATTGAGAATCTATATTGTTATATTTCAGTATATAATGATGTATTTTTGGAAGAATGATGTACTCTTGATGCACGGAATTCGGGTGTGAAAATAGATCGAATTTTGGGGCGTTACAAGTTGGTATCAGAGCTGATAGGTTATAAACCTTAGGTATGGGTACCTAAGACTATAATCATAGAGAGAAAGATAAGAAGATCTTTGAGTTCAACGATTAGGAAAGAAGATCACCACGTGATCATAGTGAATCGTAGTAACAGATGATCTGTTAAATGATGAATGATTTATAGTTGTAAAATTTTAATTGAGGACTCGTGTGATAGCTAAGTTGTATGAACCTTTGTTATGGGTAAAAGGTTTGTGCTTGGTGTAACAACTGCTTAGCTTATTACAGTGATAATCATTAGAATTGGTCGCGCTATCAATATATATGTGATGAGAAGGTGAATCTTTTCTCATGTATATACTCAATAGGTAGAGAACGATAAGGTAGGTGCGAGTTCTTGAAACTCATACTTATGGTAGGTTCGTGACTCATAATGATATGCTATGTTTTTGAACTTTTCAGTAAATGGACGTCTATGGTCTGATTGGGATAGTTCTTAAACTCATATTATTGTGGAAAGTTCCTAAACTCATAATGTGTCGTAAGTTGATGGACTGTACTAAGGTATAGGGATGTTTAGACAGAAAATAAGTTATTTTTAGTAGGCTTAATATTGAAGGTGCTAGAGAAGATTATGTATTCTCACAAGTAAAACAATGAAGGAAGATGGAGAATAGGATATTCCAAGTCATCTAGCTATGCTAGATTTCAAAATTTATTGATATCGTGCTTGTGTTTGCACGTTTTAAAAATGAAAGAATTGGTTCAACTTTTGGTACCAATGGATTTTAAAAGAACTATTCTTTGTATGTCTATGCTAATTATTTTGGCTAGACAAAAATTGATTTGAAATATCAAAATGAATTTTATATCATCCATACATTCAATGCAAGGATAGTAAAAGGATGGAGTTATTAATGCAATTAAACCAGGTGATAGATGTGATCTTAGGATCAATAACCCGCAATAGTATGATGTATAATGATGAAGTCATAAACTGACGAAGTCCTCAACGTATTGTGAAAAGTACGGTATTATGACGTCATAAAACATTTTGATGTACTGTAAAAGAATTTAAAGGGTAGTCGATGTCAATTGATTTGACTGAACAGATGTTTCAAGTTGATATCCAATTTATTGGTATGGTCTAAGCTACTTGATTTGGCTAAGACAAATGGTATGTCATGTTTAAGAGAAAATTGAGCTTTCTTTGAAGAAGTTGTGCTAAACCAAATTGTTTTGGTGCGGAATGTAATGATTAAGTCTGAGGTGAACATACCCCAAAATGGGGTTATACAATGGGTTGATCGCCTATGTATGAGAGAGGTAGTTTACTTTCTGGGTGATTGTAAATTGACCATGGAAGAAGGTTTATGGCATCATGCTGTTAAACCTAGTAAGAGTTCATGGTCAATTTGGCCCCTCAGCAAAAGTATGAAATGTTTTAAAGGAATTTTTATATTCCTCGTTGTTCATTCTACTTCATAATTCTTGATAAGTTATGAAGGTGACAGAATGTTTGAAAGATAAGAACTTCTTTGAAGAGAAGTTGAGAAGAAGAGTAGGCTAAAATTTCGAGGACGAAATTCTGTGAAGAAGAGGTGAATGAAATGAATCGGAAATGTGTGTGGTTTTAAGAAATTTTGAGGACGGAGTTTTTATAAGGGAAGAAGGATGTGACAACCCCGAAAAATTGGATTATCCAGAAGTTAAGATTTAAAGAATTAGTTATTAATAAAAGGAATTTTTATTAATAATATTCTATTGTGATACCCCAAATTTTATGAATAAAGATTTAAATTTCTCAAAATAATTATTTTTGAATATTATGGTGTGGATTTGACATAATGTTATAGTTGTGGGTAATATTTACAAATTTAGAAAATTAAGCAAGTGGTTATATAATATTCGATTGGTCGGGGAATATTCTTTTTTGTCGGGGATATATCCGTACGACGGCACAATCATTGGTGGACCCCACAATGGAAGTATTGTCGTAGTTAGAAAATGACAAAATTATCATTTTATAAAAATAACAACGAAAGTTTTACCGTTAAAACTGTTGAACTACCCTACGAGTAGTAAAAGTACAAAGATGTCTGGCGTGGTTGCAAAGTAGCATTACGGTATTGATTATTGATGCTTACGTAAGAAGTCACTCAGTTATACTCAATTATTGCTACAGTACTTGTTGCATCATATCTCTCATATTACTGATTTGATTATTGTCACAGTATCATCTGTATAATATGTTATATTATTAAATCAATAATTGAGATGGCAAAGTTATTCATATTATTATTTGCAATATTGACAATGTCTAGAAGTTCTGTCAAGGAGAGGTTTGGTCACCTAATTACGCGCCAATAAGGAGAAATCCTTATCGAAAAGCCCCCTCTTTCCTGGGAACGACCTGGTTGTTAAATATTGTGAATTATAATATTAATGATAAATAAGTTCGTGTTGATTAAAGATGAATTTGATAGTTCCATTGTGTTGGGAATATTAGTGTTAGTGGAAATTGACATCTATTCCGATGATAATTGATGCCTGGGGGTTATATTGATAAATCGGGTAATTAATCGGATAAATGAGGAATTAATTGCTACTAATTCATATACTTATATAACTATTTGTTCACATGTGTGTATTATTGAATCACATTAGGGGAGTTGGTGCAAGATTGATAATACTTGCATAACTAAGTTAAAAATGGAAGTATAGTTGAAGGTACTATACTGTAATTCGTATTTTCACATGATTATAACTATTGATTCACATGATTGAACTATTGATTCACATGATTTACTATTAGGGGAGGTGGTGCAAGACTAATAATACTTGCAGGACTAAATTAAAAATGAAAGAAAAGTTGGAGGTATTGTACTGTAATATTTTGAGCCCCAAAACGTGCAATTATCGAAACTATATTTTCCTATAAATAGAACCTCATTCTTCCTTCATTTCTCACCAATTCACTAAAGCTATAAAGCAATTATTATAGAGAGAAATTATAGAGAGAAAGAAGAAGAGAAGTTTTCTACCTCTCTACTCCAATATCTAGTTTCTTTCTAAGGTAAGAGGTATTATTCTTTCATATTCATGAAGAGAATTATTTTCTTTCAATACTCGTAAGAGTTGTTATTCCATTCTTTATTATTATGTTGGAATAACCTGTCTATGCGAAGTACCGTATACATGGTGAAATTCTTCTGTTATTCCATTCTTTATTATTCTGTTGGAATAACATATCTGTGCGGTCTATTGCATGCCTAGTGAATTCTGTTGTTATTCCATTCTTTATTATTCTGTTGGAACATCCTGTCTGTGCGGATTACGCATGACCTGGTCCCATTCTTTATTATTCTGTTGGAATATCACGTCTGCATGCGGATTACGCTGGCGTGACCTAGTTCCATTCTTTATTATTCATTGGGAATAACACATCATGCATAGCGATCTATCGCATGCATGGTGAATTCTTACATTATTCCATTCTTTATTATCCTATTGGAATAACCTGTCTATGTGGATTACCGCATGCATGGTGAATGATTCTTTGTATTCATTCCTTATTAAATTGTGGAAATGGTGCATTGACGTGGATTACTGCATGGTAGGTGAAAATCTATTCTTAGTTTGTAATTTTTTTCGACTCTCAAAAATTATGGAAAAATTTGAAATGATAATTTGATGAGTTTCTATATCATTGTCGTAAGATGGCGATTTTTGGATGTATAGATTAAGAGTTATGAATTTTATGAGAAAAGACTATTTTAAAAGTAAACCCTTATAACTCCTTGTGGTTAACTCCAAAATTGATGAAATTTTTATTGGAAGTACATGTATATAACAGGAGTATACCCTGTAAATTTCGGAATTTTTGGACAAAAGTACAATTTATGATAAAAGTCTAAATATTCGGCAGTTTTGGCCATATGAAAAATAGAAAATGAATTTTTAAAATCCCGAGAAAAATATATGTTCAATATGGGACTATATTCTGATAAATCCTAGAAAAGAAATATTTTTGGGACTGATTTGGTATTTTTCATGAAAATGAACTAGTTATGAGTAAATGAATTAAATATGTTATGTGAAGTAACAAAATTGGAAAAATAGGATTTTATGGCTTGGGAATCCTATATAGGGTATATGCATATTTTTGATGAGGGATTTGATCATTGGTGATGAAATTTTATGAGTATAGCATTTTTGAATGATTAAATGCATTATTTGGTAAAGTGTAAACAATTGAAATAAATTGTTTAGAAGTTTAAGAAGTGATTAAAATATTGTTATAATATTAATAATATTAGATTATAAGTTTATTAAGTAATTGATAATATTTGGATAAATTTAAAGTCTTTAATATTTATCCTTGTTTTCGTTTAGTTAATGCTTATATCATTGTCATCATCCTCATGCTCATATGGTGATGAAAGTTATCTTTGACTTTACGCAAAGATGGACCGGTATTGATTATTGAATTGTATGTCTTTGGCTTACGTGCAAAGATAGATTGTTGATTATTGAATTGTATATCTTTGGCTTACGTGCAAAGATGGACTGTTGATTATTGGTTTTATAGTTGTATATCTTTGGCTTATGTGCAGAGATGGACTTGGTATGATTATGACCAGGGATTATTCGGTATAATCATGACCTATAACGTTATAAACGATGTGGTAAAAGTCCTCAATGGCCTGTAGTGCATTGATGGACAGTTTTTGGTATGATTATGACCATGGATTATTCGGTATAGTCATGACCATTGATGATTTAATGAATATCCTTGGACCGTAGAGTGCGGGGATGACTCGATGATGTGGTTTATTTATTAAAATTCGAGTCTCAAATGATAAAAATTGATGAAAACATTTTAAATCATAGAAGATAGTAGATATCATGCTCTACTTGACTCTTCTAATGGATTGCTTATTCACCGCAGCTTAAACTTGATGTCTATTGTATTTTATCGGTTTAACATTGTTGAAGACTAATGATAATTTATTCTACATTATCTTAGTCATAATATTTCTTCTTGGGCTAGTTGAGCTCACCTTTCTTTCATTGTTCTCTTGAAATGAGAATATAGCTAGGACGAGTCAGGAGAATGGAGTGATGGTCCGGGATAAATGGCTTTAGTAGTCCTCACTATTCTACTACGGAATAATGTGATAATAATTGTAATGAGAACACCATTGAGTGTGGATATTGTCTAGGTGACAATATTCTTCTTTAAACTCTCACTATGTTTTGTCGTATTTTACACTTAATCGTTGTATAATTAAGTTGTATTTAAATTTATGTACCATGTATCCTGGCGACTCAAGATGGGTGATGTATACATTTTGGGGGCATCACAGCTTGGTATCAAAGCTTAGGGATATGATCCCCAGGTGAGATGTGAGACAAGAACTAGGGGGGAGAGACGGGAATTCCTTCGCTAGTATGACCTACCTAAGTTTATTTGGTATTTAATTGGTCGGTTAGAGTATAGGGATAATAAATGATATGTTAATTAACCCTTGTTTTGTGGCAGTGTTTGAAAATGGCATCTGAAAATGTTGAGATCAGCAATGAAGCACATGAGACCGATGAGTCACCAACGATAAATACCCAGGATAATGTGCAACAGGAAGACAATAATCCTCAGGTAAATAACAACACCGATCAAATGATGAATGATGGGATGTTCAGAGGCTTTATGCAATTCATGCAACATCGTAAGAGAGACTCCTGTTCAAAATATAGGTGGAAATAATGGCAACCCTATTTGGTCACCGCTAAGTAGTTCAAGGATTTGGGACCACTTTGGAGTTTTTGGAAAAGACAGAACCACTTAAGGCGAAGACATGGTTAAAGCATATCACCAAGATATTTGATGTCTTGGGATGCTCCGAGGAGCAAAAGGTTCCCTTTGCCACCTTTATGTTGCATGAAGAAGCAGATTACTAGTGGGAATCTGTAAAACGTACCCAGCCCGACGCACTCAAGATGTCTTGGGAGAAGTTCTATGAGCAGTTCAACGACAAGTACTTTCCCGAAAGTATTCGTCACATGAAAGAGGTGGAGTTTATCAAGTTGGAGCAAAACAATATGACTGTGTCACAATACGATGCTAAATTTGCGGAGTTATCCCGGTTTGCATCCCATTTGATTGATAACGAGGAGCAAATGACACGAATGTTTCTAAGAGGTTTGAAACCCGGTATACGTCAATACCTCATTTCTCACAAACTATGTTTATATTCAGATGTTGTGAATAGGGCTCAGTTGTTAGAGCACGATAATGAGTCAGCACAACCAAAAGGCAACGACCAACAACACGATAATAATCATACCAGTGGCAACGACCATCAGAACAATAATAACCATCATGGGGGAAATTATTATGCCAAGAATGGTAACCACTTCGGTGGTAATCATGGCCAAGATAATAGGAGTAGAAATTTCAAGAAGAGAAGGTTCAACAACAATGGAAAGACAGCAGCACCAACAACTGTTTTTAAGGAAGGAGAACGACCACCAATTATATGCTTCAAATGAGGAGGGGAGGGACATATCAGTCCAAACTGCGTGATGCAGTCCAAAACATGTTATAATTGTGGAAAAGAAGGTCACCTAGCCCGATTTTGTCATGCACCAAAGTCAAGTCTAGCTGGGACGGTGGCACCAAAGACGGATACGAACAAAACAAAGTCGGTGGTTTCAGGGATAGGTTTTTCGTGACTTCTCAAAAAGTGAGTAACCGAACGAAGTTAGCACGAGTTAGTTAATTAAATTTTTTTACGAAGTCTATAACTTGTTAGATACCGGTTCTACCCATTCTTTTATCTCTCTTGCTTGCGTTCAACGTTTAAATTTGACCCTAGAGAAGTTAGACTTTGACTTATTGGTTGAAACTCCATTAGGAGAAACCTTCATTTCATGTGCTATCCAAGTCTTGGATGGGAGTCATAGTTTTTAAATGATATTTCTATTGTTAATAAATTTCCTGACGTATTCCTGAAGACTTCTTGGCCTACCCCCGGAGCATGAAATCGAATTTTGTATTGACCCCATTACAAAACCCATTTCTAAAACCCTCAAATATTTCTTCTACTAAAATGAACGTATCATGCGCTAAGGACGTTGGCTCGAGCTGTTGAAGATTACGACTATACCATTCAATATCATCATGGAAGAGTGAACGTGGTAGTTGATGCGTTGAGTAGAAGATCGTATGCGTTTACGAGTGCGATGTTGTTAACACAAAAACCCATTTCGTATAACTTACAAATGATGAAGTTAGAGTTAAAGACTCTAGGGACCCACGTGAAGATAACGAATATACGAGTAGAATCGACTTTAATAGATAAAGTTAAAACCGCTCAAGCTACACACCCAAATCTGATGAATGTGAAGAAGAAGGTTCAAGAAGGCGTTATTTCAACCCTCGATTTAATTGGCCCATTTAAAATCCTCGATGGAGTAGGAACTGTGGCCTATAGACTCGTTTTACCGCCAAGTATGTCGCGTGTTCATAATGTTTTTCACGTATCGATGTTACGTAAATATGTGGATGACCCAAACCACATTATTAAATTAGAACTAGACGAGATAGCAGGAGATTTAACATATGAGGAGATACGTGTTAAAATCTTGGGTAAGAAGGATCGTGTTCAACACTCAAAGGTTATACCTCAAGAGTTAGAATCTGAAATGAAGTCAAGGTATCCTCATCTATTCCAGGCATACCGGGTCGTTACGTAAATTTTGAGGGTGAAATTTCATAAGGAGGGAGATTGTGAGACCCCAAATTTAATGAATAAAGATTTAAATTTCTCAAATTTTTTTTTGAATATTATGGTGTGGATTTGATATAATGTTATAGTTGTGGGTAATATTTACAAATTTTGCAAAGTAAGCAAGTGGTTATATAATATTCGATTGGTCGGGGAATATTCTTTTTGTCAGAGAATATCTGTACGACGGAATAATCATTGGTGGACCCCACAACGGAAGTATTGTCGTAGTTAGAAAACGACAAAATTATCATTTTATAAAAATAACGGCGAAAGTGTTACCATTAAAACTATTGAACTACCCGGTAGTAAAAGTACAGTAATACGCGTGGTTGCATAGTAGCACACGATATTGATTATTGATGCTTACGTAAGAAGTCACTCAGTTATACTCAATTATTGCTACAGTAATTGCTGCATATCTCTCATATTATTGATTCGATTATTGTCACAGTATCATTTGTATAATATGTTATATTATTAAATCAATAATTGAGACGACAAAGTTATTCATATTATTATTTGCAATATCGACAATGTCAGAAGTTCATCAAGGAGAGGTTTGGTCACCTAATCATGCGCCAATAATAAGAGAAATCCTTATCGGAAAAGCCCCTCTTTCACGGAACGACACTTTGGTTGTTAAATATTGTGAATTATAATATTAATGATGAATAAGTTCGTGTTGATTAAAGATGAATTTGATAGTTCCATTGTGTTGGGATTATTAGTGTTAGTTGAAATCGACATCTATTCCGATGATAATTGATGTCTGGAGGTTATATTGATAAATTGGGTAATTAATCGGATAAATGAGCATAATTGCTACTAATTCAAAAGCCCCCATGGATCTAAGAAAAAAAGAAGAGAAAAAGAAAATGAAGTATAAGTACCTTGCTTGAGCCCCTGAGATTAGTGATTACTTAATTTTTGTCGGAACTATCTATTTTTGATATTTTTAAATTTATGCTGCAGAATTCCTTCTAAGAAATTGATTATGTTTTGAATTTGAGTCTGTATCGGTTATCATGGATGTTGCACACACACACACACACACACTGTACCAGTGATGATGGCTTGAGATTTGAGGATTAAAGCGTAATTATAGATTGGTTTTTGATGGTTGATATTGTATAGTTGCTTATTTTCGCTGAGGTCGTTAAGTAATCTTGACTCTGCGATATTGTTGGATTTGAAAGTATATAAGTTAGGTAGTATTCATTTCTTCTCATTGCATTGTATGTAGTTGTTTTGGTGCTCGAGGACTAGCACGGTTTAAGTTTGGGGATTTTGATAAGTGTATTTTATATATGCGATTTAATATCTAATTCATGCTTATTTGTTACTAAATCTTCGCGATCATGTTCATTTTTACTTGTTTTATATTATTTCAAGTGTAGGATGGTGGTTGTAGCATTCAATGGACATTTGGAACTATTTGGTATGCTTTGAAGTAAATTAGAGCAAATTTGGAAGAACTTGTGGAATTCATCGTCATTTAGTAGAGAAAAAAGCCAAAATGGCTATTTTTTATATACACCGTACGGGTGGGGTCATGATATCGATTAACGAAGCGAGGCACGTATGGCTATTTTATATCAGGTACTTTTCACGGGTGGGGTCTTAGGTCGAGTTAGACAGAAGGGGATGCCGCCAAGTGGCTTATTTAGTATGAACCCCGGCAGTATGGGGTGGAAAATTCGAGTGTCCTGTTATGTTTACAATTCCTCTTGGGCACGAATTTTAGCTATTTGCATGGCAATATAACCCTATTTTATCTATATTGATTTGTGCTTGAATCTATGAATTGCCTGATCAACAATTCTTTGTGGAGTTGGATGGAATCGAGAGAGGATATTCAAATCTAGACCTAGTTGATATAGCATGTGTTCAGGATTTTGTTAGTAGCTTAAACTTGATGAGCGTTAAGGTAAAGATATGCTTGACACCGCATGTAATCGGATAGAGAACTTATTCTTCAACCTTCTTCAATTGTAATTCACATAGAGATATAGTGGGTTAGTTGATTAATGTGTTTAACGGATTTCTATCTTAATTGTGGATTGATGTTAATACGGTATTAGTGCATCGAGAGGTGGTTAATACTACGTTCGTGTTCTTGATTAATAAATTGGGATAGTGCGTTGAATTGGGATAAAGGTGTTACAATCAAAGGGAAGCTTAGGGTGAAATCATAAGTCTAATTCTCCATTAATTGTTTGAAATTTCAGATTTTGATATTCGTGGTTGCTTTGTGTTAGTTTAATTATTCTTAATTTTAGTTGCATTGATTTAAATTATTAAGTTGATTTGTTTAATAAAATTAGGGTTAATAAAAGATTGATAATTGTAAGTTAAGGTTATTGCTAATTAGTCTCTGTGGGAACGATACTCTACTCATCACTTTATTACTTGTTGACCACGTATACTTGCGTGTTGTGCGTAATTAGATTTTACCCAACAAGTTTTTGGCGCCGTTGCCGGGGACTATAGTATAATTCTTAATATTTTTACAATATTAGTTTAATTAATCCAGTTTTACGTAGACATTTTTATTTTTGTTTTGTGCTTTTTATTTCAGGTGTTGGAAGTAGTTTATGCAAACTCGGTCCCAAAATCCAGACTTGCTGCCTTTTGAGGATGACATTGAGAAAAGGTTTCAGAGGTTGAGTAAGTGGATCAAGGAAACGAGGCAAGAATGCAAAACATCTGAAAAGGAAGAGATAATAGTAATGGCAGCCGAAGATCGGAAAGCGTTAAGGGACTTCACAACACCCAAGGTGACTGAACTATAATCAAGCATCACCAGGCTAACAATAGCAGCAAATACGTTTGAAATTAAGCCTGGGATGATACAAATGATTCAGAATTCAGTTCAGTTTGGGGGATTTGCAAATGATGATCCGAACGAGCATCTAGTCAGCTTTCTGGAAATGTGCGACACTTTTAGGTTCAATGGGGTTTCGGATGAGGCGGTGAGACTTCGATTGTTCCCATTCTCTTTATTAGACAAGGCAAAGAGTTGGTTGCATTCTCTACCGTCCGGTTCGATAACTACATGGGAGGATTTAGCTCAGAAATTCCTCGCAAAATTCTTTCCACCGGTAAAGCTGCGAAGATGAGGGCGAGATTATGATGTTTGAACAACAACATGGGGAGTCATTATATGAGGCCAAGGAAAGATACATAGAATCGCTTTCAAAAATGCCCACATCATGGATTGCCCCAGTGGCTACAAATGAACACCTTTTACAACGGACTACATGGGAATCTCAGGACAAGAATTAATGCAGCATCGGGCGGAGCATTTATGGCTAAGAGTTACGAGGAAGCCTACAAGTTGATTGAAACCATGTCAACTAATAACTATCAGTGGCCCACAGCGAGAATGACACAGGCGAAGGCAGCTGGGGTAATAGAAGTAGATAGTATGACAGCGATGCAGGCACAGATATATGCACTTTCAAAGAAGTTGGAGTCAGTGACAGCAGCACAAACACAACAAACACAACATGTACAACAAGTGGCAATAATATGCGAGTTGTGCGCGGGAGAGCACCCAACGGAGCAATGTGCAATAAATCCAGCAGCTGTGCAATTCATCGACAATTACAACAGAATTCCTCAAAACACATATCAGAACACATACAATCAAGGAAATAGGAACCATCTAAATTTCTCATGGAGTAATAACCAGCAAAATTAAGCTCCGCGACAATCATATCCTCCAGGTTTTAACAACCAGCTCAATATCAAGAAAGGAAATCAGATCTAGAGGAAGTGTTGGCAAAATTCATGACTAGCACCGATTTGGCTATAAAAAAATCAAGCCATGGCTATGAAATCACAAGAGATGGCGATCAAGAATCTAGAGAATCAGATAAGACAAATTGCGTTGGCATTGAATAATAGACCACAAGGGACATTACCAAGTGACATCGAGAGAAATCCTAAGGGTAATCATGAGCAGTGTCAAGCTATTATGTTGAGAAGTGGAAAACAGCTTGTTGGTCAAGAGCCGAAAATTTTGCCATAAAGGAGGTTGAACGGAGAAAGAAAATACGATGGGTGAGGTAAAGCAAGGAACAAAAAACAAATGAAAAGAATAAACCGGTTGATGAACCAATTTTATTTATCCTCCCCACCATTCCAAAGAAAGAGTTCAAAAACAAAAATTAGACAAGCAATTTTCAAAATTTTTGGAAGTTTTCAAGAAACTTCAAATCAACATACCATTTGCAGAGGCCCTAGAACAAATGTCGAGGTACGCAAAATTTATGAAAGGCATTCTATCAAGGAAAAAGAAATGGGAAGATTTTAAGACTGTGGCACTAACAGAGGAGTGTAGTGCGGTATTACAGAAGAAATTACCACCAAAACTCAAGGACCCGGGGAGCTTTACTATTCTATGCACGATCGGGGAGATGCATTTCAACAAGTTTTTATATGATTTGGGGGCGAGTGTAAACCTTATGCCATTGTCAGTATACTTAGAATTGGGTTTGCCTGCACCAAGTCCTACAAATATCACATTACAGTTGGCGGATAGGTCAGTCACATATCCGAGAGGCATAGTAGAGGACATCTTAGTGAAAGTGGATAAGTTTATATTCCCCGCGGACTTTATCATTCTGGATTTTGAGGAGGACAAGAACATCCTAATTATCCTAGGGAGACCATTTTTGGCTATAGGACGGACACTCATAGATGTACAAAAGGGAGAACTCACTATAAGGGTCCAAGATCAAGAAGTGAAATTCAATGTATTTAAGGCCATGAAATTCCCTACGGATGAGGAAGAATGTTTTCGAATGGATTTAATTGAGCAAATCATTATTGATGACATGAGCAAAAGTTTGGTGAACGATCCGTTAAAAATAACGTTATTGGGAGATGAAGAGATCGATGATCCGGAATTGGTGGATTACCTTCAATCGCTAGACTCATTGCCACGATTACCAATATTTAAAACACCGATTTGAACCACTACACATAGAGGAGGTAACCGCAGAAAAAGCTGAAACCATCATTGGAAGAGCCACCAAAGCTGGAACTTAAGCCACTTCCTAAGCACCTCGGTGTATGCGATTTAGGCAATTTAAATTCTTTAATTTATTATTATTTTAGCGACTTAATTAATTGTAGGAAGAAAAGTCTGCTGAGGGTGCTTGAGAACACAAATCGCCTATTGGGTGGACAATCGCCGACATAAAGGGAATAAGCCCTTCATTTTGCATGCAAAACATTTTGATGGGAGATGAGGCAAAACCAATGGTGGAGAAACAGCGGCGACTCAATCCAATTATGAAAGAAGTTGTGAAGAAGGAAATTTTGAAATGGTTAGATGCCGATTTTCGATAGCAAATGGGTTAGTCCAGTCCAGTGCGTACCGAAAAAAGAAGGAATGACGGTGGTGCAAAATGACGACAACGAGATAATCCCAACTAGAACAGTTATAGGTTGGCGGGTTTGCATGGATTACAAAAAATTGATCAAGGCAACCAAAAAAGATCATTTCCCGCAGCCTTTTATTAACCAAATGTTAGATAGATTGGCGGGACACCAATTTTACTGTTTGTTGGATGGCTACTCGGGCTACAACCAAATAGTCATCGCTCTAGAGGATCAAGAGAAGACCACATTCATGTGCCCTTATGGCACATTTGCATTCAAGAGGATGTCGTTTGGGCTATGCAATGCACCTGCAACTTTCCAACGGTGTATGATGGCCATTTTTTCAGATATGGTGGAGAAAAATGTTGAGGTCCTCATGGATGAATTTTCGGTCTATGGGGAAAGCTTTGATAATTGCTTGAAGAATCTGGTCATGGTTTTGCAAAGATGTAAGGACACGAATCTTGTACTAAATTGGGAAAAATGTCACTTCATAGTTGAAGAGGGCATAATTTTGGGTCATAAGGTATCGACTCAAGGATTGGAAGTTGACAAAGCGAAGCTGGAAACTATTGAAAAGTTGCCTCCACCAAGCTCGGTTAAGGGTATTAGGAGTTTCTTAGGATACGCTGGGTTCTATCGAAGGTTCATAAAAGACTTCTCTAAAATTGCAAAACCTCTATGCAGTTTGTTAGAGAAGGATGCAACGTTCAACTTTGATGAAGAATGCAAGACGACGTTTGACTTATTAAAGAGGAAATTAAGCATGACCCACTGTTATAGTCCATGCCGGATTGGAGCATGCCATTCGAGCTTATGTGTGATGCGAGCGACTTTCGCGGTTAATACATTTTGGGCCAACGTCGAGACAAGGTGTTTCACGATATATACTACGCAAGCAAAATATTTCTGAAACTCAAATGAACTATACCACCACAGAAAAGGAATTGCTTGCAATGGTGTATGCGTTTGACAAATTTGAGCTTACTTGACGGGACTAAGGTGATAGTCTATCTGCACCATGTAGCAATTTGGTACTTGATAGCGAAAAAGGATGCTAAGCCATGCCTTATCCGGTGGATTCTCCAACTTCAAGAGTTCGACTTAGAAATAAAGGATAGAAAGGGATGGAGAACCAAGTAGCCGATCACTTGTTGAGGTTGGAAAACTGCATGGAAAGCAAAAGATGATAAATGTGAAATCAACGAATCATTCCAAAATGAGCAACCTGTTTGGGATTTCAAAGAGAGATTAAGTGGTATGGCGAATATGCAAATTTCGTTGTGAGCAACATTCTACCACCGACCTCACAAGGCAAATGTAAAAGGAAATTTCTCGCACGACGTGAAATGGTACACGTGAGATTATCCATATTTGTTCAAGCAATGCCGACGAGACGATTCGATTGATTGGTCGTCCCCATATAGTGAAGCGAAGAATATTCTCGCATGAGTGTCACTCATCGGCGTATGGCGTGGCAATATGGAAGTGAGAGGGACGGCGGTGAAGGTGTTGCAATGTGGTTTTTATTGGCCTACATTATTCAAAGATGCCCACCGGTTTGTCAAATAATGCGATAGGTGTCAAAGGGTGGGCAACATTTCAAATGTAATGAGATGCCCTTACAAACGATTCGGAAGTGGAAATTTTTGACGCGTGGGGTATCAATTTCATGGGACCATTTCCCTCGTCATTGAATAATCAATACATTCTACTCGCGGTGGATTACGTGTCAAAGTAGGTTGAAGATGACTCTACCAACAAACGATGCCAAGGTGGTCCTCAAATTCCTTCAAAAGAACATCTTCACGAGATTTGGCACACCAAGAGCAATTATCAGTGATGAAGATAGTCGCTTCTGCAATAAGTCGTTTATTGCTTTTTTGGCTAAGTATGGGGTCAACCACAAGATAGCTACAGCGTATCACCCTCAAACCAGTGGACAAGTTGAGGTATCAAACAGAGAAGTCAAAAAGATATTGGAGAAAGTGGTGAATCCGAGTCAGAAAGATTATTCGCTGAGATTTGACGATGCTTTATGGGCCTACCGGATTGCATACAAGACGCCAATCGGGATGTCACCATATCAACTACTATACGGGAAGGCATGTCACCTACCGGTCGAGCTATAGCATAAGGCATATTGGGCGGTGCAAAAACTCAATTTTGATCAAAAAGCTATAGGAGAGAAGAGATTACTTCAATTGAATGAACTCGATGAGTTTCGCCTTCACACCTATGAGAATGCCAATCTATACAAAGAAAAAGTCAAAAGATGGCACAAAACTTTCGATATCAACACTACTATTCTAATTTTATTCCCATTTTTTTTTCAGACAAGCTAGAACCCAAGATCCACAACTATAAAAACATCTAAGTCTTTTATTACCTTGCACAAATGAAAGTTTATAAGAGTGAACAAATAGTCAAAACAATAAACACACAAACTAAATTCGAAGAATAACTAGTTAACACAGTTGGTCGGTGCATGCTAGAAAGATAGATCAATAACAGTCTAAACTTATCAATTAATAAACCCCTAGTACATGGCATGCTTGACACAGCTCTACGAGAGACATACTCAATTGGCGCTAGACATAGCCACAATCAAAAATCAGCAATGATAAATATAACACCCTTGCTAAATAACATCTCAAAATAGGGTGAAAAGGCCATTTACATGGCACAAGCATCTAAATCTGTATAAGCCCCAAAAAGATGGTTAGAAACCACAATCATGCTAATAAAATCGAAATAAAACCAAAAACAGTTCATGGCATACATAATGATAAAAATTCAAACAAAATCCCGCAGTTCAAAATGACTGCACCACAATACTGATAATAAAAACATAATAATAGTACTAAAGTTTGGCAACCTAGTATGGCAGTACGGAAATAAACAGATAGAAGCCCAAAAACACCCCCAAACTTGAGGTGAGCAATGCCCTCATTGCTAAACATAAAGCAATTGTATACAAGAGGGCTTCCCTGAAGATCGCTCACTCAGCAGCGGCATCGACATCGGCTTCTTCCTCATCAGCTGCGTCCTGATCAGCTTCGGCGGGTGGTGATGGTGGAGGGTATGGTGGGAAGACAGGAGGCTCGGGAAACTGGTATGGCGTGAACTCAGTGCTCTCACCACAATAATCAGTGTAGATGCTCTGCATAGTGTTCACCAGCTCAGCCTGGTACTGCATCGCTATCTCCTGCCTCTGAGCCACAGCTACGATATGCCTCCGCTGCCTCTGTGCCTCGGCGTCCTGCTTCTGATGCAGCAGGGTGAGGGATGCCATGATGTCTGCCAAAAGACCCTGACTAGCTGGGCCTGCCTCAGGTGCTTGAGAAGGCTCTGGGTCTGCTGAAGGAAGAGGTGTTGTGGCGGTCGTGCCGCCGCCCGACATGAGACTCTGCCCCGTCCAAAACAGTGAAGCGTTTGATCGTCTGATGGTCAATGACAGCCATGGGCGGTGAAGCTATCTCGTCTGGGCCCCACTGTATCCCTGCCTGCTTGCAAAATAGCGTGATCACTGATGGATAGGGAAGTCTCGAAACGATGGTACTCTTGATTGCCTTAATGATCGAGTCATGGATGAGAACTCCAATATCCACGTTCAGACCAGTGACAATGGCGAATAGCAGAATCGCCCTTTCTTTAGTCACATCGCTTAGGTGATGGGTCGGGATCATGCTGGCACAAATGAAGCTGTACCACGCCTTCCCATAGCGACTGAGTGCAGCAGACGGGAAGCTGGTCTTTTCGCCCTTATAATCATTTTTCTTCCATGCCGTTCCGGGTGTGCAGAGCCTTCTGATGATTTCCTCCAAGCCATCACTGCGGATTCTCTGTTGCAAATAATCATTGCCCGCATAGTTGGGTACCCCGAATTATGCATTGATGGCTTGACTATCAAATGCAACGGACCGACCCCTGACTTGAACCACAGCGGGACCCTCTGGACTGGCAATTGCATAGAATTCCTGAACCACAGATACAACTGTTGATACGGGCGGTTTTGTGAAGTTCACCCACTGACGTTCAAGTATCATGTTCGTGAGTTCCTCATCTTTTCTATCAGGCCGCAACCCCCGTTCAGGAATTAAGTTATGCTTGCCAAAGGAATCTCTGTAGCGCTTCCAAGTTTCCTCACTAATAAACTTGGTGGAGTCCCAAGCATATGGTCTTTGCTTACCACCAGACGAAGAAGAACCGCCGACGCACTTCGAGCGTTGCCTCTTTGGTGCCATGGCTAAGTTTGCAGTAAGCGAAGGTCAAAAAAAATTTCTTAAACAATGCTACACTTTGCAGAAACAACCCCTGAAGCAATGCCAATCACAGCCCCAATGCAAACTCGATGAATTTAATCCAAAACAAACCCAAATCAGCCCACTCTTTGGTTCAAGCAATTTATCGAACACCTAGAGTGCGCTCTTCAAGACCAACTTGGACAACCTTTGTTCGCGATTGCTCTATCCAGATTTTCGTCAGTGGAAATCACCCAATCAAGTAAGAAGAAGAACTCAGAAATGCACAAATCCAGATCAAATCACTATATCAATTGAACGAAATCTAGGAATACCTTAGTGAGAAAACCCTAGGTGAGACTTCGTGTAGGCGATCTAACCAGAAAATTGTTGGAGGCTCTTGGTTATTGTTGAGACTGCAGATTATAACAGTCAAGAGGAAGTGGATATATGGTGAGAAATTTGTTTGTGCTATGGTGCCGAGAGATGAGTGCTGAGAGTGTCGAGCAAAATTGGAGAAATGATGGATGCGTGGCGAAGCGCTTGCTTTAAAGCGCACTTAAAATTCAAAAAAACACGCTACTCATGGCATGATGCGAAGAATCCTTCTTTGTTTAGCGTTGCTTGGTGCGAGTTAGCGATGGTGAGCCTCGCTTATGGCGTCGTGTATGCGGCCTTCCCTTTGTTGGTTGGCGCTACGGCGCGAGTTAGCAGTGGACAACATAAGCTCATGGCATCGCAGGCATACGAGATATAACACACTAGCAAGGCGTCGCGGTAGCGAGGTACAAATCTTTGCATATTCTTATGCATTATACGCACATGCCAAGGTAAAAAAAAGAAAATCTACACTACAAAGGCTAACAAACATTACTAAAAACCTCTTGAACACTAATATAAAATGCCTTACATCAAACTAAACATGCCGCCTGCAGATGATAGACACAAAAGCATTAATGAACAAACAGGCATCCATGTTAGCAACTAAGGCGAACAGACACAAAGTAAACTAGACACAAGTAAAGAAAACAGATAAATTTTATACCGAGATGGGGGTGCCTCCCCACCTAGCGCTTGTTTTAAATTCGTCGGCTTGACTATCATCCCGACTTACACCGGGTCTCCAAGTGTAATGGAGGTATTTTGTGGTCGACCTCGCCCGCTTGATAGTGCTTTAACCTTTGCCCATTCACCTTGAATGTTGAGTCGAATTTGGGTCCTTAAGCTCTATTGCTCCATGAGGATAAACCTTGGTAGCGAGTGAAGGGTCAGACCATGGGACTTTAGCTTCCCGAGAAATAACTTTAGCAGGAATTAAATGAAGAACCTTCTGGCCGCTTCAAAATGCCTCTCAAGGATCTTTTTGTCATGCCACCTCTTGGTCCTTTCCTTGTACAACTTGGCATTTTCATACGCTTGTAGATGAAACTCGTCTAATTCATTAAGTTGCAACAGTCGTTTTTCACCGTCTGCCTCAAAATCGAAATTTAGCTTTTGAATAGCCCAGTAAGCATTGTGCTCCAATTCAACTGGTAGATGGCATGCCTTACCATAGACAAGCCTATACGGAGACATCCCGATAGGTGTTTTATAAGTTGTCCTGTAGGCCCACAAAGCGTCATCTAGCTTTTTAGACCAGTCCTTTCGGTTTGGGTTCACAATCTTTTCCAAGATGCATTTCACCTCCCGATTTGAGATTTCCGCTTGCCCGCTGGTTTGTGGGTGGTAAGCAGTGGCGATCTTATGAGTCACCCCATATGTGGCTAGAAGGGTTGCAAAATATTTATTGCAGAAGTGAGACCCTTCATCGCTTATGATGGCCCGAGGTGTGCCAAATCGGGTGAAAATATTCTTCTTGATGAACTGAAGCACCACCTTAGCATCATTAGTCGGTAAGGCAACTGCTTCCACCCACTTGGAGACATAATCCACTGCCACTAGGATGTAGAGATTGTTGAATGAGGATGGGAATGGTCCCATAAAGTCAATGTCCCATACATCAAATAACTCCACTTCCAGAATATTCTGCAGCGGTAACTCATGCCGTCTTGAAATATTGCCTACCCGTTGGCATCTGTCGCAGTGCATCACATATGCGTGAGCATCCTTGAATAAGGTGGGCCAATAGAATCCAGACTGAAGTACCTTGGCAGCAGTTCGTTGGCCTCCAAAATGACCTCCATAGTCTGATGCGTGGCAATGATGTAGCACACCTTCAATTTCTTCTTCCAGCAAACATCTTTGCAAAATCTGATCCGAGCATTGCTTTAACAGGAAAGGCTCATCCCACAGATATTTCTTGGCATCCTTGAGTAATTTCTTCCTTTATTGAAAGCTCGGATTAATGGGGAGAACTTGGCAAGCCACGTAATTGGCGAAATCCGCGTACCATGGAAGCTTGCCATTCACCTCAAAAAGTTATTCGTCCGAAAAAAAGTCATTTATGGCCTTTTCAGCCTCTTTTGAGGGCGTGGTATTTTCCAATCTGGACAATTGATCGGCAACCTGGTTTTTTGTTCCCTTCTTATCTCGGATTTCCAAATCAAACTCCTGAAGCAGCAGAACCCACCTAATCAATCTTGACTTAGCATCCTTCTTTTTGATCAAATACTTGATGGCCGAGTGATCAGTGTATACAATCACCTTCGTTCCAATGAGGTAAGAGCGGAACTTGTCAAAAGCATATACCACCGCCAGCAGCTCCTTCTCAGTAGTGGTGTAATTTAACTGAGCATCGGTCAATGTCTTCTTGGCATAATAAATGGTATGGAAGACCTTCTCCCTTCTCTGGCCCAACACTGCCCCTATAGCATAGTCATTGGCATCGCACATCAGCTCAAAAGGGTAGGCCCATTCTGGAGCTACCACAATAGGCGCCGAGACAAGCCTTTTCTTTAATAACTCAAAAGCGCTCAAGCGGTGACATTGAAGCGGAAAGGCATGTCCTTTTCCAAAAGAGTGCACAAAGGTTTGGTGATCCGAGAGAAGTCTGAATAAACCTACATAAAAGCGGCGCGTGCGAGGAAACTCTCATCCCTTTTACCGAGGTGGGTGGTGGAAGGTTATTGATCACATCGATCTTTGCCTTATCAACCTCAATTCCGCACTTCTGAGACACCGATGACCTAGAATAATGCCCTCTTCGACCGTGAAGGTGTTTCTCCCAATTCAGCACCAAGTTGGTTTCAACACATCGATGGAGAACGGCCGTCAGATTAGTCAAGCAATTGTCGAATGAGCTCCCAAAAAGCGAGAAGTCGTCCATGAAGACCTCAAGGTCTTCTCAACCATGTCGAGAGAAGATTGACATCATACCATTTGAAAATGTGCGGGGAGCATTACATAACCCGAAGGACATTTTCCGGAAGGCAAAGGTCCCATAAGGACATGTAAATGTCGTCTTCTCCTGATCTTCCGGAGCAATAGAAATCTGATTGTACCCCGAATACCCATCAAGCAAACAATAGTATTCGTGCCCAGCCAACCGGTCCAACATTTGATCAATGAAAGGAAGGGGAAAGTGATCCTTACAGGTTGATTTGTTCAGCTTCCTGTAATCCATGCACACTCTCCACCCGGTCACCGTCCTGGTGGGAATCAGTTCGTTATTTTTGTTGGACACTACTGTCATCCCTCCCTTCTTTGGCACACATTGGATTGGATTAACCCAAGGACTGTCCGAGATGGGGTAGATAATGCCCGCATCTAGCAACTTAATGATTTCTTTTCGGACGACCTCTTTTATAATAGGATTTAGCCGCCTCTGATGCTCTATAGATGGCTTCGAGCCTTCCTCCAAAAGAATTTTGTACATGCATAGAGTTGGGTTGTTCCCTTTTATATCAGCGATAGACCATCCTAAGGCCGTTTTGTACTTCTTGAGCACAAGCATCAGCTTTTCTTCCTGACACTTGGTTAGAGAAGCAGAAATTATCACAGGTAATGAAGATGAAATTCCTAAATAAGCATACCTCAGGTGAGTAGGCAAAGGTTTGAGCTCAAGGACAGGAGATTTGATGATAGATGGCTAAGCTTTGGATGTAGAGGCCTCATTATCATTCAGAGATTCGAACTGTCGGTGGAATTGCTTTGATCCTTGAGGTTCATCGAGCCACATGGCACATTCCACATGCGAAGGATCTTTCGTATTACTAGCCCCAGTTAATGTAGCTTCCAAAGGGTCTGGAATGCAAGTTTCTGAGAATACCTCCGTCACTGATTTATCAATAGTATTAATCTGGAAGCAATCCTCAGGTGTATTAGGAAACTTCATTGATCGGAAGACATTGAATGTCACTTCCTGATCATAAACTCTCATTGTTAACTCCCCTTTTTGGACATCGATCAGGGTCCTCCCGCCGCATGAAACGGCCTTCCCAATATTATCGGAACCTCTCTGTCCTCCTCAAAATCGAGGACAATGAAATTTCCTGGGAATATGAACTTGTCAACCTTTACTAGCACATCCTCCACAATTCCCTTCGAGTATGTCAGAGATCTGTCAGCTAATTGCAAGGTGACGCTTGTCGGCTTGGCTTCATTGAGGCCTAGCTTCTTATAAATAGAGAGAGGCATTAAATTGATGCTGACCCCTAAATCACACAGAGCCTTCCCAATAAACTGGTCCCCAATGGTATATGGGATTGTAAAACTTCCTGGATCCTTGAGCTTTGGTGGAAGCTTGTTTTGCAGGATGGCACTACACTCTTCGGTCAGAGCCACAGTCTCATAGTCTCCCATTTTTTGCTTCTTGGACAAAATGTCCTTCATGAACTTGATATAACTAGGCATTCCTTCCAAAGCCTCTGCGAATGGATTATTTATGTGCAGTCTTTTGAACACCTCCAAGAATTTGGAAAACTGCTTATCTAACACACATTTACGCACCCTCTGGGGAAACGGCAAGCGAGGGATAGGGTGATTGACCACATTAATTAAAGGGATGGTGTCGGACTTTTTGTCTTGACCTCTGTCTGTACCCCCACTTGTCTCAACATTCTCCTTCACAGAAAGTTCTTCTTCAGTCACTATCTCATCTCTCACAGGAATACCCTCTCCACTTTGTACATTAGTGGTTCTCCCACTTCGTAGGGTTACTGCTTTACATTGCCCCTTGCCTTCCCATTTTGGGTTGACGTCAGTGTCACTAGGCAATGCGCCTGGTGGTTGACTATTCAAGGCAGTAGCCAACTGACCCATCTGTACTTCAAGATTCCTAATGGAGGCTTCTTGATTGTTACTTCTAGTTTTGTTTTGGGCTATATACCTCGATAGAATATCTTCTAAACTGGGCTTCCTTTCCTGTTGTGGTGGAGGATGGTGAAACTGATTCTGAGTGCTCTGCAAATGTGGGTTGAACTGAGTCTGAGGTTGGAATCCAGGAGGGTTAGCATAGTTTGGCCTGGTAGATGGAGGTTGTTGTGGATTGGGGTTATTCTTGTTGTTGTGGAATTGTTGCCCCATGAGAAGTTGGGATGGTTTCTTAACCTCGGGTGGTAATGAGTGGGAAGGCGGTATTTTTTGTTGTCGCCCGTAGTTAGAAACAAATTGAACCGATTCAGGGCTTATCGCACACTGCTCAGTTGGGTGGGTCCCTTGACTTAATTCACATTGAACCATGACACTCTGAACGTTTTGAACCGCTGAAGGTCCAATGGTGTCTAGCCTTTTTGTTAGCGCTGCTACCTGAGCCGCTAACGATGTGAAAGAGTCCACTTCATTGGGGCTTGCCTATCATTAGGCCATTGATAATTGTTGGCAGCCATTGTCTCCACCAGCTCATATCCCGCTGTGTGGTGTTTGGCCATGAATGCCCCTCCAGATGCGGCATCAATACTCGAACGAGTAGACCCGGACAAGCCATTGTAAAAGGTCTGGATTGGGAGCCACTCGGGCAGACCGTGGTGTGGGCATTTCCTCAGCAGATCCTTAAACCGCTCCCACGAGTCGTACAAGGATTCGGATTCAAATTGAACAAAGGACGTGATGTCATGCCTGAGCCTAGCTGTTTTGGCGGGTGGAAAGAATTTTGCCACAAATTTCTGAGCCAAGTCGGTCCATGTAGTAATGGAGCCAGACGGAAGTGAATGAAGCCAGCTCTTGGCTTTGTCCCTTAACGTGAATGGAAACAAATGGAGTCGATGGCTTCATAGACACTCGTTGCATTTGAAAGTGCCACGAGATCTCCACAAAATTTATCAAGTGATCATTGGGGTCATCATTCGGCAGTCCCCCAAACTGAATGTTGGTGCACATTTGAATGGTGCCCGGCTTGATCTCAAAATTATTGGCTTGGATGGCGGGCCTTTGAATGCTTGCCTGGAGATCGTAAATACGAGGCATAGCGTACTCCCTCAGAGATTTCTGAAGTTCCTCAGCCATTATGATAGGAACAGGAATAACCTCGAGTGTATCTTTGGATTTCTCTCTCCGCAGTCGTCGGAATGTTCTATCAACCTCGGGAACGAAAGGTATTGTATTTCGTCCCTTTCGAGGTGGCATAAACAATGGAGATTACATGAAAAGAGAGTTAAAAAGAAAAATCAGTTTAAAGTACGATCATAATGACTTAGTTTTAATATTGTAAAACAATTAATTCTAAGTCCCCGACAACGGCGCCAAAAACTTGTTAGCCGATTTAGCAATCGATAAACACGCGCAAGTATACGCGTTCCACAAGTAATATATGAAAGTAGAGTGTTGAACCCACAAGGACAGAGACTTAACAGAAACAAATACTAAGGTAAAGTCGCTACTAAACTTATCTAAACGATTGAAAGGAATGGTTGGTTAAGCTATTTCAATAAGAAAACTAACTAAGAGAAGTTGGTTGTGCTAGGAAGGTAAGATAGGACTATAACTCCCCTAATGCCTCGCTAATAATCTAACTCTCCATAATACAAAGCGAATCATGGAATGGTCAACCTAGAACAATAACAGGCATAAACTTCTGTCGAAGGTCAAATGCACATCCCTAACAAGCTAGAACACCATATGTCTATTAGTTATACTAACTAGGTCGAGGTCATTAAGCTCGTTTCCAAGGTCGCACAAGGAAAATAAGAATATGTCTATCCTATTGGCACATTAAGCCCACATTCAAATGTCAAGGTCATAACAGGTGTTGTTGAATTTAAAGACAGACAGTAATATCCATTTATCAATTTCCATCACTATCAGTACCAATTTCTTTATCAAGAAATCAGACAATACAAACAAAATACAACAACTCATTCTAAAATGCTTCATTATATAAAACGAGAGAGAAAGTTGATTAAGCTATTCAAAAGGTTACATTGCAATCCTAAAAATGTAGTTAGTTCATAACTATGGTACTAACACAAATTTCTAATACACTATCCATTATCAGACAAATACAATGAATAGGAGATTTGGAATAAGAAAAACCCCTGTATGAAGAAGTGCTCTTCCGCTAAATCTTCTCTTCACACACAGAGTCTAAAATGTGGAGAGCAATATCTGATGTTCCCTTTTCATTCTTCTTCCTCTTCTTTCCGCTTGGATTTTATGTTCTATATCTCTATATCCTGTGTTCTGCCACCTCCCTGCTTCTTATAACCTTTTTTCCCCTCTTTTGCTAGGTTAAACAAAGGCCTTGATTGCTGGGAACAGGAGGTGGCGTCATGTGTGTGAGCCACCAAGCATTGAATGGTGTCATGGTGCCACATTAGTATCAAAGACACGGAGACTCATACCTATGATGTGAGACAAAGAAGAAGGAATAATATGCATGCATGTGCGGAGCTCACGTTAGCAAGGAACATGGGGGTGGCGCTGTGGCGCGAGCTTTAAGCTAGACTTTGGCGCCGTGGCGCGGCTATTCATGAATTGTCTGTTTTGCCCCTTTAGGGCTGGAAAATCACTGTAAAGCTTTGCAATGCAACGATTAAGCATAATAACACTATATTTATATGAAACTACATAAAAACTACGAATTCAGGCAAGTAGTTAAGTCATAAAGTATCCGATTCGTGGGTATAAATCCCACTCATCAGCACCACTCAACATGTGGACCGTATAAGAGAGTATTGTAGACACTCAAAATTTTCTGCACTCCTATTACTAACGTTGTAGGAGGGTAGATTCATCTTTTGGAGATAACCTTGAAAGACAGCTTACATCCATCTCGGATACCACCGGAAGTTTGATTCCAACCCAGAAAACAAACCGGGAACGTCATGTCAACCCGGAACATACACCGGGAATGTCATTTCCGATCTCGGAGATAACCCTGAGATATGCAGATCAAAAGACCGGCAACAACACCGGAGAAGATAATTCTGTCTCGGTAATAACACCGCGACGTTCATTTCCAGTCCCAGAGACAACATTGGGAGTAGCAACACCATCCGTGGTGATAGCCCCAAGGGATGCCATTGCAGTTCCGACGATAACCCCAGAAATGCTTGTGTCAAACATGCGATCAGCTTCAATCCAGATGACAGTGAGGCATACAAACAAGTAGCCCAATCTCAGATGTAACCCTGAGCAACGTCTACTTTCCGCTTAAACCGGCGATAACCCCGGTGAGGAGTCACAACGTCATCTTACCACGTCAATAAGATGATATCGCGACATACCAACAAGTAGTTAAATCTCAGTTGTAACCCTGAGCAACGTCTACTTTAAACTCAAATCGGCTATAACCCCAGTGAGGAGTCAAACGTCATCTTGTTCCTTCGACAAATGGCACATCGTCTCAACACTTTATACATACATACATCTAACAATGTCCCATAAGAACCGAGGAGTGACAATCCCGAGTGACTATTACGTGTGGCAGTACTTTGGATTGAATTTGAAGCTTGAAGACCATGGGCATAGACCCCTCTTCCTGACTTCGTACAACCTCTAATCCATGTCATTGCGTAACTCTCAACACCAGCGGTCCGAAGAAGGTCAGCTATTCCTTGTTCGGATGCTCGAATTGAAGTTTTGCAAGTTCGAGCGGACATTACAGTGCATGAGCTCATGTACTACGAGATGACGGGACCCGTGAGGCTCGGATCCACCATGACCGGTAGTAGTGGGGTACAAGCTGATCGCCGCAGCAGTGTACTACAATGCCATCCGTCTATAAATACAAGGCTTGGGTTGACCATTTGAGAAGAGAGAGAGAGAAGGAAAAGGCAAGGAAGCCCCATCCATTTTACTTTGCATACACATCTTTTGAGTGTTTCCTCTTCTTTAAACACTAGTTAGCTCACATATAGCTATCTTTTATCCGGCGGGAGCTGAGTGTTTATCCATTTAAAGTCATAGAAGTCTACTTTGGCAGCCCACTGTAAGCCTTCTTACATTTTATAAAGCCTTCTTCTCATATAGCACACACTGTTATACACGTTGAGAGTCGTGTTGTGTGCATTTGCCCGAACTTTGGTCTGCGGTTTTCATTTCTGTCTGTATATATATACTAATATATGTATATATTTCATATATATGGACTAACATTATTGAGTTATGCGTCGATTGAGCCTAGACTTGATGCTGGAGGCGTTTAATTGCTTTATATATATATATATATATATATATATATATATATATATATATAAAGCGTGGTCGACTCATATATCTGATGAGCCTGGATTTTATATCCGGTGTGTTTATTCGCTTATATATATATATATATATATATATATATATATATATAATTGCTGTCGGACATATCCGATGAGCCTGGATTTACATCCAGTGCATTTACTGCTTATATATATATATATATATTTACATTCCTGTCAGGCCTGGAGTTTACTTCGCGGCCTTTTACAGCTTTATTTACATTTTGTCGTGCCTGGAGTTTACTTCGTGGCAGTTGATTGCTTTTATAGCTTTATTTACATTTTGTCCTGCCTGGAGTTTACTTCGTGGCGTTGATCGCTTTTTAAAGCTTTATTTACATTTCATTCCACTTTGGAGTTTACTTTCGTGGTGGTTGATCATGTCCATATATATATATATATATATATATATTTAACGCTTTTATATATTTACATTTCGATCCCCATGGAGTTGCTTGTGGTGGTTGATCATGTTTGTATATATATATATTTACAACTTTTTATATATATAATCGCTATCGCTTTCCATACAAATTGCATTAACATGTGATCCTAGGAATCATGTGATCACAGGTTCAGTTTACTGAATCTAGATTCGGTTCCCATGATGGACATTTTTTAGCTGTAAGCAGCTTGTACATTATTTTACAGTGTCTGAATTTCCATGGATGGTTGTCATGCCCATGAGGAGTTCGGCACTGCTGTATATTATTTTCTCGAGAATGATTCGCATCTCGAAAATAAAAGCAAACTAGCCGGACATTTAATAATAAAATGGAAGTATCAAAGGCCTCAATTATTATTGAGCACAGGGTTTGAAAAACCTCTTTTACAAAACATCATTGCCATATCTTGTTTAAAACTGAATTTTTCTATAAATTCAATCCCTATGTATATAGGTGCGAATGAGGTATAACACTACTTCCAAATAATTGCACATTGATCCACACACACACACATTCATATAACAATTTCTTTAAAAAGTGGCGGTCACCGTGGTAACACGGATATCGAGGGGTGCCTAACACCTTCCCTCCGCATAATCAAGCCCCCAAACCAAAAATGAATCTCGGTTTCACAGACCCATTTAGCAGTGTCAAATCACTGGGTCACTGTGCAAGCCTTTTCGGTTGCGTTGGTGCAACCACTTAAATACACCAACTGGCGACTCTTAAAGTCCAATCGTCGACATTATACATATCGGGCCTTTTTCACTTGTTTTTTCAAACAAATCTCACATTAAAATGAGAACACCAAAGAACAAGTAACGAAAAGGGACACTCAAAAATCCCTACGTTGACAGGTGGCGACTCTGCTGGGACTCCAGTAAGAGGGCTTAAGCCGTTATTACAAGCTTTTCAAAATTGTTATATGCTTGTGTGTGAATGTTGCATTTACATTCGATGATGAATGTGTACGAATGAATTTTAATTACCTTGACCGCTAAATATCTATTTGTGATATTAGTGCTTCGCGAATGTCATCATTTTGCATAAGCGGTGAGACACGTTGTATGTGAATGTATGTTGTGTGGTCCCTCCACCAGGAGGCTATTCTATCGGTGTTTGATTACTGGACTCGTGGGAAGAATGATTCCCCGGGGCTTAGGAAAGGCACTACTCAAATTCACTCCAGTTAAACGATCGGATTAACTTCCCTTCAAGTAGATTGTAATGATCTGGGAACCTTCATGCTAAAAAGCCACAAGAGAAACCCTAGGATAGGTCAACCTCTGATAAACCAAATGCGGAGGAAAGTTTCTTCATGCTTTCCATTTTCAATTACTTGTAAAAGCATTTACTTGTAATTTTATTCTATGTTCATCCATATGTAATGGAAAATATGAAGAATATATGTGCATGCATGACATGTTATCAATTAACAACCGGTTTTGCAGGACAAATTCCTAAAATGGACATGTTATGATAACATTTATATTAACCTAAGACTAAACTACATAAGTCTTTTGTAGGGAAGAAATTGGGCCTGTTACCCGGTCAAAATCCAAAAAAGCTGCGAGCCTACAGCCAATTATGTCCTCTTCCGAAGAGTCTAATCCTGTTTCCCGAGAAGAATTTGATGGATTGAGTAAACAAATTACAGACTTGGCCGTTCTACTAAAAGAATTGCACCAGTCTACTCAGGGTACGAAGATACCTACACATACAGAATCCTTTACACAAGGGGGAGATCAAGGTCTAGAAAAAACAATTCCATAACATCAGTTGGATACAACCAACAAAGACCCTGAAGGCACCCATCTCAAAGGAGATCCAGACACTGGTGACATCAGGAAGAAGGTCCTTCAAATGGAGGAAACCATTCACGTTCTCAAAGGGATTGGAACACATGGCAGTGTTTGATATGCATACCTTTGCATATTTCCTGGTGTGCATTATCCAGAGAAATTTAAGACCCTAGATTTTGAAAAGTATGACGGATTAGGGGATCCTTACACACATTTAAAGGTGTTCATTGGAGAACTCGAGTCTTACACAGAAAATGAAAGGCTCAGAATGCAGCTGTTTCAGAAAAGTCTGACTGGAGAAGCCCGTTCATGGTATACCAGATTAGATAACTCTAAGATCCATAGCTGGGAAGAGCTGGCTCACGCCTTCCTCACTCAATCTGAGTTTTCAATCTCGGATGGCTCTGGCCAGGTACCAAATCACCAAGGTTAAGAAAGCAGTCTAATGAGTCATTTAGAGTATGCTCAAAGGTGGAGGCGCTTTCTTTGCTCAAGTTATTCCTTCCATGTGAGAATCGAAATGGTCAAGACTTTCATAGATGTACAGGAAGCTCCTTTCTATGAGAGAGTTCTAGCTGGTATTGGCAACCCATTTTCGAAATGATCAAACACGGCGAGATGGATGAAATGGGATTGAAGTCCGAGTAAAATTCAAGACCTAGCCACTCTTAAAGCTGTTGCTGAGCACATCCAATCCGGATCTTATGGAAACAACCCCCGGAGGGTCCATAAAAAGAAAGAGGAGGATGTTTCCATGATACTACAAGGACAAAAATGCAATCCAAGCATGCCTATGCAGAGGAGAAACTACTCCCCTTTTTCAACACAATCTTCAAACCCTCCATTGCCTAAAAGTGGAGAAGTAAAGCGACCTCGGACGTTCACACCCTTAGGGGATTCGCTCGAGAACATTCTTGTTCTTCTGACTGCTCAGAAGAAAATTACACATCTTCTTCCACCAGCCAACCCTAATGGCAGGGGTTTTAATGCTACTCGGAAGTGTGCTTATCATGCCGGGGCACCCAAACATGATACTCAAGATTGTTGGGCCTTGAAACATAAGATTCAGGATCTGATAGACAACAGTGAGATTGTAGTCACCAAACCAGATCAACTTCATGTGCAAGACAACCCTCTTCCTCAACACAAAGAAGAAGAGGTCAACATGATCAGTTGGACCTGATTAATCTCTGATAAGGTTCCAATGGCGAATCATCCCAACCCATCAAAAGCAAAGCTATGGCGGTGTTGACAAATGGGATTATACAAAGTTCCGGTTTACGATCATGGAGCGAAAATAGCAGAATGATTACACCTCGCTTGCAACTCAAGGGTTGGAATGCATGCCCTACCTAATGGAAGGGATGTTGGGATTGCAGATTATCTCCGAAGTGGATGATGAAAGCGTACAAAGTATTTCCATACAACCAATTCAACTCAAAGGAGCCGACAATCCTTTGAAAGTGGTCGCATTATGAGCTCGAAATACCTTTACCTTGCAGACCACAACATCATGTTGTCACTTGCACAAAGTTCCATGGAATTATGGAGAAGTTGAAGGATCCACGTCTCATACTATCGCTATAATTGTCGAAAGAAAATCCACTATACCTTCCTCAACGGGTTATCAAACCTACTTGCGAAGCTAAAGGAAATTGCCCATGGAAAAGATTAAAAATTCCTCCGTCTTATATGGGTCATAATGAAGCCAAAGTGGTTTTAAGCTTGCGAGAAGCTCCACACCGATTTCAATCTTTGGATTTGGTTTTCTCTTTCGAGGATCATCGAAAGATCTTGTTAAAGGTTTAAGAAGAAGCCTACTTTCCAAAATCGGTGGATGTGGAAAAATTTCAACATTTGGTTGATCATATTTTCAACAACAATGTGATATCCTTCTTGATGACGATATACCTCCGAAGGGACCGGTCATTACAAGCCATTGCACATCGCAGATGTTATCTTTCGGGTACATGCTAGCGGGAGAATTGATAGATGGAGGCTCATCTCTAAATATTTGTCCTTATGCCACCTTGGTAAAAATGAATATCAATCTCAAAGCGGATCCAAAGCGGCCATACGATCATCCGAGCTTTTGATGGATCCGACAAAATGCCATCGAAAGATTGAATTGCCAATTGAGATTGGTCCAAATACATTCAATGTATCCTTCCACGTCCTCAAGATAGATTCGGGATACAACTCGCTATTGGGGGAGACCATGGATACACATGGTGGGTGTGATCCATCCACATTACATCAACAACTCAAATACATCATCAACAACGGTCTAGTCTGAATTCTTTGTCAGCGTTGAACCGGATTGTCTTAAACAAGGAATTCTACCAATTATCGACTTCAATTCAAAAGTTGAACCGGCCGGTTTCCATACTTTGGAAGTGAGTAACACATGATACCATTCTATTGGGGCGCCACTTCCCGTACCAAGATTTACTGCCGAGGTTATATCGACCACTCAAGAAATGATGTTATTGGGTTATCAACTTTGGACAAGGGTTTGGTAAGGATCACCAGGGTATTAAGCACCCTATCCAAATGTCCAATCAAAATGGAACAGCCGGGCTAGGCTATTCTTCTAATTCTAGACACAGGAATCCTCATAAGCACGAGCAGGTTCCTCAAGCTTCCATTGCACGGCAATTTTCTATGCCTTTACCTCATGAGTTAATGCAATCTCCAGTAAAGGTGCCAGCCCATACTGTGGCTATGCTATTTCCGAAACCAGTTCCAATCAAAGCTAAAGAGGTGCTAATTCCTAATCCCGAAGTGGAAAAAAAGGAACAGAAACGTAAACATGACATTGCCTTGATGATGGCAGGCATCCACGTCATTGTTCATGATGAATATACAAACAGATACACCCCAGACGATGATTGTCCATATGTTATGGTTATCATTTGGGAGAAGGAAGACACTGACGATCCTTCCATCACTGCAGTTCTTCAGGACTTTGCCCTAGACAATTGGAGCAGCACTCCATGCATTGGTCGACAAGGTAAAATGGGCGAAAATCCCTACGCCACTGTAGATAACTTTAATTTCTTGCTTTTTCCTTCTGACACTAATGAGTTATTTTATCACGTACATGTTAACACTTTTGTATGATCGAGCAGTTGCATATATTAAGTGAATGCATCTTTTGTTTTAGGACTCTGAATTTAGATGTACTTGTACTTGCTGATGAGGTGCCTTCTCTCCACAAGGGCTGTAACTTTGATGCAAAGTTAGACTAAGACTTGATGGACATCCAAGAAGACATTGAGACACCTCAAGAGATTAAGGAATGGGTTGCAGACAAACCCATACCCAATCTTGATCAAACCACTCCTTTCAATCTTTGAACCTTAGACAACCCTAAGCTAATCCAGATTGGTTCAGACCTTACCACAACTCAGCAGAATGACATGGTTGCACTATTAACTCAATTCCAAGATGTGTTTGCATGGTCTCATGAAGATATGGTGGGTTTGTCCACTGACATTGTTCTTCATCGCCTTCCCATTAAAGATGGATTCAAGCTAGTTTAGAAAAGCTCAAAGCGATTGAAACACGAGTGGAGTTTAAAGGTTAAAGAAGAAATTGTGAAACAATTTAAAAGTGGCATCATCATGGTGTCTACATATCGGAGTGGATATCAACATTGTTCGTGCCTAAACCGGGGAAAGGTGCGAGTCTGCGTGGATTATCAAGATTTGAACAAAGCTTGCCTTAAAGATAGCTTTTCGTGCCCTTTATCCACATTCTTATTGACAATCTACTCAATACAACATGTACTCCTTTCTTGATTGCTTTTTGGGGTACCATCAAATTATGGTCGTTGAGGAAGATCGTGAGAAAATAGCTTTCATCACGCCTTGGGGAACTTTTTTTCTGAGACGGTTGTCATTCGGCCCTCATCGCGTCGGGGCAACCTATCGATGACTATGATGGCTCTTTTCCACGATTTAATGCACAAGGAGATAGAGATCTATGTGGATGACATCATTGTCAAATCCGGAAGGAGGATGACCATTTAGACCATCTCAAAAAGCTTTTCAATAGGTTACGTAAGTACAACTTAAAGTTGAATCCATGAAGTGTGCCTTTGGTGTTAAGTCGAGGCAAGTTGCTAGGGTTTCCTAATCGACCAGAGAGGATTGAAGCTGGATCTATCAAAATCTAGGCCATCAAGGAAATGCCCATTTCTCTCAGACGAGAGAAGGAAATACGAGGATTTTTGGGAAGGATCAACTTCATTAGCAGATTCATTTCTCAACTCACGCGTGACTTTGTGAGCTATCTTCAAATTGTTAAGGAAGAACTCATCCATGAAATGGAGCGATGAGTGTCGAAAGCCTTCCTCACAATTAAAAAAGCGGTTGATTAACGCTCTATTTTGGTACCTCCGGGGATGATGTTCCTCTGTTCATGTACACTGTCCATAAATGACAATGCTATATAAATTTGCATCTTTGAGAAGCAAAAAAAAAGACAATAGAGGCCAAGAGCGAGCTATCTATTACCTCAACAAAAGATTGACATCGGTGAACACAAGTACACTCGATCGAGAAGACTTGTTGTGCTTTAGCATGGGCTTCCATGAGGTTACAACATTACCTCCATGGTCACACAACCCATCTCATATTTCGCGTGGATCCTCTCAAGTATGTGTTGATAAACCCATCTTGAATTATCGATTATCCGGATGGCAGTTGATCCTACAACAATTTGACATCCTCTACGTGACGTGAAAAAGTCATCAAGGTCAAGGAATTGCGGATCAGCTGGTGCCAGACTGTAGGGGATTACAAACCCTTAGAAGCGTATTTTCCGATGAAGGGGTAATGATGATTCGATTCTAACATCGAGACGATACATGCCGTGAGTGGAAAATGTATTTTGATGGGTATTAATTGAGAGAAGGCTCGGGCTGGAAGCGATCCTAATATCCGTGCGGGGAAGCGATATCCGTCGGCAAGTCAAATTGCAGTTTATCGGCACCAACAACCTGTTGAGTATGAAGGTTGTATCATGGGGCTAAAACTTGTCAGATTCAATGGGCATCAGGCGGTTAACTGTCTTTGGGGATTCCGAATTGGTAATCAAGCAATCCACAGGAATCTATCAAACCAAAGAATTACATTTATTTTTGCCTTACCATCGGCAAGTTTTACAGATGGCTTTGGAGTTCGAAGAAATCTCCTTTCTACACATTCCTCGTAATAGGAATGATTTTGCAGATGCATTAGCAACGTTGGCCTCCTTGGTTTACATACGATAAGGAAAACATGCCAAAGCATCACTTTACTCTGCAAAAAGCCCCAGTCTATGGGAATTACATTGGAGAAGTATCAGATGAGCTACCTCCCATCCACAACCCTTGGTATCAGCACATCAAGGAGTATCTGAGATGGATCTACACACGTGGCGAGCCTAAGCGAGAAGAGGCGGATTCATCGACTTCTTTATGAAATTCTACTGGCGGAGATGCACTCTCTAAAAGAGATGCGAGGATTAGGTCTCCTCGGATGTGCGGACAAAGACCAAGCTCGGCTGACTCATGGATGAGATCCATGGTGGAGTATATGGCCCTCACATGGCGGACCCCTACTTGTGAAGAAAATTCTCGAGCGGGACATTATTGGCTCACACTCAAAAGTGATTTGATGATGATCGCGTCAAGAGATGCTATCAATGCAGATTCATGGGAATGTTATCACGCCCCTCAAGGGAACTCCACAATATGAGTTCGCCATGGCCCTTCTCGATGTGGGGAATGGGCGTAATCGGGCCCATCGAGCCCAAAAGCGATAATGGACATCGATTCATATTCACCGTGATCGACTACTTCACCAAATGGGTAGAAGCGACTTCCTTCCCCAAGGTTACTAAAGAAGTTATCATTGCTTTCGCCGAAACAATGTCATCTGTCGATATGGACAACCGAGAGGTCATTGTGTAGAACAATGCTAAGAACCTCAACAACAAAATGATGGAGGATTTATGCGAGAAAATTCCACATCAAACACCTCAACTCGTCATCTCTGACCAAAGATGAAATGGTGTTGTTAGGCGGCTAATAAAAACATCAAAAAGATCATGCAAAAAATGTCCTTGACCACAAAGGATGGCACGACCTCTTGCCTCGACTTTATTAGCCTCTGGAACTTCCATGCAAACTTCCACTAGGGCAACCCCTACTCATTAGTCTATGGGATGGGCGGTGCTCCCCATAGAAGTGGAAATGGAATCCCCTCGAGTATTGATGGATGCTCGGTTGGATGAGGACCTATGGGTACAAGGCAGGTATCACCAATTGTCTCTACGATAGGCGAAAGGCGACGAACATGACTATCTTCCATGGTCGATTATATCAATAAAGGATCGCACGATCCTCTGACGAGAAAAAGTCCGACTATGGAAATTCAAACAGCATGACTTGGTTTTGAAGAAGATCATTGGTAACCAAGATCAATCTAAGGAAAATTCGCTCCCTAGCTGGGAAGGCCCATTTATTATCAAGGAAGTATTGACGGGAGGTGCTCTCAGATTGCGAGGAAATGGATGGCGATGAATTTCCACGACTTATCAACTTCGGACACAAGTGAAAGCGGTACTATGTCTGAAGTTACCATCAAACAAACATCTGGTTTTGATCATCAAATCACCGGTCATTTCGGATTTTGAACCCTTTCACCCTTTTACATGCTCTTACGCCCTCGAGGAAACATACACTTCAATCCGGTGAACTTTGGTTTTACTTCATTCCAAACCTTTCATACGATTTTGGTTATCACGAAGGCGGGATTGAACCTTTCTCAATTTCGATTTATCTTGAAGGCGGGATTGAACCTTTCACACTGCAGTTTATCAAAGGCGGGATTAAACTTTTCTACGCTTGCGGTTTGTCACGAAGGCGGGATCGGACTTTTCCACACTTGCGGTTTATCCCCATTATGGGATTAAACTTTCTTTTCCCCATGATATAGCTTTGCACATAGGATTCACATTTTTCTTTAAATTGCGATTCGTCTTGAGGGCGAACTACGTCGATTTGATCTCCACGATACACAGAGAGTACGTGGCAACCATATGCTATATGGCGGTCATAATAATAAAAAAATAACAAAAACATTTATGCCCTTTCTCTCACAAAACAACAAAAACAACAAAAAATACTTATACACCCTTACGCCTTTCACATTGACGTTGACCTCTCCTACACTAGGTTGAACTACATGAGACTTGATCTCTCTTCAATATAGAATACGTGGCGACCATTCATGGTGCGATCTAACCCCTACCCGAACAAACATACTTGTCACCGCGATCTTGGGATCTACCTTGATTTGCCCCATTTCATCGGTTTCAGATCAAAGGGATGGAATTACCTGACCTCTTCTCACAAATAGAAGATTCGGTGACCATCTAAGCTGCGATCGTGCCTCGAAAAGCAATGCCAATCCATAAGAGATGGAATTAACTAGGCTTCTCACAAATAGAAATCTTTGGACGACCATCGTAGTGCGGTCGATCTCGAGAGAGAGGAAGAAACCACCTCCTCTCCACTTTCCACTTTTCCGGTCCACGAGATACCGGTCCCAAGACACCAAAGATGGTAGGGATTCATAGAAATCAATGATCCGATTACGAGAGATCTTGCGACGTCTCAATGTCCATCTATCGAGGATAAGTTGAGAATGCATCAAGATCACAAGGCCACGGAGAAAGCAGGCAAATATCAAGCAAGTATCAAGGCATAACTAAAAGGGAAGTGAATCAAAATATATTTCCTGCCATACATAATCTTATTTGATATATACATACATGTTATACATGACAAAATGGCTAAGCTAGTGCATGCGTAGGAAAATACAAAGCTATCTACTGAGATCTGTGTGTCACGGACTATCGGATCTAACATAGCATCCCTCTCGAAAGCGGAGGAAGCAGCGCAAGCTCACACTTGAGGGTATCTACACGAGCTAGCGGATCGAGGCTAAGCGCATGGTGGCATAATGCTCATCGATTTAAGCACTCATATCGGCAAGGGGGGCGGTCATCATCCGGGATCTAATGGAAGTGCTATCTGCAATGGCCACATCCCTAGCGAGATAAGGCGGCATCCGCTCTCCAATCAATGCATCCTGGTGATCTAGCCTCATCCCTCTCCAACAGAGCGGTGTCTCTCTCATCGAGAAGTTGTTAACATTGTGGCCCCTTTGATCTCTATCATAGGTCATCGGATGTAAGCTCTGCTCCAAATGTTGTCTTAGAATCTTTGAGTAATGATGGCACTTTCGGGGTGGGAGAATCCATCACAAATCTTTGGCGCCCAGCGAGATCAAATCATCGGTGGGAATAACGACCTCCTCTATAGGCTCCTCATCGTCGAGAATCGGTCCCCCCCTGCTTGTGGATATGCACTTAACCAACCGATCGATCTCTGTCTCCATCCATGCGGAATACTCTGCGAGAATAACCGGATGGTGACACAAAAACTCAAATGACTCTCATTGATCCCAAGCGGGCATCTAACTGGATCATCCTCCGTTGCTAAGCGGTGTGTGTGTGAAATGACTGACTTTGCCCCCTCATACGGATGGAAATCCACAAAGCTGGTTAAGCCCGACACATCACGGCGGTGGGTGGTAAGTGATCATGTACCCCTCAATCTAGCCGGAGGAGATAATCCATGCCGGAGCATGAGTAATGAAAGTTGTAGGGGTGGTGAGCCACGAACACGACAATATATCAAATGGATCTCTAATCCTGCCGCGGAAAAAGTGACCACGATCGACATCTGTACACTCTCGCGAAATTTGGAAGGAATACGTCATGGCTATATCATGGGTGAAACAAAATCCATGATGTCTAAATGTGCAATCGGTCTCAAGTGTGACATAAACCACACATACAACATGGTAATGAGAGCTACTGTGAATACTCCTGCCGGATAAGTGCGGCGGTATGTAGGCCGACCTCTCGAGTCTCTGCAATGATCATCGGAATAATGGTATGACCCTCCACGAGAGCTCTCACTTGCCGCCATGACGACGTCGATATCTAGCTCATCCATGTCTTGTGGCATGTAGGCATATGACAATCGCATAGAAGTAGTACATCATCTACTGTGGAATGAGCGCATGATGATCCTCCGGTGTGGTGAAATCCCCGGAATGTCGATGCATAAACATCCTCGAGCCAAACCTATCAAGCAGAAAGCTTATTTGGGATATAACATGGCGGATGTAATCTCATCTGCACCACTCTGCGCCTCAATCTGTGAGAGTCATAAAGCTGTCTACTCATGTCTCCCATCACCATATGCATGCAAGGTGCGTCGAGGCGGCATCATCAATCGTCGTACATACTCCTCCAAAGTAGGAGTCAACTCATGGGTCCCAAATCGGAATACCTGTCTGTCTGATACCCAGTGCTCTAGCATGCCCTCTATAAATCTTGGAGGAACCTGAAACATCAGTAAGGTCATAGTATCTGCTGACAAATCATCTCGATCACCATATCGATGGTGATATACTATCATACCATGATCGCATACCGACTACCACCACAAATGGTGGGGTATGATCAATCTGACTAAGCGTCGAAGAAGACATCATCATGGTGCGTGTAATATAAGACCATCCAGGGGTCAATGTTGAGTATCTACGGACATACATACATATGCATAACATAATAACATGCATGATATAATAGATGGCAATATGATATAGGGAATGGAAAGCTATACATACATTCCTAAGTATATCATCATCTAATACATCTCTATCTGACTAAAATACAGGGAAATGGGGTGAAGCTACCCAACATACAACGAGAGGCCTATCAAAAGATATAGCGAGAATGGGGTGAAGCTACCCGGATGCTAACAGAGGCCTATCAAAGAGATAACGAGAAATACATCGAGAAAAAGTCAATAGTATCGATGTACACATCATCGATCTCATCCACTGATGTAACTCCTCTGAGTCCTTTGGATCTCTATCTCTGAGGGATGTCGGCCGATCTGAAAAGGAGGATCTGCTGCGGCAAAACCATATGGGTCACTGAGGAACCGGTATATGAGCTGGAAGGATCAAAAGTATCTACCTCTGCGGGATCTACGCCCAAATGCGAGAATGAAAAGATGTGATCGGTCCAATTTACCGAAGTCGATCATCAATCGTGTCACATGAGTCGGATCTACGACACAGGCTAGCCAATCTATCATCATCACGGATCTGGAACCATATCCCCATAAAGCGTATGTGGCGCAGTGCGAGCTCCAATCGTATGAGGATCCACCAATGTTGGAACATCTCCACGAGAGCAGGGGCCCTCGATAATGTAAAGCCGTCGATCCCCAATCAATGGGATGTCGATGACGGGTGGCTGCAAAATAGGCCCGATAACGCGCTGGCGAGGGAGGCAAGATCGGCATACGGATCTCTCTGTAGTGCTCCGATAGCACGCTCTCTAAATAGAGCTCCCATCCTCCATCTGTGAAGAGAGGAATCCTGCGGGTGGAAATGGCGTACTCTACTCGATCGGTACCCATCCTCAAATCCAACTCCCAAATGCTCTCTCGAGTAGGGAATCCGTGTGATGACATCATTTGTCGATAGCTCCATATGTGGCGACAATGAGTGAAACCCTCGCCAATAGGGACCTCACCGGTATGGAATGATGCCATCTTCGTCCTCGTGGATAGGTGTCTAAAAAACAACTGCGCTCACGGGGCCGCAAACAAGGAAGCCTCTCATAGGCCCAAAGCTTGCCAACACAAAGGCAAACGTCTGCTTTGTCGATCGACACTCTTAACCTATATATGGGAAAAGACAAGAGAAACACTCACCCGCGCGAAATGGGTAGAATCCTAACCACGCCTCGGTAAGCCCTGCGATCGTATCGCATTCCCTTGAGGAAGTAGGCAAAGGTGTAGGAACCCCTGATCATACTCTCTATACTCGGTCCCACGTGTCGAGTGGCGCTTAATCAAAGCGAAGGACAAGTAGAGGAATTATCTACTATAAAGCGACCCCTAATGATCATCGAGGAACAATCGTCGAAGAATGCGATCCACGACTCTCACATCATCGGGTATGGGCTCACTTAATGACCCGCTCATAGCATCTACGCTCAAAGGACTGTGCGAGCAGTCCACGCCCTTGAGCGCCTCTCCGGAACTCCCAAGGAAGGATCGGCAATAATGGGGTGATATCCGCCGTCTGAGGCGCCGGCCCCTCAAACTCCATACTGTGATAACCGCCGATCCATCCGCATCATCATCACCTCGTAATCCAACAAATGGAGTGGTGAGTCTGGTGGAACCACCGCTCGAGACAATGCCACGAGGTAACCCGAGGGGACGGTGACGGGGTAGAATGGAGAAGAACCTCCGAATCCCGACCATGGACGATCGCTCTGTAGTCATCATGCGAGGCACGATACATAGAGTGGATGCTAAACCAGAGTTCCCCCGAGAAATTTGTGTGAAGCCGGGAACCTACATCAAATGAGATCAACATCGAGAATCCTTGACTCCTCATGATAGGAAATAAGGAAGATTAAAGATCTAACTTCATACCTCGTTTGCGTGCGGGTATCTTGAAGGATGCCTACTCAAGTCACCCGAGAAGATCTGGGTTCGCCACTTGAATACACAGCAATTCCCTACGGGGAACACGTCTGGCGAGGGGCGGGAACCTCGATCGATGCATCCTCCTCCTCGTCCTCGACATTCGGCACCTCAACCCGAATAGGGACGTATCACCGCCTCTCGCTAAAAAGAATGGGTACATCTCCTGAGCAAGCGTTGAGGCTCTTCAAAAGCCCTCCTCCAGTACACGAAGAAGTGGTCTGCGGGAACTACTCGGTGATCTGGATCCATAATATCACGGATGTAAGTCTCAAATCACCTCGAGAAAGGGTGTGGTAATTTCTTACAGAGTCTTTTCAAAATGCATTCTATGATTACATGCATGCATGCATTGCTTTAACATACATCTCTGATAGAGAGTTTAAAATGCATGACTACCCAATACCTACATTTTGGGAAAATTTTGCCATAGCCCCTTTGTAAATGGGACTATCCACATGCACATAGGCATGACTAGGTGGGCCATTAATTAGAACACTACCTATACGGTCATATACATCTCATGCATGCATCAATACATTGCGAGTAAAAAATCCATAAGTGTAGTCTAATTACGGGATTATTTTGCTTCTACCTTTACTCATTTGTCCTCATATAGGATAAGAAATAGCGGTAAAAGGTGCAATTTGATTTATTTCAAAAGTCAAATTTTTTCACATCATTATATTGACATGGTTTAATACTAACATTTGCTATGTTGAATATTTTTTATCAAAGTCATATCGGCATGCATATTCACTACTATGTGTCTAAATGCATTTAAATGCGATAAGTCATTTTCAATGGACGAAATTGAAAAAAAATATATGCATGTGTTACGGGGACGATGAAGAAGCGCTTATGCGGTGGCGAATATACGAGAAAGTTGCCGAACTTCGGCGAGATCTGAAGAAGAGCTCTCGGATTTCCTTCGCTGCGCAACTTGAAAATGACTTATGAAAGCAACCAGCCACCTATATCATAGCGCGGTTGGTGGGCAGAGCTAACTGTGGCTCCTGCAGTACACTGCGGCCCCCTACATGGGTCCCACACCTCCGGCTCGCTCCAGTTAGAGTTGCAAAGGAGGTCTCACAAGCTGAAAAGACCAAATCAGGAATAAAAATGCTACGTGATTGGCGGATTAGCACGAAATCACGGTTTCTTGTCGGTCGAGTTAAACTCCGTCGCCTCAACGGTATTCGCTTTGAATCACGGGGTATCTTATACCAATGAGCTCTCGCTTTTTACAAACCATGCTCGATAATACCCCACAAAGGTCGATCTTGAGTCATTTGCGTCGGGTCTGACCCTAAACAATCCCGGCGGGGGGTTCAATATAAAAACCATGAAATATCAAACCTCCCCGATGGGGGTTACAACGCCGAAGTTATCAAGCATCTACGTATCCCGGTGGGGAATTTACAACGCAAAGTTATCAAGCATCTACGTATCCCCACGGGGTTACAACGAAAGTTATCAAGCATCTACGTATCATCATGGGGTTACAACGAAAGTTATCAAGCATCTACGTATCCCTAGCGGAAGTCACAACGCGCGCATCTTTCAAACTTCTATGTATCCCCGGTGGCGGTCACAACATAATGTAACCATTGATACACACATCAATGAAGGTCAAGCAGCCTTGACGTCATATCACCGATGGCAAGTAAACCCATCGAAGCAACCTTACCCAGTGAAGGGCTACAACACAATGCTACCATTAACACATACATCAATGAAGGTCAAGCAGCCTTGACAATACACCCAGCAGGGATCTATCCGGTGATACACACATCAATGAAGGTCGAGCTGACCACGGCGGCGTGACAACACTTGTTGGCGGTAACTTTCGACGGTATGAGGGAACATGTTATACACATCCTCAAACAGACAAAGCCTTATCCCCATAGATCTCTTCCACCTGAGAGGTACCTACATGGAGTATAAGCCGGTGTCTAGGATTCAAGACTTTGGTGGTAGTCCCAGCGTCAACATCCTTGGAAACTTGGATCGCATGTCCAAGTCATCGCGATTGTCATCCCGGCGAGGATTACATGACAATCTATGCATCATACATTTGCATCGTGTTCTTTACATATATCATCATGTTTATCTTGCTTGCATTTCAAGTGTCTAGGATTCTTTATCCTATCCATGCCTTGCATTGCATGAATATGATAAAGAGGGGCATCTGTAGACACTCAAAATTTTCTACACTCCTATTACTAACATTGCAGGAGGGTAGATTCGTCTTTTGGAGATAACCACGAAAGGCGACTTACATCCATCCGGATACCATAGGAAGTTCGGTTCAACCGGAACACAAGCAAGAACATCATATCAAACCGGAACATACATCGGGAATGTCATTTCGATCTTGGAGATAACCCGAGATATCAGATCAAAAGATGGCAACAACAACGCGGAGAGGGCGAGTTCTATCTCGGCGATAACAACGATGATGACGTTCGGTTTCGGTCGAGAGACAACATTTGGGAGTAGCAACACCATCCTTGGTGATAGCCCCGAGGATGCCATTGCGATTTCGGTGATAACCCCGAAATGCTTGTGTCAAACATGCGATCGACTTCAATCCGACGATGATAGTGAGGCATCTGAACAAGTAGCCTAATCTCGGATGTAACCATGAGCAGCGATCTCGATTAACCTTTTAAGCCGGCGATATACCCGGTGAGGTCATCACGCGTCATCTTACCACGTCAACAAGATAATATCGCGGCATACCAACAAGTAGTCAATCTCGGTTGTAACCACGAGCAACATCTACTTTCAACTCAAACCGGCGTGATAACCCGGCGAGGAGTCAAACGTCATCTTGTTCCTTCGACAAATGGCACGTCGTCTTAACACTTCATACATACATACATCCAATAATGTCCCACAAGAACCGAGGAGTGACAATCCTGAGTGACTATTACGTGTGACAGTACTTTGGATTGAATTTGAAGCTTGAAGACTATGGGCATAAACCCTCTTCACGACCCGTACAACCTCTAATCCATGTCGTTGCGTAACTCTCGACACCGGTGGTCCAGAAGAAGGTCGGATATACCTCGTTTGGATGCTCGGATTGAAGTTACGCAAGTTCGGCGGACATTACGATTGCATGAGTGCACGTCTTACGACGAGACGAGCGGGACGCATGAGGCTCGGATCCACCACGACGGTAGCGAGGTACAAGCTGCTTGGCTGCCGCAGTGTGTACTACGACCATCCGTCTATATATATCAAGGCTTAGGTTGACCATTTGAGAGAGAGAGAGAAGGAAAAAGCGAGGAAGCCACATCCATTTTACTCTGCATACACATCTTTTGAGTGTTTCCTCTTCTTTAAACACTAGTTAGCTCACATATAGCTATCTTTTATCCGTGGGGAGCTGAGTGTTTATCCATTTAAAGTCATAGAAAGTCTACTTTGGTATTTTTGTAAGCCTTCTTACATTTTATAAAGCCTTCTTCTCATATAGCACACCTTTATTATACACATTGAGAGTCGTGTTGTGTGCGTTTGCGGACTTGATTCGTGGTTTTCATTTACATCGTATATATATACTAATATATATATATATATATATATATATTTCATATATATGGACTAACATTATCGAGTTATGCCTCGATTGAGCTAGAACTTGATGCGGGCGTTTAATATATATATATATATATATATAATATATATATATATATACTACATCTAATGAGCTGGATTTTACATCCGGTGCATTTATTCACTTTTTATATATATATATATATAATTGTTGTCGGACATATGCGATGAGCCTGGATTTACATCGGTGCATTTACTCGCGCTTTATATATATATATATATATAATTTTTGTCGGACATATCAGATGAGCTGGATTTACATCCGATGCGTTCTATCGCTTTTATATATATATATATATATATTTATATATATATATTTACATTCTGTCGAGCACTAGAGTTTACTTAATGTGGCTTTTTTGACTTTTATTTACATTTTGTCTGCTTGGAGTTTACTGCCGTGGCGGTTGATCGCTTTTCTGACTTTATTTACATTTTTGTCACTTTGGAGTTTACTTCGTGGCGATTTGCTTTTTCTGACTTTATTTATATATTTATATATATATATATATATATATATATATATATATATATATATATATATATATATATATATATATATACCGCTTTTATATATTTACATTTCGATCCCCATGGAGTTGTTTCGTGGTGGTTGATCATATCTCGTATATATATATTTACTGACTTATATATATATAGCTGCTTCTTGCTTTCCATACAAATTGCGGTATCATGTGAGCCTAGGAATCATGTGATCACAAGTTGAGTTCTTGAATCTAGATTGAGTTCCCATGATGGACATTTTTCAAATTTATAAGCGACTTGTACATTATTTTTAGAGTGTACGAATTTCCTTGGATGGTTTGTCATGCCCATGAGGAGTTAAGCATCTTCTTTGTATATTATTTTCTCGAGAATGCTTTGCATCTAGAAAATAAAAGCAAACAAAATAGGACATTTAATAATAAAATGGAAGTATCAAAGGCCTCAATTACTATTGAGAGCGGGGTTTGAAAAACCTCTTTTACAAAACGTCATTGCTTATATCTTGTTTAAAATTAAATTTTTCTATAAATTCAAACCCTATATATATATAGGTCTTGAGCGAGGTATAGCACTACTTCCAAATAATTGCACATTGATCACACACACACACATTCATATAACAATTTCTTTTGAAAAGTGGCGGTCACAAGTGGTAACACGGATGTCGAGGAGTGCCTAACACCTTCCCTCGCATAATCAAACCCCGAACCCAAAATGAATCTCGGTTTCACAGACATATTTAGCGAGTGTCAAAATCTTTGGGTCGATGTGCAAACCTTTTTTTCGATTGCGTTAGTGCGACTAGTTAAATACATCAATTGGCGACTCTTAAAGTCAATAAATCGACATTATACATATGGGACCTTTTTCACTTCAAATAAATCTCACATTTTCAAACAAATCTAACTAAAAAGGACATTAACATGACAAGATGACACCGGGGAATTCACATGCAAATAACGAGGCTTGGTTAGGACACTCAAAAATCTTGTCTTTTACCATATATAGGTCACCCGTCATTGATATCCCATTGTTGGGGATTGACAGTTTCACATTATCAGAGGGTCCCTGTGCTTAGAAGATGTTCCAGAATTGGTGGTTCCCTTGTACCATTGGAGCCCAGATCCGCGCCACTCAGATGATGGGGGATATGGTTCCAGGATTCGTGATGATGACAGATTGGCTAGCCTGTGTCTGAGATCTGACTCATTTGACACAGTTTGACAGTTTGACGGCAGTTAGATGGACACATTTCTTTATCCCAAGACTTGGCGAGAGATCCTTCAGAGTCAGATACTTTCGATCCTTCTAGCTCTAGAGCTAGCCCCTCAAGTGACCCATATGGTTTTACTGGTGCAGATCCTCCCTTATATAGGCCTGACATCCCTGTAGATAGAGATCTAGTGACTCAGGAGGAGTTACATCAGGTGGACAGGATTGATGATGTAGACATCGATACCATTGACTTCTTCTGATGTATTCTCATTATCACTTTTGATAGGCCTCTACTAGACATTGGGTAGCTTCACCCCATTCTCGCTATATCTTTTGATAGGCCTCTGTTAGATGTAGGGCAGTTTTGCCCCATTTCCCTGTATTTTAGTTGTACAAAGATGTATTAGATGATGATATACTTAGGAATGTATGCACAGTTTTTCACTCCCTATATCATATTGCCATCTATTTTATCATTTATGTTATTATGTTATGCATATGTATGTATGTCCAGAGATATTCAGCATTGACCCCTGGATGGTCTTATGACATGGCTCGTACAGATGTCTTCTTTGACAGTTAGCCATATTGATCATACCCCACCATTTTTGGTGGCATTTGGTATGCGATCATGGTATGATAGCATGTCATCATCAGACAGGATGATAGTAGATCATTTATTACAGTATACTATGACCCTGTTGATGTTTCAGGTTCCCATAGAATTTGTGGAGGGCATGCTGGAGCACTAGGTATCGGAGAGGCAGGTTTTCCAATTTGGGACCCAGGAGTTGACTCTTACTTTAGAGGAGCATGCACGTTTGACGATGCTACCACTGGACAGACCTTACGTGAATATGGCAATTGGAGACATGAGTAGGTAGATCATGACCCTCACCGGCTTGAGGCGTAGAGTGGTGCAGGATGAGATCACATCTGGCCACGTTATATCCCAGCATTTTTTGTTTGACAGATTTGGCTATGAAGATAGTTATGCATGATATTCTGGGGATTTTACCACACCGGAGGATCATTGGCGTTCGGCCAGAGTAGATGTATTGCTACTGTGCGTACTGTCGTATGTCTACATGCCACGATACATGGATGAGTTGGACATTGGCTTCATTATGGCAGTGAGAGCTATCAAGGAGGGTCACACCATTATACTGATGATCATCGCAGAGACTCTGAGGTCAGCTTCATATTGATGCACTTATCCGACATGAGTGTTTACAAGCAGCTCGGTAATGCTATACGTGTGGGTTATGTCACACTTGAGACCGATTGGCACTTTCAGATGGCATGGGTATTGTTTCCCCCGTGATATAGCCATGTCATACTCATTTCACCCATGGAGTATCTGAGATGTTGCATCTGGTCGACTTTCTTAGCGAGAGATCGAGACTCCGTTTGATATATTGTTGTATTGAGCTTAGCTCACCCTACTGACTTCATTACTCATGCTCAGGGCATGCATTATCTCCCTTTAGATGGTTTAAGAGGCATGATTACTTACCACCTGCTTGGCCGTGATGTGTCGGTTTGACGGTTCTGGACTTCCATCCTTTTGAGAGGGCATCGAGTCGGTGCTTGCTTCTCGACATTTATCGGCAGAGGGCGAGATCCAGTTGTATACTGTTGGGATCGATGAGAGCTAGTTGTGTTTTCCATTAGCCATCCAGGTTGTTCTATAGAGTATTTTGATGGATGGAGACAGAGACTACATTGGCTGTGGTAGTATCCACAGTGCAGGGGACAGATTCCGATGATGAGGAGGCTGATATTCCCATCAGGGAGGATTTGATTCGCTCTTTGGGTTGCCAAAGCATTTATGATGGATTCTCCCACTATGAGTGTTACTATCATTCAGCATTCAGCATAGTATTTGGAGCAGAGCCTACATCTGATGACCTATGAGAGAGATCATGCTAGGGCCTTGATGTTGACAACTCTTGATGGGAGAGACGCAGCTCTATTAGAGAGAGACGAGGCTAGATCAGCCAAAGATGCATTGATTGTAGAGCGGGATCTTTGCCCTATCTCGCTTTCGGGATATAGCCGTCACGAGATAGTAACTTCAATTGAGATCCTTACGATTTGGCATCCTTGCCGATATGAGTGCATACATTGATGAGCATCATGCCACCATACAGTTAGCCTTAAATCTGCTAGCTCATGTAGATACCATTGGGCAGGAGCTTGCAACGTTACCTCCTTCTTTAGAGAGGGATGTTATGTTAGATCTAATAGTCTGCATACACGTAGATCTGTAGATAGACCTGTATTTTCCTGCACAGACTAGCTTAGCCATTTTGTCATGTACAACACATATGTATATATCAAACATTATTATATATGGCAGGGAAATATATTTTGATTCACTTCCCTTTCGGTTGTGCCTTGATACTTGCTTGATATTTGCATGTTTCTTTAGGGCTTGTGATCTTGATGCATTCTGAACTTATCCTTGATGTGTGGACATTGAGACGTCGCAGGATCTCTCAGAATGAATCATTGATCTGTGTGTATCCCTACCATCTTTAGTGTCTTGGGGTGGTTTACGTATGTAGATGTGGAGAGGAGTGTGGCTTTTCCTCTCTAAGATTGACCGCACCACAGATGGTCGCCAGTACTTCTATTTATAAGAATCCTAGTTAATTCCATCTCTTATGGATTGGTGTTGCTCTTTGAGGCACAACCGTAGCTTAGATGGTTCTTTGAATCTATTTGCGAAGAGAGGTTGGGTAATTCCATCCCTTTGATGCAAGCCGATGAAATGTGGTGGATTGAAGTTTGATCCCAGTAGTGTGACAAGTATTTTTGTTCTGGTAGGGGGTTAGACCGAACCATAAATGGTTGCCTACGTACGCCTATTGAAGAGGAGATCAGGTCTGCGTAGTTCGAACCTGGTGTAAGAGGTTCAACGCTGAATGTGAAAGGCAGATGGGTATAGAAGCTTCATTGATGAAGAAAGATGTAGAAGTGTTTTTGTGGTTTTTTTGTAGAAAAGGCGAAATGTTTTTTTTTTTTTTATTATTACGGTAAGCCATATAGAATATGGTTGCCTACGTACTCCCAGGTATCAAGGAGATCAGGTTGACGTAGTTTGCCTCTCAAGACGAATTGCAGCCAAAGAGAAGTATGAATCCCATGTGCAGGCTATACTGCGGGGAGAAGAAAGTTTAATCCCATGATTGGGACAAACTGCAAGTGTGGAAAATGTTTGGTCCCGTGTTCAGGACAAACTACAAGCATAGAAAAGTTTAATCCCGTCTTCAGGACAAACTGCAGGTGTGAAAGGTTCGATCCCGTCTTCAGGATAACCCAAATTGTGTGAAAAGTTTGAAATGAGGTGAAACCAGGCTACTGGTTAGAAGTGTATGTTTCCCTGAGGGGCAGAAGAGTATGTAAAAAGGGTTAGAAAATTGGAATAACTGGTGATTTGATGATCAACACCTAGATGTTTGCTTGATGATAACTTCAGACATAGTACCGTTTCACGGTGTCGAGTTGATAAGCTATGGAAATTCATCGCCATCCATTTCCTCGTAGTCGAGAAGCGCCTCCTATCAATACCTCCTTGACAACAAATGGGCCTTGCCGATTAGGAGCAAATTTTCCCTTAGATTGATCTTGGTTGTCAATGATTTTCTTAAAAACCAAGTCGTATTGTTTTAAACCGTCAGTAGTTTGGATTTTTTTGTTGTAGGATCTTGCGATCCTTTTTTGATATAACTGACCATGGAAGATAGACGCGATTAGCTTTTCCATCTATTAAAGACAATTGGTGATACTGTCTTGTACCCATTGGTCCTCATCCAACTAAGCATCCATCAACACTCTGAAGGATTCCATTTCCACCTCATGGGAGTACTGCTTCCATCCCATAGGATAATGAGTAGGGGTTGCCCGGTGGAAGTACACATTAAAGTTTTGTAGGGTAATAAAGTTAGAGGCAAGAGGTCAGACCATCCTTTGTGATTGGCAGACATTTTCTTCATGATCTTCTTGATGTTTTTATTAGCCGCTTCAATAGCACCATTCATCTTTGGATGGTAGATGATGGAGTTAAGGTTTTTGATGTGGAATTTACTGCATAACTCCTTCATCATTTTATTGTTGAGGTTCTTAGCATTGTCTGACACCTCTTGTTGTCCATATCGACAGACAATATTATTTTTAATAAAAGCAATGATGACTTCTTTAGTAACCCTGGGGAAGGAGGCTGGTTCTACCCATTTTGGTGAAGTAGTCAATCATGGTGAATATGAATTGATGTCCATTACTGGCTTTGGGCTCGATGGGCCCGATCATGTCCATTCCCCACATTGAGAAGGACCATGGCAAACTAATATTGTGGAGTTCCCTTTGAGGGGCGTAGATAGCATTCCCATGAATCTAGCATTAATAGCTCCTCTTGACGTGATCATCACAGTCAGCTTTGAGTGTAAGACAATAATGCCCTGTTCTGAAAATCTTTTTAACAAGTAAGGGTCCACTCATGTGGGGGCCACATACTCCACCATGGACCTCATCCATGAACCTCTCGAGCTTGGTCTTTGTCTAAACATCCGAGGAGACCTAATCCTGCATCTCTTTTGTAGAGTACATCTCGCTCAAGATATAATTTCATAACAAGTCGATGGATCCGCTCTTTTCAATTAGGCTCGCCTCGTGGTGTAGATCCATCTTATAGATACTCCTTGATATCATTGATATCAAGGGTTGTGGATGGGAGGTAGTTCATCCGATACTTCTCAACATAATTCCCATAGATGGGGCTTTTTGCGGAGTAAATGTGATGCTTGGCATGTTTTCCTTGTCGGTGTGTGAATCAAGGAGGCCAACATTGCTAGTGCATCTGCAAAATCATTCCTATTACGAGGAATGTGTAGAAAGAGATTTCTTGAACTCCAAAGCCATTTGTAGAACTTGTCGATGGTAAGGAAGCAAATGTAATTCTTTGGTTTTATAGATTCTTGTGGATTATTTGATTACCAACTTGAAATCCCAAAAGGCGATTAACCACTTTGATGCCCATTGAGCGGGTAAGTTTTGGCCCGTGATCTGACCTTCATACTCAAATTTATGTTGTTGGTGTTTGACAAACTACAATTTTATGGGAACGGATATTGCTCCCCCTCTAAGGATATTAGAACTCCTCGGTTCAGAACCTTCGTATTAATGACTCCATCAAAATACATTTTCCATGTATGGCATGCATCGTACTGATGGTGTTGCTGAATTGTCATTACTCCTTCATCGGGGAAATATGTTTCTAAGGGTTTGTAATCCCCAAGAAAAGTGCGGTGGTCGATTGATCCACAATTCCTTGATCTTTGACAATTTTTTGCGTCACGTGAGCGATATCAAATTGTTGTAGGATCAACTACCATTCGAGACGATCGATAAATTAGTATGGGCTTGGTGAACACGTACTTGAGAGGATCCACGCGGGATATGAGATGGGTTGTGTGACCATGGAGGTAATGTTGTAACCTTATGGAAGCCCATGCTAAAGCACAACAAGTCTTCTCAATCAGAGTGTACTTGTGTTCACTGTTACTGAATCTTTTGCTGAGGTAATAGATAGCTCGTTCTTAGCCTCTATTGTCTTTTTGCCCTAGCATACAGCCCATAGCATTGTCATTAATGGACAGGTACATGAACAGGGGAACATCATCCCTGGGAGGTACCAAAACAGGAGGCGTTAATTAGTTGCTCTTTGATTATGAGGAAGGCTTTCTGACACTCATTGTTCCATTTCATGGAGGAGTTCTTCCTTAATAATTTGAAGATGGGCTCACAGGTTGCTGTGAGTTGAGAGATAAAATTGCTAATAAAGTTGATTTTTTCCAAAAATCCCCGTATTTCCTTCTCTATCTGAGGAATGGGCATTTCCTTGATGGACTGGATTTTGGTGGGATCCAGCTCAATCCCTTTGTGGCTGACTAGGAAACCTAGCAACTTGCCTGACTTGACGCCAAAGGCGCACTTGGCTGGATTCAACTTTAAGTTGTACTTACACAACCTATTGAAAAGCTTTTTGAGATGGTCTAGGTGGTCTTCCTCTCTTCGGGATTTGACAATGATGTCATCCACGTAGATCTCTATCTCTTTATGCATTAAATCATGGAAAAGAGCCATCATGGCTCGTTGATAGGTTACCCGGCATTGATGAGGTTGAATGACAACCGTCTCATAGCAAAAAAATTTCCCAAGGCGTGATGAAAGCGGTTTTCTCACAATCTTCCTCGTGACCATAATTTGATGGTACCCGTAAAAGCAATCAATAAAGGAGTACACATGTCGTATTGAGCAATATTGTCAATAAGAATGTGGATAAAAGACACGTGAAAGCTATCTTTAAGGCAAGCTTTATTCAAATCCTAATAATCCACACAAACTCCCACCTTTCCTCCTAGTTTAGGCACGGGAACAATGTTGGATATCCATTAGGATATGTAGACACCATGATGATGCCGACTTGAAATTATTTCACAATTTCTTCTTTAACCTTTAAACTCCACTCGGGTTTTAATCTCCCGAGCTTTACTTAACTTGGCTTAAATCCCTCTTTAATGGGAAGGCGATGAAGAACAATGTCGATTGGAAAAACCCACCATATCTTCATGAGACCATGCAAACACATCCTAGAATTGGGTTAGTAGCACAACCATTTCATTCCGTTGGTTTGTGGTAAGGTTTGAACCAATCTGGATTAGCTTAGGGTTTTCGAGGTTCCAAGATTGAAAGAAGTGGTTTGATCAAGATTGGGTTTAGGTTTGTCTGCAACCCATTCCTTAATCTCTTGAGGTGTCTCAATGTCCTCTTGGATATCCATCAAGTCCTCGAGTCCAACTTTTCATCAAAGTTACTGACCTTGTGGAGAGAGAAAGGCACCTCATCGGCAAAATACAATACATCTAAATTGAGTCCTAAAACAAAATATGCTTTCATTTAATATATGCAACTGTTCGATCATACAAAAAGTGTTAGCATGTACTTGATAAAATAACTGCTAATGTTGTAAAGGAAAGAAAATAATTAAAGTTATCTACAGGGCAGAGGGATTTTTCTACCCATTTTACCCTCGTCGACCAATGCATGGAGTGCTGCTCCAATTGTCGAGGACAAAGTCCTGAAGGACTGCAGTGATGGAAGGATCGTCAGTGTCTTCCTTCTCCTGAATGATAACCATGACATCTGGGCAATCATCGTCTGGGGTGTATCTGTTTGTATATTCATCATGAACAATGACGCGAATGCCTGCCATCATCAAGGCAAAGTCATGTTTACATTTTTGTTCCTTCTCTTCCGCCTCGGGATCAGGAATCAGCACCTCTTTAGCTTTGATTGGCACTGGTTTCAGAAACAACATAGGTACAACATGGACTGGAACCTTTACTGGAGATTGCATCAACTCATGCGGTAAAGGTATAGAAAATCGTCGTGCGACGGAAGCTTGAGGAACCTGCTTGTGTAGGGTTTCGATACAGAAACGCAGCGAAAATAAACCAATTTAAAGCAATTATTCCGAAACCCAAAGCAGGATCCATGCGAAAACAATTAACTCAGTGGTTAGAAATTATACCGATTGGATACCGAAATTGATGCGAATTCCAATCTCAATGATCAAATGAATCGCGCCTCTACGGTATCCACTTTAACGCCTCAGAGAATCGATCCTACGATCTGCGAGAAGAAGGAGTCGTGGTACTAGCCACCGAGGATGAGGATTTTAAGAATTTGTTTCTCTCTAGTCTCTCTCTAAGAGCGGCTAGGGTTTTCAGTTTATGAATAATCCCTAAAATGGCTGCAACATATCATATATATATATAGCCATTTAAAATTATTATTCAAAACCTAATTTAATAAAATTCGAATTTATTATATATATATATATATATATATATATATCTTAATTAAGTCTTACTTAATTAATATACCTATATATAAATTATCCTATTAATTTAAATTCGTAATTTAAATACTATCAATCATATTAATATATTTAAATATTTACAATTTAAATTAATTCCCTTTTAATTACGTTCTATGTGTGTGACCCTATAGGTTATTATTACGTTGGCAATAATTTTAAAATTATATTATAAAATTATAAACAATGAGCGGCATCTAGTAATGCATCACTGCTACCCAAGTAATAATAAGATCGATGATTCTATGCAACCTTTTCATGACCAATGTTTCAATGTAATTTAATCCTTTTAACCTTAATATCCTAGATTAAACTCGAGTCACGGAGTGTGTCATACTCTTCATAATTTAATCTGAGTTTTCTTGATCAATGAGTAGACTATATGAAACAAATCACTATTTGATCATGGTCATGCATTTCATAGTCCTACTCAATCAAGAGGCCTATGGATATCACCCCTAATATATAGGAGGGTTAAATTTCATCTAGATCACTCATATTCCTCACACGATTCATAATGTACCCAATAATCACCTTTATAGCCCACCCTATTAAAGGTGACATTTGATGATATCAAAGTACATAAATTCTCATGTAGTAATTTAGTGCTTTCAGGTTGGAGGACCATTACATCATTGTCACTATGAGAATTGCTAATGACACTTCGCATAATGCTCCATATAGAATTCTCATGGTGGGTCTGTCCAGTACATCGTTCTCTAATATGTACCTATGCATTGACTTAATATCTCATATATTTATGACCAATGAGATTTGGTCATCAGTCAATCCACATACTAGTCTCAATGCATCACTGTTGTCCCATCAACAATAATACTCGACTAGGGACATTTAAGAACAATGATACTAATTATAATTATATAATCTCATGTTTAAGTCACATACTTGAAACGATATAATTTGTATCACTATTCTAAGGAATTTTATTATGTTAACATTTATATAACGCAGTAAATAAAACCATAATAAAATCACTCATTTATTCAATCAAATATAATATTAAAACGTTAAGCAATTATATAAAATAATTGGCCTCTAGGGCATAAACTCTAACAGCTTGTGCTTATGAGGGTTCCTGTGTCTGGAACTAGCAGAATAGCCTAGTCCAGCTGTTCCAATTTGACTGGACATTTGGATAGGGTGCTTAATACCCTGCTGATCCTTACCAAGCCCTTGTCCAGGTTGATGACCCAATAACATCATTTCTTGAGTGGCTGACATAACCTCGTCAGAAATCTTGGGTACGGGAAGTGGCGTTCCAATAGAATGGTATTGCGTATTACTCACTTCCAGAGTATGGAAACTGGCCGGTTCAACTTTTGAATTGAAGCTGATAATTGGTAGAGTTCCTTGTTCAGGACATTCCGGCTCAGCGTTGACAGTGACTAGATTGTTGTTGATGATATATTTGAGTTGTTGATGTAATGTGGAGGGAACAGCTCCAGCCATGTGTATCCACGGTCTCCCCAATAACAAGTTGTATCCTGAGTCTATCTTGAGGACGTGGAAGGATACATTGAATGTATTTGGGCCAATCTCAATTGGCAATTCAATCTTTCCAACAGAATTTCGTCGGGATCCATCAAATGCTCTGATGATCGTATGGCTGCTTTGGATTCGCTTGAGATTAATATTCATCTTCACCAAGGTGGCATAAGGACAGATATTTAGAGATGAGCCTCCATCTATCAAAACTCCTGCTAGCATGTACCCGGAAGACAAAGCTGCAATGTGCAATGGCTTGCGATAAGCCAAGTCCCTTGAGGCGGTATATAAATCATCGATGAAGGATATCACATTATTATTGAAAATGTGATCAACCAAATGTTAAAATTTTTCCACATCCATTGATTTTGGCAAGTTGGCTTCTTCCAAAACATTTAGTAAGATCTTCCGATGATCTTCGAAAGAGAAAACCAAGTTCAGTATTGAAATCTGGTGTGGAGCTTCTCGCAAGCTTAAAACCACTTAGGTTTCATTATGACCCATAGTAGGGAGGAGTTTTTCAATCTTCTCCATGGGCAACTTCCCCTTTGCTTTGTAAGTAGGTTTAATAATCCGTTGAGGAAGGTACAGAGGATTCTCTTTCGACACTGCAACAGTAGTATGAGACGTGGATCCTTCAGCTTCTCCATAATTCCATGGAACTTGTTGTAAGCTGATAACAGGATGTTGTGGTCTGAAAGGTAAAGGAATTGGCTCTGGTGCGGCCACTTTCAAAGGATTTTCAGCTCCTTTGAGTTGGATTGGTTGTATGGGAAATACTTTGACAGTTTCATCATCCACTTCGGATATAACTGCTACTAATCCCTTCCACTTGGTAGGACACGTATTCCCACCTTTGAGTTGCACAGTGTAATCATCTGCTATTTGCAAGACACCGCTATCAATAAGATTCTGAATGAGATGGCGGAGTGCCCAGCATTCTTCTGTGCTGTGACTGCGAGAATGTGAATGATATTGCCACATTTCATCAGGATTGAACCATCCTGAGCGGGGATTGATTAGAGGGAGAAAGAAGGTAATTCTTCCTTCGTTGATTAACATTTGAAGTATCTCCTCCATAGATTGACCTAATTAGGTGAATTCCCTTTGATTGGAAAAATCCCGACGGGCTTTAGCACTTGCTTCCTATGCAACCTTATCCTCCATAGCTTCACTTTCTGAAGGTGTTAATGGAGCATTCATAACAAATAGAAGGAGATAGGCATGCTCCTGCCTGATTAATTGGCGTGTGACTTGATACTGATGGGTCACCAGTTCTGCCAGTTGCTAAATTTATTTACAAAGAGCTTTCATCTTTCTTTCCATGGTAAACTGGAACTTTGCATAATCCCATTTGTCAACAACATCTTTGATAGGTTGGGATGATTCGCCATTGGAACCTTTTACAGTGCTCCAACTGATCATGTTAACCTCTTCTTCCTTGTGTTGAGGAAGAGGGTTGTCTTGCACATAAGGTTGATCTGGTTTAGTGACCACGATCTCACCGTTGTCTATCAAATCTTGAATCTTATGTTTCAAGGCCCAACAATCTTGAGTATCGTGTTCGGGTGCCTCGGCATGATAAGCACACTTCCGAGTAGCATTAAAACCCCTCCCATTAGGGTTAGCTGGTGGAAAAAGATGTGTAATTTTCTTCTGAGCAATCAGAAGAGCAAGAATATTCTCGAGCAAGTCCCCTAAGGGTGTGAACATTCGAGGTCGCTTTACTTCTCCACTTTTAGGCAATGGAGGGTTTGAAGATTGTGCTGGAAAAGGGGAGTAGTTTCTTCTCTGCATAGGCATGCTTTTATTGCCTTTTTGTCCTTGTAGTATGAAGGAATCATCCTCCTTTTTCTTTTTATGGACCCTCCAAGGGTTATTTCCATAAGATCCGAACTGGATGTTCTCAGCAACAGCTTTAAGAGTGGCTAGGTCTTGAATTTTACCAGACTTCAATCCCATTTCAGCCATCTCGTCGTGTTTGATCATTTCAGAGAATGGTTTGCCAATACCAGCTAGAACTCTTTCATAGAAAGGAGCTTCCTATACATCTATGAAAGTTATGACCATTTCTGATTCTGTCATGGAAGGGATAACTTGAGTAGCAAGGCGCCTCCACCTTTGAGCATACTCTCTGAATGACTCATTAGACTGTTTCTTGACCTTGGTAATTTGATACCGGTCAGGAGCCATCTGAGATTGAAAACTATATTGAGTGAGGAAGGCGTGAGCCAGCTCTTCCCAGCTATGGATCTTTGAGTTTTCTAATCTGGTATACCATGAACGGGCTTTTCCAGTCAGACTTTTCTAAAACAGCTGCATTCTTAGCTTTTCATTTTCTGCATAAGATCTGAGTTCTCCAATGAACACCTTTAAATGTTCATAACGATCCCCTAATCCGTCATACTTCTCAAAATCAGGGGTCTTGAATTTCTCTGGATAATGAACACCAGGAAATATGCAAAGGTCTACATATGAAACACTGCCATGTGTTCTAATCCCTTTGAGAACACGAATAGTTTCCTCCATTTGAAGGACCTTCTTCCTGATATCACCGGTGTCTGGATCTCCTTTGAGATGGGTGCCTTCAGGGTCTTTGTTGGTTGTATCCAACTGAGGTTCTGGAATTGTTTTTTCCAGACCTTGAACTCCTCCTTGTGTAAAGGATTTTGTATGTGTAGGTATCTTCGTACCCTGAGTAGACTGGTGTAATTATTTTAGTAGAATATCCAAGTCTGTGATTTGTTTACTCAATCCGTCAAATTCTTCTCGGGAGACAGGATTAAACTGGTCGGAAGAAGACTTGATTGGATGTAGGCTCGCGGCCTTTTTTGATTTTGAGTGGGTAACAGGCCCAATTGCTTCCCTACAAAAGACTTACGTAGTTTAGTCTTAGGGTAATGTAAATGTTATCATAACATGTCCGTTTTAGGAATTTTATCCTGTAAAACCGATTGTTAATTGATAACATGTCATGCATGCACAGATATTCTTCATATTTTCCATTACATATGGATGAACATGGAATAAAATTACAAATAAATGCTTTTACAAGTAATTAAAAATGGAAAGCATGAAGAGACTTTCCTCCGCGTTTGGTTTATCAGAGGTTGACCTATCTTAGGGTTACTCTCGCGGATTTTTGGCATGAAGGTTCCCAGATCATCGCAATCTACTCGACAAAAAGTTAATCCGGTCTTTCAACTGGAGCAAATCTGGGTGGTGCCTTTCCTGAGCCTCGCTGGAATTATTCTTCCTGCGAGTCCAGTAAACAAACACCGACAGGATAGCCTCCTGGTGGAGGAACCACACAACATACATTCACATACAATGTGTCTCACCGTTTATGCAAAATGATGATATGTGCGAAGCACTAATATCACAGATAGATATTTAGCAGTGCAGTAAGTAAGATGCATTCGTACACATTCATCAAAAATGTAAATGAAACATTCACACACAAGAATATAATAATTTTGAAAAGCTTGTAATAGCGGCTTAAGCCCTCTTACTGGAATCCCCAGCAGAGTCGCCACCTGTTGACGTTGGGATTTTTGAGTGTCCCTTTTCGTTACTTATTCTTTGGTGTTCTCATGTTAATGTGAGATTTGTTTGAAAAAATAAGTGAAAAAGGTTCGACATTTATAATGTCGACGATTTGACTTTAAGAGTTGCCAGTTGGTGTATTTAATTGGTTGCACCAACGCAACCGAAAAAGGTTTGCACATTGACCCAGTGATTTGACACTGCTAAACGGGTCTGTGAAACCGAGATTCATTTTAGGCCCGGGGGCTTGATTATGCGGAGGGAAGGTGTTAGGCACCCCCCAACATCCGTGTTACCACGGTGACCGCCACTTCTCAAAGAAATTATTATATGAATGTGTGTGTGTGTGTATGTGTGTGGATCAATGTGCAATTATTTGGAAGTAGTGTTGTACCTCGTTCGCACCTATATACATAGGGTTTGAATTTATAGAAAAATTCAGTTTTAGACAAGATATAGCAATAACGTTTTGTAAAAGAGGTTTTTTAAACCCTGTGCTCAATAGTAATTGAGGCCTTTGATACTTCCATTTTATTACTAAATGTTCGGCTTGTTTGCTTTTATTTTCGAGATGCAAAGCATTCTCGAGAAAAAATAATATCTGTGATGCTTAAACTCCTTATAAACATACGATGACCATCCAAGGAAACTCGAACACGTGAGTAAAATAATGTATGTGCTACTTAATTTGAAAAATGTCCATTATGGGAACCGAATCTAGATTTAGTAGACTGAACCTGTGATCACATGATTCCTAGGCTCACATGATACTGCAATTTGTATGGAAAGCAGTAAGTAGTTATATATATATATATATATATATATATAAGCTGTAAATATATATATATATATATGAACAAGATCAACCGCCACGAAGTAAACTCCAGGAGAGACAAAATGTAAATAAAGCTGTAAAAGCGATCAACTACCACGAAGTAAACTCCAGGTAGGACGGAATGTAAATAAAGCTGTAAAAGCCACGAAGTGAACTCCAGGCCAGACAGAAATGTAAATATATATGTATATATATATGTACAAATATATATATAAAAGCAGTAAATGCACTTTGGATGTAAATCCGTGGCTCATCGGATATATGTCAAACAAACAATTATATATATGTGTGTGTATATATATATATATATATATATATATATATATATATATATATATATATATATATATATATATATATATATATATATAAAAGTAAACGACTTTGGATGTAAATCCAGCTAATCGAATATATGTAAACAACAGCGATTATATATATATATATAAAGCAATTAAGCGCATAGTATGTAAAATCCAGGCTCATCAAATGTAGTCGACCACAGTTTATATATATATATATATATATATATATATATATATATATATATATATATATATATATATATATATATAAGAAATTAAACTCTCAGAAAGTAAGTTCAGGCTCAATCGAGGCATAACTAGATAATGTTAGTCCATATATATATGAAATATATACATATATTAGTGTATATATATATATATACAGATAGAAATGAAAACCACGGACCGAAGTCCGGGCAAACGCACATAACATGACTCTCAATATATATAATAGTGTGTGCTATATAAGAAGAAGGCTTTATAGAATGTAAGAAGGCTTACAGTGGGCTGCCAAAGTAGACTTCAATGACTTTAAATGGATAAACAATCAGCTCCCACTGGATAAAAGATAGCTATATGTGTGACACCCCCAAAATAGGTATACATCACCCATCTTGAGTCAGCAAATACATGGTACAAAATACAATAAAAAAACTTAATTATAAAACTGTCGTGTAAAATACGATAAACATATACTATGAGTTTCAATACAAATATTATCATCTAGAAAATATCCACACTCAATGGAGTCCTCATTACATTTATTGTCACATTATTTAACAGAATAGTGAGGACTACTAATGTTATCATCTAGACCGTCACTCCATTCCCCGACTAGTCCCGGCTACGTTCTCATTTCCTGAAGAGAACAATGAAAGCAAAAGGGTGAGCTCAACTAGCCCAGTAAGAAATATTATGACTAAGATAATGCAGAATAAATTATCGTTAGCCTTCAACATTGTTAAACTGATAAAACATAACAAACATCAAGTTTAACTGCAGCGGAACAAGTAATCCATTAAAAGAGTCAAGTAGAGAATAAAATCTACTATCTTTTATGATTTAAAAGGTTTTTCATCACTTTTATCGCTGAGACTCAGCTTAATAAATAATCCACATCTTCCCTGCACTACGACCAAGGATATTTATTAGTATCACAACCACAAATTATCCATGCACTACGGGCCAAGGATATTCGTGTATTCATCAATGGTCATGATCATGCCAAAAACAGTCCATCAATGCACTACGGGCCAATGAGGATTTTTACCACATCATTTGTAACATTACGGTCATGATTATACCGAATAATCCCTGGTCATATTCATACCAAGTCCATCTATGCCCTACAGGCCACAGATGACTTTCAACATAATATAAACATGAAGATGATGACAATGATATACGAATTCAATAAAACAAGTTCAAGAATTAATTTATCCAGGAACTAATAACGTCCAAATTGTCAACATGATACTTCTTTGTAGAGTAAAATTCAAGAATGCTTAGAAGAATATTTCCATGAAAAGATACTGGATGAAGCGCAAATATCAAGGATATTCCACTAATTTCATCACTACTACAAAATACTAAATAGACAACGCTTAAAAGACAACATTTTTTATAAAAACGTTGTGGTATTTTTTTCCACAACGTTTTTAAACAAAACGTTGTAGATATATATGCAAAAAATGTTATCTATTTAAAAGGGCATTTTTTTGATTTTAAATAGATAACGTTTTTTTTAAAAAAAACGTTATCTATTTCAAAAACACGGAGCTTCAAATAAAGGGCAGAGAAGTGAAAACTTAAATTTGACATAACATAACACCACCATCGCTCTCTCTCTCTTGTGCTTCCTAGATCTCCCCTCGTCAATCTCTCTCTCTCTCTCTCGTGGCTTCCTAGCTCTCCCGATTTTGCGTCTCTCCCGCTGCTATGCTCCTTAACCAACTCAGCGCCACCATCGCTGTTAGCAAATGACATTCAGGTATGAATCTAGGGTTTATATTTTTTTCTAATTTTGTTCACCCCTCTCTAAAATATCAGCTGTAACACAAACAAAACAGACCAAACTTCTCTCCTCTCTTAATTTTAGTAAGTCTATATTTTTTACAGTCCCAATCGGAAGAGTCTACATCCGTGTTGGTTGATTTTCTCAACACTATTTCCGTGTTGGTTGATTTTAGGCTTGTCTCTCATCTCTGGAATCTATTTCTCTGTTTTTGTCTCTCTTCTGCACTTGGCTTTCCAAGCACTTGACAAGTTTTTATCTGAATTAGGACGCTTCCCACTTGCTGGTTCAGAAGAAGATGCACAGAGGCTCATATCCATTGCCAGCAACATCAGCGAGAGCTTACGTGATGCAAAACCTGGATGATTTAAACCCAAAACTTCTCGACACTTTGCTTTTGGTGCTCGGGGCATCTTTGAATCCTATGGTTTGCTATGTTTGGTGGAATTATTGGTCGGAAGGTTATGAAGGCATGCTCGGAAAGTTTCATCCACTTTTCCGAGTTATTTAGTTTTTTATTTTTTATTTTTTATTTTTTATTTGAGTAGAATCGTATCTCATTCCTCACTATTGTTTCATTATATGGGGATTTTGTTTTATTTGGGCATATCTTGGTTGTATAAACTGTACTAAATATTGGGCATAATTCATTTTGGACATTCTTTCTAATTCACAAATTGTTCAACACATGAGCATTTATATTTTTGGCAATTCACATGATAACTTATTTTTTTTATTATTTCCTTATTGTATTTTTTTTATAAGAACCCTGGATGTCAATATTTTTTCCTTGTATTTTACGGTTCTTTTACTTTGACTTCGGTTGAGTCCTTTCCTCTTGAGCCACTAAAAACCCGGTGACTTCAAACCATTGAATAAAGTCGTTATGATGCACAAATTTTAGTTTTTGGGGCTAAACTCGGAAGAAACTTGAAGATGCTCGGTGTTTATTATAGGATCGGTGCCTTTCAATTTCATGAGTTTTGAAGAATTTAGCTCTAATGGGAGTTTCATACAATGGTCAAGGGAAGTCGTATTCTAGATGATGATGTAATCGAAAAGAGTAACCTCAAGAGGCAATTTACATTTTCGTGATTGGAATATCGTGAGCCAAATCCAATCGTTGTTGCCACGATATTTGCATTGATAAACCCTAGTCTTCACATTGAAGTATTACAGAATCGTGTGGGCCCCGAGACTGAGAATGTTTTTGATGATACCTTCTGGGAGAATCTAACTGTTGTTGTAAATGCCCTAGATAATGTCAATGTTAGGCTATATATTGATCAAAGATGTTTGTATTTTCAAAAGCCACTGTTAGAGTCAGCGACACTAGGGGCCAAGTGCAACTCTCAGATGGTCATTCCTCACCTGGCAGAGAACTATGGTGCCTAAAGGGATCCGCTAGATAAACAAGCACCCATGTGTACCGTGCATTCATTCCCACACAACATTGACCATTGCTTGACTTGGGCCAGGTCAGAGTTTGAGGGCTTGCTTGAGAAAACACCTGCTGAAGTGAATGCCTATCTTTCCAATCCAAGTGAATATACTTCTACAATGGTGAATCTTTACGATGCTCAAAGGCCGGGGACAATTTAGAACGCTGCGTTCTTGAGTGCCTTGATAAGGACGGATGTGAAACATTCCAAGATTGCATTACATGGGCTCGTTTATGGTACATCCTTAATGTTTGATTCTTCAATTACGTGTATGAGTGAAGAAGCTAACCGCCATGATCTCTGATTTCTTACATTGTTTATTATGTCTTTAGGTTTGAAGATTATTTTTCTAATCGTGTGAAGCAATTGATTTTTACTTTCCTCGAAGATCTCGCAGAACCAAGATACTAGGGCACCATTTTGGTATGCCCTAAACGCTTTCCTCGGCCATTCATAGCTTCTCTACTACTCGATCCAAGTCATCTATATTTTAACATTTACGCATCCATACTTCGTGCTTGAGACATTTGGCATCTCTATTCCGATCAGGCGAGGAACAGGTCTCACACTCTATTAACGTCCTTAACATTTTTATCTACATACCTTTCTAGTGGGTATTTGTGTGGGGGCGATGTTAGCGATCACCCTATCTCTATGTCATAGACATTCTTAAACAACCTATTATAGATTTTTGATCTTCTTTGTACCTTTTAAATAATTACTCATGTTGGCCAATTGAGAATATGATTTTTAGTTATTTGTTTGATTGCTCTATATAAGTAGATTGTGGCAATGATATGGTTTTGTATGTTATAATTGGCATAGGATCTCTGCAACAACTTGTAATGCTTGTTCTTACCCAAGAAAAAGCCACGAAGAGGGATACAAGTTCAGATCTCCACAAATTCCAAATTTCCTTGGAGCTTCATTTGAGAAATGCAGACATATTCTTAGTGTTGCATGTGACCCGAACTTCACCAAATTGATGAAAATAGGTATGTGTGTGTGTATATATTTATATATATATATATCAAAAAGAAAAAACTCTACTGTGATTGTAATATTTCTTTGTCTTTAACTACTATTAAAAATTCTTTTTCAATTTGTAATTTACCCTTGTCTAGGTCTCTATGGCTTACCACTTGGAGGAATAAAGTAGATATTGCTTTGCAAAACTTTCATCACGGATCTGCAACTAATTTTGACTTCCCATATATTTCTTTTAGGGATGTTGATTGTTTTTTCTCTATTTCCTTTTCCTCATTAACCATACAATGAACTTCATAAATGATTTCCATTTCGCCAAAACTATGACTTCCTTCTCTCAGCTGAATTCATCTTCTCCAGCAGTTTGTGATGATATCCCATTGTGCTTAAGATTTTTATTTATTTACTTACCCTGCAGATACCAAGAGTCTTGGCTGTCATGATATTTTTCCATACTACAGCAAGCTCAAGCATGAACAACACTGCCGATGTATATATGCAATCCCAAATGGTTTTATGTTTCAGAATGACACAGTTACAAAGCTTGAGAGAGATGTTGAAGAGCCTAAAATTTCTCCTACAACTTTTCGCACCAAGTTGCATGTAATTTTCCTAATTCTGTCTGTATATCGATACTAGTTTTCTGTCTGTATATCTCATATAGAGTTGGCATACATTGCGGTGATGGTTGAATAGATACGTGCTGGATATATGGATAGTTTGATATACATTTTGTGGATGTAGTAATTTGAAATTGTAAATGAATGGTATTATTGGGATGTATTTTGAATGGTTGATACATTTTGGCTTTAAATTTAAATGAGAATTTAGACCTTTTAGCTATATATCATGGCATTAGTATATTTCAGGTGCATTGGTAATGTAGATGAATTATAACTTTTTTTTTCTTTTTTTTAATCTACAATATTTTAAAAATGTTGTGTAAATGTGCCTAAACGTTGTCTGATATACTAAACAACAACGTTTTGATTCAAGAAACGTTTTGGAATCATACCTACTACAACGTTTTTAAGCATCTGTTAATTTTTAAAAAACAAATCTACAACGTTTTTTTCCTAAAAAACGTTGTGTATTGTGCTTAACTACAACGTTTTTAAAACGTTGTGTAACGGTGTCAAATAGACAACACCCTTAACCACGACGTTTTCCTGACTAAAACCACAACGTTTTTCCGTGTTGTCTATTTACAGTTTTGTACTAGTGCATGGAGTATAGAACTCAAAACTTTAACCAACTGAGTATAATAAAGAATGGAATAACAAAAGAATTTTACCATGTATGCGGTACTTCGCATAGACAGGTTATTCCAAGTTCTCTTCATGAAGACGAAAGAAAGAAATAATACCCCTTACCTTAAAAAGAAACTGAATCTGGAGTAGAGAGGTAGCAGACTTCTATTCTTCTTTTTCTCTAAAATTTCTCTTTATAATAATTGCTCTACAGCTTGAGTGAATTGGTGAAGAATGATGAAGAAATAAGCTTCTATTTATAGGAAAATATAGTTTCGATAATTGCACGTTTTGGGGCTCAGAATATTACAGTATAATACCTTCCTCTTTTCCTTTATTTTTAATTTAGTCCTGCAAGTATTATCAAACTTGCACCACCTCCCCTAATAGTAAATAATGTGATTCAATAGTAAATCATGTGAATCAATAGTTCTAGACATGTGAAAATACGAATTACAGTATAGTACCTCCATCTATACCTCCATTTTTAATTTAGTCATGCAAGTATTATCAATCTTGCTCTAACTCCCCTAATAGTAACAAGAATGTGAATCAATAGTACACACATGTGAACAAATATTATAATCATGTGAATTAATAACAATCAATTGCTCATTTGTCCGGTTAATTACCCGATTGGTCAATATAACCTCCATAGATCAATTATAATCGAAATAAATGTCGATTTCCACTAACACTAATAATCTCAACACAATGGAACTATTTTTATCAACAATATAAATTTTGAAATTTCAAAGTTTGACTTTTCCCTAAAAAGTCAACTATTGACTTTTTGACCAAATAGTTAACCCCGAAAATTTTTGTGTTTATAGTCTATTTTTACTAATTTCATCGTTCCGGACTCAAATATCATGCCCGCGTCTCCAAATTCAACTCCGAACTTAACTTTGATTTTTAATAACATTCATCATTAATATTATAACTCACAATATTTAACAACGTGTCGCTCCTCAGGAAGAGGGGCTTTCAATAAGGATTTCTCCTATTGGTAGCGCAATTAGGTGGCCAAACCTCTCCTTGACATATCTTCTAGACATTGTAAATATTACAATTTAATAATATGAATAACTTTGTCGTCTCAATTATTGATTTAATAATATAACATATTATGCGAGATGATCTTGTGACAATAATTGAATCAATAATATGAGAGATATGATAAAAAGAATTACTTTAGTAATAATTGAGTATAACTGAGTGACTTCTTACGTAAGCATCAATAATCAATACAGTGTGCTACTATGCAACCACGCGTATTACTGTACTTTTACTACCGAGTAGTTCAATAGTTTTAACTGTAAAACTTCCGTCGTTATTTTCATAAAAATATTTTTGTCGTTTTCTCAATCCGACAATAATTTCATTGTGGGGTCCACCAATGATTGTGCCGTCGTACGAATATTCCCCGACCAATCGAATATTATAAAACAACTTGAGTACTTTGCAAAATTTGTAAATAATACCCACAACTATAACATTATATCAAATTCATTCTATAATATTCAAAAATGTTATTTATAGAAAAATCATCTTTATTAAAAAGTTGGGGTCTTACAATATGTGAGCTAACTAGTTTTTAAAGATGGGGAAACACTCAAAAGATGTGTATACAGAGTAAAATGGACAGGGCTTCCTCGCCTTTTTTCCTCCCTCTTCTTCTCAAATGGCTGACCCCAAGGCTTGTATATATAGACGGATGGCCGCAGGTACAGTTGTACCTTCGACTGGTCGTGGTGCATCCGAGCCTTGCGGGTCCTGTCGTCTCATAATACGTGCACTCATGCACTGTAATGTCCGTTCGAACTTACAGAACTTCAATTCGAGCATCCGAACGAGGTATATCTGACCTTTTTCGGACCGCTTGTGTCGAGAGTTACGTAATGACATAGATTAGAGGTTGTACGAAAGTCAGGAAGAGGGGTCTATGCCCATGGTCTTCAAGCTTAAAATTATATCCAAAGTACTATCACACGTAATAGTCACTTGGGATTGTCACTCCTCGATTCTTGTGGGACATCGTTGAATGTATATATGAAGTGTTGAGATGGCGTGCCATTGTCGAAGGGACAAGATGACGTTTTACTCCTCACCGGGGTTATCACCGGTTTGAGTTAAAAGTAGGCGTTGCTCAGGGTTACAGCTGAGATTGGACTACTTGTTGGTATGCCGCGATATCATCTTGTTAAGACGGTAAGATGACATGTTGACTCCTCACTGGGGTTATTGCCAGTTTAAGCGGAAAGCAGACGTTGCTCAGGGTTACATCTGAGATTGGACTACTGCTTATTTGTATGTCTCACTGTCATCTGTGGGTGTTCCTGTCTGCCCGTTGTTAGTTCCGGGTCTGAGGTATGAGTGCCTCGACAAGATGTCTGAACTTGAAGCTAATTACATGTGTTTGAAACAAGCATTTCTGCGGTTATCGTCGGAACTACAATGGCATCCCTTGGGGCTATCACCAAGGATGGAGTTGCTACTCCCAGTGTTGTCTCTAGGACTAGAACTGAACGTCCTGGTGTTATTATCAGAGATGTAATCATCCTCTCTGGTGTTGTTGTCGGTCTTTTGATCCGCATACCTCGGGGTTATCTCCGAGATTAGAAATGACATTCCCGGTGTATGTTCCGGGTTTGAGATGAAGTTCCGGGTTTATGTTTCGGGTTGGAACTAAACTTTTGGTAGTATCCGGAATGGATGTAAGCTGTCTTTTAGGGTTATCTCTAAAAGACGAATCTACCCTCCTATAATGTCAGTAATAGGAGTGCAGAAAATTTCGAGTGTCTACACTTGTGACCAACCATATTGCACACAAAACATCTAATATGATGCATGCTTGTGTGTGTGTGAGCATTCTTCCTCCATTTGAACTTTTGTGGATCTTTAATCATCTTTCTGTTAAACTGATCCTCCTTTTTCCATGTGTCTTTGTGTTTCATGATTTGTGAGGAGTGTACCTTACCTCTATTGTTCCTTCCTAGTTGATTCGTGGAGTTGACTTTACTCGACTCTACGATCCTTCCAGGTTGGTGAGTAGTGGCTGGGTTACTCTTTTCTTTTCTGAAACCCAGGCCAGCATGAGATCCTTTACTCCTTGGATTGTGGATTGAATCAGTAGAGCAGAGTTAGACTGGCTCATCCTTCTGTGAGGATTTCACAAATATAATGCCTCTACTAAAACTTGAAGCATTACTTGTGCTAGTTTCCTTTACCTTTTCCACACATGGCTCTGAGGTGGATTCCCCAAAGCCTAAACCTGTTCTATCAGTGACACTTCTCTGACTAGAGATCAGGGAGTCCATGGATGAAGAGGATTTATTCCATGTAGAGATTGTCTTCTCTAGTTCCTCAATTATAGAGGTTAGACTTGATTCTCTTTGTGCTTTGAGCTCATTGGTCTGTTTTAAGAGCTTATTCTCAGCTTCAAACTTGGAGAACGAGTCAGTACTTAGAAGGGTTATTTCTAGTTCTTCTTGAACTTTCTCTTTCTCTTTTTGCAGAAGTGAATAGTCCTTAGACAGAACTCTGAAGCATTTCATGTATTGATGTAGATCACATGTTATGTCATGCAGTGCAGTTCTTAAATCATCAATGTCTACATCAGGAGAGTTGAAGTCAAATACCTCATCTATACTTACTTCATGTATGTTGGAGTTTTGTTTGTCCTTTGCATGCTTGGCAATTAGGCAAAGATTTTTCCATTTGAGGATCTTCATCATCTCCAGATTCAGGAGTTAAATCATTGTCTGAGTCACTCCACGATCCTCCAGCTACAAGGCCTTTGTCTCTCTTCTGAGGTCTTTTGTTGCCTTTGAATTCCTTCTTTGGATGTGATTTCTTCTTTAGTTCTTATTTGAGAGGTTTGTTGCAGTTAGCAATGAAATGGCCAGGCTTCTTGCAGTTGTAGCATAGATCATTTATCTGCTTCTGGCTGCTATAGTTGTTGACTTTCTTTGGCTTGCTGATTTTGCCTTGACGCATGAACCTTCGAAGTCTTTTCACCACCATTGCAAAGTCCTCATCGAAATCTTCATCATAGTCAGAGTCAACTTCAGTGTTGACTTTGGAGGTGTTTTGTAAGACCCCAACTTTTTAATAAAGATGATTTTTCTATAAATATCATTTTTGAATATTATAGAATGAATTTGATATAATGTTATAGTTGTGGGTAGTATTTACAAATTTTGCAAAGTACGCAAGTTGTTTTATAATATTTGATTGGTCTGAAATATTAGTTTTTAACAGAAATATTAAATTTACACAAGACAATCATTAGTGGACCCCACAAATGTAATTATTTGTCGGATTGAGAAAATGACAAATATTTTTATGAAAATAACGGCGGAAGTTTTCTGATTAAACCTGTTGAACTACTCAATAATAAAAGTATAGTAATGTCTGGCGTGGTTGCATAGTAGCACACGGTATTGATTATTGATGCTTACGTAAGAAGTCACTCAGTTATACTAAATTATTGCTACAGTAATTGTTGCATCATATCTCTCATATTATTGATTCAATTATTGTCACATTATCACCTGCATAATATGTTATATTATTAAATCAATAATTGAGACGGCAAAGTTATTCATATTATTAAATTGTAATATTTACAATGTCTAGAAGTTCTGTCAATGAGAGGTTTGGTCACCTAATTGCGCATGATAGGAGAAATCCTTATTGGAAATCCCCTCTTTCACAGGAACGATTCGATTGTTAAATATTGTGAGTTATAATATTAATGATGAATGTTATTAAAAATCGAAGTTGAGTTCGGAGTTGAATTTGGAGATGCGGACGTGATATTTGAGTCCGGAACGATGAAATTAGTAAAGAAAGACTATGAACACAAATTTTTACGGGGTTAACTATTTGGTCAAAAAGTTAACAGTAGACTTTTTCGGGAAAAGTCAAACTTCAAAATTTCAAAATTTATATTGTTGATAAAAATAGTTCCATTGTGTTGGGATTATTAGTGTTTGTGGAAATCGACATTTATTTCGATAATAATTGATGTCTGGAGGTTATATTGACCAATCGGGTAATTAACCGGATAAATGAGCAATTGATTGCTATTAATTCACATGATTATAACTATTTGTTCACATGTGTGTACTATTGATTCACATTTTTGTTACTATTAGGGTAATTGGTGCAAGATTGATAATACTTGCATGACTAAGTTAAAAATGGAGGTATAGATGGAGGTACTATACTGTAATTCGTATTTTCACATGTTTAGAACTATTGATTCACATGATTTACTATTGAATCACATTATTTACTATTAGGGGAGGTGGTGCAAGTTTGATAATACTTGCATGACTAAATTAAAAATAAAGGAAAAGAAGAAGGTATTATACTATAATATTCTGAGCCCCAAAATGTACAATTATCGAAACTATATTTTCCTATAAATAGAAGCTCATTTCTTCATCATTCTTCGCCAATTCACTCAAGCTATAGAGAAATTGTTATAGAGAGAAATTTTAGAGAGAAAGAAGAATAGAAGTCTGCTACCTCTATACTCCAGTATCCAGTTTCTTTCTAGGGTAAGGGGTATTATTTCTTTCTTTCGTCTTCAAGAAGAGAATTTCTGTTATTCCATTCTTTATTATTATGTTGGAATAACCTGTCTATGCAAAGTACCGCATACATGGTGAAATTCTTCTGTTATTCTATTCTTTATTATTCTATTGGAACATCATGTCAGTACTTTACGCATGACCTGGTTCTGTTATTTATTATTCTGTTGGAACATCTTGTCTGTGCTTTACTCATGACCTGGTTCCGTTATTTATTATTCTGTTGGAACATCCTGTCTGTGCGTTTACGCATGACCTGGTTTCGTTGTTTATTATTCTGTTGGAATATCCTGTCTGTGCGTTTACGCATGACCTGGTTCCATTATTTATTATTCTGTTGGAATAACCTGTCTGTGCGGTCTATCGCGTGCCTGGTGATTTCTTTTGTTATTCTATTCTTTATTATACTCAGTTTGTAACAACCCCAAAATAGGTCCATTCCATCCAACCCATTCTGAGTCGCCAAATACATGGTACAGAAAAACAACTACAACTTTATTACAACAATTGTCGTGTGCAAAATACAAAGAACACATATCTTTGTGAGTTTGGATACAAATATATACCAACTCAAAGTAACGTTACAATGACACCTTACATAAAGGTATAGTCAAAAACTGTTTTAGAAATTAGAATCTTTGGGAAGTGCTCAAGGAAACCTTCGTACATGGGAGGCCATGCTTTTAGGTTATGGTAGATATCATATGGCCACAGAATTATCCTTGGTTGAACCAATAGACCCCAAAGAAAAACGAGAAGATTACTATCATATTCTTCCCAATGGCGAGTCTTCTCTTGACATATCATTATCTCCACTGTCTCTAATTTGGTATTATACTCCAAACAAACACCAAGATTATATAGGTAGTGCTTGTAAATATACTCAAAGAAGTGGATGAGCACAACCATGTCTTATGATAACACGAGTTTGTATGTCATTAGACATCTTGTATGATAGTGACAAAACACCCTTCCAAAGTTGGGTTCGCCTCACCCTATTTAATTCACCAAAAATAACTATTAAATGATGTATAAAATACAACACACTAAAGCCCTCAATAAAATTATTTTCAAACTCTTTAGGAGATCCTCAACAACTATAGACCACCGATTCTATTCCTTGTTATCCCCTTTCAAACCCAAGACTACACTTTTATTACCTGAAAGGAATTGTGAAGTAAAAGGGTGAGCACAACTAGCTCAGTAAAGAATATTATGACTAAAGATAAATAAATTATCAATAGTCTTCATCAGTAATGAATCAGAGATTTAGAACATATGGTAGATGATAAAACTTTTCAACCATAGTTGCGGTGAACGAAGCAATCCATTAAAAGAGTCGAATAGACTATAAAGTCTATTATCTTCTCCACGTTAAAAGTCCACCAACAATATTTTATCCCTGTAACATCAATCAACAGTTCCTTTCCACAATCATATGAATAACTCATAATCATAATTGTGATTCTAAATTCCTCTTCTCATCCAGGACGAAGATAAATTTTCATCACCTGTCTTTACCTGAAACATCAAATATCATGGTTATACCAAATCACAGTTCCTGTTCATAATCATACTAATAATTTCATCTTTGCACCACGGCCAAAGATATTCATCAACAGTTCATCTTTACCCTACATGCTAAAGATATTCAACAACAGGTCATCTTTGCATTACAAGCCAAAGATATTCATCAATAATTTCACTTTGCACTACAGGCTAAGGATATTCAACACAAGGTCATCTTTGCATTACGAGCAAAAGATATTCATCAATAATTCATCTTTGCACTACAGGCTAAAGATATTCAACAACAACGGGTCATCTTTGCATTACAAGCCAAAGATATTCATCAATAATTCATCTTTGCACTACAAAGCAAAGATATTCAACAACAGGTCATCTTTGCATTACAAGCCAAAGATATTCATCAATAATTCATCTTTGCACTACAGGCTAAAGATATTAATATCTCAAAGAAATATATAATCATTTCAGAATTTATATAAACAATTATAGCCATGTTGATCATTTCACCTTTGCACTTAAGCTAAAAATATTCAATTGTAAATTCAATGGTCATGATCATACCGATCAACAATTCAACTTTTTTGCACCATCTTGGCCAAAGAGAACCTATGGTCACGATCATACCAATAATCTACCCATCTTTACACTCAAGTCAAAGAGAAATATCATCATTAGGGTTATAAGAATGTTATATAAAAACAATATAATCAAAACATGGTTTTAATTTCAAGAGTAAGATTCATAAATCAATGATAATTTGGTGGGAGAAGAAACCAATTTGTCGTGAATAGTACCCAGATTCATACATAGTACCAAGATAATCGTGCATAGTAACTCTCGATAACTAAAAAGATAAAGTTTCATAATAAAATTCATATCCATATTTATAACACCTTAATCCAAATGTTATAAATCACTTAGAAATCTCATAATATAATACTATTAATATTACAATAATATTTTAATCATTTCTAAAACTTATAAACAATTTAATTAAATTGTTTACACTTTACTAATTAATGCATTTAATCATCATAAAATGCCAAACTCATAAGATTTCATCACCAATAACCAAAACTCTCATCAAAAATCTGCATATACCTCATATATGATTCTCAAGCCATAAAATCATATTTTCTAATTTTCTTACTTCACATAACATATTTAATTCATTTACTCATAACTAGAACATTTTCATAAAAAATACCAAATCAGTTCCAAAAATATTTATTTTCTGGGATTTAGAAGAATATAGTCCCATATTGAATATATATTTTTCTCAGAATTTTTAAAATTCATTTACTATTTTTCACATGGCCAAAACCACCGAATATTTAAACATTTATCATAAATTGTACTTTTGTCTAAAAATTCTGAAATTAATACGGTATCTTGACATTATATAGATGTACTCCCAATAAAAATTTCATCAATTTTGGAGTTAATCACAAGGAGTTATAAGCGGTTACTTTTAAAATAGTCTTTTCCCGTAAAATTCATAACTCTTAATCTATACATCCAAAATCACCATTTTGGACACAATCAATAAAACTCATCAAAATATCATTTCAAATTTTTCCAGAATTTTCTGAAGGTCAGAAAAATTACGAAACTTAAAATCATAACAACCCTTAAAATCCCTTACTATCCCTTACTATCCCTTACCTCAAAAGAGCAGCACTTCTGACTGGATATCGGATATGACGTTGAAGGAAACTTGCACTGATGAATATCAACTCACCAAGTATCTAAATACTCACAAAATACACTCAATAATCTAGAGAGAAAAAGAGAGAAAATTTATGAATTTCGGTGTGATTTCAAATTCTAACTTAACCTCTATTTATAGGAAAATGTTAGCACACCTCAAGGGACTTAACCTACAACTTTGATGGCTTTACTCGCTACTATTCCCACCCACCACATTTGAAAATTCAATTGAGCACATTTCTCACCAACCAAAAGTGGGGCCCACCAATTCTAGAATTTTCCACCAAAATCATTTATAACCTAATTTCCGAATCACCACCTCTTAAAATTCATAACAAATTATACGCTCATTTTTAACGGTTCAAAATTTGTGGACATATACTCAACTTATATATGTATAACATATCCAAAAATTACAACGATCCAACGGTCGGATTAAATATTATAACTCACACAATAAAGCTGTAAGAACACTGATTTTATCTTTTAATACCTCCAATCTGACAAAATACTAATAAAATACCTTAACATTAATTCCTTCATTTATAACCACATAAATAAATCCATCATTTATATCCACATCAAATAAATATTTTCTTATCATATGAATCAATAATTAATTATTCACAAATAATATTACGTAATCACATTTATGACAACCGGTAGTGCCCAGGAAAGAGGAGCTTTCAATAAGAATTTCTCCTTCTTGGCCAAGCAATTAGGTGACCAAACCTCTCCTCGATGTAACTTTCTAGACATTGCCAATAATGCTATCTAATAATATTATTCAAATAATATGAATTATTGATCCGATAATGGGAAATATTTGTGCGTTGATAATTATTGAACAACAATAATATAAAATATCAACACAAAGAATTATTGAATCAATAAAATAAAATATTGAGCAATAATTATCGTAACAATTATCGAGAGTAGTGCCTTCTCACGTAAGAATCAATAATTGAAAAAATACTATCAATCTGGTGTGCTACTATGCAACAACGCAGTATTACTTTACTTTACCAAACGGGTATTCCAACAAGTGTTAATTGAGAACGATTACTGTTGTTATTTATAAAAACTCAAATTTGTCGTTTTCTCCATCCGGCCAGATTATTACTGTTATGGGGCCCACAAATGATCGCTACTGGTCGCATTTAATATTCTCCGGCTGAAAGAATATTCCACGACTAAGCTTAATATTCCCACACAACAATGAATATTTTATAACCACTTGCGTATTTTGAAAAAAAAATCATATATCACCCTTAACTTTAACCTTTTATCAATTTAACCATTTACTGAATAGTAATTATAAGAAAAATTGAATACCTTTATTTCATAAAATTCGGGGTCTTACACAGTTGGTTAAAGTTTTGACTTCTATACTCCATGAAATTAGTGGAATATCCTTGATATTTGCGCTTCATCTAGTATCTTTTCATGGAAATATTCTTCTAAGCATTCTTGAATTTTACTCTACAAAGAAGTATCATGTTGACAATTTAGACGTTATTAGTTCCTGGATAAATTAATTCTTGAACTTGTTTTATTGAATTCATATATCATTGTCATCATCCTCATGTTTATATTATCTTTGAAAGTCATATGTATTTGTAGGCGTAGATGGACTTGGTATGATTATGACCAGGGATTATTCGGAATAATCATGACCGTAATGTTACAAATAATGTGGTAAAAGTCCTCATTGGCCCGTAGTGCATTGATGGACAGTTGTTGGCATGATCATGACCATTGATGAATACACGAATTTCCTTGTCCCGTAGTGCATGGATAATTTGTGGTTGTGATACTAATGAATACCCTTGGCCGTAGTGCAGAGAAGATGTGGATTATTAATTAAGCTGAGTCTCAGCGATAAAAGTGATGAAAAACCTTTTAAATCATAAAATATAGTAGATTTTATTCTCTACTTGACTCTTTTAATGGATTGCTTGTTCCGCTGCAGTTAAACTTGATGTTTGTTATGTTTTATAAGTTTAACACTGTTGAAGACTAACGATAATTTATTCTTCATTATCTTAATCATAATATTCCTTACTGGGCTAGTTAAGCTCACCCTTTTGCTTTCATTGTTCTCTTCAGGAAATGAGAACGTAGCCGGGACTAGTCGGGAAACGGAGTGACGGTCCAGATGATAGTATTAGTAGTCCTCACTATTCTGTTAAATAGTATGAAAATAAATGTAATGAGGACTCCATTGAGTGTGGATATTATCCAGATGACAATATTTGTATTGAAACTCATAGCATATGTTTGTCGTATTTTACATGACAGTTGTATAATTAAGTTTTTTTATTGTATTTTGTAACATGTATTTGGCGACTCAAGATGGGTGATGTCTACCTATTTTTGGGGTGTCATAGTTGGTATCAAAGCTTAGGGATATGATCTCTGGCTGAAATGTGAGATAAGAACTAGGAGGGGAGAGACGGGAATTCTTTCGCTTGTATGATCTACATAAGTTTATTTGGTATTTAATTGGTCGGTCAGAGTATAGGGATAATATGTGATATGTTAATTAACCATTGTTTTGTGGCAGTATTTGAAAATGACATCCGAGAATGTTGAGAACATCAATGGAGCACAAGAGACCGTTGAGTCTCCACAGATCATTAATCAGGATAATGTGCATCAAGAAGGCGACAATCCTCAGGCAAACAACAACACTGACCGGATGATGAACGATGGAATGTTCAGAGGCTTTATGCAATTCAAGCAACATCAGGTAAGGGCGGCTCCTGTACAAAATGCAGGTGGAAACACTGGCAACTCTCAGATGGTCACCGCTAAGCAGTTCAAGGAACTGGGACCACCAGAGTTTTTTGGAGAGCCAAAACCACTTAAGGCGGAGACGTGGATAAAGTAGATCAACAAGATATTTGATGTCTTGGGATGCTCCAAGGAGCAAAAGGTTCCCTTTGCGACCATCATGTTGCGGGCAGAGGAAGATTACTGGTGGGAATCTGTAAAGCGTACTCAACCTGCCGCACTGAAGATGACTTGGGAGAAGTTCCAAGAATTGTTCAACGACAAGTACTTTCCTGAAAGTATTCGTCACATGAAAGAGGTAGAGTTCATCAAGCTAGAGCAGAACAACATGACCGTGTCGCAGTACGAAGCCAAGTTTGCCGAGTTGTCCCAGTTTGCGTCCCATTTGGTTGATAACGAGGAGAGAATGACGCGAATGTTTCTAAGAGGTTTGAAACCTGAGATACGTTAATATCTTATCTCTCATAAACTATGTTTGTATTTAGATGTTGTTAATAGGGCTCAGTTATTGGAACGCGATAATGAGTCAACCCAACCAAAAGAGAGCAGCCAGCAAAATGATAATACCAGTGATAGCAGTCATCAAAGCGGTGACAATAAGCGTGGAGGGAATCAACATGCCAGAAATGGTAACCACTTCGGTGGTAATCATGGCTAAAACAATAAGAATGGACATTTCAAGAAGCGGAGATTCAACAATGATGGAAAGACGTCAGCATCATCACCCGTTGTTAAGGAAGGAGAACGACCACCTATTATATGCTTCAAATGCGGAGGGGAGGGACACAATAGTCCAAACTGCGCGATGCCGTCCAAAGCATGTTACAATTGTGGAAGAGAAGGTCACCTAGCCCAATTTTGTCATTCACCGAAGACAAGTCTAGCTGGGAAGGAGGCACCAAAGGCCGTCCCAGAAAAGTCAAAGCCGGTAGTGCAAGGGAGAGCGTTTTTCGTGACTCCTCAAAAAGTGAGTAACCCGACCGAAGTTAGCATGGGTTAGTTAATTATACATTCTTACAAAGTCTATACCTTATTAGATACTGGTTCTACCCATTATTTTATCTCTCTTGCTTGCGCTCAAAGTTTAAATTTAACTCGGGAAAAATTAGACTTTGACTTATCAGTTGAAACTCTGTTAAGAGAAACCTTCATTAACTTCAACTGTTTATAAATCTTGTTTGATTCAAATTGACACGTTCACATTACCTGTCGATCTTATCTCTTTGAAAATACTTGCCTTTGATGTGATTTTAAGAATCGATTGGTTAAATACTCATCATGCTTTTCGTAAGGTTGTTAGCTTTCATATTCCTAACCAACCTGTTATGCGAATTCAAGCGATTAAACCACTAAAGTCAATCATTGTCATATCAAGCCATAAGTAAAGAGCCCCGATCCTTTCGTTGTTGACTTTCTTGTGTGGAATGCACCGAAGCTAGACTTTCTGTAGGCGATGTCATGAATGACGATGGCAAGTTGATAAGTATCAATGTGACGTACTATCCAAGTCTTGGATGAGAGTCACAGTTTTGAATGATATTTCTATTGTTAATAAATTTCCTGACGTATTCCTAAAGGACTTCTTAGCCTACCCCTAGAGCGTGAAATCGAATTTTGTATTGACCCTAGTACAAAACCCATTTCTTAAACCCTTAAATATTTTCTTCACCCAAAATGAACGTAACATGCGCCAAAGATGTTGGCTCAAGCTGTTGAAGACTACGACTATACCATTCAATATCATTATGGAAGAGCGAAACGTGGTAGCTGACGCGTAGAGTAGAAGATCGTATACGTTTACGAGTGCGATGTCGTTAACACAAAAACTCATTTCGTATATCTTACAAATAATGAAGATTGAGTTAAAGACTCTAGGGACCCACGTGAAGATAATGAATATATGAGTAGAATCGACTTTAATCGATAAAGTTAAAGTCGCTCAAGCTACACACCTGAATTCGATGAATGTGAAGAAGAAGGTTCAAGAGGGCGTTATTCTAGAAGCAAGAGTCGATGAAGAGAGGAAATCTTAACCCTCGATTTTATTGGTCCATTTAAAATCCTCGATTGAGTAGGAACTGTGGCCTATAGACTCGTTTTACCGCCAAGTATGTCGTATGTTCATAACGTTTTTCACGTATCGATGTTACGTAAATATATGGATGACCCGAACCACATTATTAAATTAGAACTAGATGAGATAGCAGAAGATTTAACATATGAGGAGATACGTGTTAAAATCTTGGATAAGAAGGATCACATTTGACACTCAAAGGTTATACCTCAAGAGTTAGAATCTAAAATGAAGTCAAGGTATCCTCATCTCTTCGACATACCAGGTACGTACCCTAATTTCGAGGGCGAAATTTTATAAGAAGGGGAGGTTGTAAGACCCTAACTTTTTAATAAAGATGATTTTTCTATTAATATCATTTTTGAATATTATAGAATGAAATTGATATAATGTTATAGTTGTGGGTAGTATTTATAAATTTTGCAAAGTACGCAAGTTGTTTTATAATATTCGATTGGTCGGGGAATATTCGTTTTAATAGGGAATATTCGTACGACGGCACAATCATTGGTGGACCCCACAACGAAATTATTGTCGGATTGAGAAAATGACAAAAATATTTTTATGAAAATAACGGCAGAAGTTTTACAGTTAAAACTGTTGAACTACTCGTTAGTAAAAGTATAGTAATACGTGTGGTTGCATAGTAGCACACAATATTGATTATTGATGCTTACGTAAGAAGTCACTCAGTTATACTCAATTATTGCTACGATGAATTCTTTGCATCATATCTCTCATATTATTGATTCAATTATTGTCACAAAGATCATCCGCATAATATGTTATATTATTAAATCAATAATTGAGATGGCAAAGTTATTCATATTATTAAATTGCAATATTTACAATGTCTAGAAGTTCTGTCAAGGAGAGGTTTGGTCACCTAATTGCGCGCCAATAGGGAGAAATCCTTATTGGAAAGCCCCTCTTTCACAGGAACGACACGGTTGATAAATATTGTGAGTTATAATAATAATGATGAATGTTATTAAAAATCGAAGTTGAGTTCGGAGTTGAATTTGGAGACGCGGACGTGATATTTGAGTCTGGAATGATGAAATTAGTAAAAGTAGATTATAAACACAAAATTTTCCGGGGTTAACTATTTGGTTAAAAAGTCAACAGTTGACTTTTTTGGGAAAAGTCAAACTTCGAACTATTGATTCACATGATTTACTATTGAATCACATTATTTAATATTAGGGGAGTTGGTGCAAGTTTGATAATACTTGCATAACTAAATTAAAAATAAAGGAAAAGAGGAAGGTATTATACTATAATATTCTGAGCCCCAAAATGTGCAATTATCGAAACTATATTTTCCTATAAATAGAAGCTCATTTCTTCATCATTCTTCGCCAATTCACTCAAGCTATAGAGCAATTATTATAGAAAGAAATTTTAGAGAGAAAGAAGAATAGAAGTCTGCTACTACCTCTACTCCAAAGATCCATTTCTTTCTAAGGTAAGGGTATTATTTCTTTCGTCTTCATGAAGAGAACTTCATTATTCCATTCTTTATTATTATGTTGGAATAACTCTGCCTATATAAGTACCGCATACATGGTGAAATTCTTCTATTATTCTATTCTTTATTATTTCATTGGCACATCCAAATTCGGTGCTTTTACGCATGACACTGGTTACGTTATTTATTATTTTGTTGGAACATCACATGCGTGCTTTTACGCATGACCTAGTTCCGTTATTTATTATTCTCGCTGGAACATCACATGCGTGTGTGTTTACGCATGACTGGTTCCGTTGTTTATTATTACGTTGGAATATCACGTGCGTGCGTTACGCATGACACCGTTCCATTATTTATTATTACGTTGGAATAACTGCGTCATGCGTGGTCTATCGCATGTACGGTGATTTCTTTTGTTATTCCATTCTTTATTATACTCGGTTGGTTAAAGTTTTGACTTGTATACTCCATGAAATTAGTGGAATATCCTTGATATTTGCGCTTCATCCAGTATCTTTTCATGGAAATATTCTTCTAAGCATTCTTGAATTTTACTCTACAAAGAAGTATCATGTTGACAATTTGGATGTTATTAGTTCCTGGATAAATTAATTCTTGAACTTGTTTTATTGAATTCGTATATCATTGTCATCATCCTCATGTTTATATTATGTTGAAAGTCATATGTGGTCTGTAGGGCATAGATGGACTTGGTATGATTATGACCAGGGATTATTCGGAATAATCATGACCGTAATGTTACAAATGATGTGGTAATAGTCCTCATTGGCCCGTAGTGCATTGATGGACAGTTGTTGGCATGATCATGACCATTGATGAATACACGAATTTCCTTATCCCGTAGTGCATGGATAATTTGTGGTTGTGATACTAATGAATACCCTTGGCCATAGTGCAGGGAAGATGTGGATTATTTATTAAGCTGAGTCTCAGCGATAAAAGTGATGAAAAACCTTTTAAATCATAAAATATAGTAGATTTTATTCTCTACTTAACTCTTTTAATGGATTGCTTGTTCCGCTGCTGTTAAACTTGATGTTTGTTATATTTTATCAGTTTAACACTGTTGAAGGCTATCGATAATTTATTCTGCATTATCTTAATCATAATATTCCTTACTGGGCTAGTTAAGCTCACCCTTTTGCTTTCATTGTTCTCTTCAGGAAATGAGAACGTAGCCGGGACTAGTCGGGAAACGGAGTGACGGTCCAGATGATAGCATTAGTACTCATCACTATTCTGTTAAATAGTATGACAATAAATGTAATGAGGACTCCATTGAGTGTGGATATTATCTAGATGACAATATTTGTATTGAAACTCATAGCATATGTTTGTCGTATTTTACACCACAGTTGTATAATTAAGTTTTTTTATTGTATTTTGTACCATGTATTTGGCAGCTCAAGATGGGTGATGTATACCTATTTTGGGGGCGTCACATGTTTTCAATTTCTTTGAGAGCAACACCTTTATCCTTCTTTCTTCTTTCAGATAGAGTTTTTGCTCGTTGAGTCAGCTTCAGTTCATATGTAAGAAGGTTGCCATATAACTGTTGAACAGTCATTTCATGTAGATTCTTTGACTCTCTAATGGCAGTGGTTTTGGCATCCTACTTGCTTGGTAAGGCTTTCATGAAATTTATGATTAGATCTTTGTTTGGATAGATCTTTCCATAGGCTCATAGAGAGTTGAGCAGAACATTGAATCTCTCGTAGGTGGCAGTGACATTTTCTCCTTAAACGTGTGAAAACATTTCATATTGCTGAGTTAAGAGAGATTGTTTATTTTCTCTGACTTCTTCTATTCCTTAATGCATGATGAGCAATGCTTCCCAAACATCCTTTGTTGTTTTGTTGTTGACCACATTTTCAAACAGATCATCTTCAAAGGATTGGAATAAAATGTTCTTGGCCTATTTGTCGAGTTGAACATCTCTCTTCTCGTTTTGTGTCCATTCACCTTTGACCTTGATCTATATCCTATTTGGGTCGTCTGTAGTTGGTGCAAGATTTGTAGGAACATAGGTCCCATTTTGAACAGTTTCAAATAGATCTTCATCTATTGAATCCATGTATGCTTGCATCCGAACTTTCCAGTTGGCGAATTTATCTTTCTTGCATATAGGTGGTTTGCTGCCTCCTTCAGTCTTTGACTCGCTTGGTAAGTGTGCCATTGGATCTACTTAAGCTTTGTAGGCTATAGAATAGAACCTGCTTTGATACCAATTGTTAGTTCCTGGAGGCACAATAGTTATTTAGAAGGGGGGGTTGAATAGATTTTTAAAAATCTTTTTGTTTTACTTTGTTAGTTTTGGTAATGATTCAAACACAGCGGAATTAAGATTTGTATGATCTCCCTTTTTAGATATAATTAGTTAATGAGAGTGAGACAGTTATAACAGTTATAGCAGTTATAGCAAGAATGCAATAGACACAGCAGTTTTAAGTGGTTCAGAGCACTTAAAGCTCCTAGTCCACTCTTCTACTCCTCGAGTAGGAAATCCACTAAGGATGTCTTTTATACTTTCTGAATCTCACAAATTCCTTCTAGACCAGTAGTCTAGGAACTTCTTAGTTCACTCTTGAAATCTTCAAGTCCAGCAGACATGGTTCTTCACAGTTCACTTTAGAACTCTTCAAGTCCTTCTGACTTAGAACTTCTTACTTTACTTGTTTGGCAGTTGTTGAGTTCTTGACTGGTGCTACTCAGTTGCCGTTTAGCTCTTGTTCGAAAGAACTGAGTAGCTGAGCAAGCTTTCTCTTTTTCTCAGATCGTAGAGTTGAGCGTTGAGTGTTCTCCTAGATTTTTTTTAATACTTGCTTGCTTTATCATCTGTAGATCTTTTGCATATATGTGGTCCTTGAAATCTGTCCGTTGAAGATATTTGTTAAAGCATTAAATGCGTTTGACATTTCTGAACTTTGATGGAGACTTTTCTGCATATCTTCTGAATTGCATTCTGGCCCACGGATACAGAAGACTGCTTTCTCACCTAACACCTAAAAAGGTGTTTTCCTCTGACCCATGGTCCTTTGCTTAGCTTCTTCAATACGTTTCTTTGTTGTATACTAAGGATATCTTCTATTTCATTGGGACTGACAAAGACTTCAACGTTTATAACCTTTTCCACATTTGTTGGGACTTATCATTAAACAAATGTGTAAGGTTCGATGCTTCTGACATAGACATATGATGCTCTACGATTCTGATCGTGGTGACTTGCCACCTTGATGCTTGATCCGTTACTTAGCAAATAAAAGAACTACGATTTCTCTTAAGGGCTTGTCACACTACGATATTCACTTGATTGTCTTGTAGACTCTACGTTTCTGAGATCACACTACGATCTCTGAGTTGGCTTCGGCAAACATCTGGACCACTCTACGATTTTTAGAGAGGCCCTTCAAGGCAGACATACTACGATCCTTGATGCTCTATGATTCTGCCTTGGCTTCTGTAAACTCTTGGTCAGCTCATTAGACTACAATTTTATGGAAGCCTATCTATTACATTTCAAGACATAGATCAACCTAACATCTTTGATCTCTTTATCTATACATTCATTTACAAAATGATAAACATTAAAATCTTAGATCAACCTAACAGATTTGATCTATCACTAAGTCCTTGTACATATATTCTTTGAAGGACTTTACATATAATCATGAGCAGTTACTTTAAACATCAAATCAAAATATGCACTCTTCCAACAAAGTACTATCGATAATTCAAAATAGCACTTCTCTTTTCTTAAAACGTTTTACAATGAACAACATTTAGTAAAACATCAATTCAGGTCCAAGACCTTCAGCATTTCATACTTTCTATGAAAAGGACAACCCGACACTAAGTCCATAAGTCCAGAATTACTTACGAGCACGTCTAGGTGATCAGCCTATAGTACTCTATGTTGTACAACACTACTTTTTTTAAACGTATTTACGTTTAAGTTTTGGCAACCTCATGTGTCTATCGTTTGACGACAAAACATTTGTTTAGCATACTCAGTCTTCTTTTGAAAACCATACCAAAATAATTTGGCAAAACTTGATAACATTGACAATGGTTCTATAGATTATAAGAAATCCATAAAACATCTTAAGTCTAGCCGAAGGAATTGGCTTCGACTTCATCATACATCAATTTATGCGTAAGATACATGAATCACAAAGCTTGTTCAAATTAAACATAGACAAGGGTTAGAACACTTGCCTTTAGCATCTGCTATGGTTATTATACTTTTCCTTTGAGCCTTTAAGGTCTCTACAATACATAACCACATAACATACCATATTAGGTCAAATCAGATATGTATGGTTCCTAACGTATCTTACCCTTCTTCTCAATCTAATTGGTCATTAGATTGTTTAACATTGGTTCAAGTTTATCGTATTGTTTTACATTCATGTTCGAGTAACTTATCTTCAACCTTTAGTTGTATTACTTAAGGTTTTCAACATCTTAATTGATGTTACTTTAGGTTTAGTATGGATATAATTGACCATCAATCAATTAGCTTTTTCCTTTACATTCAAAATCTTTCTTCTCTATCTACCTTCTAGTATTGGCTCTGCGGTACCAGCTTTACATACAAGACTCACACTCGCTGCACTGCGGGTTTACAAGTGGTTCACATCAAGGTCTTGGCCATGGCTGCCTCAACTCCTTTATTATCATCCGTGTCATGCGGCGCCACATCAGAATGGCTAGATATTCGACCTCGTATTTGCAATACCAACATATCCTCTCTATGCCGAGAAATGTGCACCACATTCCGAGCCTAAGGGGTCATTCCTAGTGGCCATTGCCGTTTTCTTTCCCCTCCTTGGGCGTCTTTGCGGTCTTACCTATCTCAACAAATTTTTGACAGATAAATTTTCTTATGTGAATTTCCCAGGCTCATAACTTATTCGTTATAAATACGAATTGGCTCGTTCAAAAGCCATTAGCTCACAAATCACATGTTGTACATGTTCATATAAGAATTTTACATTTTTGAAACTTTTAACTCAAAATTCACCAATTAGTTCATTGTTACAAAAACTATGACGCCCCAAAATCCGATCTATTTTCACATCCGGATTCTGTACGTCATGATCCCATCTTCTTCCAAACATACATCATTATATAGCTAAATATAACAACATACATCCTCAAATCCCAGGTTCTAAACCTTATAACCTCTTCCATTACAAATAATGATAATTACATTATTCTTTACTTCTTGTACAAGTGACTTTTATCCGCCACCATGGATACATAATCATTCATTAAACTATTCTATAATTTAATTCTACCATTCTATATTACAAGTATTTTCTTGATCTTCACGCTCATTCATATAATGAATGATACTTCTTATGGATACCGATCAGCTTGATCTTTACGGGATCCTTAAGTTCTTCTAACATCGTTCGCTGAAAATGTTTTTATTTTAAGCAAGTGTGAGCATTCAATTGCCCAGCAAGTCATAGCAGTTGAACAAACAACTTCAGAATTTAAACATTCTTTTAAGACTTTAATAACCGAACAAAGGTTATGAAGCAGCTTGAATAATAGGAATAATCTCAATTCCTATCATTTTAAAACATTAATCACATTCATTTTGAAATACTTTCATTCTTCTACCTCTTTCATACACATTCTGTCTGGCTAGAATCAATAGCATAGACTTAACAATAATGGTTCATGTATAAACAGAACATTCTCATATTGAACAGTTCAATCATAGAACAGTTCATCTCACAGAAACACCGAAGTGTTCAAATTGTGGCAGAAGGCCTCATACGTTCTACCACCTTGTACAAATATCGCACATTCGCACATAGACAGAACTTCTCAAGTTCAACATCTGAGAAGTTTAAGAAACTAGCATTCATTTAAAATATGAATGAAGTTAGGAAACTTTCCTTACGCACAACTACGGCTTATAGTTTACGCTGAACTGCTCATTCCACTTCCTATGTAGCACATAAGGAAATAACACATACACCAATCAGTCATATACTTGACTTTACGCATTGGTTTACTTAATTTTACTTCTTAGGGTTCACGTTCTTACGAACTAAGTTTATGCGACCAACTTCCTTTACCACTTAACGGCTTCATGACATACGGAGATGTCTTACTAAATACGTTCATCATCTTAGATGATTTACATTTTTATCTTCTTCTTATAACTCTCCTAGGACTCGACACACATCGTGTCTCTGCTAGTAGTCCATATGGTACTCTGAGTGCTTTCCCACCAACAACCAATAAACAATTTCCCGTCTCATCTACACTTCCCATAACAGTGAGTTAGATCGGTTGCCAGTTTCGTATATACCTTCGCTCTCTGAAGGAATTGTTTAGCCCAGCTCTCATACGTCAACCATCAAAGGTTACAATTGTACTACAACCTAAATTCATCTAAACTTATCCGAACCATTAAACTATAACATTCGTTAAGTCAATTCCTTATTCCTTATGGCTTTCTGGCAACTAAATGCCATACCTCAGGATTTATTCTCTATCGTCTAAGTCATATAGTCTTTTGAATACTCAGAACAATCATTTAATACTTATTCTACGCATTTATAGCGTTAATCATTTTACATTACCTTATTTTTATGTTACAACGTCTGGTCCATTCGACTCAGAACATCATCCAAGTTATAAACATTAACTCGGCTTCTTTACGTTATACTTCCTTGTCTTTAATTCAGCTTCTTCACCATTCATAGGTTTAATCATTGATCTTCAATACCCTACGGTCAAACCATACACGGCTTACATTAATATTCTTGATAATTCATATCTTACTTACTACTTTCGTCAAACCCTACGGTCAAACCCTACGGTCATTAATATTCGTGTACACTTAACCTTTATGTCGGTTAAAGTGTTCAACGCTTACATTTGATTCTAACATTCTCATCTGACTCACATTCGGCTTTCATTAATCTTCTTGATAATTCATATCTTACTTACTACTTTCGTCAACGTTTAACTCATACAACCAATGTATACTTAGAATGTTCATCCAACGTAAATACGATTCACGAGAATCATTTACGTATTAAACGTTTACGTTGTTAATCCCTTAATCTCTCATTCAACTATTATCTAAGGTTTTAATCACTTTCATTCCTTACTATCATCTAAACCCCATGTTCAATATTCTTTCTTAATGTCAAAGCCATTCGATTCGTTGTATGCTAAGACCGATCGCTCATCGCAACAATGTTGCGTTCACAGCGTCTATACGTTTTACATTCATCTCTCATTACCATGTCATAACATTGAAATGTTATTTATTACCCTCGTCAATCAACATCTAAGGAATCACCATCATAGTAATCCCTCACGTTCATTTATCACGACTACGGTCCCCGGATATCGGTTCTGTAACCCGTGTTCACATTCTTTATCTTTTAATCTCGTTTAATCTTTTCCTTCAACCTTTATCAAAGGGTTAATACACTTGATTAAGTGTTACATTAGTTGAACTACGTGTTCATATTTCTTTCTTACACATCCCCCAGTAATTGAGCACTTAAAAGCTCATCATCGGCGTTTTTCGCATTTTACTGCCGTGGGTGGCGCCGCCCCTTCCTTTCCTCACGCTGCAAAGACCACTCTACAAAGGTCAAAATGTAAAAATTTGGCTGCAGTCATCTACTATCTTCTCTATCTCTCACGCCGCAGCGTCACTCAGTAGTAGGTGATGGCCCGGGCCTCATGCTGCAATGCTGCCTCCCAAGGCTTAATTGGCACTGTGGCGCCGAGCATTAAACCTAGAAAATTTTCTAAGTCTTGTATCAAGTTTGAGATGCGTACTTTGAAATCTCATATCTTATTCATTATAACTTGGAACGAGGTCTTTCTAGAGTCATTCTCTTCCTTATCTTACGTACTTCAATTACCCACGGACAGAACTTTGTTCTGACTCTGTTAACATGCCATTCAATTGGCTTAATCTTCGCTCTTCGTTCGTTTTTTGTTTTTAACGCTATTCGTTCGTTCGTCCGTAATTCAGTCATCCGAACTCAGAATTCGTTCGTTCTTGAGTCCACGACTCACGTTTTATACGTTCTCTTACTTTCTTATGAAACCCTACACGTTTGGGTTCATTTACATACTTTCTATTTCTCGTTCATCTTTTACGAATTTTTGCCAAAACTTCGTTATAGCTCAGTTTTAATCCGTTCTTCATGAATGTTTCTAACGTTCCTAACCAACCAATAAGCAACTAACTTATACGCGATGGTTTTAAACTTGTCCATCAACAGCAATTATCCTATGATGGTTTTAAATTTGTCTATCAACAACGTTCTTCGTGTTCTTCGTGTTCTTCGCGTGTTCTTCGCGTTCTTCGTTCGTTCTTCATTTTTAATCGATATTTTGATTAAGATTTTACTTTTTCTTAGAATTTGATGTTAAATAACACCATTCCTTACTTATTTCACCGAATCATTCATATGATTCATTTGGATCGTTCAAATTCATTACGAATCTTATACTTCCTTAAGAAATTTTTAACATAAACTTCAAATTTCTTATTTCGTCTTTTCTCATGATTTTAACCATATGAAATTATTTTTAACATCTTTTACTTCTTATTCTCATTAAGCTATGTTTTTAACATATAAACTTAAAGAAAATTATCTAGAAGTTAGGTTTTCGGATTACCTTTCTTCTTTAATCTCCTTCCGTCGGACAAAGTTTACTCCCGAGCAAGCTTTTCCTCTTCCTTTTCCTTCTCTTTCTCTTCTTCTCTCTCTCTCTCTCTCTCTCTCTCTCTCTCTCTCTCTCTCAAAAGTTATAGGATTTTCAAAATCCTAAATAAATGAGTTAAGCTTCCTATTTATAGAAAACCAAGGCTAGGGGTATTTTAGTCATTTTGCCCCAACCTCCTTACTATTCACACCTCCTCAATAGACCTCCTTACTATTCACGAGGCTTCCCTTGGAAGCTTCGTGCTTTCGTCTTGCAAAATTCGTCCGACAGTTCGAAAACTGCGATTCTCGGAATCCAAATATTTTTGGATATTTCGTCTTTCCTTTACCGATTAAGTTTTACGTATTCTTCGGATTTTCGAAAAACTGAAAAACACTTTTTGGTGTCAAGCGTTTTTCTTCACGTTTTCCCCTAACGTAGCTAAATGAATGAAAAGTACATAACAGTACTTTTCATCATTTTTATTTCGTTCGATTTCTGCACGTTTTTCGAGAAAAACTTTTATCGGCTTACTTAACTTTTCACGATATATTATAGTCAAATCTTTCGACGGAATGCCATTTCGATATTCTGAACTCTCAAAAAGGCTTATTCAAACCCCCCCTTAGAGTTTTGTTGGGTGAATAGTGTCTATTTCATCTTTTTCCCCAGAAATATTTTGTTCCTGGAAAAATTTTATTTTTGTCTTGAAAATTCTTACTCGTTCAATCTAGCTCATAGCCAGAATCCTCCCGATTTATAATCGTCTAGAACGATTAATAAACACATAGCACAGAATAGTATTAATAAAAATTCATTTTATTAATAACTAATTCTTTAAATCTTAAATTCTGGACAATCCGATTTTTCGGGTTGTCACAAAAATGATAAACGTTCGTGAACGTTCATAGCTCGTTTCTTCATTCTAAGTCAGAATTTAACCATTTTCGAGTCCGCAAATCTAAAATGCAAATTTGGACTACTCTTCATTGAAAACCAACATTTCCGAGTTCAATGTCAAAATTTGACTTCCATTCTGTGAATTCACGATTTTGATGATTAACATCTAATCTCGTAAATTCTGCCATAACTTCGTTACTTAAGATTTTTACATTGTTTCAAATGGATTCATTCCATCATACTAACATCCTAACCAAATATATTTCAATAACTTATACACATGATAAGTTCTTACTTGTTCTTCATGAGTTTATAACTTCCATAAGTATGAATTACTTGTTTATGGCTTATTAAGGTTTAGCTCCATTGATTAGCCATTCTTATTACTTCTATCATACATGCTCCACTAATCAACACTTCTTTATCAAACTATAATTGAAGAGATGGAAGATTAATGATCTAGGATCTTACCCTTGATGATCTTTTGGTTAATCCTTGTTCTTCCTTCTTGCTTCTTGAATTAACAAAGTCTATCTTTTCTAACTTTTTTTCTCTACCAAATAAGCACTTAAATGTTGGTGGAATTTTAACAAGTAACAAATGATCTAACACTCCTTCTATTTATAAGAAATCCAAGATTAGGGTATAATGGACTTTTAGGCCATCCACCTCCTTAACTCCACCTTCATACTATTTATCTCTTGGTCACCAAGTAAAACAACTTTACTTGGTCACCAAGATGATGCCATGTGATCATGGGGCCCTTATGGGTTGCCCCATGGGTCATCCTTACCCATTGGATCGATCCACGAATCCTGTTCTTACTTTGGGCTTTAGATTTAACTAACTTTTAATTAACCTTAACTTATTATTTAGGCTTGCATTAACAAATATTTAGGCCTTAACATTATTTCCAATTGGACTTTATAACTTCTACGCAATCCTACAAGTCCAATACACTTTCAATAGAATTAAAGCATTAACGTATAATCCCCGTACTCTTTACGTATACTAGTTCATATAATCTTTCATCATACACGTTATTATAACTTTCATACATACTCGTATAATACCTTGTATCATACTCGTATTCATTACCTCGTACAATACTTACGTATCATATGATCATCGTTTACTTGTGAACGCTTTACTTTCCCTAACGTTCTCGAATTTAGTCCGCAGGTGAAAAATTGAGTTTGCCATATGTGAATTATTATTACATAATCCATCTTACCTTGATATTCTATCGTTACTTATTTCTCAAAAGTTCAAAAATTATTCCCAAGAAGAAATTAGTGAATAGTATTTTTTGAAAAATTTCTCAGAAAACTTTTATTTTCATCTTGGAAACTCAAACACTTTAATTCTATCACGTAGTCAAAATACTACGACATTCTGACATATCTAGGTTATAGAACAACCTTCATCTTATTAACACATAATAATAACATATAATATAATTTTATTCATTATTTAATTAAATAAAATTATTTTATAATAAATCCAAACTTCTCGGTCGTTACAATCGATACCAGCACTCCATGTCGTGAAACAATTTCTTTTACGTACAGATTTGCTAACTGATTCAAACTATATCAGATCTTGATTGGTAGAAAATGAGTCATCTTTGTTAGTTGATCCACGATAACCCAAATGGCGTCAAAACATTTCTGAGTGACTGGAGTCCTACCACGAAATCCATCGTAATATGCTCCCATTTCCATTCCGGTATTTCCAACGGTTAGAGTAGACCACTCGTCCGTTGGTGCCCTACTTTGACCTGTTGACACGTAAGACATCTACTAACGCACTCCGCGATCTCTCGTTTTAGATTTGGCCACCAAAAATGTCGCCTCAAATCCTGGTACATTTTCGTGCCTCCTTGATGAACGGAATACATCGTATTGTGTGCCTCATGCAAAATTTCTTCCCTCAACTTGGTTACCGCTGATACCCACATTCTTCCTTCGAATCTCAAAATACCATCTCTATCTATCTTGAACTTTTCTTCCTCATTTTTCGTGATCCTATTCCTGATTTTCTTACATTCTTTATCTTTTACTTGGGATTCCTTTATTCTGTCCAACAAGGTCAGACGAGCTTCTACTACAAACAATTTCTCTTCAGACCTTTCTGCTCCTCTCACTTCTATCTCCAATTTTTCCATATCCCTTATTAACTCTTCCTGAGTTGTCAATTGAAATAACTTTTCCCTTCCTTTCCTACTTAACGCGTCGGCCACAACGTTTTCCTTTCCCGGGTGATAAAGAATATCGTAGTCATAATCCCTAATTAATTCTAACCACCTTCTTTGACACATATTCAACTCCTTCTGTATGAAGAGATATTTCAGACTCTTATGATCTGTATATATCTCACATTCTCTATACAAATAATGCCTCCAAATCTTTAACACAAAAACTACTACTGCTAAGTCTAAATCATGAGTAGGTTATCGTTTTTCGTAATCCTTCAATTGTCGTGACACATACGCAATGACTTTGTCATGTTGCATTAGCATACAGCCCAGTCCTCTATGCGACGCATCACTATACACCACAAATCCTCCCGTATCATCTTGTAATGATAATACAGGCACCTTGCTCAATCTCTTTTTTAGCTCTTGGAAACTCTCCTCGTACTTGTCTATCCACACAAATTTTACTGTCTTCCTTGTTAAATTGGTCAATAGGGTTGCTATCTTAGAAAAATCCTGGATAAATTTGTGATAGTACACAGCTAACCGTAAAAAACTTCTCACTTTAGTCGACGTCTTCGGTTGCTCCCAATTACTTACTGCTTCTACCTTTGCAGGGTCTACTGATATTCCATCCTTATCCACCATGTGTCCTAAGAATTGAACCTTCTTCATCCAAAATTTGCATTTGGAAAATTTGGCGTACAACTTTTCCTTCCTTAACGCCTCCAAAACCATCTTCAGATGTTCGGCGTGTTCTCCCTCCATCTTTAAGTAAATCAGTATATCGTCGATGAAAACTACTACGAATTTATCTAAGAATGGTTTGAAGACTCAGTTCATCAAGTCCATAAATGATGCCGGAGCATTCGTCAACCCGAATGACATTACCAAAAATTCAAAATGTCCGTAACGAGTTTGAAATACCGTCTTTAGTATATCCTCTTCCCGCACTTTCAACTGGTGATAACCCCTTCACAAATTTATCTTCGAGAAACACTTGGCTCCCTTCAGTTGGTCAAAAAGATCGTCTATCCTTGGTAACAGATATCTATTCTTAATCATCACTATATTCAATTCTCGATAATCGATACAGAGTCTCATTGATCCGTCCTTCTTCTTTACAAACAACACGGGTGCTCCCCAAGGAGACACACTCAATCGTATGTAACCCTTATCTAGTAGTTCCTACAATTGTATCACCAATTCCTTCATTTCTACCGGTGTCATATGATATTAGGTTTTTGAAATCGGTGCAGTTCCCAGTGCTATGTCTATTACGAATTCGATTTCTCTGTCTAGTGGAAGACCAGGAAGATCGTCCGAAGATACATCTTGAAATTCTATCACTACAGATATATCCTTAATTTATACTCCCTTTTTTCAATTGTCAATATACGCTAAGTAGCCTAAACATCCTTTTCTTATCAATCTCTTGGCCTGCATCATCGTAAGGCAACATGATTACTTAAGCGATGAGCTACCATAAAATACCACCTTAGACTTATTCAGATTCTGAAGGTTCACACTTTTATTCTGACAATTAATTATTACGGCATAGTTATACAACCAATCCATTCCCAATATTACATCAAACTCCCCCAATCTTATCGGAATCAGGTCTACGCTTAGTTCATGATTTCTAATATTTACTCGATAATTTTGGTAAATATACTCTACAGGGATTACTTCCTTATTTGCAACCTTTATGTTCAAGGGATTTCCTAATCGTTCTTGGGGTAAATTAAGTCGACTAACAAATTCCTCAGATACAAAAGAACAGGTGGCACCTGAATCAAATAATACACAAGCATTTATATCATTGATCGGGATGATACCTGACATAACGTCCTTCACAGCTACGGTATCCTAGACGGTCATATTAAAGGTTCTGGTAGTCAGACGGTTGGATGGCGTCGGTCCGCCAATCATCAGTTTGCCACTCCCTCCTTGTTGGTTGATTCCTCCACTACTTCCTTTCTTCGGGAATTCTTTGATCAGATGGTCCAACGAACCACAAGCGAAACATCCTCTGGTCTTCTTTAGTTTTGGGTAGTTTGGAGCATAATGTCCCTCTTGGTCACAGTTGTAACATACATTGCGCCCTTTCTAACATTTGCCTTGGTGATACTTCCCACATTTTGGGAATCCTTCCACCTTCTTCTTAAATTCTCCTCAAAAATTCCCTACTTGATTGTTGAGATTCTTCTTGTTGTTGTTCTCCCACTTCATCTTCCCTAAGTTGCTACCTCCACTGCTGCTTCCTCCTCGATTCTCTCCACCGATGCTCTTTCCCTTCTCCTCTTTGTTATACTGACTTAAAGCTTCAATTCCTCCCTCTGCAATAATAGCCTTTTCTAGCAATGTCGTAAAAGAATCAATCTCAAGAACTGATACCTTGTTAAACAACCAAGGCTTCAGTCCTTGTTCAAAGCGCCTAGCTTTCCTCTCTTCATCTACCACCTGGTGTTCAGCAAACCGAGCTAGTTCATTGAACTTAGCCGCGTATTGCGCCACCGACATATCTCCTTGCTTAAGTTCTAAAAACTTTACCTCCATCTTATTTTTCATGCTCTTTGGGAAATAATTCTCGAAGAACAAAGTCTTAAACCTCTCCCAAGTGATTATCCCTTCTACTGCTCTCTATTGATTTGCCTCCCACCAGTAATTCGCCTCGCCTTTCATCATGTAGGTTGCAAATGTCATCTTCTGGTCTTCACCCATATGAGAAATGGTGAAAGCCTTCTCCATTTCTTTGATCCACGTCTGAGCCACAATTAGGTCGGTCGTGCCTACGAATTCCGGAGGTCCTACACTCCTAAAATCCTTAAAGTTTATGACTGGAACTACTTGGGGAACGGGTGGTATTGGTTCATTTCTTCCCCTAAGAGCTTCTCCTAACAAATCTACAAGCCTTTGTATCGGATCTACTGGTCCTCTTTCATCATTAGCTTGAAACTCTTACGGTGTTTGTTATTCTACGTCCCAAGTAAGATATTTACGCATTATAAAATTTTTCATTTTATTATCTAATTATATTACTTAGACAATTCTTAAATAAAATTTTATAATACGTTTTTGAAATAAGATCATTTATATTCATATGCCAAATGGTTACAATTGCATGGTCTTTTCTAGCATACTTCTATAAATGACAACATCATATCCCCTCTTAACACAAAAGACGGGGACAATACTCACATATTACCCCTCTAATATTTTTCAAAAGCCTGGGGGTTTATAACTATCTCATATCTTATACAAAGATTGAGATTTAACAACAACAATTTATACAACACAAAAATAAAATACTATAACTACTAGACTTCCTCCTCTAGACTCAATCCATCATCCCATGCTCCATGGAGCTCTAATATTCCTTCTGTGTAATGTACACCACCATGTCTCGGCTTATGGTATAGCGGGTCTGTCCTTGCTTAGCCGGGTAATGATTTACCCCATTAATCAGCCTCTCCATGGTCGTGCGTAAAGCATAGCCTATCTTGTTCATTTTCCTCCTTTTACATCTCACCTCATCCTCTAAGTTATTAGACCGATCATTAGCTTCTTCCCACTTCTCCTCGAAGTGGATCCTAACCATCACCTCCATTTCTAGCTGAGTACGAAGTGCTTCCTTCTCTGTCCTCTCTCTCAACTCTCTCTGCTCCATTTCTTCCAACTTCCCTGCCAACTCTACATTCCTTGCCAACGATCAGTGAAACAAAGTCACCATCTGGATCCCTGCCTCCTTACAGTGATCAATCTCCACCTCCATCTCCTGCAACGCTAATTTCCTCTGATGGTCCTCGTCCCTCAATTTCTAGAACTCAGACTCCCTCTCCCTAGCCTCAGCCTCTAGCTCCTCTACTCTACATCCTAACTCCAAAATCTGCTCCTCATATTCCCCCAACATTCGATCCTCGAAAGTAGCCTCATCGGAGTCCTCCATAGGCTCAAGCTCCTCCTCAATAGGCTCCTCCTCCGGATCAGAGTCCTCAAGTAATGGCTCCATCTCCTCCTCATCCTCGTCATCATCATCGATAGGGGCCACTGCTGAAATAGGCTCCAATATCAATGGTGCCTCAAATACCACGTGGATGTCACGCGGCTCCTCCTCTAGCACTCAACTAGGTCCTCCCATGTTAGTCATCCTACAACCACCAACATAAGACAAACAAAAACAACAACTCCATCAGAATGTTAAATAAACATAAGTTCATTGTATATAATGAAATTATATTTCATAACACACTAAGTCTCTCTCCAAGAAAACTCTACATGAGTCTTCTCTATTTTCTAAGTTCTCCTAAGTATAATCTAAGGACTCTCGCTCCTAAGGTTTATAACTATAGCTCTGATACCAACATGTGACACCCCCAAATTTAGACCACTCTAGTCCCAAATTTGGTTGTCACGTACCAAATCTAACAATAAGTCTACATCTTGTACATAGCGGAATAATAGAATATATTATATTAATATAACATAATTATTCTTGTCCCAAGGGTTCAAAACTTAGACGTCTCTTACATAACTTAACCATAATTAAACATCATCTGGACATAACTGATACATAATACAATACCATTTATCTTAAACATAGCTTAATAGGTTTTTCTATAACCAAATCCTAGTACATCACTAGCATCATATAAATAACTACTCCATAGCCTTCTCTTTACAATTGTCCTTGACCGAGGGTTCACCACGTTCTGCCTTCACTGAAAGTTTTAGGGAAAAACAAGGATGAGCAACAATTTTATCGAGCAAGTAATATAGCATAAAGGGTATTCAATATAGTCTTCAATGTATCAAGGGTATATTAATAACGATAGTTCAAGATAGCAAGAAGTATCATTGATTATCAACAACAGTCGCTATGGACAGAAATATCAACAATATTCAAAGTTTTATCAATTCAAGATTTCAAGTAATGAATACTGAGCAGTCACTAAGGACTATAATCACTCCAATTATTTTGTGAAAATTATTTTAATTAAGAACAGATAAAAAGAATACTAAATTAACTAACAATTATTGATCACCAGATGATAAAGACATGGGAATAGAATTTCCCCAATTGCTCAACATTAATCGCCTTATCTTATTTCCACTTATTTAATTCAATGAATTGCCAACTAGGATTGCCTATCAATTTATTAACACCTGTCAATGATTAATAAAAAGACCTATTTTAGTTATTTTGCTACTTTCGTGTAAGACACTTAAAATAGATTCATTAAGCACAAATTCCTAACACAGTTACACATGCCATACAAGTACTTTCATCTCATGCACTTTTATGTTATCCTTAACAAGAATCAACAAATTCATACATTATTATATTCAAATCTAATCTAATATTTCCTCTTTTAATTCCATCAAAGATATCAAATTAATTGCTAGCTAGACAATTAATAGATTAAGCACAAAATATAATAATCAACTCAATAGGATCAACAAGTGAAAATAATGATAATTAAATTATTGAATTACAAAAGGTTCCATTGTACGCTTAATTGGGAAATTAGTTCATCATCATAATAAAGTTAAGAAGATTAAAATTAAATAACATCTCAAGTATAGATAATGAAATTAAAAGAAGAAGAAAAATTTTGTTAAGGAATCTCCAATCTCTAAGCTTCAATCTCTGCTTTGTAAGCTCCCCAATGATATCTCCAAGTCTCAAATAGAACTGGCTCTCATTAAATTGTAGTAAAAAAAGAATGTGTAAAACTAAAAAAAAAAAATAACTACTCTTTATATTCCTAACAAAACCCTATTACATAAGGTAAATAGCAATCCTTCTTTTAATCAATTTTTATGTTTAAATAACTAATTTAGCATCAGTCCCGACCGGCCGGCGCGCCCCATGCCCGATCCTTTCATAAAGCGGCGCGGCCTGCGCTAGGTACACAGTCTTGTCCTGTGACGCCCCCAAATCCGAGTATCTTCCAACCCGACAGAAGGTGCTACACGGTGCTATAGTTCACACATACATTTAATTGAAATAACTCAAAAGAGTGAATATGTCTTCTATATATTCCAAAACAATATTTCCCTTCCCAGGTTCTTCGTAACCATTACATATGTTCTTTGTCATAATATCAAATAATTTCAATGTTCAAACAATACTATTACAAAGACAGCTTATTTGTCTGCCTTAGCCTTCCCTTTATCCTTATTGGATCCTTCAGGTCATTCGGTCTTAGCTGCATTCATATGGTTTGTAGACACTCGAAATTTTCTGCATACCTATTACTAACATTATAGGAGGGTAGAATCGTCTTTTAGAGATAACCATGGAGGACAACTCAACTCAATACCGGAAACAATACTGCAAGTTTCAGTAACATCTCGGAGATAACCCCGAGACATCCATTTCAGTCCCGAAAACAATACCAGGAGTGTAAGTTTCAACCTCAGAGATAACCCCAAGGAATGTAGTTCAAATACCGGAAATCACACCGAAGAAGGCCATTTCATCTCAGAGATAACCCCGAGATGTCAGGCACACCTCAGAGATAACCCTGAGGACATTCAACACTTGCAGCGGTCCAATCTCAGAGATAACCCTGAGCAACGACTACTTTATTAGCCCAAACTGGAGATAACCCCGGTGAGGGGAAAAATCATCATTTTACTACCTCGATCCCACATGTGCGCCGTCTCAACAACATCTCAACATGCATTCTACACAGTAATGTCCTATAAGAACCAAGGAGTTCCAATCTCGAGTGACTACTACGCAAGGCAGCACACCAGATAGAATTTGAAGCCTGAAGAGCAAGGGCATAGTCCCATCTTCCTGACTTCGTACAATCTCTAATCCCATGTTATTGCGTAGCTCTCGACAACAGCAGTCCGAAACAGGTCTTATACACCTCAATCAGATGCCCAAATTGAAGTTCCAAAAGCTCGAGCGGATATCACGTTGCACGCGTGCACGTACTTTGAGACGGCAGGACCCGCAGAGGCCGGGGCACCCCGGGCAGCCGCAGGTGCATCTGCGGCTACCAAAGGTACACCTGCGGCTCCCCCCTCTATAAATAGAGGGCTTGGGGTGGCAATTTTATAAGAGAAAACGGTGAGGAAGCCCTGTCCAATTTGCTCTGTACACACCCTAAACTGAGTGCTTTCTCATTTTAAACATGTGTGAGCTTATATTCAGTCATATTTTTACCAGCGAGAGCCGAGTGTTCATCCATTTAAAGCTATAGAAGTCTTATTTGGCAGTCCACTGTAAGCCTTCTTACACTTCTTAAAGCCTTTCTCTTCTACTGTGCACACACCGTTCTTCACGTTGAGAGTCGTGTTGCATGTGTATGCACGGACTTCAGTCCGTGACTTTTATTTCCTTTTGTGTGTGTGTGTGTGTGTGTGTATATATATATATATATATATATATATATATGGACTAACATTATCAAGTTATGCCTCGATTGAGCTTTGGACTCACGTCCAAGCATTTATTTGCTTTTATATATATATATATATATATATATATATATATATATATATATATATATATATATATATAGTAAATGCTAGGATAAAATCCGTGCTCATTGATGAGCCTGGATTTTACTTCTGGAGCGTTTATTGCTTTTATATATATATATATAAATACTTATATATATTATACCCATCAAACTCTGTTTGATTGAGCTTGGATATAATATCCAATGCGTTTACCGCTTATATATATTTACATTTATGTCAGGCTTGCAGTTTACTTCGTGGCTCTTTACTGCTTTATTTACATTTTGTCCCGCTTAAAGTTTACTTCGTGGCGATTGATCGTTTTTATTGCTTTATTTACATTTTGTCCCGCTTGGAGTTTACTTCGTGGCGGTTGATCGTCTTTACTGCTTTATTTACATTTCCGATCCCCCATGGAGGTGCTTCGTGGTGGTTGATCTTGTCTCTATATATATATATATTTACCAATTGTTATATAGTTACATTTCCGGTCCCCATGAAGTTCGCTTGGTGGTTATATATATATATATATATATATATATATATATATATATATATATATATATATATATATATATATAAGATTTATATATGTATAAGCGCCATGACTTTCATATAAACTGTTATATCATGTGAGCCTAGGAATCATGTGATCAAAGATTCAGTTTCCTGAATCTAGATTCAGTTCCCGTGATGGACATTTTCGGTTGTAAACAGCTTGTACATTATTCACGATGTCTGAATTTCCTTAGACTGCTATCATGCCCGCAAGGAATTCGGCATTGCTATGTATATTATTTTCTCGAAGATGCTTTGCATCTCGAAAATAAAAGCAATCAAGCCGAACACTTAATAAAAATGGAAGAATCAAAGGCCTCAATTACTATTGAGCATAAGGGTTTGAAAAACCCCTTTTATAAAACATCACTGCTATATCTTGTTTAAAATTGAATTTTTACACAAATTTAAACCCTTTGTATATAGGTGCAAACGAGGCAAAGCACTACTTTCAGATAACTGCACATTGACCCACACACACACACACACACATATTTATATAACAGTTTAATTAAAAAGTTACGGTCACTGTGGTAACACGGATGTCGGGGGGTGCCTAGCACCTTACCTCTGCATAATCAAGCCCCCGAACATTACGTGGTCATAGCCTAGTTTAGCAGTGTTCCATCACGTGGTCAATGTGCAAACCTTTTCTCGGTTGAATTGGTGCAACCATTTAAAAATACCAACTGGCAACTCTTACAGTCAAATCGTCGACATATAAATGTCGAACGTTTTCACAACTTGTTTTTTCAAATAAATCTCACCTAACATGAGAACACCAAAAGATAAGAACAGAAAAGGGATAAATAAAAATCCCGACTTCAACAGGTGGCGACTCTGCTAAGGACTCCAGTAAGAAGACTTAAGCCGCTATTACAAGCTTTTTAAAACTGTTATATGCTTGTGTGTGGATGTTGCATTTATATTTTTTGATGAATGTGTACGAAGGCATTTACTTACTACACTGCAGTATATCTATCTGTGTTATTAATGCTTCGCACATGTCATCATTCCCATAACGGTGAGACACGTTGTATGTGAATGTATGTTGTGTGGTCCCTCCACTAGGAGGCTATCCTGTCGGTGTTGGATTACTGGACTCATAAGGAGACTAATTCCAACGAGGCTCAGGAAAGGCACCACCCATATTCTCTCCAGTTGAAAGACTGGATTAACTTCCCGTCAAGTAAATTGCGATGATCTGGGAACCTTCATGCCAAAAAGCCACGAGAGTAACCTAAATAGGTCAGCCTTTGATAAACCAAACGCGGAGGAAAGTCTCTTCATGCTTTCCATTTTTAAATTACTTGTAAAGATAATTACTTGTAATTTCATTCCATGTCAATCTCTATGTAATGGAAAATATGAAGAATATGTGTACATACATATTAGAGCTTGGTATGCTGACACCCGTTCTGCAGGATAATACTCCTAAAATAGACATAATATAATAGCATGTAAACTTTTATACATTCCCTGAGACTAAACTACATAAGTTTTTATAGGGAAACAATTGGGCCTGTTACCTGGTTAAAGTCCAAGAAGGACAAGAGCCTACAACCAATTATGTCTTCATCTGACCAGTCTAATCCTGCTCCTGTCTCTCGTGAGGAGTTTGACGGATTAAGTAAACAAATTACAGATTTGGTTGTTCTACTTAAAGAACTATACCAGTCTACTCACGGTTCGCGAATACCCGTATATACAGAATCCTCTGCACAAGGAGGAACCCAAGGTTCGGATAAAATAATTCCGGAACTTCAGTTGGATACAACCAACAAAACCCTTGAAAACACCCATCTCAAAGAAGATCCAGACACCGGTGATATTAGGAAAAAAGCCCTTCAAATGGAAGAGACCATTCGGTCTATAAAAGGGATTGGAGCACACAGAAGTGTCTCATATGCTGACCTTTGTATATTCCCTGGTGTGCATTAACTAGAAAAGTTCAAGACTCCTGACTTTGAAAAGTATGATGGGTTGGGAGATCCTTACACATACTTGAAGGTATATATTGGAGAACTCGGATCTTATGCCGAGGATGAAAAGCTCAGAATGCATGTGAGACCCCAGATTTTATGAATAAATATTTAATTTTCTCGAAATATTTTTTTTAATATTATGGTGTGGATTTGATATAATGTTATAGTTGTGGGTAATATTTATAAATTTTGCAAAGTACGCAAGTTGTTATATAATATTCGTTTGGCCGAGGAATATTCTTTTTGTCGGGGAATATTCGTACGACGACATAATCATTGGTGGATCCCACAACGGAAGTACTGTCGTAGTTAGAAAACGACAAAAATATTTTATGAAAATAACGGCGGAGGTTTTACCATTAATACTGTTGAACTACCCGGTAGTAAAAGTACAATAATACGCGTGGTTGCATAATAGCACATGGTATTGATTATTGATGCTTACGAGATAAGTCACTCAGTTATACTCCATTATTGCTTCAGTAATTGCTGCATCATATCTCTCATATTATTGATTCGATTATTGTCACAGTATCATCTGCATAATATGATATATTATTAAATCAATAATTAAGACGACAAAGTTATTCATATTATTAAATTGCAATATTTACAATGTCTAGAAGTTCTATCAAGGAGAGGTTAGATAATCTAATTGCGCGCCAATAGGGAGAAATCCTTATCGGAAAGCCCCCTCTGTCCTGGGAACGACCTGGTTGTTAAATATTGTGAGTTATGATATTAATGATGAATAAGTTCGTGTTGATTAAAGATGGTATTGATAGTTCCATTGTGTTGGAATTATTAGTGTTAGTGGAAATCGACATTTATTTCGGTATTAATTGATGTCTGGAAGTTATACTGACCAGTTGAGTAATTAATCGGATAAATGAGCAAATAATTGCTATTAATTCACATGATTATAACTATTTGGTCACATGTGTGTACTATTGATTCACATTCTTGTTACTATTAGGGGAGTTGGTGCAAGATTGATAATACTTGCATGACTAAGTTAAAAATGGAGGTATAGATGGAGTTATTATACTGTAATTCATATTTTCAGATGTCTAGAACTATTGATTCACATGATTTACTATTGAATCACATTATTTACTATTAGGGGAGGTGGTGCAAGTTTGATAATACTTGCAGGACTAAATTAAAAATGAAGAAAAAGAGGAAGGTATTATACTGTAATATTTTGAGCCCCAAAACGTGAAATTATCGAAACTATATTTTCCTATAAATAGAAGCTCATTCTTCCTTCATTTCTCACCAATTCACTAAAGCTATAGAACAATTATTATAGAGAGAAATTATAGAGAGAAAGAATAAGAGAAGTTTGCTACCTCTTTACTCCAATATCCAGTTTATTTCTAAGGTAAGGGGTATTATTTCTTTCGTATTCATGAAGAGAGCTATTGTTATTCCATTCCTTATTATTATATTGGAATAACCTGTATATGCGAAGTACAGCATACATAGTCAAATTCTTCTGTTGTTCCATTTTTTGTTATTATATTGGAATAACCTGTTTATGCGAAGTACCGCATACATGGTGAAATTCTTCTATTATTCCATTCTTTATTATTCTTTCGGAATATCTTGTCTGTGCATTTACGCATGACCTTGTTCCATTCTTTATTATTCTGTAGAAATATCCTGTCTGTGCGTTACGCATGACCTGGTTCCATTATTTATTATTCTGATGGAATAACCTGTCTGTGCGTTCTATCGCATGTATGGTGATTTCTGTTTTTATTCCATTCTTTATTATTCTGTTGGAATATCCTGTCGGTGCGTATTACGCCTGACACAGTTCTTTATTTATTATTACATTGGAATAACTCGTCTATATGGATTACCACATGTATCTTTGAATGATCCTTCGTATTCATTCCTTATTAAATTGTGGAAATGATCTATCTACGTGGATTACCTGCATAATGCAGCGAAAATCCATTTGATTTCATATATTCTCTTATACTTAGTTGGTTAAAGCTTTGACTTCTATACTCCATGAAATTAGTGGAATATCCTTGATATTTGCGCTTCATCCAGTATCTATTCATGGAAATATTCTTCTGAGCATTCTTGAATTTTACTCTACAAAGAAGTATCATGTTGACAATTTGGACATTACTGAGTTCAGCATAAATTAACTTATAAATCTTTAAAATTTATTCTTGAACTTGTTTTATTGAATTATTATGTCATTGTCATGATGATTTATGTTGGTTACTATGTGAAAACATGAAAGTTTCTTAGAAATCACAAAGGGTTGAAAATCAGATTTTGGTGAAAATGGAATATGAAATTCAATTGACCATATCTCCTATTATATTTCAAATTTTTGAGTGAGGTCAAGTTCTAGAGTTAGATCTATGAGTTTTCTAACTTATCCAAGTTGAATCACTGGAAAAGGTGTTGTAGATTTTCGTGTGGACTGATTTTAGCAAAGAAGTCAAAAACTGCAAATTACCAAAAAACTACTGCCCAAAAATTTAAAAGGGCATTTTTGGCCACTTAAATTGTGAGAAAAATTCCAGCCTTTTGGGACATGGAAATATATGGTATAAAGTACCTCATGTCCAAAAATGAGCTCATTCCGATTTAAAATGAGCAAGTTATGACCATTTCAATATTTAGGTTTTTCCGACGAAAAACGCTATAACCAGAGTTCTATAACTCCGATGACCATGAAATTTAAACTGGAAGCTCACGTTAACATGTGTAAGATTTTGCCAAGATTTGGGAATTTCTGGAGTTAACCTTGAGGTAGCTAATTTCTTAAGGAATTAATTAGAAATTAATTTTTGAAAAATAGTAAACGAATTTTAAAAACTCCGAGAAAAATATATGTTCAATATGGGACTATATTATGCTAAATTCCAGAAAAGAATAATTTTTGGGACTGATTTGGTATTTTTCATGAAAATAGTTTAGTTACGAACATATGAATTAAATATGTTATGTGAAGTTGAAAAATTAGTAAATAGGATTTTATGGCTTGAAAATCCTATATAAGGTACGTGCAGATTTTTGATGAGTAATTTGATCATTGGTGATGAAATCGTATGAGTATGACATTTTTGAATGATTAAATGCATTATTTGAAAAAGTGTAAACAATTAAATTAAATTGTTTATAAGTTTAAGAAGTGATTAAAATATTGTTATAATATTAAAAATATTAGGTTATGATTTTATTAAGTGATTGATAATATTTGGATAAATTTAAAGTTTTTAATATTTATCCTTGATTTCGTTTGATTAATGCTTATAATATTGTCATCATCCTCATACTTATATTGTGATGAAAGTCATCTGTGGCTTACGTGCATAGATGGAATTGATATGATTATGACCAGGGATTATTCGGTATAGTCATGACCGTAATGTGATGAATGATGTGGTAAAAGTCCTCAGTGGCCTGTAGTTCATTGATGGACAGTTGTTGGTGTGATTATGACTAGGGATTATTCGGTATAGTCATGACCATTGATGATTACATGAATGTCTTTGGCCGTGGTGCAGGGATGATGTGGTTTATTTATTAAGCTGAGTCTCAGCGATAAAGTTGATGAAAAACTTTTTAAATCATAGAAGATAGTAGATTTGTGTGCTATACTTGACTTTTCTAATGGATTGCTTGTTCTGCTGCAGTTAAACTTGATGTCTATTGTATTTTATCAGTTTAACCTTGTTGAAGGCTAATGATAATTTATCCTGCATTATCTTAGTTATAATAATTCTTACTAGGCTAGTTGAGCTCACCCTTTCTTTCACTGTTCTCTTCAAGAAATGAGAATATAGCTGGGATGAGTCGGGGAACGGAGTGACGGTCCAGATGATAGCATTAGTAGTCCTTACTATTCTGTTAAATAGTGTGACAATAAATGTAATGAGGACTCCTTTGAGTGTGGATATTGTCTAGATGACAATATTCTTATTAAAACTCTCAGCTATGTTTTGTCGTATTTTTACACGACGTCTGTATAATTAAAGTTTGTATTTGTATTCTGTACCATGTATTTGGCGACTCAGAATAGGTGATGTATACCTATTTTGGGGGCGTCACAATGCAGCTGTTCCAAAAGAGTGTAACTGGAGAAGCCCGATTATGGTATACCAGATTAGACAATTCTAAAATACATAGCTGGGAAGAGATAGCTCATGCCTTCCTCAGTCAGTACAGCTTTTATTCTCAAATGGCTCCTGACAGGTACCAAATTATCAAAGTCAAGAAACAATCTAATGAGTCTTTCAAAGAGTATGCTCAAAGGTGGAGGCGCCTTGCTGCTCAAGTTATTCCTTCTATGACAGAGTCAGAAATGGTAATGACCTTCATAGACATACAAGAAACTCCCTTCTATGAGAGAGTTTTAGCTGACATTGGCAAGCCATTTTCTGAAATGATCAAACATGGAGAGATGGCTGAGATGGGATTGAAGTCAGGAAAGATCCAAGACCTAGCCGCTCTAGAAGCTGTTGCTGAGCACATTCAGTCAGGAACTCATGGAAACAACCCCCAGAGGGTCCATAAAAAGAAAGAGGAAGATGTTTCCTTGATACTACAAGGTCAAAAAGGCAGTCAGAACATGCCTATCCAGAGGAGAAACTATTCACATTTTCACGCACAATCTTCCAACCCTCTATTGCCAAAGGGTGGAGAAGTCAGGTGCAACTGAGTGTTCACACCCCTAGGCGATTCACTCGAGAATGTTCTCAATCTTTTGACTACTCAGAAGAAAATTACACATCTTCTTCCACCGGCCAACCCGAATGGGAAGGGTTTCAAGGCTACACGGAAGTGTGCTTATCATGTCGGGGAACTGGGACATGATACTCAGGAATGCTGGGCCTTGAAAAACATGATCCAGGATTTAATCGACAACGGGGAGATTATGGTGACTAAACCTGACCAACCTCATATGCAAGACAACCCTATTTGTAAGACCCCGAAATTTTTAAATAAAAAGGAATTTCCTTTATTTATTATTTTGAAATAGTAAGGGTTGATTTGATTAATGTGGATAGTTAAGGGTTAAATATGCAAATATTTCAAATTAAGCAAGTGGTTATAAAATATTCATTGTTGTCGGGGAATATTCGTTTGGTCGTGGAATATTAAATGCGATTCGGGAATATTAAATGACGTGGTAGCGACCATGTGTGGGCCCCATAACGAAAAAGCGATTGGATGAAGAAAACGACAAATATAAGTTGTTTTTAAATAACTGGCGTAGTTATTACAATTATCTTGTTGGAATACCCGGTGGTTAAAACACACTAATACGCTGCGTTGTTGCGGTTACTACGGTATTGCACCAATTATTGATTCTTACGTAAGAAGGCACTACATAATAATAGTTCGATAATTCTTTGTTCAATATTTTATTGAGTTTAATAATTCTTCACATTGTTTCAATAATTGTCATTACACGTATTTTTCTTTATCGAAGCAATAATTCATATTATCTGAATAATATTATTAGATAACATTATTGGCAATGTCTAGAAAGTTACATCTAAGGAGAGGTTTGGTCACCTAATTACGCTACCGAAGAAGAAATTCTTATTGGAAAGCCCCTCTTTCTTGGGAGCGCACGGTTGTCAATATTGTGATTCTGTAATATTATTTGTGAATAATTAATTATTGATTTATATGATGAGGAAAATATTGATTTTATGTGGATATAGATGGAGAAAATTTTAAAATGACAATTGTTGAAAATTAATATTTTATCTTTTTACGATAAAATAATTCATTTAAATATATTATTTTAATAATATATTAACGGTGATATTTTTTACAACGAATGTGGGATATATGAGTATCTGAGGAGGAAGAGTATTTTTGTTGCAATAAATGTTTAAAACATGTTAAACATGTCAATTGGACCCCATTTATTGATTTGAAATTTGATTATAACTTTTGTAAAATTGCCCGCTGTTTATGGATTTTGGTCAATTTCTATTTGGAATTTGGAAAAACTTTCTTCTGCAAAGTTGTAGAGAATTGAATTTCCTATAAAAACTCATGAGATTCGAATTTTCTGATGAAAGGACTATTTATTATGAATTATTGAAGTTGTAGTTTGCTTCTTGTAACATGTATTTGGTGACTCAGAATGGGTGTTGTGTATACCTATTTTGGGGGCGTCACAGTTGGTATCAGAGCTTAGGGATATGATCTCTGGCGGAGATCGGGGAATTGAACTAGGAGGGGAGAGACGAGTAAATCCTTCGCTAGTGTGTCCTACCTAAGCTTATTTGTTAGTTGGTTAGTATATAGGGATATTATGTGATATATTGATTTCCTTAATTAACCCTTATTTTATGACAGTATTTGAGAATGTGGTGAGAATACTAATGATTGGAGTAAATGAGACCGTGGAGATGCCTGTACTTACCAACGAGGAGAACGTGCAAAAGGCTAGCAATGTACCTCCTATGAACAACACCAATCGGAGAGATGATGAGCGAGGGATGTTTAGAAGCTTTTTGCAGTTCATGCAAAATCGCAGACGAGGAGACTCGTGTTCAAAATACTGAGGAGGAAATGATAGCAATTCATGGGTGGTCACGACCAAGCGGTCAAAGAGTTGGGACCACCAGAATGGGAAAGCCGGATCCGATTAAAGTGAGGCGTGGGTCAAACAAATTACCAAGATATTCGATGTCTTGGGATGCACGGAGGAACAGAAAGTTCCATTCGCCACCTTTATGTTCCGTGGCGAGGCGATTCATTGGTGGGAATCGTAAGCGTACTCCATCCAAATTTGCACTCAAAGATGTCATGGGAGGCGTTTGAAGCAGTTCAATGACAAGTACTTCCACGAAAGTATTCATTATATATGAAGGAAGTGGAGTTTATTAGACTAGAAGCGAATAACATGGCGGTGTCCCGATGCGAGGCGAAGTTAGCGGAGTTATCCGAGTTTGCACCTCATTTGGTGGAGAATGAGGAACGTATGACGCGGATGTTTCTGAGAGGTTTGAAACACGACATACGTCAGTATCTCATTTCTCATAAATTTTCTCTCTATTCAGATGTTGTCAACAGGGCTCAGTTGTTAGAGCGAGATAACGAGTACGTTCAACCGAGGGACCATAACCAGGATCATACCGAAGATAGCAGTCATCAGAATAACGATAACCAGCGGAGAAAGAAGAATACAGACAAAGGCGGTAACCACTCTGGTGGTAATCGTGGCCATGAAAATAGAAGAAGCGAGTCGGGAGGAGATTTTAAAAAGAGGAGATTCAACAACGACCATGTGAAGACGTCAGCGCCAGTAGCAACTAGTTTTAAGGGAGGAGAACGACCACCGGTCATATGCTACAAATGCGGAAAAGAGGACATATCGATCAAAGCGCCCACAACAGTTCAAGGTATGCTATAATTGTGGAAAGAAGGAAGGACATATCGCTCGAGATTATACGATGAGCGAAACCTAGTTCAATGGGGATGGTGACTCAAAAGGATGTCCCGTAAAAGTCAAAGTCAACGATTAGGGAAGAGCGTTTGTTGTGGTGGTCAATTGCGAGGAACCCGAACGAAGTTAGCACCAGGTTAGTTAATTATAAATTCTTGCGAAGTATATACCTTACTAGATATCGGTTCTACCCATTCTTTTATCTCTCTTACTTGCGCTCAACGTTTGAACTTGACTACGGAGAAATTAAACTTTGACCTATCTGTGGAGACTCCATTAGGAGAAACTTTCATTACATCCGTTGTTTAAAAATCTTGCTTGATTCAAGTTGGCACTATCACATTACACTCGTTAACCTTATTTCTATAGAGATATTTGCTTTTGATGTGATTTTAAGGTTAACTACTCATTATGCCAAATTGATTGCTTTTGTAAGGTTGTTAGTTTTCATATTCCTAAGCAACTCGTTATTCAATTCAAGCAATCAAACCATTGTAGTCAAACATTTTCATATCAAGCCATAAAGTCATTCGTTTATTACGGATGTCAAATTTTCTTAGTCCATGTTATGGATTTGAATAAAGACACGTCGATTTGAATAATATTCTGTTGTTATTGATTTTTCCGACGTATTTCTGAAGAATTTCTTGGCTTACTCCCAAAGCTTCGATATTAAATTTTGTATCGACTTTGAACCGGTCAGACAAAACTCATTTCTAAAATCTCATATCGAATGGCTCTATTGAACTTGGAGTTAAAAATTCAACTATAGAATTTGGTACACGAGCCTTTATCTTGTGACTTCCTTTGTGGAATTCACTAAAGAGACTCTCTGTAGGGGACGTCATATTAGATGCGATAGTAAAGCGATAGGTGTCATTGTGACGTGCTATCCAAGATTGGGATATGAGTCGCGATTGAGAGCAACCTAAGTCGATTATCGAAAGACGTAGCTTTCAGGCTTAGTTGGTTATTATCGGAGATTCGTTGAAGGATATTCTCGAATCGCTATTCCATTAACTTGGTGACTCGTAGAGATACAAAATTCGAATGGAGCAAGGAATGTGGGAAGAGCTTGAAGAACTCAAGAGGAGACTCATTTCAAAGACATGTTACGATCGTGCCATCCCGAAAAGCGAGCGTGGTAGGCGTAGCGATGATGAGTAGAAGATCATATGCGAGGAACGAAAAGTGCGATGATGTCAAGTATACGATAGAGCCAACTTTAATAGAAAAAGTTAAGATTGCTCAAGCCACCCAGGCCGGAGTTGATGCGTATGAAGAAGAAAGTACAAGAAGGAGCTATTAGGAAGCGAGAATTGATACTTGAGTCCACTCTAGACTTTGTGTTCCTAACGACTCTAATTTGAAGTACAAGATTATGATGGAGGCACACAATACGCCATTTGCAATCCATCTGGAAGTACTAAAATGTATCGTGATCTTGACATACATTTTGGTGGAACAATATGAAGAGAGAGATTGCAAAGTTTATCTCGATGTGTTTAACTTGCTAGCGTGTAAAAAGGCGGAGCATCTTGTACCTAAAGGGTCCGTTGCAACCACTTGAGATTCCGGAATGGAAGTGGGAACACATTACTATGGATTTCGTTCACGGGTCTTCTGCGGTTTCTCAAGGCATCAATGCTATTTGGGTTATTGTTGATAGATTAACCAAGTCTGCTCATTTCTTACCGATACGAGAGACTTATTCCCTTGAACGTTTTTCTCGTATGTACGTAAATGCGATTGTGAGATTGCATGGCATGCCAGTATCCATAGTTTTAGATCGTGACCCAAGATTCACTTCATGATTTTGGGTTAGAAAGCTATGGGCACGCAATTTCTGATTAGATTTGGCATACCATCCTCAAACGGATGGGCAATCAGAAAGGACTACTCAAACTCTTGAAGATATATTAAAACTCTGTGTCCTAGATTTCAAAGGAAGTTGGGATAAGTACTTGCCATTGGTGGAATCCTCATACAACAATAGTTATTAAACAAATATAGGCATGGTTCCATTCGAAGCATTATATGGACGAAAATGTCGTTCTCAATATGTTGGGATGAGGTGGGTGAAGCAACATTGTTGGGACCCGAAGTTAGTACATATATGACTAAAGAAAAGATCCAAATGATTCGACAAGCGTATACAAAGCGGCACAAGATCGACAAAAGAGTTATGCGGATCTTCATCGAAAGGACGTGGAATTTAATGTAGGGGATCATGTATTGTTGCGAGTTGCTCCATGGAAGGGAGTTACAAGATTTGGGAAGAGAGGAAAGCTCAATCCACGATTTATTGGTCCATTTTAAATTCTTGACCGAGTAGGAAATGTAGCCTATAGACTTGCGTTACCTCCGAGTATGTCTCGTGTTCATAATGTGTTTCACATATCTGTACTTCGTAAATATGTGAAAGACCCGAACCACGTTATAGAGTTAGAACCGGACGAGATAGCCGAAGACCTAACGTATGAGGAGGTACCTGTCAAGATTTTGGATAGGAAGGAGCATGTCCTACTGCGCAGAAAGGTTATACCACAAGTTAAAGTTTTGTGGAGGAATCATCTTTATAGAGGAAATGACACAGGAGTTGGAAAGCGGAAATGAAAGCGAGGTATCCTCACCTTTTCAAAACACCAGTACGTCACGTCAATTTCGAGGGACGAAATTTCATAAAGAGGGAGGTTGTAAGACCCAAAATTTTTAAATAAAAGGAATTTCCTTTATTTATTATTTTGAAATAGTAAGGGTTGATTTGATTAATGTGGATAGTTAAGGGTTAAATATGCAAATATTTCAAATTAAGCAAGTGGTTATAAAATATTCATTGTTGTTCGGGGAATATTCGTTTGGTCGTGGAATATTCATACGATTAGGGAATATTAAATGACGACCGGTAGTGACCGTGTGTGGGGCCCCATAATGTAAAGCGATTGGATGAAGAAAACGACAAATATAAGTTGTTTTTAAATAACGGCGTAGTTATTACCAGATTATCTTTGTTGGAATACCCGGTGGTTAAAACACACTAATCGCTGCGTTGTTGAAAGCGGTTACTGCAGTATTGCACCAATTATTGATTCTTACGTAAGAAGGCACTACTCAATAATGGTTACGATAATTCTTATTCGATTATTTTATTGAGTTAATAATTCTTTCTTTGTTGTTTGATAATTGTCATTACACGATATTTTTCTTTATCGAAGCAATAATTCATATTATCTGAATAATATTATTAGATAACATTATTGGCAATGTCTAGAAAGTTACGTCTAAGGAGAGGTTTGGTCACCTAATGCTTGTGAGAAGAAGAAATTCTTATTGGAAAGCCCCTCTTTCTGAGGAAGCTGCACGGTTGTCAATATTGTGATTACGTAATATTATTTGTGAATAATTAATTATTGATTTATATGATGAGGAAAATATTGATTTTATGTGGATATAGATGGAGAAAATTTTTAAAATGACAATTGTTGAAAATTAATATTTTATCTTTTTCTGATAAAATAATTCATTTAAATATATTATTTTAATAATATATTAACGGTGATATTTTTACAACGAATGTGGGATATATGAGTATACGAGGAGGAAGAGTATTTTTGTTGCAATAAATGTTTAAAACATGTTAAACATGTCGGTGGACCCCATTTATTGACTGAAATTTGATTATAGCTTGTAAAATTGCCCGTTTGTGAATTTTGGTCAATTTCTATTTGGAATTTGGAAAAACTTTCTTCTGCAAAGTTGTAGAGAATTGAATTTCCTATAAAAACTCGCGAGATTCGAATTTTCTGATGAAAGGGCTATTTATTATGAATTATTGAAGTTGTAGTTTGCTTCTTGTACCATGAATTTGGCGACTCAGAATGGGTGTTGTGTATACCTATTTTGGGGGCGTCACACTATTCCTCAACACAAAGAAGAAGAGGTTAAATGATTAATTGGAGTAGTGGACAAAGTTCCAATTATGTTGTTGAATCTTCCCAAACCAGCAAGGACGGTGCTGACAAATGGGATTACGCACAGTTCCAGTTTATGATGGAATGAAAGATGAAGGCTTTTTGTAAGCAAGTAGAGCAATTGGCAGAACTGGTGATCCATCAACATCAAGTCACATGTCAGTTAGTCAGTCAGGAGCATGCTAGTCTCCTTCCTTTTGTTATAAATACTCCATCATCGCCTTCAGAAAGTTAAACATTGGAGGATAAAGTTATAAAAAGAGCAAGTGCCAAAGCCCGTCGGGATTTTGCCAATAAAAGGGAATTTGCATACCTTGGCCAACCTATGGAGGAGATATTTCAAATGCTGATCAATGAAGGAAAAATTACATCCCTTCTACCTCTAATCAATCCCTGTTCAAGACAATTCAATTCTAATGGAGTATGCCATTATCACTCACACTCTCGCGGACACATCATAGAAGAATGTTTGGCACTCCGCCACCTAATTCAGAATTTAATTGATAGCGGTGTCCTATAAATGGCAGATGACAACACTTTGTTACTCGAGAGTGGGAACACATGTCTTACAAAATGGAAGGACGGCGTAGTAGTTATATTCACTGAGGATTATTTGGCTGCAAGACCATTCACAATACAAGCGATTCAACTCAAAGGTGCTGACAATCCTTTGAAAGTGGCTGCACCAGAGCCAATTCTCTTTCCATCCAGGCCACAGTATCATGTTGTCAGCTTGAAAAAAGTCCCATGGAATTATGGGCATGCTGAAGAATCTATATCCCACACAACTGTTGCAGTGTTGAAAGAGAATCCAATGTATCTTCCCCAACAGATGATGAAGCCTACCATCAAATCAAAGGGGAAATTTCCCATTGAGAGGATTAAAGAATTCCTCCGTAATATGGGCCATAATGAAGCCAAGGTGGTTTTAAGCTTGAGAGAAGCTCCACAACAAATTTCCATACTGGACTTGGTTTTCTCTTCCGAAGATCACATGAAGGTCTTGCTAAAGGTTTTGGAAGAAGCCCAATTGTCAAAATCAGTGGATGTGGAAAAATTCCAGCATCTAGTTGATCACATTTTTAAGAACAATGTGATATCTTTCACTGATGACGACATACCTCCCGAAGGGACTGGTCATTGCAAGCCGTTGCATATAAAGGTTCTATCCTCCGAATACATAGTGGGAGGAGTTCTGATAGATGGTGGATCATCTTTGAATATCTATCCTTATGCCACTTTGGAGAAGATGAATATCAATCTCAAGAGAATCAAAAGCAACCATACGGTTATCAAAGCTTTTGATGGGTCCTGACGAAATGTTGTTGGGGAGATCGAATTACCTGTGGAGATTGGTCCACATACATTCAATGTATCCTTTCATGTTCTCAGAATAGCTACAGGATACAACCTGCTTTTAGGAAGACCATGGATTCATATGGCTGGAGTCATCCCTTCCACCCTTCATCGACAACTTAAATACATTATCAATAATAACCTAATCACTATCAATGCTGAGTCGGAATGTCCTAAACAAAGTGACATACCACTCATCAGCTTCAATACAGAAGTTGAGCCGGTCAGTTTTCATGCCTTGGAGGTGAGCAACACTCATTACTATCCCATTGGGGCGCCACCTCTCACACCCAAGATTTCTGCCGAGGTATTATCTGCCACTCAAGAGATGATGTCATTGGGTCATCAACCTGGACAAGGGTTGGGCAAATATCATCCGGGAATCAAGTGCCCAATTCAAATTCCTAGTCAAATAGGGACAACTAGATTAGGCTATTCTGCTAGCTCCAGTCACAGGAATCCTCACAAGCACAAATAGATTCCTTCATCTTCAGCCATACGGCGATTATCTCCACCTACGATCATGAACCTGTACAGTTTCTGGTAAAGGTTCCTGCCCATGTTATGGATATGCTATTTCCCAAATCGATACCAGTCAAAGCAAAAGAGGTCCTGATTCCTGATCCCAAAGTGGAAGACAGGGAACAGAGACTTAAACAAGACATCGCCAGGAGTTTGTCTCATCTACGAATCCTTTTACATGATGAGCACACAAATAGATACATTCCAGATGATGATTGTCCCGATATTATGGTCATCATTCGGGAGAAGGAGGACGATAATAGCCACCTCATCACTGCCATCCACCAGAACTTCACCCTTGACAATTGGAGCAGCACTCCTTGCATAGGTCGACAAGGGACTCTGAATTTAGATTTGTTTGTACTTGCTGATGACGTGCCTTTTCTCCACAAGGACTATAACTTTGATGAAAAGTTGGACTCAAACTTGATGGAAATACAAGAGGACATTGAGATACCTCATGAGATCAAGGAATGGGTCGAAGACATACCCAAACCAAATCTTGATCAAACCACCTCATTCAATCTTGGAACCTTAAAAAGTCCTAGGTTGATCTAGATTAGTACAGACCTCACTCCAAACCAAAGGAATAACATGGTTGCGCTATTAACCCAATTCCAGGATGTGTTTGCATGGTCTCATGAAGATATGGTGGGTTTGTCCACGGACATCGTCATCCATCGCCTTCCCATTAAAGAGGGATCCAAGCCAGTAAGACAAAAGCTCAGGCGAGTAAAACCTTAGTGGAGTCTAAAGGTTAAAGAAGAAATTATGAAATAATTTCAAGTTGGCATCATCATGGTGTCCACGTACCCTGAATGGCTATCCAACATAGTCCCCATGCCTAAACTGGGAGGAAAGGTGCGAGTTTGCGTGGATTACCGGGATTTGAATAAAGCATGTCTCACAGATAGCGTTCCCGTGCCATTTATCCACATTCTCATTGATAATACTGCTCAATACGGCATGTACTCCTTTGCTGATTATTTTGCGAGGTACCATCAAATCATGGTTGCTAAGGAAGATCATGAAAAAAATGCATTCATCACGCGTTGGGGAACTTTTTGCTATAAACAGTTGTCATTCGGCCTCATTAATGCCGGAGTAACCTATCAACGATCTATAATGGCTCTTTTCCACGAATTAATGTACAAAGAGATAGGGATCTACGTGGATGACATCATTGTCAAATCCCGAAGGGAAGATGACCACCTAGACCATCTTAGAAAGCTCTTCAACAGGTTGCGTAAGTACAACTTGAAGTTGAATCCAGCCAAGTGCGCCTTTGGTGTTAAATCAGGCAAGTTGCTAGGATTCCTAGTTAGCCACAAAGGGATTAATCTGGATCCCACCAAAATCCAGGCCATCAAGGAAATGCCCATTCCTCAGACAGAGAAAGAAATACGGGGATTTTTTGGAAGAATTAACTTCATTAGTAGGTTCATTTCTCAACTCACAGCAACCTGTGAGCCTATCTTCAAGTTGTTAAGGAAGAACTCCATGAAATGAAACGATGAGTGTCAAAAAGCCTTCCTTACAATCAAAGATCAGCTGGTTAACGCTCCTATTTTGGTACCACCCAGGGATGATGTGTGACGCCCCCAAAATAGGTATACATCACCCATTCTGAGTCGCCAAATACATGGTACAGAATACAAATACAAACTTAAACATACAACATGAGCTGTGAGTTTTAATACAAATATTATCTTCTAGACAGTATTCAAACTCAAAATAAGTCCTCAATACATTTATTATCACACTATTTCACAGAATAGTGAGGACTACTAATGCAAACATCTGGACCGTCACTTCATTCCCCGACTAGTCCCAGCTATGTTCTCATTTCCTGAAGAGAATAATAAAAGCAAAGGGTGAGCTCAACTAGCCCAATAAGAAATATTATGACTAATATAATGCAGAATAAATTATCATTAGTCTTCAACAGTGTTAAACTGATAAAATATAACAACCATCAAGTTTAACTGCAACGGAACAAGCAATCCATTAGAAGAGTCAAGTAGTGCATGATATCTACTATCTTCTATGATTTAAAAGGTTTTTCATCACCTTTATCGTTGAGACTCAGCTTAATAAATAATCCACATCATCCCTGAACTACGGCCAAGGATATTCATTAGTATCACGACCACAAATTATCCATGCACTACGGGCCAAGGATATTCGTGTTTTCATCAATGGTCATGATCATGTCAATAACTGTCCATCAATGCACTACAGGCCATTGAGGACTTTTACCACATCATTTATAACATTACGGTCATGATTATACCAAATAATCCATGGTTATAATCATACCAAGTCCATCTATGCACTACGAGCCAAAGATGACTTTCATCATAAAATAAACTTGAGGATGATGACAATGATATAAGAATTCAATTAAATGAAAGCAAAGGATAAATTTTTAAAGATTTATAATTTAATTTATCCAGAAATTAATAACTTCCAAATTGTCAACATTATACTACTTTGTGGAGTAAAATTCAAGAATAATATTGTACCAAAAATGATTTGGACCAAAAACGAATCAATTTTTATCATGAATAGTACCCTGGGTGAATAGTATCCCGTTAATAGTACTTCGTGAATAGTAACCCGTGAATAGTACTCTAGCATAAAAAAGTTAAAACTTGTCAAGAATGCTCAGAATAATATTTTCATGAAAAGGTACTGGATGAAACGCAAATTTTAAGGATATTCTACTAATTTCATGGAGTATAGAAGCCAAAACTTTAACCAAATGAGTATAGAATTCAAAATCTGAAACAAAATAATATTACTTACATACTACAGAGTATGGAAGAAAATATTATTTCAAGTGAATATTGAACAAAAATAACTTCCCTTGCCTTGAAAAGAAGAGTATTCCAACTGGTATAGCGGGGATATTCTTGAGAAAAACTTTCACTATTTTCTATGCTCAAAGCTTTCTAAAACTCGAAAGAAATACGCTCAATATTATAGAAGAAGAATTCTCTGATTCTGGTGTGATTTTCAATTCTAACTAAGCATCCTATTTATAGGAGGATGGAAAGATACTATTTAAATTTAATTTCTCACGGGTTGCACAATAAATTCGGACGAAACAAAATACAGAATCACGGGCGCGAATTTTTTTTCCTTAATCATCCAAAATTTTCAAAATATTAATAAAATATAATATATTCTATTTTTCATAAAAAAACTTATTAAATAATATATATATATATATGTTGACGTCGGGATTTTTCAGTGTCCCTTTTTTGTTACTTGTTCTTTGGTGTTCTCATGTTAATGTGAGATTTGTTTGAAAAAATAAGTGAAAAAGGTCCGACATGTATAATGTCAACGATTTGACTTTAAGAGTTGCCAGTTGGTGTATTTAACTGGTTGCACCAATGCAACCGAAAAAGGTTTGCACATTGACCCAGTGATGTGGCACTACTAAACGGGTCTATAAAACTGAGATTCATTTGGGTCCGGAGGCTTGATTATGCAGAAGGAAGGTGTTAGGCACCCCCCCGACATCCGTGTTTCCACGGTGACCGCCACTTTTTTAAAATACTATTATATAAATATGTGTGTGTGTGTGTGTGTGTGGATCAATGTGCAATTATTTGGAAGTTGTGCTACACCTCGTTCGCACCTATATACAAAGGGTTTGAATTTATAGAAAAATTCAATTTTAAACAAGATATAGGAATGAAGTTTTATAAAAAGAGGTTTTCAAACCTTGTGCTCAATAGTAATTGAGGCCTTTGATACTTATATTTTATTATTAAATGTTTGGCTTGTTTGCTTTTATTTTCGAGATACGAAGCATCTTTGAGAAAATAATATACAACAGTACCGAACTCCTTATGGGCATGACAGTCATCCAAGGAAATTCAGACACTGTAAAATAATGTATAAGCTGCTCACAGCTGAAAAAGGTCCATCATGGGAACCGAATCTAGATTCAGTAAACTGAATGTGTGATCACATGATTTCTTGGCTCACATGATACTGTAGTTTGTACGAAAAGCAATAAGCAGTTATATATATAAAAGATGTAAATATATATATACAGACTTGATCAACCACCACGAAGTAACTCCATTGCGGATCGGAAATGTAAATATATAAAAGCGGTAAATAAATAAATATATATATATATATATATATATATATATGGACATGATCAACCACCACGAAGTAAACTCCAAGTGGGACGAAATGTAAATAAAGTTATAAAAGCGATCAATTGCCACGAAGTAAACTCCAGGCAGGACAAAATGTAAATAAAGCTGTAAAAGGCCACGAAGTAAACTCCAGGCCTGACAGAAATATAAATATATATATATATATATATGTACATATATATATATAAAAGTAGTAAACGCACCGGATGTAAATCCAGGCTCATCGGATATATCCGACAATAATTATATATATACGTATATATATATATATATATATATATATATATATATAAGCAAGTAAATGCTCCGGATGTAAAATCTAGGATCATCAGATATGTTTGACAACAATTATATATATAAGTATATATATATATATATATAAAAGCAAGTAAATTCTCTAGACATAAATCTAGGCTCAATCGAGACATAACTCGATAATGTTAGTCCATATATAAAATATATACATATATAAGTGTGACGCCCCCAAAATAGGTATACATCACCCATTCTGAGTTGTCAATACATGGTACAGAAACAACTACAACTTTATTATTACAACATATAAACTGTGAGTTTAAATACAGATATTGCCATCTAGACAATATCCACACGCAAATAAATCCCCATCATAATTATTGATACATTATTTTACAAAAATGGTGAGGACTACTAAAAAACTCTCTCTAGAACCTTCATTCCATACCCCGACTAGTACTCGCTATATTCTCGCCTCCTGAGAAGAAAAATGGAATAACAAGGAAAATGGTGAGCTCAACTAGCCCAGTAAAGAATATTATGACTAAGATAATATACAACAAATTATCGTTAGTCTTCAACAGGGAAAAATCTAATAGAATACAATAGACAACAAGTTTTAAATCAATATTCGCAACGGAAATAATAATTCATTAGAAGAGTTAAGTAGAGAATGCAAACTACTATCTTCTATATATGAATTTAAAAGTTCATAAATCTATCTTTTATCCCCGTAACATCAATCAATATACATCTGGAATCAAATATTCATCTTTACACTACAGGCCAAAGATATTCATCAGTTGGTCATGTTCATCTAAACACCTGTTCATCTTTGCACTACGGGCCAAAGATATTCATCAGAAATCATTCATCTTTGCACTACAGGCCAAAGATATTCAATAATATCATCATTTAAGACTGAGGATGATGAAATTTTTTTTTTATGAAACGAATCCAGTGAAACAAAATGACAAGGATTAAGGATTAAGGATTCGTACTTTGTTTTATCCACGTCCAAAAATACCTCAAAAATAATCATAGTGGTGTAAAATTCAAGAATGATCAAAACATGGATACAACCAAAGCTAGTATCCAGAATAGATATTTTGGACGAAAAGAAAATTTTTTATTTTTCGATGAATAGTGTTCAGATTCGTGAATAAGATCTTAGATATCGTGAATAGTGTCGATATCGTGAATAGTAACTCGACGCCAAAAGTTCCAAATTTGATAAAAAAACTTGAGATCAATATTTCAACATAATGATATTGAAGAAATAATATCATTACGAAAAAAAAATATCCCTTACCTCGAAAGATCAGTACTTCTAGTTGAAACACCGGATATGGGCTATGACTTGAACTTGCACCGTATAGCAATACTCAAAGTATACTCAAAATACTTACAAGAATACGCTCGATAATATAGAGAGAGAAAACTTCAGTTTCTGGTGTGATTTTCAATTCTAACATAAGCACCCTATTTATAGGAAATTGCTTAGAACACCAAAGTAGAAAATTTAATAAAATATTAATAAATTTATATAAATCATACGCAAACTTGGAAATTCTGATTTCAGCATATTTTGCAACACATGTGCCCACCAACCAACCACAAAAACGTTTTTGTTATTTTAAACAATTAAAACTTCCAAAAATCAATTATTTCGGAACTCCGGAACTTTAATAATTCACAATAAATAGCCCTTTTGTCAGAAAATTCAAAACTCGCGACTTTTAATAGGAAATTCAATTCTCTACAACTTTACAGAAGAAAGTTTTTCCAAATTCCAAACAAAAATTGACCGAAATCCACAAGCAGGCGATTTTACAAAGTTATAATCAAATTTCGATCAATAAATGGGGTCCACATGAGCATGTTTAACATGTTTTAAACATTTATTGCAACAAAAATACTCTTCCTCCTCGTATACTCATATATCTCACATTCGTTGTAAAAATATCACCATTATTATATTACTAAAATATAATAATATATTTAAATGAATTATTTTATCGAAAAAGATAAAATTTCAATTTTCAACAATTGTCACATTAAAAATTTTCTCCATCTATATCCACATAAAAATCAATATTTTCCTCATTATATGAATCAATAATTAATTATTCACAAATAATATTACGAGAATCGCAATATGTGACAAACCAGTGCAGCCCTTAAAAAGAGGGGCTTTCAATAAGAATTTCTCCTTCATCAAGCACAATTAGGTGACCAAACCTCTCCTTGATGCAGAACTTTCTAGACATTGCCAATAATGTTATCTAATAATTCTATTAGGATAATATGAATTATTGCTTCGATAATGAAAAAAATACCGTGTAATGACAATTATTGAAACAACAAAGAATATAAAATATCAACGCAAAGAATTATTAAATCAATAAAATCTTGAGAATAAAGAATTATGTAACCATTATTGAGTAGTGCCTTCTTACGTAAGAATTAATAATTGGTGTAATACCGTGTCTGCTCACGTGTTTTAACCACCGAGTATTTTAACAAAGATTAACTGTAATAACTACTATTTGTTATTTTTAAATAACTTATATTTGTCGTTTTCTTCATCCAATCGCTTTTAGTTATGGGGCCCACAAAGGCTACTGTCGCATTTAATATTCTCAAGCAAAGCAAGAATATTCCACGACCAAACGAATATTTCCCGACAACAATGAATATTTTATAACCACTTGCTTATTTTAAAATATTTGCGTATTTTACCCCTAACTATCCACATTAATCAAATCAACCCTTACTATTTCAAAATAATAAATAGAGAAAATTAAATTTCATTTATTAATAAGTTGGGGTTTTACAACCTCCCCTCCTTATGAAATTTCGTCCTCGAAATTGATGTACGTACCTGGTGTTTCGAAAAGGTGAGGATACCTCGCTTTTATTTCCGTTTCCAATTCCCAGGTCATTTCCTCTATAGCATGATTCCTCCACAAAACTTTAACTTGTGGTATGACCTTTGCGCGTAGGACATGCTCCTTCCTATCCAAGATCTTGACAGGTACCTCCTCATACGTTAAGTCTTCGGCTATCTCGTCCGGTTCTAACTCTATAACGTGGTTCGGGTCTTTCACATATTTACGAAGTACAAATATGTGAAACACATTATGAACACGAGACATACTCGGAGGTAACGCGAGTCTATAGGCTACATTTCCTACTCGGTCAAGAATTTGAAATGGACCAATAAATCGTGGATTGAGTTTTCCTCTCTTCCCAAATCTTGTAACTCCCTTCCATGGAGCAACTCGCAATAATACATGATCCCCTATACTAAATTCCATGTCCTTTCGATGAAGATCCGCAGAACTCTTTTGTCGATCTTGTGCCGTTTGTATACGTTATCGAATCATTTGGATCTTTTCAGTAGTCATACGAACTAACTCGGGTCCCAACAATGTTGCTTCATCCACCTCATCCCAACATATTGGAGAGCGACACTTTCGTCCATATAATGCTTCAAATGGAGCCACACCTATACTTGCCTGATAACTGTTGTTGTAGGAGAATTCCACCAATGGTAAATACTTATCCCAACGGCCCTTGAAGTCTAGGACACGAGTCTTAATAGATCTTCAAGAGTTTGAATAGTCTCTCTCGATTGTCCGTCTGTTTGGGGATGGTATGTCGAACTAAATCACAAATCCGCGCCCATAGCTTTTTTGCAAGCTAACCCAAAATCTTGAAGTGAATCTTGGGTCACGATCCGAAACTATGGATCTTGGCATGCCATGCAACCTCACAATCTCATTCACGTCACATACTAGCAAGACGTTCAAGGAATAAGTCTCCAGATCGGCAAGAAATGAGCGGAGACTTGGTTAATCTATCAACAATAACCCAAATAGCATTGATGCCTTGAGAAACCGTAGGAAGACCGTAAACTAAATCCATGGTAATGTGTTCCCACTTCCATTTCGGAATCTCAAGTGGATCCAACAGACCCTTAGGTACTAGATGCTCCGCCTTTACACGTTGGCAAGTTAAACACATCGAGATAAACTTTGCAATCTCTCTCTTCATATTGTTCCACCAAAATGTATGTCGAAGATCACGATACATTTTAGTACTTCCAGGATGGATTGCAAATGGTGTATTGTGTGCCTCCATCATAATCTTGTACTTCAAATCAGAGTCGTTAGGGACACAAAGTGCGAGTGGACTCAAGTATTCCTTCTTCATCAATTCTCGCTTCCTAATAGCTCCTTCTTGTACTTTCTTCTTCATACGATCGGCTCTGGGGTCGGTGGCTTGAGCAACCTTAACTTTTTCTATTAAAGTTGGCTCTATGCGTATACTTGACATCATCGCACTCATTCCTGCATATGATCTTCTACTCAACGCGTCAGCTACCACGTTCTCTTTTCCAGGATGATATTGAATAGTGTGGTCGTAGTCTTTCAATAGCTCGAGCCAACGTCGTTGCCGCATGTTGAGTTCTTTTTGAGTGAAGAAATATTTAAGGCTTTTATGGTCTGAATATATCTCAACTTTCTCCCCATATAGATAGTGCCTCCATATCTTTAGCGAAAAACGCTCACGCTAACTCTAGATCATGAGTAGGATAATTCCTCTCATATTCTTTAAGTTATCGCGAGGCATAGGCTATGACTTTTCCACGTTGCATTAGAACACATCCTAACCCTTTGCCTGAAGCATCGCTGTAGATAACAAATCCATCCGAACCAGATGGTATTGTTAGAACAGGTGGCGAAATAAGTCTCCTCTTAATCTCTTGGAAACTCTTCTCGCATTCTTCGCTCTAAACGAATTTTGTATCCTTCCGAGTTAGCTGAGTTAATGGAGTAGCGATTCGGGAAAACCCTTCCACGAATCTCCGATAATAACCAGCTAGACCCAGAAAGCTACGTACTTCGGTCACCGACTTCGGTTGCTCCCAACTTTGTATTGTTTCAATCTTCACCGGGTCCATGGATACTCCATGTTTCGACACCACGTGCCCAAGGAATGCTACTTCCTCAAGCCAGAACTCGCATTTCTTCAATTTGGCATATAGTTTGTTTTCACGAAGCCTTTGGAGTACCAGCTTCAAATGGTGCTCATGATCTTCACGACTTTTGGAATATATGAGGATGTCATCAATAAAAACAACAACGAATCGATCCAAATATTCCTTGAATACACACGGTTCATCATATCCATGAAAGTCATAGAGAGCATTAGTCATCAAGAAAGACATGACTAAAAATTCATAATGCTTTCGTCTCGAAGTTCTAAAGGCGATCTTTGGAATATCCTCGGTTCTAATCTTCAATTGATGATATCCGTAGCGAAGATCGATTTTTTGAAAAGAATTGTGCCCTTGCAATCGGGTCAAACAAGTCGTCAATACGAGGTAGAAGATACCTATTCTTGATGGTGACATGGTTCAATTTCGATAGTTAATAAAAAGTCGCAAACTCCGTCTTTCTTCTTCTTTACGAATAAAAGCAGAGCACCCCAAGGAGATGTACTTAGGGCCGAATGAAATCGATGTCCAACAATTCTCGTAGTTGGACCTTTAACTCTGAAGTTCAATAGGAGCCATTCGATATGGGGTTTTAGAAATGGGCTTTGTACGGGAGTTCAAGATCAATAAAGAATTCAACTTCACGCTACGGGGTAGACCGGAAGTTCTTCAGAAATACGTCCAGAAAGTCAATAACAATGGAATATTATTCAAATTTGACGTGTCTTTATTCAAATCCAGTAACATGGGCTAAGAAAGCTTGACATCCGTTTTTCAATAAGCGAATAGCTTTATGATTAGATATGACGGTGATTGATTTTAATGGTTTAGTTTCTTGAATTGCATACAACGGGTTGGTTAGGAATATGAAAACTAACAACCTTACGAAAACAATCAATTTTGGCATGATGAGTAGTTAACCAATCAATCCCTAAAATAACATCAAAAGCAAGTATCTTTAAAGAGATAAGGTCAACGGGTAAGGTAATGGTGCCAACTTGAATCAAACAAGATTTATAAGCGGTGGATGTGATGAAAGTTTCTCTAACTGAGGTCTAATTTCTCCGAGTCAAGTTTAAACGTTGAGCACAAGTAGGAGAGATAAATGAATGAGTAGCACCCAGTATCAAGTAAGGTATAAACTTTCGCAAGAATTTATAAATAGCTTACCGTGATCACCTTGTTTGGGTTCCTCGCATTTTGACCGACCACAACAAACGCTCTTCCGGGCTGTTGACTTTGACTTTTTCAGGGGACGATCTTTTGAGTCACCGTCCTCATTGAACTAGGTTTCGCACAAAGACAATCTCTAGCGATATGTCCTTCCTTTCCACAATTATAGCATACCTTGAGCTGTTGTGGGCGGTTTGATCGATATGTCCCTCTTTCCCAGATTTATAGCATATGACCCGGTGGTCGTTCTCCTCCCTTAGAAACCGAGTTCTTAAGACTGCTGTCGTCTTCACATGGTCGTTGTTAAATCTCCTCTTTTTAAAATCTTCTCCTGACTCGCTTCTTCTATTTTCATGGCCAAGATTACCACCAGAGTGGTTACCATTTTTGTCCGTCTTTTTCTTTCTCCGCTGATTATCGTTGTTTTGTTGACTACCATCTCCGGTATCATCCTAGTTGTGGTCCCTCAGTTGACCATACTCGTTATCTCGCTCTAATAATTGAGCCATGTTTACAACATCTGAATAGAGAGAAAATTTATGAGAAATGAGATATTGTCGTATGCCGGGTTTCAAACCTCTCAGAAACATCCGCGTCATACGTTCCTCATTCTCCACCAAATGAGGTGCAAACTGGATAACTCGCAAACTTTGCCTCGTCTTTGAGACACCGTCATGTTGTTTTGTTCTAATCGATGAACTCCACTTCCTTCATATATATTGAACACTTTCGGGAAAGTATTTGTCATTAAATAATTTCTGAAATGTCTCCCAAGACATACCGAGTAATGGTGGATGGAGTACGCTTCACGAGACTCCCACCGGTGAGTCCGCATTTCGCCACGGAACATAAAGGTGGCGAATGGAACCTTCTGTTCCTCCGTGTATCCCAAGACATCGAATATCTTGGTAATTTGCTTGACCCATGTTTCCGCCATGATCGGATCTGGCTTTCCCTTAAATTCTGGTGGTCCCAACTCTTTGAAGCGCTTGCATTGTGACAACCAGTGAATTGCTATCATTTCCTCCTATATTTTGAACACGAGTCTCCTCGTGCGATTTTGCATGAAGCGCAAAAAGCTTCTAAACATCCCTCGTTCATCATCATCCGCTCGATTGGTGTTGTTCACGGGAGGAACATTGTCACTGTTGCACGCTTCTCCTCGTTGGTGAGTACAAAGCGTCTCCACGATCTCATTTCCATTGTTAATATTCTCATTCGACATTCTCAAATCTTGTATATAAAACAAGAGTAATTAAGGAAATCAATATATCACATAATATCCTTATATACTGACCAACTAACAAATAAGCTTAGGTAGGACACACTAGCGAAGGATTTACTCGTCTCTCCCCTCCTAGTTCTATTCCCGATCTCCACCAGAGATCATATCCTAAGCTCGATACCAACCGTGGCGCCCCAAAATAGGTATACATCACCCATTCTGAGTTGTCAATACATGGTACAGAAACAACTACAACATTATTATTACAACATATAAACTATGAGTTTAAATATAGATATTGCCATCTAGACAATATCCACACGCAAATAAATCCCCATCATAATTATTGATACATTATTTTACAAAAATGGTGAGGACTACTAAACAACTCTCTCTAGAACCTTCATTCCATACCCCGACTAGTACTCGCTACATTCTCGCCTCCTGAGAAGAAAAATGGAATAACAAGGAAAAGGGTGAGCTCAACTAGCCCAGTAAAGAATATTATGACTAAGAGAATATACAACAAATTATTGTTAGTCTTCAACAGGGAAAAATCTAATAGAATACAATAGACAACAAGTTTTAAATCAATATTCGCAGCGAAAATAATAATTCATTAGAAGAGTTAAGTAGAGAATGCAAACTACTATCTTCTATATATGAATTTAAAAGTTCATCGTCTATCTTTTATCCCTGTAACATCAATTAATATACATCCGAATCAAATATTCATCTTTACTACAGCCAAAGATATTCATCGATTGGTCATGTTCATCTAAACACTGTTCATCTTTGCACTACGGGCCAAAGATATTCATCGAAATCATTCATCTTTGCACTACCAATGCCAAAGATATTCAATAATATCATCATTTAAGACCGAGGATGATGAAAAATATTTTTAAGAAAGCGAATTCAAAGTGAAACAAAATGACAAGGATTAAGGATTAAGGATTCGTACTTTGTTTTATCCACGTCCAAAAATACCTCAAAAAAATAATCATAGTGGTGTAAAATTCAAGAATGATCAAAACATGGATACAATCAAAGCTAGTATCCGAATAGATATTTTGGACTTAAAAGAAAAATTTTCATTTTTCGATGAATAGTCTTGTATTATTCGTGAATAATAGATCAGATATCGTGAATAAGGTCGATACGTGAATAGTAACTCTACACCAAAAGTTCCAAATTTGATAAAAAAACTTCAGATCAATATTTCAACATAATGATATTGAAGAAATAATATCATTACGAAAAAAAAATAATATCCCTTACCTCGAAAGATCAGTACTTCTAATTTAAAAACAGGATATGGGTTATGACTTGAACTTGCACCGTATAGCAATACTCAAAGTATACTCAAAATACTCACAAGAATACGCTCGATAATATAGAGAAAGAAAACTTCAGTTTCTGGTGTGATTTTCAATTCTAACCTAAGCACCCTATTTATAGGAAATTGCTTAGAACACCAAAGCAGAAAATTTAATAAAATATTAATAAATTTATATAAATCATACGCAAACTTGGAAATTCTGATTTCAGCATATTTTGCAACACATGTGCCCACCAACCAACCACAAAAATGTTTTTGTTATTTTAAACAATTAAAACTTCCAAAAATCAATTATTTCGGAACTCCGGAACTTCAATAATTCACAATAAATAGCCCTTTTATCAGAAAATTCGAAACTCGCAAATTTTTATAGGAAATTCAATTCTCTACAACTATACTGAAAAAAGTTTTCCAAATTCCAAACAAAATTGTATGAAATCCACAAGCGGGTGATTTTATTGTGCTATAATCAAATTTCAATCAATAAATGGGGTCCACCGACATGTTTAACATGTTTTAAACATTTATTGCAACAAAAAATACTCTTCCTCCTCGATACTCATATATCCCACATTCGTTGTAAAAATATCACCATTATTATATTACTAAAATATAATAATATATTTAAATGAATTATTTTATCGGAAAAGATAAAATTTCAATTTTCAACAATTGTCACATTAAAAATTTTCTCCATCTATATCCACATAAAAATCAATATTTTCCTCATCATATGAATCAATAATTAATTATTCACAAATAATATTACAAATCACAATATTGACAACCAAGCGGCCTCAGGAAAGAGGGGCTTTCTAATAAGAATTTCTCCTTACTGGCGCGCAATTAGGTGACCAAACCTCTCATTAGACAGAACTTTCTAGACATTGCCAATAATGTTATCTAATAATATTATTCAGGATAATATGAATTATTGCTTCGATAATGAAAAATCTTGTGTAATGACAATTATTGAAACAACAAGAATATAAAATATCGACGCAAAGAATTATTAAATCAATAAAATCTTTGAACAAGAATTTCTCGTAACCATTATTGAGTAGTGCCTTCTTACGTAAGAATCAATAATTGGTGTAATACTGAGTGTGCTACTTGTGTTTTAACCACAGAGTATTTTAACAAGATTAATCTGGTAATAACTACTGTTGTTATTTTTAAACAACTTATATTTGTCGTTTTTCTTCATCCAATCGCTTTCAGTTATGGGGCCCAAAAAGATCAGTCGTTGCATTTAATATTCTCCGACGTGAAGAATATTCCACGACCAAACGAATATTTCAAACAACAATGAATATTTTATAACCACTTGCTTATTTTGAAATATTTATGTATTTTACCCCTAACTATCCACATTAATCAAATCAACCCTTACTATTTCAAAAAAATAAATAGAGAAAATTAAATTTCATTTATTAATAAGTTGGGGTCTTACAATAAGTATATATATACAGACAGAAATGAAAACCACGGACCGAAGTCCGGGAAAATGCACACAACACGACTCTCAATGTGTATAATAGTGTGTGCTAATATGAGAAGAAGGCTTTATAGAATGTGAGAAGGCTTACAGTGGGCGGCCAATGTAGACTTCTATGACTATATATGGATAAATACTCAGCTTCTGCCGGATAAAAAGATAGCTATATGTGAGCTTACAGATGTTTAGAGAGGAGGAAACACTCAATATGGGTGTGTACAGAGTAAATTGGATAGGGCTTCCTCGCCTTTCTCTCTCCTTCTCTCCCTTCAAATGGCTAAGCCCAAGGTCTATATTTATAGACTGGTGGCCGCAGGTGTACCTGCGATAGCCGCAGTTACACCTGCGGCTGGTCGAGGTATCCCCGGGCTTCGTGTGTCCTTTCGTCTTGAAGTACGTGCACTCGTGCACTGTAATGTCCACTCGAACTTGCAGAACTTCAATTCGAGCATCCGAACGAGGTATATATGACCTTCTTCAGACCGCTTATGTCGAGAGTTACGCAATGACATGGATTAGAGGTTGTACGAACTCAGGAAGAGGGGTCCATGCCCATGGTCTTCAAGCTTCAAATTCTATCCAAGGTACTGCCACGCGTAATAGTCACTCGGGATTGTAACTCCTCGATTCTTGTAGGACATCATTGGATGTATGTATGTATGAAGTGTTGAGACGACGCGTAGGTGTTGAAGGGGCAAGATGACGTTTGACTCTTCATCGGGGTTATCGCCAATTTGAGTTGAAAGCAGACATTGCTCAGGGTTACATCTGAGATTGGACTACTTATTTGTATGCTGTAATGTCATCTTGTGAGAGTTCCTGTCTGCCCAGTGTTAGCTTCGGGTCTGAGGTATGAGTGCCTCGGCAGGAAGTCTGAGCTTGAATCTGATAGCATGTATTTGAAACAAGCATTTCCGGAGTTATCGCCGAAACTGCAACAACACTCCTTGGGGTTATGGCCAAGGAAGAAACTCGGGGTTATCTCTGAGGTTGGATATGATCCTTTCGGTGTGTGTTCTGGGGTTGGAAATGATGTTCCAAGTGTGTGTCCCAAGTTTTGGGATTGACTTTCGGTAGTATCCGGAATGGATGTAAGCTGTCTTCCAGGGTTATCTCCGAAGACTTAATCGCCCCCGCAATGTTGTTAATAAAGCGTAGTAGAAAATTTCAAGTGTCTACAGATGCCCCTCTTTATCATATTCATGTAATGCAAGGCATGGATAGGATAAAGAATCCTAGACACTTGAAATGCAAGTAAGGTAAACATGATGTTATGTGCAGCAACATGATGCAAATGTATGATGCATGATGGAAATGATTGTTGGTTCCCTGGTAATCCTGTCGGGATGACAATCTGTGATGGCTTGGACATGCGATCCAAGTCTTCAAGGATGTTGACGTTGGGGCTATCACCAAAGTCTCGAATCCTAGACACTGGCTTATATTCCATAGAGGTGCCTCTTGTGTATAAGAAATCTATGGGGATAAAGCTTTGTCTGTTTGAGGATGTGTATAACATATTCCCTCATTCTGTCAGAGGTACTGCCAATAGTCTGTCGTCGTCAGGGTTGCTTGACCTTCGTTGATGTGTGTATCACCGGATAGATCCCTGCTGGGTGCATTGTCAAGGTTGCTTAACCTTCATTGATGTATGTGTCATTAGTCGCATTGCGTTATAACCCCCGCCGGGGATACTTGTATAAGCTGCTTCGATGGGTTTACTTGCCATCGGCTGACATAACATTAAGGTTGCTTGACCTTCATTGATGTGTGTATCAATGGTCGCATTGCGTTGTAACCCCCACCAGGGATACTTGTATAAGCTGCTTCGACGGGTTTACTTGCCATCGGCTGACATGACGTTAAGGTTTCTTGACCTTCATTGATGTGTGTATCAATGGTCGCATTGCATTGTAACCCCCGCCAAGGATACTTGGATGCTTGAAGGATATGCGTTGTGACCCCCGCCGAGGAGGTTTAGGGTTGTGACCCTGCAATGACGGCATCGGACCTTTGTGGGGTATTGTCGAGCATGATTTGTGAAAGCTGAGCTCATCGGTATAGTATACCCTGCATTCAAGCGAATACTGATGAGATAACGGGAGTTTAATTCTGACCCGTATGAAACCAGGATTCTAGGCTATTTCACTCAATCGGGTAGCATTTTTATTCCTGATTTGGCCTTTTCAGCTTGTGAGACCTCCTTTGAAACTGTAACTGGAGAGAGCCGGAGGTGTGAGACCCATGTAGGAGTGCCGCAGGTACACCTGCAGCAGCCGCAGGTGGACCTGCGGCCAACTGTGGCTATGTAAAGCCCAAAGGTTGCTTTTATAAGTCATTTTTAAGCTGCACTGCGAAGGAAATCTAAGAGCTCTTCTCTAAATCTGCTGATTTTGGGAAATTTTATGCATATTCTGCCACCATACAAGCGTTCTTCACTGTCCTGGTAACATATGCAAGTATTTTTTTCCAATTTCTATCCGTTGGAAAATGATTTGTCACGTGAAATGCATTTAGACACATAGTAGTGAATATGCATGCTGATATGACTTGATAAAAAATATTCAACATAGCAAATGTTAGTATTAAACCATGCTGAACATAATGATGTGAAAAAATTTGACTTTTGAAACAATAAATTGACACCTTTCTTGTCATTTCTTATCCTATCTCGAGGACAAATGAGTAAAAGTAGAAAAGCAAAATAATCCACGGTAATTAGACTACACTTTTAATTTTTCTTGTGATGTGATTAATGCATGTATGATGTATATATTTGTTTATAGGTGCTAACTCTTGAATGGTCACCTAGTCATTTGCCTATGTGCATGTGGATAGTCCCATTTATAAAGGAGGTAATGGCAAAATTTTCCCAAAATGTAGGCATTTGAGTAGTCATGCATTCTTAACTCTACTGTAGACGTATGTTAAAACAATGCATGCATCCATGTAATCATAAAATGCATTTTGAAAAGCTCCAGGTAAGAAATTACAATACCCTTTCTGAGGTTATTTGGAGACTTGTTGTCCAGATATTATGGATCCGGATCAGCTGAGTAGTTCCCGCAGGACCACTTCTGGTGTACGAAGAAGGGCTTCTGAAGAGCCTCAAAGTCGGTCTATTAGATAGCCTTGTCGTTTGGTGGAGGCAGTGATACGTCCTATCTGGGTTGAAGTGCCGAATGTCGAGGACGAGGAGGAGGATGTACCAATCGAGGTTCCTGCTCCTGCTGTACGTGTTCCCCGTAGGGAATTGCTAGGTATTCAAGTGGCAAACCCAGATCTTCTAGGTGACTTGAGTAGGCATCCTTCAGTATACCTGCACGTAAACGAGGTATGAAGTTAGATCTTTAATCTTCCTTATTTCCTATTGATGAGGAGTCAAGGATTCTGATGTTGGTTTGCATTTGATATAGGTTCCCGGCTTCACACAGCCTCGAGGGAACTAGTTTAGCATCCACTCTATGTATCAGGCTTTTCATGATGACTATAGAGCGATTGTACATGGCTGGGGATTTGGGACATTCTTCTCCATTCTTCCCCGTCGCTGTTATTAGGTTTGTAATATTCATGGGCGCAATCAAATTGCATAAAAGTGCGGAAGCGTGTAAAAATCAGAGTTTAAAAAATTTACAAACCATATACCCGGATCACCCTTTATGCACAATTATTAATTAAACGAAAAGATAAAGAATAAATCATACCCTTGAAGATCGAGCTTCCTCAGGTACAAGTTCACCTCCAAATCCTTTCACGTTCAATCTTGAATCCACCGGGTTTGGTTCCTTCCTTTGACCAACGTTAGCCACCCAAATGTTTGGCCTCAGAGGTGATCCACCAAGGAAGAAGAAAATTCAAGAAAAGGGTATTGGCTCAAACCCTAGTTTTTCTATCTCTATAGAAAGGTGTACTCTCCCAACAATTGGAATTATGTCTATGTTAAAAAGTCAACAACCCCATCACCCATAATAAGACTCCTCTTATTTATAGATGTGGGCAACCCACCTTAACAATTAAGGAATTGGGTTTTAATTAATTAAATTCTTTTAATTAATTAAGCTCCCTAATCTTATTAGGGATAATTAATTAAACTCCTTTAACTAATTTTCCTTCCTAATCCAATTAGGAATAAATGAGAGTACTTATATTAAATTAATTCCTAAACTCTTTTAGAAATTAAAATAATAATAATTGTAATAATATTAATAAGACTCCTCTTATTAATTTATATTTAATATTTCTAAAATATTAAATAATAAATATTAAGCTATTTAATTTATTCTATCACCATAGATTAAATTAAATATACTTAACATATTATTACGATTATGCCATTAACTTCTTAAATAATTATTCTTCCTTTTATGGTGTGACCCTTTAGGTTCTCCATATTAAACCTAGGTTGTGAATAAATCAATTAGAACAATTCTAATCTTATTTAAATAAATAAATTAAACAATTAATTTATTTAAATAAATAATATTTATTCTATAATAGGGATAAGCCTCCCTAGCGATCATCAACGACTTTCCAGATAATATAGATTTCAACATTAATCATTAAAGAACCTTTGAGTAAATAGTTCCGAAGACAATTCAATCCTTCCACCATACAATGTCCCAATTAAATATAAGACATGGAATTCTTGTCAAGTCTTATTTTATTTAATTATATGTATTTCGACTCTTAAATGCACAACTCCAAATAATGCAAATTAGAAACTCCTTTCTAATTTCATTTCGCCTTTGCCAAGAACTCTTTGGGTTGTCATTTATCGAATCACATAGGACATTTCTTCTTTTATTAGAAGTGGTAGATTCTTTATTGATCATACATTATCTCCATGTACAACTTATTATACCCAAGCATACCCTTTGATATACCCTAAGGGTCTTAAGGAATAAGTCAAAGTATAACTCATCATACACAAGATACTATGATGATCTCAAGTACAAGGATTACTTATACTACTATCACTACTGAGAATTCCTATTGGACAGCAAATAAAACTCCATTAGGTATTCCTTAGCGAGCCATGCGTTCAAATGAACTTATTCTCTAATAAGCACCTACATACTTGCTTTTAGTGTCTCCACACAAATGATCATGAGATCAATCATCCTCATCCAATGAGCAAGCAACGTATATACCAATCTATCCCGGATTCACTAATCCCCAATTTAGTAATCCAATGATTGGGAACTATTTTAGTTTTTAAGCTTTCTAAGAATTTAGATCTCATTAGAATGATCATCATCATTATTCTAAAAGCATTGCTTAAAACTATGGGTTTATCACATATTATAAAACAAAGATCATGTAGATAATTCAAAGCCTTTAATAAATTAATACCTTTTATTAATAAATGAATAAGATTGTTACAAAGTATATGCTTTATCATCAAACATGATTGGCTTTGTGTGCATACTACTTTCAATCTCCCACTTGCACTAAAGCCAATCGCCATTGTATCTTATACTCTTCTTCTCTAAGTGACGATTATCCTGCTTTGTTGGATAAGCTTTAGTTAATGGATATGTAATGTTGTTCTTGAGAGTCCACCATCTCTATAGTGATTTCCCATCTTTCAATGATTCTTATAATCAAATGAAAGTGCCACAACACATGTTTAGATCCAAGATGAGACTTAGGAACTATTCCTAGTTACGTAATGAACTTTTAATCCAAACAATCAACTTGCGACTTCATTTATAGCTATATACTTTATCTTTATCACTAAACCAAAGAACTCTTTCTTTGTTTGGAACCTTTCAATTCCTATACCTTTCGCTCAAGATAACGTTTTACCTTAAAGTGGATTTTTACGTCATCTTGGTCTCGTCGAAAAACTTGAGTGCATTAAGCCCTCTAGTTTTAATTTAGACCCACCATGAATATGATCACATCCTTAGTGTCAGTTAAGCACTTTAAGATGTTTTTTCACTGACTCATAGTGAACTTCTCTATAATATGACTGATCAACATCAGGTCTCGTACATTTCATTGCATGCATGATTGTCACTCATGCGACCTCTCTTTTCAGGAGTCTGTGGGGACTATTAAGAGAGATACACTCCATAGCTCATCAACATGAGACATCTCTTGGAGTTTGCCATGCTAAACGACTTTAGCATCAAATGAATATACGTTCCTTGGGTTAAGTCGAGCATCCTCTTGAATCTATCTATATTGAATTTATCCCCAATTAAGATACTCTTCTCAAACCATTCATGGAGGAATGTTTAGACAACTTTATCATTACTGATTGTAGCATTAGTATGTCATTCCTTATCCGTAGTATATCAACATATAATATTAGGAATGTCACGGCGCTCCCACTGTCCCTTTTGTACACACTAGAACTCTTACCTTATCGTATGTAACTCGGATCATATCTTTTTATGTGCGTACCTCATCATCATCATCCATGATGAATCCATACCTCCTAGGTATCTTGGTACTATTCCGCATTTATGATTCTGGTTTGTGGTACAATAGGTTCATCTCTGAGTTCCTCTTATTTGACTTATGGTGTTTTGTGGATTATGAACTCTTCAAGATCTATAATCCTCACACTAGCCCCTTCAATGATAAACACCTTTATCTCGTAAGGCGGCGTGTTCATAACAAACACCTTTTTGCTAAGTAGGATTATAGAACATATACCCTAAACTTACTTTAGGATGTCCCACAAATCGACACTTGTCAAATCTTGTCCCAAGCTTATCCTTTGAAACCTTTTCACATAAGTTGGACAACCCCTCATCTTAACATACTTAAGATTAGGAATCCTCCCCATCCATAACTTTTATGGAGTCTTGGGAAATGGATTTTGAGGTTACCTTTTAAAAGTAGATACGTAGCCATTTCTAGAACATTATTCCAAAAAGATACTGGAATGTCGGTAAAATCATTATGGACCGTACCATGTCCAACAAAGTATGATTTTTCTTTTCAGATACATCAATCAATTATTGCGTATCAGGATGTGTCCATTATGAGAAAACCATTTGAGATGATCCAGAAACTTATTGCACAAGTATTTATTCCTTGATCTAATCAAAGAATCTTAATACATTGTCAATTTGTTTCACTTCTGAATTCTTTGAACCTTTCAAATAATTCATACTTGTATGAGCAATACATTCAATTCTTTGAATGATCATCTCCTTTTCTTATACTAGTTTGTTCAATTTACAAAATAATTTTTCACGTAAGTCAAGTATACAAAATCTATTAGGTAATATTTCAGTTCTATACAAAACATTATTATTATAAATAGAACAACAATTGTTCTTAAATATAATACCAAATATTTCATTGTCCAACAATAAAATGGAAATAATGTTTCTAACAATCTTTGGAATACAATAACAACTTATTGACTTAATAGATTTGCTCGTATGGATTGTTAAACTATAAGTTCCTATGGCTAATGTAATAAAGAACCTTTGCTTCATTTCCCACACATAGGATTACTTATCTTTGTTTAACTTTCTACTTCGCTTGGTCCCTTCATAAATCTATATTTATGATAACCAAAGTCGGTATTGTTAGGTTTGTAATATTCATGTGCGCAATCAAATTGCACAAATTAAGCGTAAGCGTGATAAAATCAGAGTTTAAAAAAAATTTACAAACCATATACCCGGATCATCCTTTATGCACAATTATTAATTAAGCGAAAAGATAAAGAATAAAATCATACCCTTGAAGATCGAGCTTCCTCAGGTACAAGTTCACCTCCAAATCCTTTCGCGTTCAATCTTGAATCCACCGGGTTTGGTTCCTTCCTTCGATCAACGTTAGCCACCCGTGTGTTTGGCCTCAGAGGTGATCCACCAAGGAAGAATAAAATTCAAGAAGATGGGTGTTATGGCTAACCCTAGTTTTCTATCTCTATAGAAAAGGCATACTCCCAACAACTTGGAATTATTACGTACTTTGTTAAAGTCAACAACCCATACCACCCATAATAAGACTCCTCTTATTTATAGATGTGGGCAACCCACCTTAACAATTAAGGAATTGGGTTTTAATTAATTAATTCTTTTAATTAATTAAGCTCTCTAATCTTATTAGGGATAATTAATTAAACTCTTTTAATTAATTTAACCTCCTAATCTTATTAGGAATAAATGAGAGTACTTATATTAAATTAATTCCTAAACTCTTTAGAAATTAAAATAATAATAATTGTAATAATATTAATAAAACTCCTCTTATTAATTTATATTTAATATTTCAAAAATTAAATAATAAATATTAAGCTATTTAATTTATTCTATCACCATAGATTAAATTAAATATACACATAATATATTATTACGATTATGCCATTAACTTTTTAAATAATTATTCTTCCTTTTATGGTGTGACCCTTTAGGTTCTCCATATTAAACCGGTTGTGAATAAATCAATTAGAACAATTCTAATCTTATTTAAATAAATAAATTAAACAATTAATTTATTTAAATAAATAATATTTATTCTACAATAGGGATAAGCCTCCTAGCGATCAACAACTTTTTCGGATAATATAGATTTCAACATTAATCATTAAAGAACCTTTGAGTAAATAGTTACCGTACAATTCAATCCTTCCACCATCTACAATGTCCCAATTAAATATAAGACATGGAATTATTGTCAAGTCTTATTTTATTTAATTATATGTATTTCGACTCTTAAATGTATTACTCCAAATAATGCAAATTAGAAACTCCTTTCTAATTTCATTACGCCTTTGCCAAGGACTCTTTGGGTTGTCATTTATCGAATCACATAGGACATTTTCTCTTTTATTAGAAGTGGTAGATTCTTTATTGATCATTCATTATCTCCATGTACAACTTATTATACCCAAGCATACCCTTTGATATACCCTAAGGGTCTTAAGGAATAAGTCAAAGTATAACTCATCATACACAAGATACTATGATGATCTCAAGTCCAAGGATCACTTGTACTACTATCATCTTGTGAAATTCTATTGACAGCAAATAAAACTCCATTAGGTATTCCTTAGCGAGCCACGTTCAAATGAACTTATTCTCTAATAAGCACCTACATACTTGCTTTAGTGTCTCCACACAAATGATCGTGAGATCAATCATCCTCATCCAATGAGCAAGTTAACGTATGTACCAATCTATCTGGATTCACTAATCCCCAATTTAGTAATCCAATGATTGGGAACTATTTTAGTTTTAAGCTTTCTAAGAATTTAGATCTCATTAGAATGATCATCATCATTATTCTAAAAGCATTGCTTAAAACTATGGGTTTATCACATATTATAAAACAAAGATCATGTAGATAATTAAAAGCCTTTAATAAATTAATACTTTTTATTAATAAATGAATAAGATTGTTACAAAGTATATGCTTTATCATCAAACATGATTGGCTTATGTGCATGCATACTACTTTCGTGTATCCTATACCCAAGTAGAACCTTGACTTAAAGAAAAATTTATTTCAATCATGAACAAAAGCGTATTATGGCAAAACTTCACTAAGCTTCTTTGGTTAGCCTCTCGCAAGATGCTTCTCATGATTTCTTTCAAGTGTCCGGGCTTATTGCGGTGGAAGCAAACTCATTTGCTATCCGTATCAGTTTTATTCTTATTATCCTTTGTTTATGCCTTTCTATTTACCTTCTTTGAATCGTTCTTCTTTTCAGAAGATCCTTTGGCCCCTACCAGTAAGACTTGATCTTTCTTGGTTGGAAAGTGACTCTCAACCCTTTTCAATATGTTAAGCGAATCAGCGAGGCTGATATCTAGCTTGTTCATATGAAAAATTCACAACAATTGTGAAAGGAGTCCGAGAGTGAGTGCAAGATCAAATCTTGGCTCAACTCTCCATTCATCACAAAACCCATTGTCCTAATTGATCAATCCAATTGATTATCATTAGGACATGTGTCTGTACTGTAGTGCCTTCAGTCATTCTAGATCGGAAGAGCTCCTTAGATATCTGATATCTATCAGTCCTACTTTCCTCACCATCAACTACTTGACGTGCAGGAGTATAGTAGAAGTATCCATAGTTTCAGTCGACGTTGAAGCTTGTTACTCATGGATACGAGCATGATGCATTGAGCTAATTGTGCATCATCTTGCCACTTTCTAAAAGTAGCAATCTCTTTCTCGGAGGCATTATGCGCAACCATTGCGAGGATAGGCGATTAAGGACATAAGATAGCTTTTCGACCATGAGAACTATTCTCAATTCCTTAACCAATCCGTTTAATTCTGGCCCCGATTAATTTAGCATCTAATATGCTTCGCAGTGATAGTAATTTTAGACATTGTAAAATTCTATAAATGAATTTGTAATTAACAACATTTTAACATACATTCTTTTATTAATTACCAAAATAATTTAGGTCTTGTTTTAAATTGGTATCTCCCACTATTTTCTTCAAACTATATTACCCTCACTTATATAGTTCGGCAAAATCTAATTAAAGATTTGCTAGTGAGAATAAGGATCCCATTTCAAATGTATATAGCCTTGTGGTGACACAACAAACTATATATAAATAAATAGGTAGACAACTTTTGTCAATTACATCAACTATGCAACTCCTTTTCTTATGCCTCTTAGATTATTTTGATCAAGTGGTGGCACATCCGAATCAAAATTATCCAAGTTAAGTCCGACCTAGCACTCCATATATTCAAAAAAGAAAAATATCATCCTTGTGGTGACACAACAAAACAATATTGTTCAATTTTATTTATAAGCATCAAATGTGATAAATTAACATCTTAAATACTTAATACTTGCCTTGTGGTGACACAACAAACTCATATTAAATATTTAATACTCTATTAATTTTATCATGCTAGAAGGCGACGTTCGATATTCCAAATATCTTTGAACGCTTAGGACTTAATATAAAAAATTGAGGGGTTTGTTATTAATTTGTCTCATCTTGTTTAGTTTAGCATGCATGCACATATATATATAAAATACGCGTCATATTAATGAACATGCGAAGCATGTTTGCATAATATATAATATATATAGTATAAGCATGCACATATAGAATACTATATTTTATCCGGATTGATTATGGACTTTTATTCTAGTTTGGTTCACTAGAGCCACCAAGTGAACCAAAAGGTCAAACCCTAGGGGTGCAAGAAATAATATTTAAATATAACTATTACATTTAAACCCGGGCTCCATTACAGACGGGTCTTCACGCGCTCCTTGCTTCTTGATCTCTAATTCTTCAAAATTAATTCTAACTATTCCTATTACATAACTATTTTAAAATAAATAGAAACCTTGATCAGCAGTCAAGGGGAAGTACATAGGAGGAAGATAGAATTTACATTTAGAAAAATTAGAGAAGGCAATCTGCATGAGACCCCATTTAATAAAACCCATACATTCATGCATCCAACTAAAATAAAATCCAATCACATTGGTGATAGTCCATAATTAATCCCATTTATTATCATACACATCACCATATGCATCAATAAATAACATTCATCTTATGAATAATAAACATTTAATATATATATTGATATCATTTAATGGGCAAATTTAGTTAGTATAAAATCTATTTTTTGAATCAAAATAAACTCCTTTATTTTAATCCAAATTTAAATCAAAATAAAACTATTTTATTTTAATTTATCTAATTTTTGAATAAAATAAACTATTTTATTTTAATCAAAATTTTTAATCTAAATAAACTCCTTTATTTTAATTAATTATGGAATCCAATTCCATATATATATATAAAAAATCTTTAATTAAAATAAACTCTTTTATTTTAATTAATTATGGAATCCAATTCCATGTAAAAAAAAATATTAAAGGAAACACGGATTATATTTCCTATTCACAAATAAACTCCTTTATTTTGAATAATATGAAATCTTATTTCATATTTAAATAAACTCCTTTATTTAAGGAAACACCGATTCTATTTCTATTCACAAATAAACTCCTTTATTTTGAATAATATGAAATCTTATTTCATATTTAAATAAACTCCTTTATTTAAGGAAAAAAAATAGAATCCAATTTCAACTCCAATTAGTTATCATGGAATCCAATTCCAACTTCTAATTAGTTAGCATGAAATTTAATTTTAAAATTAAAATAAAACTATTATTTTAAAATTAAAATAAACTTTTTATTTAAAATTAAAATAAACTTTTTATTTTAATTATAAAATTATTGAGAATATGTATATATATTAGTTACGGTATATTAAATATTATATATATATATATATATATAATCACATGACCTGCCGATTTTCTTAAAAAACAAGAAGCACGTGGCCCACCTTTTGAAAAAATGACGTATGTATCCTTAATTCCATGATCTGCACCCCTTTTTTTTTTTTTTTATTCTTTCTCGCGCATTGCAACAAAAAAACTGTTAATCATAATATATACTTTTCCGTGCATCTTCAAGTCCGGTTTTGTTTCACGTGATACAGCGAAATCATGGATAAAAAAAAAACAAAACAGTTTTTTTTTTTTTTAAAAAAAATTTATACAATAAAATTATGCCCAATTAAATTGTTCTAAACACATATCAATATACATATTAAATCAAATAATTAATAATTCGCATAAAGGTTTGGCTCTAATGCCACTGTTAGGTTTGTAATATTCATGGGCGCAATCAAATTGCATAAAAGTGCTGAGCGTGTAAAAATCGAGTTTAAAAATTTACAAACCATATAGGATCACCCTTTATGCACAATTATTAATTAAACAAAAAGATAAAGAATAAATCATACCCTTGAAGATCGAGCTTCCTCAAGTACAAGTTCACCTCCAAATCCTTTCACGTTCAATCTTGAATCCACCGGGTTTGGTTCCTTCCTTTGACCAACGTTAGCCACCCAAATGTTTGGCCTCTAGAGGTGATCCACCAAGGAAGAAGAAAATTCAAGAAAAGGGGTATTGGCTCAAACCCTAGTTTTTCTATCTCTATAGAAAGGGTGTACTCTCCCAACAATTGGAATTATGTCTATGTTAAAAAAGTCAACAACCCCCATCACCCATAATAAGACTCCTCTTATTTATAGATGTGGGCAACCCACCTTAACAATTAAGGAATTGGATTTTAATTAATTAAATTCTTTTAATTAATTAAGCTCCCTAATCTTATTAGGGATAATTAATTAAACTCCTTTAACTAATTTTCCTTCCTAATCCAATTAGGAATAAATGAGAGTACTTATATTAAATTAATTCCTAAACTCTTTTAGAAATTAAAATAATAATAATTGTAATAATATTAATAAGACTCCTCTTATTAATTTATATTTAATATTTCTAAAATATTAAATAATAAATATTAAGCTATTTAATTTATTCTATCACCATAGATTAAATTAAATATACTTAATATATTATTACGATTATGCCATTAACTTCTTAAATAATTATTCTTCTTTTTTTATGGTGTGACCCTTTAGGTTCTCCATATTAAACCTAGGTTGTGAATAAATCAATTAGAACAATTCTAATCTTATTTAAATAAATAAATTAAACAATTAATTTATTTAAATAAATAATATTTATTCTATAATAGGGATAAGCCTCCCTAGCGATCAACGACTTTCCAGATAATATAGATTTCAACATTAATCATTAAAGAACCTTTGAGTAAATAGTTACCGTACAATTCAATCCTTCCACCATACAATGTCCCAATTAAATATAAGACATGGAATTCTTCGTCAAGTCTTATTTTATTTAATTATATGTATTTCGACTCTTAAATGCACAACTCCAAATAATGCAAATTAGAAACTCCTTTCTAATTTCATTACGCCGCCAAGGACTCTTTGGGTTGTCATTTATCGAATCACATAGGACATTTCTCTTCTTTTATTAGAAGTGGTAGATTCTTTATTGATCATACATTATCTCCATGTACAACTTATTATACCCAAGCATACCCTTTGATATACCCTAAGGGTCTTAAGGAATAAGTCAAAGTATAACTCATCATACACAAGATACTATGATGATCTCAAGTCCAAGGATCACTTGTACTACTATCACTCTGAGAATTCCTATTGACAGCAAATAAAACTCCATTAGGTATTCCTTAGCGAGCCACGTTCAAATGAACTTATTCTCTAATAAGCACCTACATACTTGCTTTAGTGTCTCCACACAAATGATCATGAGATCAATCATCCTCATCCAATGAGCAAAGCAACGTATGTACCAATCTATCCGGATTCACTAATCCCCAATTTAGTAATCCAATGATTGGGAACTATTTTAGTTTTTAAGCTTTCTAAGAATTTAGATCTCATCAGAATGATCATCATCATTATTCTAAAAGCATTGCTTAAAACTATGGGTTTATCACATATTATAAAATAGCATCATGTAGATAATTCAAAGCCTTTAATAAATTAATACCTTTTATTAATAAATGAATAAGATTGTTACAAAGTATATGCTTTATCATCAAACATGATTGGCTTGTGTGCATACTACTTTCAGCTGTCCCTTGGGTTACCTTAAGGCATTGTCTGAGCGGTGGTTTCACCAGACTCAGTCATTCCACTTACTGGATTGTGAGGTGATGATGACGCCGATGGATTGGTGGTTTATCAAAGGTATAGAGTTTGGAGGGGATCCAGTGCCTTGCACAGCGGATATTACCCCTACTACCGTCAGAACCTTATTGGGAGTCCCAATGAGGCGCTTTCAAGGGTGGATCGTCTGAGGTCCTTTGAGCATAGATGCTATGAGCGGGCTGTTGAGTGAGCCCATACCCAATGATGTGAGAGTCAGGGATCGTATTCTTCGGCGATTGTTCCTGATGATCATTAGGGGCTGCTTCATAGCAGATAATTCCTCTATAGTGTCCTTCACTTTGATCAGCGCCACTAGACACGTGGACCATATAGGAGAGTATGATTGGGGTTCCTATACCTTTGCCTACTTCCTCAGGGGACTGCGCATGCGATCGCAGGGCTTGACCGAGGCATGGTTAGGATTCTACCAATTTTTGATGGTGAGTGTTTCTCTTGTCTTTTCCCATGTATAGGTTAAGAGTGTTGACTGGTAGCAGATGTTGCATCCTGTGAGCGTGCTAGGTTTAGACACCTATCCACGAGGACGGAGATGGCATCATTCCATACTAGCGGAGGTCCCTGTTTCTGAGGGTTTCACTCATTGTTGCCTACAGCTGGAGTTGTTGACAACGGAAGTCATCACATGGGTTCCCTACTCTGGGGAGCATTTGGGAGTTGGATTTGAGGATGGGTACCCAACTGTAGTAGAGTACGTCATTTCCACCCGCAGGATTCCTCTCTTTTTAGATGGAGAATGGGAGCTCTATTTAGGAGAGAGTTCTATCAGGAGCACTATAAGAGAGATCTGTATGCCTATTTTGCCTCCTGCAAGGCGTTATTGGCCTGTTTCGCAGTCACCCGTCATTGACATCCCATTGATGGGGATTGGTGGTTTTACATTGTCAGAGGGCCCGTGGTCTCAGGAGATGTTCCAGCATTGGTGGATCCCTCGTACTATTGGAGCTCAGACCCACACCACACAGTTTATGGGGGATAGGGTTCCAGGATCTGTGATGATGATAGATTGGCTAGCCTGTGTCAGAGATCCGACTCATGTGACACAAATTGATAGATTGACCCGGCAGCTGGATCGGACACATCTTTTCATTCGGCATTTGGGCAGAGATCCTTCAGAGGTAGATACTTTTGATCCTTTCAGCTCTAGCGCTGGCCCCTCAGGTGATTCATATGGCCTTACTGGTGCAAATCCTCCCTTGTATAGGCATGACATCCTTGTAGATAGAGATCCAGTGACTCAGGAGGAATTACATCAGGTGGATAGGATCGATGATGTAGACATCGACACCATTAACTTTTTCTGATGTATTCTCGTTATCTCTTTTGATAGGCCTCTATTAGCTACTGGGTAGCTTCGCCCCATTATCGCTATATCTTTTGATAGGCCTCTGTTAGATGTTGGGTAGCTTCGCCCCATCTCTCTGTATTTTAGTTGTACAAAGATGTATTAGATGATGATATACTTAGGAATGCATGTACAGTTTTCCATTCCCTATATCATATTGTCATCTATTGTATCATGTATGTTATTATGTTATGCATATGTAATATGTCCAGAGATATTTAGCATTGACCCCTGGATGGTCTTATGACACGGCCCGTACAGATGTCTTCTTTGACAGTTAGCCGTATTGATTATACCCCACCATTTTTGGTGGTATCTCGTATGCGCTCATGGTATGATAGTATATCACCATCGACATGGTGATCGTAGATGATTTCTTCGCAAACATACTATGACCTGCTAATGTTTCAGGTTCCCACAGGATTTATAGAGGGTATGCTAGAGCACTGGGTATCGGAGAGGCAAGTTTTTCGATTTGGGACCCAGGAGTTGACTCCTACTTTGGAGGAGTATGCAAGGTTGACGATGTTGCCGCTGCACAGACCTTGCGTGCACATAGCGATCGGAGACATAAGTAGACAGTTTGTGACCCTCACCGAATTAAGGCGTAGAGTAGTACAGGACGAGATTACATCCGGCCACGTGATATCCCAGCATTTTCTGTTTGACAGATTTGGCTCTGAGGATAGTTATGCACGGCATTTCGGGGATTTCACCACATCGGAGGACCATTGGCGTTCAGGCAGAGTGGATGCACTACTATTGTGCGTATTGTCATACGTCTTCATGCCACGATATATGGATGAGCTGGATATCGGCATCATTATGGAAGTGAGAGCTCTCAGGGAGGGTCAAATCATTGTACCGATGATCATTGCAGAGACTCTAAGGTCAGCTACATACTGCTGCACTTATCCAACAGGAGTGTTCACAGGTAGCTCGGTCATGCTGTATGTGTAGTTTATGTCACACTTGAGACCAATTGGTACACTTAGCCGGCAGGGGTTTTGTTTCACCCATGATATAGCCAAGTCATACTCCTTTCAGCCTGCAGAGTGTACAGATGTTGCATCGTGGTCAGCTTTCCTGGCAGGGATTAGAGATCAGTTTGCTATATTGCCGTGTTTAGGGCTTAGTTCACCCTACAGCTTCATTACTCATGCTCCGGGCATGGATTATCTCCCTCTGGCTAGATTGAGGGGCATGATTACTTACCACCCACTAGTCGTGATGTGTCAGTTTGACCAGTTTAAGGATTTTCATCCTTTTGAGGGGGCAGTGAGTCAGCGCTTCGCTTCACACCGTTTATCAGCGGAGGACAGATCCAGGTTGTATGCCTGTTGGGATCAGCGAGAACTGGCTGGATTTTCTATCAGTCATCCAGGTTGTTTTGCAGAGTATTCCGCATAGATGGAGATAGAGACTGCATCGGCTGTGGTAGTATCCACAAAGTGTGAGACCTGATTTCGACGATGAGGAGCCTATAGAGGCGATATTCCCATCGATGACTTGATTTGCTAAGTCGCCAAAGATTTGTGATGGATTCTCTCCCCCGGGTGCCTTTGTTACCCAAAGATGGCTAAGACAACATTTTGAGCAGAGCTTACATCTGATGACCTATGATAGAGATTAGGCTAGGGCCGCGATGTTGACAGCTCTTGATAGGAGAGATGCTACTCTGTCAGAGAGGGATAAGGCTAGATCAGCCAGGGATGCATTGATTGCGGAGCGGGATGCCGCCTTATCTGCTATGGATGTGGCCATTGTAGATAGTACTTCAATGAGATCCCAGATGACTGTCAGTCTTGCCGACATGAGTGCTTACATTGATGAGCATTATGCTACCATGCAGTTAGCCTCTGATCTGCTAGCTCGTGTAGATACCCTTGCGCAGGAGCTTGCAGCGCTACCTCTATCTTCAGAGAGGGATGCCATGTTAGATCTGATAGTCCTCATACACACAGATCTATAGATAGCTTTGTATTTTCTTGCACAGACTAGCTTAACCATTTTGTCATGTACAGCACAGATGTATATATCAAACAGTATTATGTATGGCAGGGAAATATATTTTGATTCACTTCCCTTTTAGTTATGCCTTGATACTTGCTTGATATTTGCCTATTTCTCCAGGGCCTTGTGATCTTGATGCACTCTAAACTTATCCTTGATAGATGGACATTGAGACGTCGCAAGATCTCTCAGAACGGATCATTGATTTCAGAATATCCCTACCATCTTTGGTGTCCTTGGACTGATATCTGTATGGAAAAGTGGAGAGGAGGGTGGTTTTTCCTCTCTAAGATTGACCGCACCACAAATGGTCGCCAATACTTCTATTTGTGAGAAGCCTAGTTAATTCCATCTCTTATGGGTTGGTATTGCTCTTTGAGGCACGATCGCAGCTTAGATGGTCACCGAATCTTCTATTTGTGAGAAGAGGTTGGGTAATTCCATCCCTTTGATATGAAACTGATGAAATGTGGTGAATTAAAGGTTGATCCCAGTACCATGTGACAAGTATTTTTGTTCTGGTAGGGGTTAGACTGAACCATAAATGGCTGCCTACGTACTCCTATTAAAGAGGAGATCAAGTCTGCATAGTTCGAACCTGGTGTAAGAGGTTCAACGCTGAATGTGAAAGGTAGATAGGTGTAGAAATTTTTTGGTTGTTTTTTGTTAAGAATGGGCAGAAATGTTTTTGTTGTTTTTTTTTTGTTGCAACCGGGCCATATAGAATATGGTTGCCTACGTACTCCCGAGTATCAGGGAGATCAGGTCTCTGAGCTTGGTCTTTATCCAAACATCTGAGGAGACCTAATCCTGCATCTCTTTTGTAGAGTGCATCTCCGCTCAGGTAGATCCATCTCACAGCAAGTCGATGAATCCGCCTCTTTTCAATTAGGCTCGCCTTAGCGGGTGTAGATCCATCTCACAGATACTGCTTGATGTGCTGATACCAAGGGTTGTGGATGGGAGGTAGTTCATCTGATACTTCTCCTACATAGTTCCCATAAACTAGGCTTTTACAGAGCAAACGTGATGCTTGGTATGTTTTCCTTGTCAGGTATGTGAACCAAGGAGGCCAACGTTGCTAATGTATCCACAAAATCATTCCTATTGCGAGGAATTTGTAGAAAGGATATTTCTTCGAACTCCAAAGCCATCTGTAGAACTTGCCGATGGTAAGGCAGCAAATGTAATTCTTTGGTTTGATATATTCCTGTGGATTGTCTCACTACCAAATTGGAATCCCCAAAGACAGTTAACTACCTGACGCCCATTGAACAGGCAACTTTAATCCTCATGATACAGCCTTCATACTCAGCTGTGTTGTTGGTGCTGACAAACTACAATTTGACGGCGACGGGATACTGCTCCCCCATATCGCATACTAGAACTGCTCCAGCTCTAGAACCTTCTGCGTTGACAGCTCCATCAAAATACATTTTCCACGTACGGAATGCATCGTATTGATGTAGTTGCTGAACTGTCATTACCCCTTCATCAGGGAAGTATGTTTCTAAGAGTTTGTAGTCCCCTGCAGGTGCGGTGGTCAGTTGATTCGCAATTCCTTGACCTTTGACAGACTTTTACGTCACGTAGACAATTTTAAATTGATATAGGATCAACTGCCATCTGGAAAGTCAACAATTTAGTATGGGCTTACTGAACAGATACTTGAGAGGATCCACGCGGGATATAAGATGGGTTGTGCGACCATGGAGGTAATGTTGTAACCTCATGGAAGCCCATGCTAAAGCACAACAAGTCTTCTCGATCAGAGTGTACTTGTGTTCACTGATGTTGAATCTTTTGCTGAGGTAATAGATAGCTCGTTCTTGGCCTCTATCATCTTTTTGCCCCAGCATATAGCCCATGGCATTGTCATTTATGGACAGGTACATGAATAGGGGAACATCATCCCTGGGAGGTACCAAAATAAGAGCACTAATCAGCTGCTCTTTAATGGTAAGGAAGGCTTTCTGACACTCATCGTTCCATTTTATAGAGGAGTTCTTCCTTAACAACTTGAAGATTGGCTCGTGAGTTCTTTGTAAGTTGAGAAATGAACTCGCTTAATGAAGTTGATTCTTCCCAAAAATCCCCGTATTTCCTTTTCTATCTGAGGAATGGGCATTTCCTTGATGGCCTGGATTTTGGTAGGATCCAGTTCAATTCCTTTGTGCCTAACTAGGAAACCTAGCAACTTGCCTGACTTAACATCAAAGGCGCACTTGGCTGGATTCAACTTCAAGTTGTACTTACACAACCTGTTGAAAAGCTTTCTGAGATGGTCTAAGTGATCCTCCTCATTTTGGGATTTGACAATGATGTCATCCACATAGATCTCTATCTCTTTGTGCATTAAATCATGGAAAAGAGCCATCATAGCTCGCTGATAGGTTGCCCCGGCATTGATGAGGCTGAATGACAACCGTCTGTAGCAAAACGTTTCCCAAGGCGTGATGAAAACAGTTTTCTCACGATCTTCCTCAGCGACCATAATTTGATGGTACCCCGCAAAGCAATCAGCAAAGGAGTACATGCCGTATTGAGCAGTGTTGTCAATAAGAATGTGGATAAAGGGCATAGAAAAGCTATCTTTAAGGCAAGCTTTGTTCAAATCTCGGTAATCCACGCAGACTCGCACCTTTCCTCCTGGTTTAGGCATGGGAACAATGTTGGATATCCACTCCGGATATGTAGACACCATGATAATGCCAGCTTGAAATTGTTTCACAATTTCTTCTTTAACCTTTAAACTCCACTCAAGTTTCAATCGCCTTGAGTTTTTGTCTACTGGCTTGAATCCTTCTTTAATGGGAAGGCGATGAAGAACAATGTCAGTGGACAAACCCACCATGTCTTCATGAGACCATGCAAACACATCTTAGAATTGGGTTAATAGTGCAACCATGTCATTCCGCTGATTTATGGTAAGGTCTGAACCAATTTGGATTAGCTTAGGGTTGTCTAAGGTTACAAGATTGAAAGAAGTAGTTTGATCAAGATTGGGTTTGGGTTTGTCTGTGACCCATTCATTAATCTCCCGAGGTTTCTCAATGTCCTCTTGTATATCCATCAAGTCTGAGTCCAACTTTGCATCAAAGTTCTGACCCCTTGTGGAGAGAAGGCACCTCATCGGCAAAAATACAGCACATCTAAATTGAGTCCACAAAGCAGAATATGCTTTCACTTAATATATGCAACTGTTTGATCATACAAAAGTGTTAGTATGTACTTGATAAAATAACTGCTAGTACTATAAAGAAAAGTAAGCAATTAAAGTTATCTACAGGGCAGAGGGATTTTCTGCCCATTTTACCCTTGTCGACCAATGCATGGAGTGCTGCTCCAATTGTCGAGGGCAAAGTCCTGATGGACTGCAGTGATGGAAGGATCATCATTATCCTCCTTCTCCCAAATGATAACCATGACATCTGGGCAATCATCGTCTGGGGTGTATCTGTTTGTATGTTCAACATGAACAATGACGCGAATGCCTGCCATCATCAAGGCAAGGTCATGTTTACTTTTCTGTTCCCTTTCTTCTGTCTCGGGATTAGGAATCAGCACCTCTTTAGCTTTGATTGGCACTAGTTTCAGAAACAACATAGCCACAACATGGATTGGAACCTTTACTGGAGATTGTATCAACTCATGAGGTAAAGGTATAGAAAATCGTCGTGCGGCGGAAGCTTGAGGAACCAGCTTGTGCTTATGAGGGTTCTTGTATTTTGGAACTGACATAATAGCCTAGCCCGACTGTTCCAATTTGACTAGACACTTGAATAGGGTGCTTAATACCATGCTTATCTTTACCAAGCCCTTGTCCAGGTTGATGACCCAATGACATCATTTTTTGAGTGGCCGACATAACCTCGGCAGAAATCTTGGGTACGGGAAGTGGCGCTCCAATAGAATGGTATTGTGTGGTACTCACTTCCAGAGTATGAAAACTGGCCGGTTCAACTTCTGAATTGAAGGTGATGATTGGTAGAGTTCCTTGTTCAGGACATTCCGGCTCAACATTGACAGTAACTAGACTGTTATTGACAATGTATTTGAGTTGTTGATATAGTGTAGAGGGAACATCTCTAAGCATTTATATCCATGGTCTCCCCAATAGCAGGTTGTATCCTGAATCTATCTTGAGGATGTGGAAGGATACATAGAGTTGAAGGAATTGGCTCTGGTGCGACCACTTTCAAAGGATTATCAACCCCTTTGAGTTGAATTGGTTGTATGGGAAGTAATTTGACAGTCTCCTTGTGACGCCCCCAAAATAGGTATACATCACCCATCTTGAGTCGCCAAATATATGGTGTCGACATCGGGATTTTTGAGTGTCCCTTTTCGTTACTTGTTCTTTGGTGTTCTCATGTTAATGTGAGATTTGTTTGAAAAAACAAGTGAAAAAGGTCTAACATGTATAATGTCAACTATTTTGACTTTAAGAGTCGCCAGTTGGTGTATTTAACTGGTTGCACCAACGCAACCGAAAAAGGTTTACACATTGACCCAGTGATTTGACACTGCTAGACGGGTCTGTGAAACCGAGATTCATTTTGGGTCTGGGGGCTTGATTATGCAGAGGGAAGGTATTAGGCACCCCCCGATATTCGTGTTACCACGGTAACCGCCACTCTTCAAAGAAATTGTTATATGAATGTGTGTGTGTGTGTGTGGATCAATGTGCAATTATTTAGAAGTAGTGTCATACCTCATTCGCACCTATATACATTGGGTTTGAATTTATAGAAAAATTCAATTTTAAACAGGATATAGCAATGACGTTTTGTAAAAGAGGTTTTTCAAACCCTGTGCTCAATAGTAAAGCACAGAATTGATCAACCACCACGAAGCAACTCCATGGGGGATCGAAAATGTAAATATATAAAAGCGGTAATATATATATATATATATATATATATATAAATGGACATGATAAACCGCCACGAAGTAAACTCCAGGAGGGACGAAATGTAAATAAAGCTGTAAAAGTGATCAACTGCCACAAAGTAAACTCCAAGCAGGACGGAATGTAAATAAAGCAGTAAAAGGCCACGAAGTAAACTCCAGGCCTGACAGAAATGTAAATATATATATATGTACAAATATATATATGTATAAAAGCAGTAAACGCACTAGATGTAAATCCAAGCTCATCGGATATGTCCGACAACAATTATATATATGTATATATATATATATAAATGAGTAAACGCACTGGATGTAAAATACAGGCTCATCAGATATGTCTGACAACAGTTATATATATATATATATATATATATATATATATAAAAGCAATTAAACGCACCGGATGTAAAATCCAGGCTCATCAGACAGAGTCTGACCATAGTTTATATATATATATATAAGCAATTAAACGCTGCAGACCGAAGTCTAGGCTCAATCGAGGCATAACTCGATAATGTTAGTCCATATATGAAATATATACATATATAAGTATATATATACAGACAAAAATGAAAACCACGGACCGAAGTCCGGGCAAACGCACACAACACGACTCTCAATGTGTATAACAGTGTGTGCTATATGAGAAGAAGGCTTTAAAGAATACAAGAAGGCTTACACTAGGCTGCCAAAGTAGACTTCTATGACTTTAAATGGATAAACATTTAGCTCCCGCCAAATAAAAGATAGCTATATGTGAGCTAACTAGTGTTTAAAGATGAGGAAACACTCAAAAGATGTGTATGCAGAGTAAAATGGACAGGGCTTCCTCTCCTTTTTCCTTCTCTCTCTCTTCTCAAATGGCTGACCCCAAGGCTCATATTTATAGACGGATGGCCGCAGGTATACCTGCGGCAGCCGCAGTTGTACCTATGGTTGGTCGTGATGTATACGAGCCTCGTGGGTCCCGTCGTCTCGTAATACGTGCACTCATGCACTTTAATGCCCGCTCGAACTTGCAGAACTTCAATTCGAGCATCCGAACGAGGTATATCTGACCTTCTTCGGACCACTTGTGCGAGAGTTACGCAATGACATGGATTAGAGGTTGTACAAAGTCAGGAAGAGGGGTCTATACCCATGGTCTTCAAGCTTCAAATTCTATCCAAAGTACTGCCACGTGTAATAGTCACTCAAGATTGTCAATCCTTGGCTCTTGTGGGACATTGTTGGATGTTTGTATATATGAAGTGTTGAGACGACGCGCAGGTGTTGAAGGAACAAGATGACGTTTGACTCCTCGTCGGGGTTATCGCTGGTTTTAGTTGAAAGTAGACGTTGCTCAGGGTTACAGCTGAGATTGGACTACTTGTTGATATGCCGCAATATCTTCTTGTTGATATGGTAAGATGACGTTTTGACTCCTCACCGGGGTTATCGTCGGTTTAAGCGAAAAGTAGACGTTGCTCAGGGTTACATCTGAGATTGGACTGCTGCTTGTTTGTATGTCTCACTGTCATATGTAGGTATTCCTGTCTGCCCGTTGTTAGTCCTGGGTCTGAGGTATGTGTGCCTCGACAGGATGTCTGGGGTTGAAGCTAATCGCATGTATTTGAAACAAGCATTTTCGGGGTTATCGTCGGAACTGCAATGGCATCCCTTGGGGCTATCACCAAGGATGGGGTTGCTACTCCCAGTGTTGTCTCTAGGACTGGAATTGAACATCGCGGTGTTATCGCCGAGACAGAACTGTCCTCTTCGGTGTTGTTGTCGTTCTTTTGATCTGCATATCTCGGGGTTATATCCGAGATTGGAAATGATACTCCCGGTGTGTGTTCTGGGTTTGAGATAAAGATCCCGGTTTGTGTTCCGGGTTGGAACTGAATATCCGATAGTATCCGGAATAGACGTAAGCTGTCTTTCAGGGTTATCTCTAAAAGACGAATCTACCCTCCTGCAATGTTAGTAATAGGAGTGCAAAAAATTTCGAGTGTCTACAGATGCCCCTCTTTATCATATTTATGCAATGCAAGGCATGGATAAGATAAAGAATACTAGACACTTGAAATGCAAGCAAGGTAAACATGATTCTATATGCAAAAACATGATGCAAATGTATGTAGAATGCATGAATGATTGTCAAGTAATCTTGTTGGATGACAATCAGTGATGGCTTGGACATGCGATCCAAGTCTTCAAGGATGTTGACGTTAGGACTACCACCTAAGTCTTGAATCCTATACACTGGCTTATATTCCATAGAGGTGCCTCTTATGTGGAAGAGATCTGTGGGGATAAAGCTTTGTCAGTTTTGAGGATGTGTTAAACATGTTCCCTCATACTGTCGGAGTTACTGCCAACAGTTGGTTGTTATCATGGTTGTCTGATCTTCGCTGATGTGTGTATCACCGGTTGGACCCCTGCTGGGTGTATTATCAAGGCTGTTTGACCTTCATTGATGTATGTGTCAATGGTAACATTGCGTTGTAACCCCTGCCAGGGATACGTAGCTGAGTTGCTTCGATGGGTTTACTTGCCATCGGCTGACATGAAGTTAAGGTTACTTGACATTCATTGATGTGTGTATCAATGGTTGCATTACGTTGTAACCCTCGTCGGGGATACGTAGATGCTTGAAGGATGTGCGTTGTGACCCCCCGCCGGGGACACATGGATAAGTTGATAACTTTGGCGTTGTAACCCTCGCCGGGGAGGTTTGATATATCATGGTTTTGCGCTGTAACCCCCACCGGGGATGTTTAGGGTTGTGACCCTGCAAATGACGGCATCGAACCTTTGTGGGGTATTGTCGAGCATGGTTTTTGAAGGCTGAGCTCATTGGTATAGTATACCATGCATTCAGGCGAATACCATTGAGACGATTTGACGGAGTTTAACTTCGACCAGATGAGAAACCGGGATTTCGTGTTATTTAGCTCAATCATGCAAACATTTTTATACCTGATTTGACCTTTTTAGCTTATGAGACCTCCTTTGCAACTCTAATTGGAGCGAGTCGGAGGTGTGGGACCCATGTAAGGGGGCCGCAGGTGTACCTACAGGAGCCGCAGGTTAGCCTGCTGCCCGCCGTGCCTATGTATAGGTGGCTGGTTGCTTTCATAAGTCATTTTCAAGTTGCACAGCGAAGGAAATCCGAGAGCTCTTCTTCAGATCTGGTGAGTTCAGGTAACTTTCTACATATTCTGTCACCGTACAAGCGTTCTTCACTATCCTGGTAACGTATGCATATATTTTTTTCCAGTTTTTAACCGTTAAAAAATGACTTATCACATTAATAAGTGGTATTTATACCTACTTATTGAATACCAATTCATGCGAACTATGCCCAGCTCAGGTACATTTTATTGTGTTTTAGTTGCATTTCATGTTATTTTGCATTGCATTTACTTAAAACTCCTTTTGGTGAATAAGTACAAGAATTAGCCTAATTTGGTGGTACTAGAGGGCACGAAGCTAATGGACGCATGAGGCAAGGCAAAAGCTGGGATATGCATGGTTGAGGATTGAGTGGAGCATAGATGGACAAGCATGGGTGGACATAGGACACTTGATGTAAAGAAGTGACAATGCGAGAACCAAACTCGGGGAGAGAACCGAATTCTGTTGTAAGAAGTCGGCGGCGAGATGAGCTTGGAGATCTTGGCGCGCATGACACACCACCCTAACAATGTTACTTCATCGCAAGTTCTTGTGACCATAAGCATGACAAACTTAGAGGACTTGGCGCTGCTTGTGAGAGACCATTTGGACGGTGTAGAACCTTACGCAAGTGAAGTCGCATACCGCCGATTAACGAATACACTAGAGGCGGCAGCGGTCAAGGCGATTCTTTGAGTCATTGATTTATTTTATTTTAATTTTTAATTAAAATGGTTGTAATTGATTAAAACGAGATCTGATTGGTGTCAGACGTATCTTTCATAACTTTTATCATATTTTCATCATAGAAACTAGGGTTCACACTGTGAGGGAGATTCCAACATAGAACGAAGCTGAAACACCTACTCTTCCAATTCTTCTTTGGATTCTCCATCATTATGGATTATTATTATTGTTTTGCTAGATTTTTATGAGGAGTTGAACGTTATCATTGGTTTATATTCAGCAATTGGGTTTGATCGTTCTATCTATCATCTTTTAATTGTTGGTTTGATAATCATGTTTAGCGTTGATCCCATAATGGCTTTTGGTTCAGTCATGAACTAAACTCCATTATGAGATTCTAACGGATTTTAATATGTAGTTTGGTTGCATACTTGAATGTTAGGGATGTTTTGCATATCATATGGGATTTCTATCATGATTGTTTTACATGTATAAATACTTGATCACCATTCGTTTCAGTACTTGTATGAGATTGACAATGAACATGCGAGTATGGATTGTAATCATGATAGCATACGAATATGGGGCTGTTTTATATGGCTTGCGTATTTTATGAACCAGATAGACATATAGTGTTTCACCGTATGAGCTAGAGTAAGGGCTTGTGCTTAAATTCAGTATAATTGCAATTTCACATAGACATATAGTGATTTTGGTTGTATTGATGATTAAATGGAGTCTATCATCTGTGGATGTTGTGTAAGTAGGTTATAGTGCATTGAAAAATGGTTATAACTCTGTTAGTGCTCTTGGCTACTTTCCAGTGATATGTGAACACTTCTTGCATGATAGTGGTGATTAGATGAAATATTAAATGAAGTTAGGATCCCATTATTTCCAGATTTGATTTATTCCATTAATATTCTTATTTTAGTTGTTATTTTCAATTAGTTTAATTCATCAATTATAGTCATTAGTCTAAGCATATGAATATAGTGATTTAATTGATGCATAGTAGTTTAAATTTGACAACTTTCTCTGTGGGATCGATACTCTACTTACTCTGTATTACTTGTTGACACATGTATGCTTGTATGAGTTAGAGCTCTTTTATCAGAACTGAAAAAGAGGCAACACACATGAAATTCACTTAGGCACATAGTAGTGAATATGCATACTGATATGACTTGATAAAAAATATTCAACATAGTAAATGTTAGTATTAAACCATGTTGAACATAATGATGTGAAAAAATTTAACTTTTGAAACAGTCAAATTGGCACCTTTTACTGTCATTTCTTATCCTATCTGAGGACAAATGAGTAAAGGCATAAAGTAAAATAATCCTAGTAATTAGACTACAATTACAGATTGTTACTGTAATGTGATTAATTCATATAGGATGTATAAGACAGTGTACATGTGTGCTACTGAATGGCCACCTAGTCATGCCTATGTGCATGTAGATAGTCCCATTTACAAAGGGGGCTATGGAAAAATTTTCTCAAAATGTAGGCATTGGGTAGTCATGCATTTTTAACTCTACTGTAGATGTATGCTAAAACAATGCATGCATGCATGTAGTCATAGAATGCATTTTGGAAAAGACTCCAGGTAAGAAATTACCACACCATTTCTGAGGTGATTTGGAGACTTGTTGTCCAGATATTATGGATCCGAACCAGGCGAGTAGTTCCCGCAGGACCACTTCTGGTGTACGAAAGAGGGCTTTTGAAGAGCCTCAGCGCCGTTCTGTGAGACAACCTCGTCATTTGGCGGAGGCGGTGATACGTCCTATTCGGGTTGAGGTGCCGAATATCGAGGATGGGGAGGAGGATGCATCGTTCGAGGTTCCTGCTCCAACTGTACGTGTTCCCCGTAGGGAATTGCCAGGTATTCAAGTGGCGAACCCAGATCTTCTGGGTGACTTGAGTAGGCATCCATCACTATACCTGCACATAAATGAGGTATGAAGTTAGATCTTTAATCTTCCTTATTTCCTATTGATGAGGAGTCAAGGAGTCTGATGTTGATCTGCATTTGATATAGGTTCCCGACTTCACACAGCCTCGAGGGAACTGGTTTAGCATCCACTCTATGTATCAGGCCTTGCATGATGACTATAGAGCGATCGTCCATGGCTGGGGATTCGGGAGGTTCTTCTCCATTCTACCCCGTCGCTGTCCCTGGGGTTACCTCAGGGCATTTTCTGAGCGGTTTCACCAGACTCAGTCACTTCATTTGCTGGATTGCGAGGTGATGATGACGCCGATGGATTGGAGGTTTATCACAAGTATGGAGTTTGGAGGGGAGCCGGTATCTTGCACTGCGGATATCACCCCTACTGCCATCAGATCCTTGTTGGGAGTTCCGACGGAGGCGCTCAAGGGCAGGACTATTAGTACAGGTCCTTTGAGCGTAGATGCTATGAGCGAGCTATTGAGTGAGCTCATACCAGATGATGTGAGAGTCAGGGATCGCATTCTTCGGCGATTGTTCCTGATGATCATTAGGGGCTGCTTCATAGCAGATAACTCTTCTACGGTGTCCTTCACTTTTATCAGTGCCACTCGACACGTGGACCGTATAGGAGAGTATGATTGGGGTTCCTATACCTTTGCCTACTTCCTTAGGGGAATGCGCATGCAATCGCAGGGCTTGACTGAGGCGTGGTTAGTATTCTACCCATTTCTGCTGGTGAGTGTTTCTCTTATCTTTTCCCATGTATAGGTTAAGAGTGTTGACTGACAGTAGATGTTTGCCTTTGTGTTGGCAGTTTTGGGCCTATGAGAGGCTCCCTTATTTGCATCCTGTGAGCGTGTTAGGTTTAGACACCTATCCACGAGGACGGAGATGGCATCATTCCACACTTGCAGAGGTCCCTGTTGCTGAGGTTTTCACTCATTATCGCCTACAGCTGGAGTTGTTAACAGCTGATGTCATCACATGGATTCCCTACTCTGGAGAGCATTTGGGAGTTGGATTTAAGATGGGTACCCGACTGGAGTAGAGTACGTCATTTTCACCCGCAGGATTCCTCTCTTTACAGATGGAAGATGGGAGCTCTATTTAGGAGAGTGTGCTATTAGGAGCACCTACTGGGAGAGAGATCGTATGCCGATCTTGCCTCCCCTTTAAGCGTTATTGGCTGCTTCGCGCCACACCGTCATTGACATCCCATTGTTGGGGATTAACGGTTTTACATTGTCAGAGGGCCCCTGTTCTTAGGAGATCTTCCAGCATTGGTGGATCCCTCGTACCATTGGAGCTCAGACCCACGCCACACAGTTTATGGGGGATATGGTTCCAGGATCCATGATGATGACGGATTGGCTAGCCTGTGTCAGAGATCCGACTCATGTGACACAGATTGACAAATTGACTCAGTAGCTAGACCGGTTACATCTTTTCATTCGGCATTTGGGCAGAGATCCTGCAGAGGTAGATACTTTTGATCCTTCCAGCTCTGGCGCTGGTCCCTCAGGTGACCCATATGGTTTTATCAGCGCAGATCCTCCTTTGTATCGGCCTGACATCCCTGTAGATAGAGATCTAGTGACTCAGGAGGAGTTACATCAGGTGGACAGGATCGATGATGTAGACATCAACACTATTAAATTTTTCTGATGTATTTCTTGTTATCTCTTTTGATAGGCCTCTGTTAGCTATTGGGTAGCTTCGCCCCATTTCCCTATATTTTAGATGTACTGAGATGTATTAGATGATGATATACTTAGGAATATATGTACAATTTTCCATTCCCTATATCATATTGCCATCTATTGTATCATGCATGTTGTTATGTTATGCATATATATGTATGTCCATAGATATTCAGCATTGACCCATGGATTGTCTTTTTACGGCTAGCCTGCATGATGTCTTCTTGACGAGTTAGTCAGTATTGATCATACCCCACCATTTGTGGTGGTAGCTGGTATGTGCTCATGGTATGATAGTATATCACCATCAGACATGGTGATCGTAGATGATTTTCTACAGCATACTATGACCCTACTTATGTTTCAGGTTCCTCCAGGATTTGTAGAGGGCATGCTAGAAACCTTTGGAGTGCAGGAGACGGACGGGTATTAGATTTGGGACCCATGAGTTAACTCTACTTTGGAGGAGTATGCACGACGACGATGTTGCTGCTTCTCCCGGACCTTGCGTGCACATGGTGATAGGAGACATGAGCAGACAGTTCATGACCCTCACAGGATTGAGGCACAGAGTGGTACAGGATGAGATTACATCCAGCCACGTTATATCCCAGTGTTTCCTGTTCGACAGGTTTGGCTCTAAGGACAGCTATGCACGGCATTCCGGGGATTTCACCACACCGAAGGATCATTGGCGTTCAGCCAGAGTAGATGTATTGCTTCTATGCGTATTGTCATATGTCTACATGTCGCGGTACATGGATGAGCTAGATATCGGCGTTATCATGGCAGTAGAGAGCTCTCAGGGAGGGTCATACCATCATACCGATGATCATTGCAGAGACCTTGAGGTCAGCTACATACTGCTGGACTTATCCGGTAGGAGTGTTTATAGGTAGTTCACTCATGCTGTATGTGTGGTTTATGTCACACTTGAGACCGATTGGCACATTTAGACATCATGGATTTTGTTTCACCCATGACATAGCCATGATGTACTCCTTCTAGCCTGTGGGGTGTACAGATGCTGCATTTTGGTCAGCTTTCCTGGCAGGGATTGGAGATCCGTTTGCTATATTGCCGTGTTCAGGGCTTAGCTCAGCCTACAGCTTCATTACTCATGCTCCGGACATGGATTATCTCCCTCTGACTGGTTTGAGGGGCATGATCACTTACCACCCATTGGCCATTATGTGTCAGTTTGACTAGTTTTAGGATTTTCATCCTTTTGAGGGGGCAGTGAGTCAGCGCTTCGCATCACACCGTTTATCAGCGGAGGACAGATCCAGGTTGTATGCCTGTTGGGATCAACGAGAGCTGGCTGAGTTTTCTGTTAGTCATCCAGGTTGTTCTGCAGAGTATTCTGCATAGATGAAGATAGAGACTGCATTGGCTGCGGCAGTATCCATAGTGTAGGAGACTGGTTCTGACAATGAGGAGCCTATAGAGGAGGCTGTCATTCCCACCGATGATTTGACTGCTGGGCTGCCAGCATTTATAATGGATTCTCCCACCCCGAGTGCCACTGTTACCCAAAGATATTAAGACAACATTTGGAGCAGAGCTTACATCGATGACCTATGATAGAGATCGAGGCTAGGGCGCGATGTTGTGACTCTTGATGAGAGAGATACTGGCTTTCTGTTAGAGAGGGATGAGGCTAGATCACCGAGGATAAATTGATTGGGGAGCGGGATGCCGCCTTATCTGCTAAGGATGTGGCCATTGCAGATAGCACTTCCATTAGATCCCAGATGACTATCAGTCTTGCCGACATGAGTGCCTACATTGATGAGCATTCCGCCACCATGCAGTTAGCCTCTGATCTGCTATCTCATGTAGATACCCTTGGGCAGGAGCTTGCAGCGTTACCTCCGTCTTCAGAGAGGGATGCTATGTTAGATCTGATAGTCCGCATATATACAGATCTGTAGATAGCTTTGTATTTTCCTGCACAGACTAGCTTAGCCATTTTTGTCATGTACAACACATATGTATATATCAAACAGTATTATATATGGCAGGGAAATATATTTTGATTCACTTCCCTTTTAGTTATGCCTTGATACTTGCTTGATATTTGCCTGTTTCTCCAAGGCCTTGTGATCTTGATGCATTCTGAACTTATCCTTGATAGATGGACATTGAGACGTTGCAAGATCTCTTAGAATGGATCATTGATTTCTGTAAATCCCTACCATCTTTGGTGTCTTGGGACTGGTATCTGTATGAAACAGTGGAGAGGAGGATGATTTCTTCCTCTTTGAGATTGACCGCACCACAGATGGTCGCCAGTACTTCTATTTGTGAGAAGCCTAGTTAATTCCATCTCTTATGGGTTGGTATTGCTCTTTGAGGCACGATCGCAGCTTAGATGGTCACCGAATCTTCTATTTGTGAGAAGAGGTTAGATAATTACATCCCTTTGATCTGAAACCGATGAAATGGGGCAAATTTAAGGTTGATCCCAATACCGTGTGACAAGTATATTTATTCTGGTAGGGGTTAGACTGCACCATGAATGGCTGCCTATGTACTCCTATTGAAGAGGAGATCAAGTCTGCGTAGTTCGAACCTAGTATAGGAGGTTCAACGCTGAATGTGAAAGGCAGATGGGTGTAGAAGTATTTTTGTTGTTTTTGTTATTTTTATGAAGAAAGGGCAGAAATGTTTATGTTGTTTTTTCTTTATTGCGACCGGACCATATAGAATATGGTTGCCTACGTACCCCCGGGTATCAGGGAGATCAGGTCGACGTAGTTCACCCCTTAGGATGAATCGCAGCTGAAGAGAAGCGTAAATCCCATGCGCAGGCTATACTACGGGGAGAGGAAAGTTTAATCCCATAATGGGGATAAACTGCAAGTGTGGAAAAAGTTTGATCCCGTCTTCAGGACAAACTGCAAGCGTAGAAAAAGTTTAATCCAGTCTTCAGGATAAACTGCAGGTGTGAAAGGTTCAATCCCGTCTTCAGGATAACCGAAATTGAGAAAGGTTCAATCCCGTCTTTAGGATAACCGAAATTGTATGAAAGATTTGAAATGAAATGATACCAGGCTGCTAGCTTGAAGTGTATGTTTCCCTGAGGGGCAGAAGAGTGTGTAAAAATGAAAGGGTTCAAAACTGGAATGACTGGTGATTTGAGGATCAAAACCGGGATGTTTGTTTGATGGTAACTTCAAACATAGTACCGTTTCACGGTGTCTGAGTTGATAAGCTGTGGAAATTCATCGCCATCCATTTCCTGCAACCTGAGAGTACCCCCTGTCAATACTTCCTTGACAACAAATGGGCCTTCCTAGTTAGGAGCAAATTTTCCCTTAGATTGATCTTGGTTGTCAACGATCTTCTTCAAAACTAAGTCATGTTGTTTGAATTGCCATAGTCGGACTTTTATGCTGTAGGATCGTGCGATCCTTTGCTGATATAACTGACCATGGAAGATAGTCGCGGTTTGCCTTTCGTCTATTAGAGACAATTGGTGATACATGTCTTGTACCCATTGGTCTTCACCCAACTGAGCATCCATCGATACTTTGAGGGATTCCATTTCCACTTCTATGGGGAGCACTGTTTCCATCCCATAGACTAATGAGTAGGGGGTTGCCCCAGTGGAAACACGCATTAAAGTTCTGTAGGCTAATAAAGTTAGGGGTAAGAGGTTAGGCCATCCTTTGTGATTGGCGGACATTTTCTACATGATCTTTTTGATGCTTTTATTAGCCGCTTCAACAGCACCATTCATCTTTGGTCGGTAGATGATGGAGTTGAGATGTTTTATGTGGAATTTTCTGCATAACTCCTCCATCATTTTGTTGTCGAGGTTCTTAGCATTGTCTGACACAATGACCTCTTGTTGTCCATACCGACAAACAATATTATTTTTGATGAAAGCAATGATGACTTCTTTAGTAACCCTGGGGAAGGAGGCTGCTTCTACCCATTTGGTGAAGTAGTCGATCATGGTGAATATGAATCGATGTCCATTATTGGCTTTGGGCTCGTGGGCCCGATCACATCCATTCCCCACATTGAAAAGGGCCTGGCGAACTCATATTGTGGAGTTCCCTTGGAGGGGCATGGATAACATTCCCATGAATCTGGCATTGATAGCACCTCTTGACGTGATCATCACAGTCAGCTTTGAGTGTAAGCCAATAATGTCCCGTTCTGAGAATTTTCTTGACAAGTAAGGATCCGCTCATGTAAGGGCCACATACTCCACCATGGATCTCATCCATGAGTCGCTGAGCTTGGTCTTTATCCAGACATCTAAGGAGACCTAATCATGCATCTCTTTTGTAGAGTGCATCTCCGCTTAGGTAGAATTTCATAGCAAGTCGATGAATCTGCCTCTTCTCAATTAGGCTCGCCTCAGCGGGTGTAGATCCATCTCGTAGATACTCCTTGATGTGTTGATACCAAGGGTTGTGGATGGGAGGTAGCTCATCCAATACTTCTCCAATGTAATTCCCATAGACTGGGGTTTTCTGTAGAGCAAACGTGATGTTTGGCATGTTTTCCTTGTCAGGTATGTAAACCAAGGAGGCCAACGTTGCTAATGCGTCTGCAAAATCATTCCTATTATGAGGAATGTGTAGAAAGGAGATTTCTTCGAACTCCAAAGCCATCAGTAGAACTTGCCGATGGTAAGGCAGTAAGTGTAATTCTTTGGTTTGATAGATTCCTGTGGATTGCTTGATTACCAATTCGGAATCCCCAAAGACAGTTAACTGCCTTATGCCCATTGAACGGACAAGTTTTAGCCCCATGATACAGCCTTCATACTCAGCTATGTTGTTAGTCTTTGATAAAGCGTAATTTGACTGACGACGGATATCCGCTCCCCATACCAGATATTAAAAGCGCTCCGACTCCGAGCCTTACAATTAACAGCTCCATCAAAATACATTCTCCACGTATGGCATGTATCGTACTGATGTTGTATCTGAACTGTCATTACCCCTTCATTGGGAAAGTATGTTTCTAAGGGTTTGTAATCCCCTGCAGGTGCGACGGCCAGTTGATCCGCAATTCCTTGACCTTTGACAGACTTTTGCATCACGTAGACGATGTCAAATTGCTGTAGGATCAACTGCCATTTGGATAGTCGACAATTCAGTATGGCCTTATTGAACACATACTTGAGAGGATCCACGCGGGATATGAGATGGGTTGTGTGACCATGGAGGTAATGCTATAACCTCATGGAAGCCCATGCTAAAGCACAACAAGTCTTCTCGATCAGAGTGTACATGTGTTCACTGATGCTGAATCTTTTGCTGAGGTAATAGATAGCTCGCTCTTGGCCTCTATTGTCTTTCTGCCCCAGCATACAGCCCATGGCATTGTCATTTATGGAGAGGTACATGAACATAGGAACATCATCCCTGGGAGGTACCAAAACAGGATCGTTAATCAACTGCTCTTTGATTGTAAGGAAGGCTTTTTGACACTCATCGTTTCATTTCATGGAGGAGTTCTTCCTTAATAATTTGAAGATTAGCTCACAGGTTGCTGTGAGTTGCTAAATGAATCTGCTAATGAAGTTGATCCTTCCCAAAAATCCCCGTATTTCTTTCTCTGTCTGAGGAATGGGCATTTCCTTGATGGCCTGGATTTTGGTAGGATCCAGTTCAATACCTTTGTGGCTAACTAGGAAGCCTAGTAACTTGCTTGACTTAACACCAAAGGCGCACTTGGCGGGATTCAACTTCAAGTTGTACTTACGCAACCTGTTGAAAAGCTTTCTAAGATGGTCTAAATGGTCATCCTCCTTCCGGGATTTGACAATGATGTCGTCCACGTAGATCTCTATCTCCTTATGCATTAAATCGTGGAAGAGAGCCATCATAGCTCGCTGGTAGGTTGCCCCGGCGTTGATGAGGCCGAATAACAACCGTTTGTAGCAAAAAGTTCCCCAAGGCGTGATGAAAGTAGTTTTCTCGTGATCTTCCTCAGCGACCATAATTTGATGGTACCCCGCAAAACAATCAGCAAAGGAGTACATGTCGTATTGAGCAGTATTGTCAATAAGAATGTGGATAAAGGGCACGGGAAAGCTATCTTTGAGGCAAGCTTTGTTCAAATCCCGATAATCCACACAGACTCACACCTTTCCCCTGGTTTAGGCACGAGAACAATGTTAGATATCCACTTCAGATATGTAGACACCATGATGATGCCAGCTTGAAATTGTTTCACAATTTCTTCTTTAACCTTTAAACTCCACTCAGGTTTCAATCGCCTGAGCTTTTGCCTTAATAGCTTGAATCCTTCTTTAATGGGAAGGCGATGAAGAACAATGTCAGTTGACAATCCCACCATGTCTTCATGAGACCATGCAAACACATCCTGGAATTGGGTTAACAGTGCAACCATGTCATTTCATTGATTTGTGGTAAGGTCTGAACTAATTTGGATTAGCTTAGGGTTATCTAAGGTTCTAAGATTGAAATGAGTGGTTTGATCGAGATTGGGTTTGGGTTTGTCTGTGACCCATTCCTTAATCTCTTAAGGTGTCTCAATGTCCTCTTGGATATCCATCAAGTTTGAGTCCAACTTTGCATCAAAGTTACAGTCCTTGTGGAGAGAAATCACCTCATCAACAAGTACAGGCACATCTAAATTCAGAGTCCTGAAATAAAATATGCTTTCACTTAATATATGCAACTGTTCGATCATACAAAAGTGTTAGCATGTACTTGATAAAATAACTGCTAATGCTGTAAAGGAAAGCAAGCAATTAAAGTTATCTACAGGGCAGAGGGATTTTTCTACCCATTTTACCCTCGTCGATCAATGCATGGAGTGCTGCTCCAATTGTCGAGGGCAAAGTCCTAAAGGACTGCAGTGATAGAAGGATCGTCAGTGTCCTCCTTTTCCCGAATGATAACTATGACATATGGGCAATCATCGTCTGGGGTGTATCTGTTTGTATGTTCATCATGAACAATGACGCGAATGCCTGCCATCATCAAGGCAAGGTCATGTTTACGTTTCTGTTCCCTTTCTTCTGTCTCGGGATCAGGAATCAGCACCTCTTTAGCTTTGATTAGCACTGGTTTCGGAAACAACATAGCCACAACATGGATTGGAACCTTTACTGGAGATTGTATCAACTCATGAGGTAAAGGTATAGAAAATTTCCGTGCGGCGGAAGCTTGAGGAACCGGCTTGTGCTTATGAGGGTTCCTGTGTTTGGAACTGACATAATAGCCTAGTCTGGCTGTTCCAATTTGACTGGACATCTGGATAGGATGCTTAATACCCTGCTGATCCTTACCAAGCCCTTGTCCAGGTTGATGACCCAATAACATCATCTCTTGAGTGGCTGACATAACCTCGTCAGAAATCTTGGGTACAGGAAGTGGCGCTCCAAGAGAATGGTATTGTGTGTTACTCACTTCCAGAGTATGGAAACTGGCCGGTTCAACTTCTGAATTGAAGTTGATAATTGGTAGAGTTCCTTGTCCAGGACATTCCGGCTCAGCATTGACAGTGACTAGACTGTTGTTGATAATGTATTTGAGTTGTTGATGTAAGGTGGAGGGAACAGCTCCAGCCATGTGTATCCATGGTCTCCCCAATAGCAGTTGTATCCTGAATCTATCTTGAAGACGTGGAAGGATACATTGAATGTATTTGGACCAATCTCAATTGGCAATTCAATCTTTCCGATGGCATTTTATCGAGATCCATCAAAAGCTCGGATGACCGTATGGCTGCTTTGGATCCGATTGAGATTGATATTCATCTTACCCAAGGTGGCATAAGGACAGATATTTAGAGATGAGCCTCCATCTATCAGAACTCCTGCTAGCATATACCCGGAAGACAGCACTACAATGTGCAATGGCTTGCAATGACCGGTCCCTTCGGGCGGTATATCGTCATCAGTGAAGGATATCACATTATTGTTAAAAATGTGATCAACCAAATGTTGAAATTTTTCCACATTCACTGATTTTGGCAAGTAGGCTTCTTCTAAAACCTTTAGTAAGATCTTCGGTTGATCTTCAGAAGAGAAAACCAAGTCCAGTATTGAAGTCAAGCATAGAGCTTCTCGCAAGCTTAAAACCACTTTGGCTTCATTGTGGCCCATAGTATGGAGGAATTTTTCAATCTTCTCCATGGACAATTTCCCCTTTGCTTCGCAAGTAGGCTTGATAACCCGTTAAGGAAGGTACAGTGGATTCTCTTTCGACACTGCAGCAATAGTATGAGACGTGGATCCTTCAGCTTCTCCATAATTCCATGGAACTTTGTGTAAGCTGACAACAGGATGTTATGGTCTGCAAGGTAAAGGAATTGGCTCTAGTGCGGCCACTTTCAAAGGATTGTCAGCTCCTTTGAGTTGAATTGGTCGCATGGGAAATACTTCTACAGTTTCATCATCCACTTCAGATATAACTGCTACTGATCCCTTCCATTGGGTAGGGCATGCATTCCCACCCTTGAGTTTCACAGTGTAATCATCTGCTACTTGCAGGACACCGCTATCAATAAGATTTTGAATGAGATGACAGAGTGCCCAGCATTCTTCTGTGCTGTGACTGCGAGAATGTGAATGATATTGAAACATTTCATCTGGATTGAACCGCCCTGAGCAGGGATTGATTGGAGGGAGAAAGAATGTAATTCTTCCTTCGTTGATCAACATTTGAAGTATCTCCTCCATAGATTGGCCCAAATAGGTAAATTCCCTTTGATTGGCAAAATCCTGACGGGCTTTAGCTCTTGCTCGCTTTGCAACCTTATCCTCCATAGCTTCGCTTTCTGAAGGTGTTGATGGAGCATTCATAACAAATGGAAGGAGATAGGCATGCTCCTGCTGATTAATTGGTGTGTGACTTGATGATGGTGGATCACCAGTTCTGCCAATTGCTCAATTTATTTGCAAAGAGCTTTCATTTTTTGCTCCATGGTAAACTGGAACTTTGCATAATCCCATTTGTCAACACCATCTTTGAAGGGTTGGGATGATTCCCCATTGGAACCTTGTATAGTGCTCCAACTGATTATGTTGACCTCTTCTTCTTTGTGTTGAGGAAGAGGGTTGTCTTGCACATGAGGTTGATCTGGTTTGGTGACCACGATCTCACCGTTGTCTATCAGATCCTGGATCTTGTGTTTCAAGGCCCAACAATCTTGAGTATCATGTCCAAAGGGTGCCCAAGCATGATAAGCACACACTCGAAAGTAGCATTAAACCCCTCCCATTAGGGTTCATGGTGGAAGAAGATGTGTAATTTTCTTCTAAGCAGTCAGAAGAGCAAGAATATTCTCGAGCGAGTCCCCTAAGGGTGTGAACGTTCGAGGTCACTTTACTTCTCCACTTTTAGGCAATGGAGGGTTTGAAGATTGTATTGGAAAAGAGGAGTAGTTTCTCCTCTGCATAGGCATGCTTGGATTGCCTTTTTGTCCTTGCAGTATCAAGGAAACATCCTCCTCTTTCTTTTTATGGACCCTCCGGGGGTTGTTTCCATAAGATCCGGACTGGATGTGCTCAGCAACAGCTTTAAGAGCGGCTAGGTCTTGAATTTTACCGGACTTCAATCCCATTTTAGCCATCTCACCGTGTTTAATCATTTCAGAAAATGGTTTGCCAATACCAGCTAGAACTCTTTCATAGAAAGGAGCTTCCTGTACATCTATAAAAGTCATGACCATTTTCGATTACATTATGGAAGGAATAACTTGAAGCGAAAGAAGCGCCTCCAACTTTGAGCGTACTCTCTAAATGACTCATTAGACTGTTTGACCTTGGTAATTTGGTACCGTTCAGGAGCCATCTGAGATTGAAAACTGTATTGAGTGAGGAAGACGTGAGCCAGCTCTTCCCAACTATGGATCTTAGAGTTGTCTAACGGTATACCATGAGCAGGCTTCTCGGTGGATTTTTTCAAACAATTTGCATTCGAGCTTTTCATTTTCCGCATAAGATCCAAGTTCTCTAATGAACACCTTTAAATGTGTGTAAGGATCCCCTAATCCGTCATACTTTTCAAAATCAGGGGTCTTGAATTTCTCTGGATAATGAACACCAGGAAATATGCAAAGGTCTGCATATGAAACACTGCCATGTGTTCCAATCCCTTTGAGAACGCGAATAGTTTCCTCCATTTGAAGGACCTTCTTCCTGATATCCCCGGCGTCTGGATCTCCTTTGAGATGGGTGCCTTTAGGGTCTTTGTTGGTTGTATCCAACTGATGTTCTGGAATTGTTTTTTCCAGACCTTGAACTCCTCCTTGTGTAGAGGATTTTGTATGTGTAGGTATCTTCGTACCCTGAGTAGACTGGTGTAATTCTTTTAGTAGAACAGCCAAGTCTGTGATTTGTTTACTCAATCCGTCAAATTCTTCTGGAAAGCAGATTAGGCATCGCGAAAGAAGACATGATTGGTTGTAGGCTTGTAGCCTTTTTGGATTTAGAGCGGGTAACAGACCCAATTGCTTCCCTACAAAAGACTTACGTAGTTTAGTCTTAGGGTAATGAAAAATGTTATCATAACATGTCCGTTTTAGGAATTTGTCCTGCAATACCGGTTTGTTAATTGATAACATGTCATGCATGCACAATTATTCTTCATATTTTCCATTACATATGGATGAACATGGAATAAAATTACAAGTAAAGGGTTTTACAAGTAATTGAAAAATGGAAAGCATGAAGAGACTTTCCTTAGCGTTTGGTTTATCAGAGGTTGGCCTATCCTAGGGTTTCTCTCGCGGCTTTTTGGCATGAAGGTTCCCAGATCATCGCAATCTACTCGACGGGAAGTTAATCCGGTCTTTCAACTGGAGCGAATCTGGGTGGTGCCTTTCCTGAGCCCCGGGGAATTATTCCTCCCACGAGTCCAGTAATCAAACACCGATAGGATAGCCTCCTGGTGGAGGGACCACACAACATATATTCACATACAACGTGTCTCACCGTTTATGCAAAATGATGACATGTGCGAAGCACTAATATCACAGATAGATATTTAGTAGTGCAGTTAAGCAATATGCATTCGTACACATTTATCAAAAAATGTAAATGAAACAATCACACACAAGCATATAACAATTTTGAAAAGCTTGTAATAGCGGCTTAAGCCCTCTTACTGGAGTCCCCAGCAGAGTCGCCACCTGTCGATGTCGGGATTTTTGAGTGTCCCTTTTCGTTACTTGTTCTTTGGTGTTCTCATGTTAATGTGAGATTTGTTTGAAAAAACAAGTGAAAAAGGTCCGACATGTATAATGTCGACTATTTTGACTTTAAGAGTCGTCAGTTGGAGTATTTAACTGGTTGCACCAACGCAACTGAAAAAGGTTTGCACATTGACCCAGTGATTTGACACTGCTAGACGGGTCTGTAAAACTGAGATTCATTTTGGGTCCGGGGGCTTGATTATGCGGAGGGAAGGTGTTAGGCACCCCCCGACATCCGTGTTACCACGGTAACCGCCACTCTTCAAAGAAATTGTTATATGAATGTGTGTGTGTGTGTGTGTGTGTGTGTGGATCAATGTGAAATTATATGGAAGTAGTGCTGTACCTCGTTCGCACCTATATACATAGGGTTTGAATTTATAGAAAAATTCAGTTTTAAACAGGATATAGCAATGACGTTTTGCAAAAGAGGTTTTACAAACCCTGTGCTCAATAGTAATTGAGGCCTTTGATACTTCCATTTTATTACTAAATGTTCGGCGTGTTTGCTTTTATTTTTGAGATGCGAAGCATTCTCGAGAAAAAATAATACAAAGACGATCTTAGAACTCCTCACTGGGCATGATGACCATCTAAGGAAATTTGATACATTTGTAAAATAATGTACAGTGCAACTACAATTTGAAAAATGTCTATCATGGGAACCGAATCTAGATTGATGAGATTGAACCTATGATCACATGATTCCTAGGCTCACATGATCTTGCAATTTGTATGGAAAGCGAGAAGCGATTATATATATAAAAGTCAAATATATATATATATATATATATATATATATATCTGAGACTTGATCAACCACCACGAAGCAACTCCATGGGGATCGGAAATGTAAATATATAAAAGCGATATATATATATATATATATATATATATATATATATATATATATATACATATGGACATGATCAATCGCCAATAAGTAAACTCCAAAGTGACTTAAATGTAAATAAAAAGTAGTAAGCGATCAATCGCCACGAAGTAAACTCAAGGCGAGGATGGAATGTAAATAAAGTCTGTAAAAGGCCACGAAATAACTCCGAACGATGAAATGTAAATATATATATATATGTACAAATATATATATAAAGCAATAAACGACTTTGGATGTAAATCCGGGCTCATCTGATATGTCCGATAAAGACAATTATATATATATATAAAAGTAAACGCATTGGATGTAAAATCCGGGCTCATCAAATATGTCGAATAACAGTTATATATAAGTATATATATATATATATATATAAGCAATTAAACGCATGCCGGATGTAAAATCCGGGCTCATCGTAGACATAGTCGACCACCATATATTATATATATATATATATATATATATATATATATATATATATAACAATTAAATTGCATGAATCAAGTATAGGCTCAATCGAGGCATAACTCGATAATGCTAGTCCATATATGAAATATATACATATATAAGTATATATATACGAGACAAAATGAAAACCACGGATCGAAGTCCCGCAAGCACACACAACACGACTCTCAATGTGTATAACGATTGTGTGCTATATGAGAAGAAGACTTTATAGAATCTGAGAAGGCTTACGTTGGGTTTGTCAAAGTAGACTTCTATGACTTTAAATGGATAAACACTCGGCTCACTTGGGATAAAAGATAGCTATATGTGAGCTAACTAGTGTTTAAAGATGAGGAAACACTCAAAAGATGTGTATGCAGAGTAAAATGGATGGGGCTTCCTCGCTTTTTCCTCTCTCTCTTCTCAAATGGTGACCCCAAGGCTCATATTTATAGAGCGGATGGTCAGCAGGTATACTGCTGCAGTAGCCTGATTATACATGTACATTTGGTCGTGATGCATCCGAGCCTCATGGTCCCATCGTCTCGTAAAGACGTGCACTCATGCAATTGTAATGTCCGCTTCGAACTTGCAGAACTTCAATCCAAGCATCCGAACGAGGTATATCCGACCTTCTTCGCATGGGCCAGCTTGTGCCGAGAGTTACGTAATGACATGGATTAGAGGTTGTACGAAGTCAGGAAGAGGGGTCTATGCCCATGGTCTTCAAGCTTCAAATTCTACCCAAAGTACTGCCACACGTAATAGTCACTCGGGATTGTCATTCCTCGGTTCTTGTGGGACATTGTTGGATGTATGTATGTATGAAGTGTTGAGACGGCGTGCCATTGTCGAAGGAACAAGATGATGTTTTACTCCTTGCCCGGGTTATCGCCGGTTTAAGTTGAAAGTAGACGTTGCTCAGGGTTACAGCTGAGATTGGACTACTTGTTGGTATTCCGCAATATCATCTTGTTGATGTGGTAAGATGACGTTTTGACTCCTCACCGGGGTTATCACCGGTTTAAGCGGAAAGCAGACGTTGCTTAGGGTTACATCTGAGATTGGACTGCTGCTTGTTTATATGTCTCACTGTCATCTGTAGGTATTCCTGTCTGCCCGTTGTTAGTCCCGGGTCTGAGGTATGTGTGCCTCGACAGGATGTCTGGGGTTGAAGCTGATCGCATGTATTTGAAACAAGCATTTTCGGAGTTATCGCCGGAACTACAATGGTATCCCTTGGGGCTATCACCAAGGATGGGGTTGCTACTCCCAGTGTTGTCTCTGGGACTAGAATTAAACGTCACAGTGTTATCGCCGAGACAAAACTGTCCTCTCCGATGTTATTGCCGATCTTTTGATCTGCATATCTCGGGGTTATCTCCGAGATTGGAAATGATACTCCTGCTGTGTGTTCCGGGTTTGAGATGAAGATCCCGATTTGTGTTCCGGGTTGGAAAGACGTAAGCTATCTTTCAGGGTTATCTCCAAAAGACGAATCTACCCTCCTGCAATGTTAGTAATAGGAGTGCAGAAAATTTTGAGTGTCTACACATGGTACAAAATACAATAAAAAACTTAATTATACAACTGTCGTGTAAAATACGACAAACATATGCTATGAGTTTCAATACAAATATTGTCATCTAGACAATATCCACACTCAATGGAGTCCTCATTACATTTATTGTCACACTATTTAACAGAATAGTGAGGACTACTAATGCTATCATCTGGACCGTCACTCCGTTCCCTAACTAGTCCCGGCTATGTTCTCATTTCCTGAAGAGAACAATGAAAGCAAAAGGGTGAGCTCAACTAGCCCTGTAAGAAATATTATGACTAAGATAATGCAAAATAAATTATCGTTAGCCTTTAACAGTGTTAAACTGATAAAACATAACAAACATCAAGTTTAACTACAGCGGAACAAGCAATCCATTAAAAGTGTCAAGTAGAGAATAAAATCTACTATCTTTTATGATTTAAAAGGTTTTTCATCACTTTTATCGTTGAGACTCAGCTTAATAAATAATCCACATCTTCCCTGCACTACGGCCAAGGATATTCATTAGTATCACAACCACAAATTTTCCATGCACTACGGGCCAAGGATATTCGTGTATTCATCAATGGTCATGATCATGCCAATAACTGTCCATCAATGCACTACGGGCCAATGAGGACTTTTACCACATCATTTCTAACATTACGGTCATGATTATACCGAATAATCCCTAGTCATAATCATACCAAGTCCATCTATGCCCTACAAGCCACAGATGAATTTCAACATAATATAAACTTAAGGATATGATGACAATGATATACGAATTCAATAAAACAAGTTCAAGAATTAATTTATCTATGAACTAATAACGTCCAAATTGTCAACATGATACTTCTTTGTAGAGTAAAATTCAAGAATGCTCGTAAGAATATTTCCATGAAAAGATTTGGATGAAGTTGAATATCAAGGATATTCCACTAATTTCATGGAATATGAAGTCAAAACTTTAACCAACTTAGTATAATAAAGAATGGAATAACAAAAGAAATCACCAAGCATGCGATAGATCGCGATGCAAAGTTATTCCAATGTAATAATAAATAATGGAACTGTGTCACGCAGAACGCGCAGCATGTGATATTCCAATGTAATAATAAATAACGGAACCGGTCATGCGTAAACGCACAAATGTGAGGATGTTCAATGTAATAATAAATAACGAAACCGAAGTCGCGCGTAAAAACACAGGCGGGATGTTCCAATGAATAATAAAGAATGGAATAATGTAAGAATTTCACCATGTATGTGGTATCAGATGCATGATAAAGTTATTCCAACATAATAATAAAGAATGGAATAACAGAAGTTCTCTTCATGAAGATGAAAGAAAGAAATAATACCCCTTACGAGTACAACAAATAATATCCCTTACCTTAGAAAGAAACTGGATACTAGAGTAAAGAGGTAGCAGACTTCTATTCTTCTTTCTCGCTAAAATTACTCTCTATAATAATTGCTCTATAGATTGAGTGAATTGGTGAAGAATGATAAAGAAATGAGCTTCTATTTATAGGAAAATGTAGTTTCGATAATTGCACGTTTTGGGGCTCAGAATATTACAGTATAATACCTTCCTCTTTTCCTTTATTTTTAATTTAGTCATGCAAGTATTATCAAACTTGCACCACCTCCCCTAATAGTAAATAATGTGATTCAATAGTAAATCATGTGAATCAATAGTTCTAGACATGTGAAAATACGAATTACAGTATAGTACTTCCATCTATAGCTCCATTTTTAACTTAGTCATGCAAGTATTATCAATCTTGCACCAACTCCCCTAATAGTAACAAGAATGTGAATCAATAGTACACACATGTGAACAAATAATTATAATCATGTAAATTAATAGCAATCAATTGCTCATTTATCCGGTTAATTACCCGATTGGTCAATATAACTTCCAGACATCAATTATTATTGAAATAAATGTCGATTTCCACTAACACTAATACTCCCAACACAATGGAACTATTTTTATCAACAATATAAATTTTGAAATTTCAAAGTTTGACTTTTCCCAAAATGTCAACTGTTGACTTTTTGACCAAATAGTTAACCCCAGAAAATTTTGTGTTTATAGTATATTTTTACTAATTTCATCGTTCCGGACTCAAATATCACATCCGCGTCTCCAAATTCAACTCCGAACTCAACTTCGATTTTTAATAACTTTCATCATTAATATTATAACTCACAATATTTAACAACCAGGTCGTTCCCAGGAAAGAGGGGGCTTTCCAATAAGGATTTCTCCCTATTGGCCCGCAATTAGCTGACCAAACCTCTCCTTGACAGAACTTCTAGATATTATAAATATTGCAATTTAATAATATGAATAACTTTGTCGTCTCAATTATTAATTTAATAATATAACATCTTATGCAGATGATACTATGATAATAATTGAATCAATAATATGAGAGATATGATGCAGCAATTACTATAGCAATAATTGAGTATAACTGAGTGACTTCTTACGTAAGCATCAATAATCAATACTGGTGTGCTACTATGCAACCACGCCAGACATATCGTACTTTTACTACTTAGTAGTTCAACGGTTTTAACAAACAAAAACTTCCGTCGTTATTTTCATAAAAATATTTTTGTCATTTTCTCAATCCGACAATAATTTCATTGTGGGGTCCACCAATGATTGTGTCGTCGTGCGAATATTCCCCGACCAATCGAATATTATAAAACAACTTGCGTACTTTGCAAAATTTGTAAATACTACCCACAACTATAACATTATATCAAATTCATTCTATAATATTCAAAAATGATATTTATAGAAAAATCATCTTTATTAAAAAGTTGGGGTCTTACAACCTCCCCTTCTTATGAAATTTCACCCTCGAAATTAGGGTACGTACCTGGTATGTCGAAGAGATGAGGATACCTTGACTTCATTTCATATTCTAACTCTTAAGGTATAACCTTTGAGTGTCGAATGTGATCCTTCTTATCCAAGATTTTAACATGTATCTCCTCATACGTTAAATCTTCTGCTATCTCGTCTAGTTCTAATTCAGTAATGTGGTTCGGGTCATCCACATATTTAAGTAACATCGATACGTGAAAAATGTTATGAACACACGACATACTTGGTGGTAAAATGAGTCTATAGGCCACAGTTCCTACTCAATCGAGGATTTCAAATGGGCCAATAAAATCGAGGGTTAAGATATCCTCTCTTCATCGACTCTTACTTCTAGAATAACGCCCTCTTAAACCTTCTTCTTCACATTCATCGGATTCGGGTGTGTAGCTTGAGCGACTTTAACTTTATCGATTAAAGTCGATTCTACTCGTATATTTGTTATCTTCACGTGGGTCCCTAGAGTCTTTAACTCTATCTTCATTATTTGTAAGTTATACGAAATGGGTTTTTATGTTAACGACATCGCACTCGTAAACGTATACGATCTTCTACTCAACGCGTCGGCTACCACGTTTCGCTCTTCCATAATGATATTGAATGGTATAGTCGTAGTCTTCAACAGCTCGAGCCAGCATCTTTGGCGCATATTACGTTTGTTTTGGGTGAAGAGAATATTTAAGGGTTTAAGAAATGGGTTTTGTACTGGGGTCAATACAAAATTCGATTTCACGCTCTAGGGGTAGGCTAAGAAGTCCTTCAGGAATACATTAGGAAATTTATTAACAATAGAAATATCATTCAAAACTATGACTATCATCCAAGACTTGGATAGTACGTCACATTGATACCTATCAACTTGCCATCGTCATTCATGGCATCGCCTACAGAAAGTCTAGCTTCAGTGCATTCCACACAAGAAAGTCAACAACGAAAGGATCGGGGCTCTTTACTTATAGCTTGATATGACAATAATTGACTTTAGTGGTTTGGTTGCTTGAATTCACATAACAGGTTGGTTAGGAATATGAAAGCTAACAACCTTACAAAAAGCATGATGAGTAGTTAACCAATCGATTCTTAAAATCACATCAAAGGCAAGTATTTTCAAAGAGATAAGATCGACAGGTAATGTGAAAGTGTCGATTTGAATCAAACAAGATTTATAAACAGTTGGAGTTAACGAAGGTTTCTCTTAACAAAGTTTCAACCGATAAGTTAAAGTCTAATTTCTCCTAAGTTAAATTTAAACGTTGAGCGCAAGCAAGAGAGATAAAAGAATGGGTAGAACCGGTATCTAATAAGGTATAGACTTTGCAAAAATTTATAATTAACTAACCCGTGCTAACTTCGTTCGGGTTACTCACTTTTTGAGGAGTCACGAAAAAATGCTCTCCCTTGCACTACCGGCTTTAACTTTTCTGGGACGACCTTTGGTGCCTCCTTCCCAACTGGACTTGTCTTCGGTGAATGACAAAATAGGGCTAGGTGACCTTCTCTTCCACAATTGTAACACGCTTTGGACGGCATCGCACAGTTTGGACTGATGTGTCCCTCCCCTCCGCATTTGAAGCATATGATAGGTGGTCGTTCTCCTTCCTTAACAACGGGTGATGGTGCTGATGTCTTTCCATCATTATTGAATCTCCTCTTCTTGAAATGTCCATTATTATTGTTTTGGCCATGATTACCACCAAAGTGGTTATCATTTCTGGCATGTTGATTCCCTCCACGCTTATTGTCACCGCTTCGATGACTGGTATCACTAGTATTATCATTTTGTCGGCTGCTCTCTTTTGGTTGGGTTGACTCATTATCGCGCTCCAATAACTGAGCCCTATTAACAACATCTGAATACAAACACAATTTATGAGAGATAAGATATTGACGTATCTCGGGTTTCAAACCTTTTAGAAATATTCGCGTTATTCTCTCTTCATTATCAACCAAATGGAATGCAAATCGGGACAACTCGGCAAACTTGGCTTCGTACTGCGACACGATCATGTTGTTCTGCTTCAGCTTGATGAACTCTACCTCTTTCATGTGACGAATACTTTCGGGAAAGTACTTGTCGTTGAACAATTCTTAGAACTTCTCCCAAGTCATCTTCAGTGCGGCAGGTTGAGTATGCTTTACAAATTCCCACCAGTAATCTGCCTCTGCTCACAACATGAAGGTGGCAAAAGCGAACCTTTTGCTCCTTGGAGCATCCCAAGACATCAAATATCTTGCAGATCTGCTTTATCCACGTCTCCGCCTTAAGTGGTTATGGCTCTCCAAAAAACTCAGGTGGTCCCAGTTCCTTGAACTGCTTAGCGGTGACCGTCCGAGAGTTGCCAGTGTTTCCACCTGCATTTTGGACAGGAGCCGCTCTCGCTTGATGTTAAATGAATTGCTTAAAGCCTCTGAACATTCCATCGTTCATCATTTGGTCAGTGTTGTTGTTTGCATGAGGATTGTCGCCTTCCTGATGCACATTATCCTGATTATTGATTTGTGGTGACTCAACGGTCTCCTGTGCTCCATTGCTATTCTCAACATTCTCAGATGTCATTTTCAAATACTGCCACAAAACAAGGGTTAATTAACATATCACATATTATCCATATACTCTGACCGACCAATTAAATACCAAATAATCTTAGGTAGGTCATACTAGCGAAAGAATTCCCCGTCTCTCCCCTCCTAGTTCTTATCTCACATCTCAGCCAAGGATCATATCCCTAAGCTTTGATACCAACTGTGACGCCCCCAAAATAGGTATACATCACCCATCTTGAGTCGCCAAATACATGGTACAAAATACAATAAAAAACTTAATTATACAACTGTCGTGTAAAATACGACAAACATATGCTATGAGTTTCAATAAAATATTGTCATCTAGAAAATATCCACACTCAATGGAGTCCTCATTACATTTATTGTCACACTATTTAATAGAATAGTAAGGACTACTAATGCTATCATCTGGACCATCACTCCGTTCCCCAACTAGTCCCGGCTACGTTCCCATTTCCTAAAGAGAACAATGAAAGCAAAAGGGTGAGCTCAACTAGCCCGGTAAGAAATATTATAACTAAGATAATGAAGAATAAATTATCGTTAGCCTTCAACAGTGTTAAACTGATAAAACATAACAAACATCAAGTTTAACTGCAGCAGAACAAGCAATCCATTAAAAGAGTCAAGTAGAGAATAAAATCTACTATCTTTTATGATTTAAAAGGATTTTCATCACTTTTATCGCTGAGACTCAGCTTAATAAATAATCCACATCTTCCTTACACTACGGCCAAGGATATTCATTAGTATCACAACCACAAATTATCCATGCACTACGGGCCAAGGATATTCGTGTATTCATCAATGGTCATGATCATGCCAACAACTGTCCATCAATGCACTACGGGCCAATGAGGACTTTTACAACATCATTTGTAACATTACGGTCATGATTATACTGAATAATCCCTGGTCATAATCATACCAAGTCCATCTATGCCCTACAGGCCACAGATGGCTTTCAACATAATATAAACATGAGGATGATGACAATGATATACGAATTCAATAAAACAAGTTCAAGAATTAATTTATCTATGAACTAATAACGTCCAAATTGTAAACATGATACTTCTTTGTAGAGTAAAATTCAAGAATGCTCAGAAGAATATTTCCATGAAAAGATACTGGACGAAGCGCAAATATCAAGGATATTCCACTAATTTCATGGAGTATAGAAGTCAAAACTTTAACCAACTGAGTATAATAAAGAATAGAACAACAAAAGAAATCACCAAGCATGCGATGGATCAGACAACAAAGTTATTCCAATGTAATAATAAATAATGGACGGTCAGTACACGAACGCACGCATGTGATATTCCAAAAGAATAATAAACAACGGAACCAAAAGTCATGCATAACGCACAAATAGAATGTTCCAATGTAATAATAAATAACAAAACTAGGTCATGCGTAAAAAGCTACGCGAGCGAGGATGTTCCAATGTAATAATAAAGAATGGAATAATGAGAAGAATTTTACCATGTATGCAGATTGCAGATGTATAAAAGTTATTCCAACATAATAATAAAGAATGGAATAACAGAAGTTCTCTTCATGAAGACGAAAGAAAGAAATAATACCCCTTACGAGTACAACAAATAATATCCCTTACCTTAGAAAGAAACTGGATACTAGAGTAGAGAGGTAGCAGACTTCTATTCTTCTTTCTCTATAAAATTATTCTCTATAATAATTGCTCTATAGCTTGAGTGAATTGGTGAAGAATGATGAAGAAATGAGCTTCTATTTATAGGAAAATATAGTTTCGATAATTGCACGTTTTGGGGCTCAGAATATTACAGTATAATACCTTCCTCTTTTCCTTTATTTTTAATTTAGTCATGCAAGTATTATCAAACTTGCACCACCTCCCCTAATAGTAAATAATGTGATTCAATAGTAAATCATGTGAATCAATAGTTCTGTATATGTGAAAATATGAATTACAAATATAGTACTTCCATCTATAGCTCCATTTTAACTTAGTCATGCAAGTATTATCAATCTTGCACCAACTCCCCTAATAGTAACAAGAATGTGAATCAATAGTACACACATGTGAACAAATAATTATAATCATGTAAATTAATAGAAATCAATTGCTCATTTATCTGGTTAATTACCCGATTGGTCAATATAACTTCCAGACATCAATTATTATTGAAATAAATGTCGATTTCCACTAACACTAATACTCCCAACACAATGAAACTATTTTTATCAACAATATAAATTTTGAAATTTCAAAGTTTGACTTTTCCCAAAATGTCAATCTGTTGATTTTTTTGACCAAATAGTTAACCCCAGAAAATTTTGTGTTTATAGTATATTTTTACTAATTTCATCGTTCCGGACTCAAATATCACATCCGCATCTCCAAATTCAACTTCGAACTCAACTTCAATTTTTAATAACTTTCATCATTAATATTATAACTCACAATATTTAACAACTAGGTCGTTCCCAGGAAAGAGGGGGCTTTCCAATAAGGATTTCTCCCTATTGGCGCGCAATTAGGTAACCATACCTCTCCTTGACAGAACTTCTAACATTGTAAATATTGCAATTTAATAATATGAATAACTTTTTCGTCTCAATTATTGATTTAATAATATAACATCTTATGCAGATGATACTGTGACAATAATTGAATCAATAATATGAGAGAGATATGATGCAGCAATTACTGTAGCAATAATTGAGTATAACTGAGTGACTTCTTACGTAAGCATCAATAATCAATACAGTGTGTTGTTATGCAACCACGCGTATTACTATACTTTTACTACCGAGTAGTTCAACAGTTTTAACAGTAAAACTTCCGTCGTTATTTTCATAAAAATATTTTTGTCATTTTCTCAATCTGACAATAATTTCGTTGTGGGGTCCACCAATGATTGTGTCGTCGTACGAATATCCCTGTTAAAACGAATATTCCCCGACCAATCGAATATTATAAAACAACTTGCATACTTTGCAAAATTTATAAATACTACCCACAACTATAACATTATATCAAATTCATTCTATAATATTCAAAAATGATATTTATAGAAAAATCATCTTTATTAAAAAGTTGGGGTCTTACACTCATCATCCACTTCGGATATAACTACTACTAATCCCTTCCATTTAGTAGGACATCCATTCCCACCCTTGAGTTTCACAGTGTAATCATCTACTATTTGCAGGACACTGCTATCAATAAGATTCTGAATGAAATGGCGGAGTGCCCAACATTCTTCTGTGTTGTGATCCCGAGAATGTGAATGATATTGACACACTTCATCAGAATTGAACTGTCCTAAGCGGGGATTGATTGGAGGCAGAAGGAAGGTAATTCTTCCTTCGTTGATCAACATTTGCAGTATTTCCTCTATAGATTGGCCAAGATAGGTAACCTTATCCTCCATAGCTTCGCTTTCTGAAGGTGGTGATAGAACATTCATAACAAATGGAAGGAGATAGGTATGCTCCTGCCTGATTAATTGGCGTGTGACTTGATGCTAGTGGGTCACCAGTTCTGCTAATTGCTCAATTTGTATGCAAGGAGCTTTCATTATTCGCTCCATAGTAAACTAGAACTTTGCATAATCCCATCTGTTAACACCGTCTTTGAGGGTTTGGGATGATTCACCATTAGAATTGGAACTCTGTCCAGTGGTCCAACTGATCATGTTGACCTCTTCTTCTTTGTGTTGAGGAAGAGGGTTGTCTTGCACATGAGGTTGATCTGGTTTGGTGACCACGATCTCACCGTTGTCTATTAAATCTTGGATCTTGTGTTTCAAGGCACAACAATCTTGAGTATCATGTCCAGGTGCTCCGGCATGATAAGCACACTTCCGAGTAGCATTAAAACCCCTCCCATTAGGGTTGGCTGGTGGAAGAAGATGTGTAATTTTCTTCTGACTAGTCAGAAGAGTAAGAATATTCTCGAGCGAATCCCCTGAGGGTGTGAACGTTCGAGGGCGCTTTGCATCTCCACTTTTAGGCAATGGAGGGTTTGAAGATTGTGCTTGAAAAGGGGAGTAATTTTTCCTTTATATAGGCATGCTTTGATTGCCTTTTTGACCTTGTAGTATCAAGAAAACATCATCCTCTTTCTTTTTATGGACCCTCTGGGGGTTGTTTTCATAAGATTCGGACTGGATGTGCTCAGCAACAGCTTTAAGAGCGGCTAGGTCTTGAATTTTACCCGACTTCAATCCCATTTTAGCCATTTCTCCATGCTTGATCATTTCAGAGAATGGTTTGCCAATACCAGCTAAGACTCTCTCATAGAAAGGAGCTTCATGTACATCTATGAATGTCATGACCATTTCTGATTCCGTCATGGAAGGAATAACTTGAGCAGCAAGGCGCCTCCACCTTTGAACATACTCTCTGAAAGACTCATTAGATTGTTTCTTGACCTTGTAAATTTGGTACAGGTCAGGAGCCATCTGAGATTGAAAACTGTATTGAGTGAGGAAGGCGTGAGCCAGCTCTTCTCAGCTATGGATCTTTTAGTTGTCTAATCTGGTATACCATGAGCGGGCTTCTCCAGTCAGACTTTTCTGAAACAGCTGCATTCTAAGCTTTTCATTTTCCACGTAAGACCCAAGTTCTCCAATGAACACTTTCAAATGTGTATAAGGATCCCCTAATCCATCATACTTTTCGAAATCAGGGGTTTTGAATTTCTCTGGATAATGAACACCAGGGAAGATGCAAAGGTCTGCATATGAAACACTTCCATGTGTTCCAATCCCTTTGAGAACACGGATAGTTTCTTCCATTTGGAGTACTTTCTTCTTGATATCACCGGTGTCTGGAACTCCTTTGAGATGGGTGTTTTCAGGGTTATTGTTGGTCGTATCCAACGGAGGTTCTAGATTTATTTTATCTAGACCTTGTGTTCCTCCTTGTGCAGAGGATTCTGTATGTGGAGGCATCTTTGTACCCTGAGTGGACTGATGCAATTCTTTAAGCAAAACAACCAAATTTGTGATTTGCTGACTTAATCCGTCAAATTCTTCACGAGAAACAGGATTAGACTGGTCAAACGAAGACATGATTGTTTGTAGGCTCGTGGCCTTTTTGGATTTTGAGAGAGTAACATGCCTAATGATTTCCCTACAAAAGACTTATGTAGTTTAGTCTTAGGGTAATGTAAATGTTATCATAACATGTCCATTTTAGGAATATTGTCCTGCAAAACCGGGTGTTAATTGATAACATGCATGCACAGATAATGTTCATATTTTCCATTACATAAAGATGATCATGGAATAAAATTACAAGTAAATGCTTTTACAAGTAATTAAAAATGGAAAGCATGAAGAGACTTTCCTCCGTGTTTGGTTTATCAGAGGTTGACCTATCTTAGGGTTTCTCTCACGGCTTTTTGGCATGAAGGTTACCAGATCATCGCAATCTACTTGACGGGAAATTAATCCGGTCTTTCAACTAGAGCGAATCTGGGTGGTGCCTTTCCTGAGCCCCGTTGGAATTATTCTTCCTACGAGTCCAGTAATCAAACACCGACAGGATAGCCTCCTGATGGAGGAACCACACAACATACATTCACATACAATGTGTCTCACCGTTTATGAAAATGATGATATGTGCGAAGCACTAATATCATAGATAGATATAGTATAGTGCAGTAAGTAAAATGCATTCGTACACATTCATCATAAATGTAAATGCAGCATTCACACACAAGCATACAACAGTTTTGAAAAGCTTGTAATAGCGGCTTAAGCCCTCTTACTGGAGTCCCCAGCAGAGTCGCCACCTGTCGACGTCGAGATTTTTTAGTGTCCCTTTTCGTTACTTGTTCTTTGGTGTTCTCATGTTAATGTGAGATTTGTTTGAAAAAACAAGTAAAAAAGGTCCGACGTGTATAATGTAGACAATTTGACTTTATGAGTCGCAGTTGGTGTATTTAACTGGTTGCACCAATGCAACCGAAAAAGGTTTGTACATTGACCTAGTGATGTGGCAATCGCTAAGCAGATGTCTGTGGAAACCGAGATTCATTTGGGTCCGGGGCTTGATTATGCATAGGGAAGTCTGTTAGGCACTTCTCGACATCCGTGTTGTTTACGGTGGACCGCCACTTTTCAAAGAAACTGTTATATGAATGTGTGTGTGTGTGTGTGTGTGGATCAATGTGCAATTATTTGGAAGTAGTGCTACACCTCGTTCGTACCTATATACAAAGGGTTTGAATTTATAGAAAAATTCAGTTTTACACAAGATATAGCAATGAAGTTTTATAAAAAGAGGTTTTTCAAACCCTGTGCTCAATAGTAATTGAGGCCTTTGATACTTCCATTTTATTATTAAATGTTCAACTTGTTTGCTTTTATTTTCGAGAAGCGAAACATCTTCAAGAAAATAATATACAGCAGTACCGAACTCCTCATGGGCATGACAGTCATCCAAGGAAATTCAGACACTGTAAAATAATGTACAAGTTGCTCACAGCTGAAAAAGGTCCATCATGGGGCTAGAATCTAGATTCAAGAATCAATCTGTGATCACATGATTCTAGGCTCATATGAATCTGCAGTTTATACGAGTAAAGCGAAGCGATTATATATATAAAAGTCTGTAAATATATATATATGAGACTTGATCAACTACCACGAAGCAACTCTATGGGGATCGGAAATGTAAATATATAAAAGCGATAAATATATATATAAATGGATGATGATCAACCACCATGAAGTAAACTCAAGGGTGGGACGAAATGTAAATAAAGTCAGAAGTTTATCATGCGCCATAAGTAAACTCCAGACAGATTTAAATGTAAATAAAGTCAGTAAAAGGCCACGAAGTAAACTCTGTGCCCGACAGTAAATGTATATATATATATATATATATATATATATATATATAAAAGCAAAGAACGCACTTAGGATGTAAATCTAGGCCCATCGGATATGTCCGAAAACAATTATATATATAAGTGTGTATATATATATATATAAAAGAAGGTAAATGCTCAGGATGTAAAATCCGGGCTCATCGAGATATGTTTGACAACAATTATATATATATATATATATATATATATATATATATATATATATATATATATATATATATATATAAGTAAACGCTCTAGACATAAGTCTAGGCTCAATCGAGACATAACTCGATAATGTTAGTCCATATATAAAATATATACATATATAAGTATATATATACAGACAAAAATGAAAACCACGGACCGAAGTCTGGGCAAACGCGCACAACACGACTCTCAATGTATATAACAGTGTGTGCTAATATGAGAAGAAGGCTTTATAGAATGTGAAAAGGCTTACAGTGGGCTACCAATGTAGACTTCTATGACTCTATATGGATAAACACTCAGCTCCCGCCGGATAAAAAGATACCTATATGTGAGCTTACAGATGTTTAGAGAGGAGGAAATACTCAATATGGGTGTGTACAGAGTAAATAAGACAGGGCTTCCTCGCCTTTCTCTCTCCTTCTCTCCCTTCAAATGGTTGACCCCAAGGTCTATATTTATAGACTGATGGTCGCAGGTGTCCCTGCGGCTGGTCGAGGTGTCCCCGGGCTTCACGGGTCCAGTCGTCTCGAAGTACATGCACTCGTGCACTGTAATGCCCGCTCAAAATTGCAGAACTTCAATCCGAGCATCCGAACGAGGTATATGTGACCTTCTTCATACTGCTTGTGTCGAAAGTTACGCAATGACATGGATTAGAGGTTGTACGAAGTCAGGAAGAGGGGTCCATGCCCATGGTCTTCAAGCTTCAAATTCTATCCAAGGTACTGCCACGCGTAATAGTCACTCGGGATTGTAACTCCTCGGTTCTTGTGGGACATCGTTGGATGTATGTATGTATGAAGTGTTGAAACGATGCGCAGGTGTTGAAGGGGAAAGATGACGTTTGACTCTTCGCCGGGGTTATCGCCGGTTTGAGTTGAAAGCAGATGTTGCTCAGGGTTACATCTGAGATTGGACTACTTGTTTGTATGCCGCAATGTCATCTTGTGAGAGTGCATGTCTGCCCGGTGTTAGCTCCGGGTCTGAGGTATGAGTGCCTCGGCAGGAGGTCTGAGCTTGAAGCTAGTGGCATGTATTTGAAACAAGCATTTCCAGAGTTATCGCCGGAACTGCAACAGCACTCCTTGGGGTTATGGCCAAGGACGAAACTCAGGGTTATCTCCGAGGTTGGAAATGATCCTTCCGATGTGTGTTCCAGGTTTGGAAATGATGTTCCCGGTGTGTGTCCCGGGTTTTGGGATTGACTTTTGGTAGTATCCAGAATGGATGTAAGCTGTCTTCCAAGGTTATCTCCAAAAGACTTAATCGCCCTCCCGCAATGTTGTTAATAAAGTGCAAGTGCGAGAAAATTTTGAGTGTCTATAATATATATATATATATATATATATATATATATATATATATATATATATATAAACACATGCCTTTTGAAAATCTACTCCACCCGTGATAATTCCAAAACTCCCCCCCTCCCCCGACATTCATTTTTCAATATGTGGGCCCCCACCTATTATTATATAAATATATACCAAATAACTTTCTACCGATTATTTTGAAAATTGAGTAAATAGGGGTCCATAAAATGAGCAAAATTTACATAAATACTTCATAAAAATCACCTCAATATTTTTAACTACATTTATTCATCATTATTATAACTCGCAATATTTAACAACCAAGTCGTTCCCAGGAAAGAGGGGGTTTCCAATAAGGATTTCTCCCTATTGGCACGCAATTAGGTGACCAAACCTCTCCTCGACAGAACTTCTAGACATTGTCAATATTGTAGATAATAATATAAATAATTTTGTCATCTTAATTATTGATTTAATAATATAAAATATTATGCAGATGATACTGTGACAATAATTGAATCAATAATATGAAAGATATGATGTAGCAATTACTATAACAATAATTGAGTATAACTGAGTGACTTCTTACGTAAGCATCAATAATCAATACCGTGTGCTACTATGCAACCACACGTATTACTGTACTTTTAACACCGGTTATTTCAACAGTTAACGGTAAAACTTCCGCCGTTATTTTCATAAAAAGATATTTCTGTCATTTTCTCATTCCGACAATAATTTCGTTGTTGGGTCCACCAATAATTGTGTCGTCGTACGACTATTCCCTGCTAAAAGAATATTCCCCGACCAATCGAATATTTTATAACAACTTGCTTACTTTGCAAAATTTATAAATATTACCCATAACTATAACATTATAACAAATTCGAACCTTAATATTCAAAAATGATATTTATAGAAAAAATCATCTTTATTCATAAAAGTTGGGGTCTTACATGATGTTCCCCTGTTCACGTACCTATCCATTAATGACAATGCCATGGGCTGCATGCTGGGATAAAAAGACAATAGAGGCTAAGAGCGAGCTATCTACTACCTCAGTAAAAAATTCAGCAGCAGTGAACACAGGTACACTCTGATTGAGAAAACTTGTTGTGCTTTAGCATGGGCTTCCATGAGGTTACAGAATTACCTTCATGGTCAGACAACCCATCTAATATCCCGCATGGATCCTCTCAAGTACGTGTTCAGTAAACCCATATTAAATTGTCGGCTGTTGATGAGTAGGTTTTTAACCTATGATTTATATTTATTTAGCTTGTTATATTGTTAGTTTTTTGATTGCTTTATGTTACTTTTGATGGGTTTTGTGCTTGTTGTAGGATAATCAGTAAGCTTATCAAAATGTTAGCATTTGAAGGATTTTCAAGCAATTATGGACATTCTGACTTCTTAGCGTGGGGAGTGTTGTGGTGCTGAGTAAAGCGGCGTGGGCGTATATTGCATGGTTTTTCATCGGGTACAATAAGCGGCCGCTACCGTCTGAGAGAGTATATTATATGGCGCTGAAGCGTATTGTTATTCTGAGGATTCGAAATGGGCAAGATTAGTTATGTGCTGGAAGATGGGCATTGTTGGGAGCTATAAATCCTTTTTGTAATATGATTATAATAGGTTTGTATTATGGTTGTTATTTTATGCTTTTGGGAGTCTTTGACTAATGACTTGTTGGTTTCGAAAAGGATTTGGACTTCTATTAGAATTTCTTTGTGATGAGTAAGAGTTGGATTAGAATTGGTGGTGTGGAGCTGAAGTGAGAAAAATTTATGCTGTGTTGAAGGGAAAAAATATCATCATAATTGAGACATTTTTTGGGAACAAGATTGAAGAACAAGAGCTTGGAGGAACGAAGAAGAGGAGAATTTTCACAAAGATTGCAGAATTGAAGGACGAGAAGGTGGTGTATTACTATTCTCCTTTAATTTCAATTTCTGTAATTGTGATGACGTTTTCTTTTATTTATTCAGTATTTAATTCATTTATTATATATGAACTAATTTACTTTTTAGGCTTATGATGGATCCTTCAGTGAAACAATCACTAGTACAAAACAGTAAATGGACAACACTTAAACAATAACGTTTTTATAAAAAATGTTGTGGTATTTTTTTTCATAACGCTTTTTAACAAAATATTGTAGATACATATGAAAAAATATTATGTATTTATAAGGGCAATTTTTAATTTTAAATAGATAATGTTTTTTAAAAAAAAATGTTATCTATTTCAAAAACACAAGCTTTTTAAATGGAGCGAAAGTGAAAAGTTAAAATTAAAAACCCTTCCTTGCCTCCGAGCAAATGAAATACTCCGCGAACAAGCCCTATCCCATACCACCACTCTTGGAAGAAAAATTAATTCCTTTTTTTTTCAGATCGAAAATGGTGAAAAAAGCTCTCTTTGGTCCACCGCTCCCCCGCCACCGCCGTCACCCAGCCCAGCCCAACTCACAATCATTTTTCTAGAAACTAGGGCTTGTTTTCCATTAATTGCACTAGTAATCATAAAATTGTTGTCTTTATTTTGCTTTTCACTTGTCGTTGATCCCTGCGCGATTGATCGATTAGAAGAAACTAAAGATTCAGAAATGGCGGGAGGGAATTTCATTGCCTACATCTTCGTTTCTTACGTCGTTAACGAGCTTGTTGTTGAAACCCTTGCAAATAGGTATGTATATACTCATATATTCTCTCTCCGTTTCTCTTTTTGTATGTTATTTTATTCTTTAAGACGATTATCTGTTTTCATTTGCTGTAAATTTTGTTCAGTGATTATAGCTTTTCTGGCCGTTGGGACTAAATGATTCCAGATGAGCTTGTTCCCTTCCAGCTATGGAAGTTTGAGAAATAGCTGATTTTTTATTTTTTTTTATGATAAATATTTTCTGCTTCTGATTGATGCGGTCATTCTTATACTGTATCCATATTTCTATGGGTCTAAAGTAATCCGTGTAACAGAATGAAAGGGGTTAACGGTTGTAGAGATTGTTATCATAACATCTATGTGTGGACATTTGTAACATCTGAAATTTACATGTATATTTATCTTTTGCCTGTAATGCCTAAATGCTTGTCCTAAGAAACCTAGAACACCAAATATTTAGGGATTGAACCTGTTTAGCTCATTTTATGTTTTTACTAGGTTGGATTGAATTGACTAATGCTTTCATGATCTCATTTATTCATGTAATGACTTTAATTGGTTGAAACATGGCTTTATAGGCAATAAAAGGTTAAAAGGTTAATAATTCGTTTTTTTTTTATTTTTTGATGGTTGCTCAGCCCTGCATTCCAGAGATTTGCAGTGAGAACATCAAAGAGGATGGAGGATATTTCCAATATGGGTTTGTTTTGTTTCCATTCAGTAGTTGTTATCTTTCTTTTCTCCTGCTTAAGGTTCAGACCAATGTTTCTGGATAACTGTTTTTTTTTCTGTAGCTGTGAAGAAGAGACAAGAAATTGTCGAGCAAATGAAGGATATATCAAAGAACTTTGAGGTTAGATATTATTATTGATCATGATAATTTTTAACTGTTATGACTGGTCTAATCTGACTTTATTTCTTCTCTTTGCTACAGCCTCCGAAAGGTCACTAATGCTTGGTGTTGTGGATTGGGGTTTCCTGGGTTTATCCACCTAATAGTGATGAGGAGAAAGAGATGCTTAGTTGATTTTTTATCCTTATTGTAATTCTCAGGTCTGTGTGAGGGTGGATGTGCTGCAATTGTGGATTCAGGGACATCCTTTCTAGCTGGTCCAACCGTACGCGTGCACTCAGGAGGATTCATCGATTCAGGCTCTGTTTGTATAGTGGATCTCAATATTCAAGGTGAAGTTTTCATTATTATTGCTATTTTTTTACCTTTTACTGGTAGGAGGATGAGTACTTTATTTATTGTCATCTGTGCAGTCCTATAATTGAAACGGTGATTGAAGGTCAAAACATGGGGAACTTACAAACTGATGAGAATGTTGTATGTAGTACCTGTGAGGCAATCGTAATCCGATTATAAATTAATTGCATCTTGTTGTAATCCGATTATAAATTAGTATGTATAAGTAAAAGCTGGTTCTTGCCTACATCCATGTGGAGTAATTGATAGCACTAATTAATTGCATATGTGTGCAGAGGCTGCCACGGAGTTTGCGATTTCCCTCATTCAAGCTTTGGTGATTAACAATTCAAAAGTCATATCAGAACTACACCATCTTGTTGATGCACTGGCAAAGGTTGAAAAGAGGACATGTACTGATTCTTCTTCCTAGTTAAATCGCTGAAAAGTGAGTGTATCTATTTGCCCAAACATGAAATTGTTGATCTGTTAAGGAAAAGATAAAATGACAAAACGTATATAGACTTTCAATTTGTAGGTTGTTTAAAAAGTTTTACATGATGTTTAAGGGTGACCATACCTCCCCCCTACACTCGGGAAAAAGTGAAAGAGCATAAAAGTTTATATATCAGTATATTTTACTTGAAAGGTGAAAAGAGGACATCTGCTGATTTTTCTTATCCCCAATCTGGTCGGTCTTAGAAATTACAGCTTGCGAGGAGTTGTACATGATCTCAGCAGAATATCAACCCTTCACTATTTGTAAGTTTGAGTTTGAACTTCAGGGTCATTCGATCTATATTGTTCAGTTGTCAGGAACTCTTCTAGCATTTATTTCCTTTTATTCTCTGGCTAGTTGTTTGTTTTTATCTAATCTGTTACTAGATTGGGATGTTACAGAGATCTCAGCTGGAACCAGCTCACTGGATCCATACCATCAAATAAGCTTTCTAACAGTATGACAACTATTTACGTACATGACATACTAAGAAACCTAGATGTTACGTGTACGATATATATGTATTTCCTTTCCGTTGCTTCCTTTTACTATATTACTAGTACTGAATGCTAAGGAATTCATTTTTGTTAATGACTGTCTTATGCAATGTCCTGTCATTTAACCTTCTTAATGGATAAATTCCAAGAAGTTTCTCAAATATTGCCTCTCTCCAGATACTATGAGGACCTTCAATCTGTATAATATTATTTTCCTACTAAACAATTTAATTGTTGTTAAATACTTTAAAACTGATGCTCTTGGAAATTGAGATAAGATGTTCTTCTTAGACTCCTCAAGGGTTGATAGTGATTCTCTTCGATTAAGTAGCAATTCTACTGGACAACACTTTGCTATCCATTGCATGCATATTTAATAAAGGGTGTAAACGGTTTGTTACAGGTCAGTTGAAAATAATAATTTGAGTGGTTCTATCCCTGCTAATATATGGCAGAACAAGTCAGGTACATCATATCTGAACAGGACTGAGGCTGCAAATGTTGAAAAAATTATGACGACTTTCTTAAAGAGTGGTGTAGTTCCTAGTCAGGTATATTTTTATTGAGCTTTTGTACTTTTTACTTTTCGTTGAGGGCTTCTGCACCTTAATGTGATAGTTTTATTACTCTATTTATCTTAGAGATTAATAGGGATTATAACACCATATGAAGGGCAGCGTGCATATATTGCCAACTATATGTCGAGAAATGGCGCTCTGCAACAACTTTACAAAGAAATTGAGGTAATCTTTAAATCCTCCTTGCTGCTGGTAAATACATTTCACTGTTGGTATCTTCTATTTGTAGTGAATCAATTATTTTTGGTATATGTTGTGATTCAGAGGTTACAACAGCTTTGCGTATTACTGATGGAGCACTTGTTGTGGTTGATTGCATTGAAGGTGTATGTGTCCAAACAGAAACTGTTCTCAGACAAGCCCATGGAGAAAGGATTCGACCTGTCTTGACTGTGAACAAGATGGACAGGTGTTTCCTGGAGCAATTTGATTTCTTAATGCAGAGTTATTTTGTCTTCTCAAAATTTGATTATTTTTTTGGTTTTTACATTGACATAAATGTTTCTTTTCAGGATCAGATTCATTTCTAGTTTCTACAGTGCTATGTAACATGTTCATTTATATTTATATTGAAAAGTGATTTTGAGATGCATATATGGATAGTTTGGTATATATTTTGTGGATGTAGTAATTTGAAATTGTAAATGAATGGTATTATTGGGATGTATTTTGAATGGTTGATACATTTTGGCTTTAAATTTAAATGAGAATTTAGACCCTTTAGCTATATATCATGGCATTAGCATATTGCAAGTGCATTGGTAATGTAGCTGAATCATAACTTTTTTTTCTTTTTTTTTATCTACAATATTTTAAAAATGTTTTCTAAATGTGCCTAAACGTTGTTTGATACATTAAACTATAACATTTTTAGCCAGAAAACGTTGTGGAATCATATTTTCTACAACGTTTTCAAGCATCTGTTAATTTATGAAAAACAAATCTACAACGGTTTTTCTTAAAAAATGTTGTATAATGTATCTAACTATAACATTTTAAAAACGTTGTGTAAGGGTGTCAAATAGATGACACCCTTAACCACGACGTTTTTCTGATTGAAATCACAATGTTTTTTTTCGCGTTATCTATATACTGTTTTGTAGTAGTGAATGGTTTTGTAACTTTGATTTCCAGTTTAATAAACTATTATCCAGTTTATCTATATTAATTTGAGCTAGTATTTATGAATTGTCTGATCAACAATTCTTTGTGGATTTGTATGAATTCGAGAGAGGAAGTACGAATCTAGACTTAGTTAATATAACATGTGTTCTTGAATTTTGTGAATGAACAGAATCTTGATGAATGTTAAGGTAGAGATATGCTTGACATCGCATGTAATCGGATAGAGAACTTAATCTTAAACCTTCTTTAATTATAATTTACATAGAGATATAGTGAGTTAGTTGATTAAGGTGTTTAACTTGTTTCTATCTAATTTGTGGATTTGAGTTAATACGGTATTAGTGCATCGAGAGGTGGCTAGTGCTACATTAGTGTTCTTGATTAATAAACTGGAATAGTGAATTGAATTGGAATAAAGGTGTAAAAATCAGAGTGAAGCTTAAGGTGAAATCGTAAGCCTAATTCTCCAATAATTGTTTGAAATTTCAGTTTTTAATATTTGTGTTTGATTTGTGATCTTATACTTATTAATAATTTAGTTTTTATAATTTTAATCATTGATTTTGATAGTTTAATAAAATTAGGATTAATAGGAAATTGATAATTATGAGGTTAAATTCTTACTTAATTGTCTCGTGGGAAAGATATTTTACTTATTATTATATTACTTGTTGACCACGATACTTGCATGTCGTAAATGCGTAATTAGATTTTACCCAACACCGCCCGGATGGCGTTGATTCTACAAACAATTTGACATCGCTTCTACGTGGATTTAAAAAGTCCATTATAGGTCAAGGAATTGCAGATCAATCGTCACCGCACCTTCGTGGGATTTGAGACCCTTAGAAACATACTTTTTCGATGAAGGGGTAATGACAAGGCAAAGAACACCATCGATCTTATACACATCACCATGAAAATGTATTTTGATAGAGTCATTAACATGGAAGGTTCCGGAACTAGAAGCAGTTCTAGTATGCAGTGCAGGGGAAGCGAGATATCCGTCGGCCGTCAAATTGCGATTTATCGGCACCAACAACATAGCCGAGTATGAAAGGGTCAGATCATGGGACTCAAACTTGCCCAATCAATGGGTATCAGGCGGTTAACTGTTTTTGGAGATTCAGAATTGGTAATCAGACATACCACAGGAATCTATCACACTAAAGAGCTACATTTGCTGCCTTACCATCAACAAGTTATACAGATGGCTACGGAGTTTGAAGAAATATCCTTCCTCCACATTCCTAGGAATAGGAATGATTTTGCGGATGCGCTAGCAACTTTGGCCTCCTTGATCAACATATATGACAAGGAAAACATGTCAAGCATCCCATTTGCCCTACAAAAGGCTCCAGCCCATGAAAATTACATTGGAGAAGTATCGGATGAGCTACCTCCCATCCAACACCCTTGGTATCAACATATCAAGGAGTACTTGTAAGATGGATCTACACCCGCTGAGGCGAGTCCAACTGAAAGAAGGCGGATCCATCGACTGGCTATAAAATTTTACCTGAGCGGAGATGCATTCTACAAAAGAGATGCAGGACTAGGTCTCCTTAGATGTCTGGACAAGGACCAAGCTCAGAGGCTCATGGATGAAATCCATGGTGGAGTATGTGGCCCACACATGAGCGGCCCTCTACTCGTTAAAAAGATCCTCAGAACAAGGCACTACTGGCTCTCGCTTAAAGCTGACAATGATGATCACGTCAAGAGGTGCTATCAATGCCAAATTCATGGGAATGTTATCCACGCCCCTCCGAGGGAGCTCCACAACATGAGTTCACCTTAGCCCTTCTCAATGTGGGGAATGGACGTGATCAGGCCCATCGAGCGCAAAGCTAGTACTGGGCATCGGTTTATATTCACCATGATCGGCTACTTCACCAAATGGGTAGAAGCAGCCTCCTTCCCCAGGGTTACCAAAGAAGTCATCATTGCTTTCATCAGAAACAATGTCAGTTGTCGATATGGACAACCAGAGGTAATTGTATCAGACAATGCTAAGAACCTCAACAACAAAATGATGGAGGAGTTTTGCAGTAAATTCCACATCAAACACCTTAATCCGTCATCTACCGTCCAAAGATGAATGGTGCTGTTGAAGCGGCTAATAAGAACATCAAGAAGATCATGCAAAAGATGTCCTCCAATCATAAAGGATGGCCTGACCTCTTGCCTCTGACTCTGTTAGCCTATAGAACTTCAATGCATACTTCCACTGGGGCAACCCCCTACTCATTAACCTATGGGATGGAAGCAGTGCTCCCCATGGAAGTGGAAATGGAATTCCTCAGAGTGTTGATTGACGCTCAGCTGGATGAAGACCAATGGTTACAAGACATATATCACCAATTATCTCTAATAGATGAAAGGCAAAGTGATGCTATCTTCCATGGTTAGTTATACCAACAAAGGATTGCCAGATCCTATAATAGAAAAGTCCAGTTACGGCAGTTTAAACAACATGACTTGGTTTTGAAGAAGATCATTGACAACCAAGATCAATCGAAGGGAAAATTTGCTCCAAACTGGGAAGGCCCATTTATTGTCAAGGAGGTATTGACGGGAGGTGCTCTCGACACACGTGAAATGGATGGCGATGAATTTCCACAATTTCATCAATTCGCAGACATCGTGAAAGCGGTACTATGTCTGAAGTTACCATCAAGCAAACATCCTGGTTTTGGATCACCAGATCACCAGTCATTTTAGGTTTTCTAACCCTTATTACACACAACCTTTCTTCATACCCATCTGCCCCATTAGGAAAACACACTATTCAAGCCAACAGCCTGGTTTTCAGATCATCAGATCTTTCACTTCACATTATACAGCTTCGGTTATCCCACCAGGGATTGAACCCTCCCCCTGCAGTTTGTCTTGAACATGGGATCAAACTTTTTCGGCTGTAAATCGTCCTGAACATGGGGCGAACTACGTCGACCTGATCTCCCCGACACCTGGGAGTACGTAGGCAACCATTTTATATGGCCCGGACGCAATAAAAGAAAAACAACAAAAACATTTCTACACCCTTCTCTACAAAAACAAAAATAACAAAAACATTCCTACACTTTCTACCCCTTCAAATACAGCATTGAACCTCTTACACAAGGTTCGAACTACGCAGACCTGATCTTCTCTTCAATAGGAGTACGTAGATAGCCATTTATGGTTCGGTCTTACCCCTACCAAAACAAATACTTGTCAACTGTACTGGGATCAAACTTCAATCCACCACATTTCATTGACTTCAGACCAAAGGGATGGAACTACCTGGCCACCCCATAAATGGGAGAGTTAGCGACCATCTAAGTTGCGATTGAGTCCTCGAAGAGCAACACCAATCCATAAGAGATGGAACTAGTTGGGCTCCTCTTAAATAGGAGTACTGGCGACCATCTGTGGTGCGGTCAATCTCAAAGAGGAAAGCCACACTTCTTTCCACATCTACATACAGAAACCAGTCCCAAGACATCAAAGAAGGTAGGGATACACACAGATCAATGATCCATTCTAAAAGATCCTGCGACGTCTCAATGTCCATCCATCAAGGATGAGTTCAGAATACATCAAGATCACAATCCCTGAAGAAGCAGGCAAATATCAAGCAAGTAGAAAGGCACAACTAAAGGGAAGTGAATCAAAATATATTTCCCTGCCATATATAATGTTGTTTGATATATACAATATGAACTGTGTGACATCCCCAAAATAGGTATACAACACCCATTCTGAGTCGCCAAATACATGGTACAGAAAGCAAACTCCAACTTCAATAATACAATTGTCATGCAAAATACGATAACACATACTGTGAGTTTAAATACAAATATTGTCATCTAGACAATATCCTCACCCAAATAAGTCCTCATTATAATTATTCATACACTATTTTACAGAAATAGTGAGGATTGCTAAAACATCTTTCTAGAACCATCACTCCATACCCCGACTAGATCCTGCTATGTTGTCACCTCCTGCGAAGAAAAATAGAACAAAAAGGAAAAGGGTGAACTCAACTAGCCCAGTAAAGAATATTATGACTAAGATAATATACAACAAATTATCATTAGTCTTCAACAGGGAAAAATCTGATAAAGTATAATAGACAACAAGTTTTAGATCAACAACTGCAGCGGAAACAGAAATCCATTAGAAGAGTCAAGTAGAGAATGAGTTCTACTATCTTCTAAGATTTAAAAGTCCATCATCAATATTTTATCCCTGTAACAATAATCAATATACATCTTTAATCAAATATTCATCTTTGCACTGTGGTCAAAGATATTCATTTATATCACCGGTTGGTCATGTTCATCTCAACACTGCATCATCATCGCACTACGGCCAAAGATATTCACCAATTAATCATTCATCTTTGCACTACAGCCAAAGATATTGATAATATCATCATTTAGGGACCTGAGGATGATGAAAAATATTTTAAAAAAAACGAATCCAAAGGTGAGATGGAAGGACAAATATTAGGATTCAGACATACGGTTTATCCAAGATCAATAATACTCCATAATAACCAATTTTGAAGCGTAATTCAAAATAATGATCAAAACATGGATACAATCAAAGATAGTAACCATAAAAGACATCTGGGACGAAAAAGAGAAAATTTCATTTTTCAGTGATAGTGTCGTATTCGTGAATAGTTCCGTATACGTGAATAGTGCCGTATACGTGAATAGTAATCCCGACACAAAAAGGTAGAAATTCCACAATAAAATCCATACCAATATTTTGGTATAATAATATTGAAAGAATAACATCATTACAAAAAAAAATATCATCCTTTACCTCAAAATAACGGTACTTCTGATCGGAATATCGGATATAAAGCCGAAGGAAACTTGTACCGAACAGCAACTCTCAAAATATCAAAATACTCACAAAAATACGCTCGATAATCTAGAGAGAAAGAAAACTTGTTTTTGGTGTGATTTTCAATTCTAACCTAAGCGTATATTTATAGGAAAATGTTAGAACGCCAAAGGAGACTAAATTAATAAAAAATTATTATTTCTTTTCTTCCATTCTATACACACCTTATTCAAAGCCAGCCATCTTTGAAGAAAAATAGCAGCCCATGTGTATTCAACACCAACCCAAAAGTGGGTCCCACCCATAATTTAATAAAAATCATTTTATTTTTTGAAACTTCAACAATTCATAGAAATAGCCCGTTTATCAGAAAAATACGAATTTTATGTCCATTCCACACGAAATCGAATTATCTACAACTTTGTAGCTTTAAGTTTTTCCAAATTTCAAACAGAAAGTATCCGAAATCCTTAAACGGATGATTTTTAATACTTCCACTTCGACAAAATACTGATAAAACACCTCAGCATTAATTCCTTCATTAATAACCACGTAAAATAAATAAATTCATCATTTATATCCACATCAAATAAATATTTCCTTATCATATAAATCAATAATTAATTATTCACAAATAATATTACAGAATCACAATTATGACAACCAAGCAGTTCCCAGGAAAGATGGGGCTTTTCAATAAGGATTTCTCCTTACTGGCGCGCAATTAGGTGACCAAACCTCTCCTTAACAGAACTTTCTAGACATTGCCAATAATGCTAGCTAATAATATTATTCAAATAATATGAATTATTGATCTGATAATGGAAAATACTGTGCAATGACAATTATTGAAATAACAATAATATAAACTATCAACGCAGCAATTATTGAATCAATAAAATAAAATATTGAACAGTAACTACTGTAACAATTATGGAGTAGTGCCTTCTTACGTACGAATCAATAATTCAACAATATTTGTGCAATACTGCAAAGTGTCTTGTGCCACCACACGTATTCTTGTATTTTAACCACCGGTATTCCAACGATTGTTTAATAACATAATAATTACTGTTATTATTTATAAAAACTCATACTTTGTCGTTTTCCTTCATCCAATAGTTTTTCCATTATGGGGCCCAAATGGGCTACTTGTGGCAGTGCATGCGAATATTCCCTGACAACAAGAATATTCCACGACCAAACGAATATTCCCAAGCGTAAAATGAATATTTTATAATCACTTGCTTATTTTGCAAAATTTGCACATTTCACCCATAACCAAAGTATTATATCAAATTAACACCTTATTAATTTAGAATAATGAATAGAGGAAAAATTCAATTTTATTTATAATAAGTTGGGGTCTTACAACCTCCCCTCTTTATAAAATTTTGTCCTCGAAATTGACGTACGTACCTGGTGTTTCGAACAGGTGAGGGTACCTGGCTTTCATTTCTGATTCCAACTCCCAGGTCATTTCCTCAATAGCATGGTTCTTCCACAAAACCTTAACTTGTGGTATAACCTTGGTGCGTAGGACATGCTCTTTCCTATCCAAGATCTTAACATGTACCTCCTCATACGTTAAATTTTCGGCTATCTCGTCTGGTTCTAACTCAATAATGTGGTTCTGGTCTTTCACATATTTACGAAGCATAGATATGTGAAAAACATTATGAACACGAGACATGTTTGGAGGTAATGCGAGTGTATAGGCCACATTTCTTATTCGGTCAAGAATCTCAAATGGACCAACAAATCTTGGATTGAGCTTTCCTCTCTTTCCAAATCTTGTAACTCCCTTCCATGGAGCAACACGTAACAATACATGATCCCCAATATTAATTTCCACGTCCTTTCGATGAAGATCAACATAACTTTTTTGTCGATCTTGTGAGGTTTGAATACTTTGTCGAATCATTTGAATTTTTTCTGTAGTCATGCGTACCAACTTTGGTCCCAACAAAGTTGCTTCACCCACCTCGTCCCAGCATACTGGAGAACGACACTTTCGTCCATACAACGCCTCAAATGGAGCCATGCCTATACTTGCTTTATAACTGTTGTTATAGGAGAATTCCACCAGTGGCAAGTACTTATCCCAACTTCCTTTGAAATCTAGGACACGAGTCTTAATAGATCTTCAAGGGTTTGAATAGTCCTCTCGATTGTCCGTCTGGTTTGAGGATGGTATGCTGAAGCCAGAATAAATAAATCCGTGCCCATAGCTTTTCTCGCAAGCTAACCCAAAATCGTGAAGTGAATCTTGGGTCACAATCCAAAACAATGGATCTTGGCATGCCATGCAATCTCACAATCTCATTCACGTACATACAAGCAAGGCGTTCAAGGAATAAGTCTCACGACGGCAAGAAATGAAATGAGAGACTTGGTTAATCTATCAACAATAACCCAAATCGCATCTATGCCTTGAGAAACTTTGGGAAGACACAGAATGAAATCCATGGTAATGTGTTCCCACTTCCATTTCGGAATCTCAAGTGGTTGCAATGGACCTTTTGGCACTTGATGCTCCGTCTTTACACGTTGACAAGTTAAACACCTCGAGATAAACTCCGCGATCTCTCTCTTCATATTGTTCCACCAAATTGTATGTCGAATATCATGATACATTTTGGTACTCCCAGGATGGATTGCAAACGGGGTGTTGTGTGCCTCCATTGTGACGCCCCCAAAATAGGTATACATCACCCATCTTGAGTTGCTAAATATATGGTACTAAATTCAAATACAACTTGATTATACAACAGTCGTGTAAAATAGGACAAAATACATACTGTGAGTTTTAATACAAATATTGTCATCTAGACAGTATCCACACTCAATTTAGTCATCATTACATTTATTATCACACTATTTAACAGAATAGTGTGGACTACTAAGACACCATCTCGGACCATCACTCCGTTCCTCGACTAGTCCCGGCTATGTTCTCATTTCCTGAAGAGGACAGTGAAAGAAAGGGTGAGCTCAACTAGCCCAGTAAGAAATATTATGACTAAGATAATGCAGAATTAATTATCATTAGTCCTCAACAGTGTTAAACTGATAAAATACAATAGACATCAAGTTTAACTGCAGTGGAACATGCAATCCATTAAAAGAGTCAAGTAGAGAATAAAATCTACTATCTTTTATGATTTAAAAAGGTTTTTCATCACTTTTATCGTTGAAACTTAGCTTAATAAATTATCCACATCATCCCTGCACTATGGCCAAGGATATTTATTAGGGTCACGACCACAAATTATCCATGCACTACGGGCCAAGGATATTTGTGTATTCATCAATAGTCATGATTATGCTAACAACTGTCCATCAATGCACTTCGGGCCAATGAGGACTTTTACCACATCATTTGTAACATTATGGTCATGATTACACCGAATAATCCCTGGTCATAATCATACCAAGTCCATCTATGCACTACAGGCTACATATGACTTTCAAAAATAATATAAAAATGAGGATGATGACAATGATATAACAATTCAATAAAACAAGTTCAAGAATTAATTTATTCAGGAACTAATAACGTCCAAATTGTTAACATGATACTTCTTTGTAAAGTAAAATTCAAGAATGCTCAGAAGAATATTTCCATGAAAAGATACTGGATGAAGCGTAAATATCAAGAATTTTCCACTAATTTCATGGAGTGTAGAAGTCAAAACTTTAACCAACTGAGTATAATAAAGAATGGAATAACAAAAGAAATCACCATGCATGCGGTATCAGCATAGGCAGGTTATTCTATCGAATAATAAATAATGGAACCGGTCGAGCGTAAATAATGTCTGCAAGCGGGATATTCCAACAAAATAATAAAGAATGGAATACAACAGAAATCACCATGCATGCGGTACTTCGCATAGACAGGTTATTCCAACAGAATACTAAATGATGGAACCAGGTCAGGTGAAATTCACACCAACAGGATGTTCCAACAGAATAATAAAGATAGAACCAGTCCAAACGTAAAGCACGCATGAGGATATTCAACGAGAATAATAAAAAGGCGGAACCAGTCTAGAAGCGTAAAGCATGCACGAGGATATTCAATAGAATAATAAAGAATGGAATCTGAGAAAAATTTCACCAAGTATAGGGTAGCCCGTGATATACTGAGTTATTCAAATGTAATAATAAAGATGGAATAATAGAAGTTCTCTTCATGAATACAAAAGAAATAATACCCCTTACCGTAAAAGAAACTTGATATCGGAGTAGTGAAGTAGCAGAATACTTTTCTTCTTTCTCTCTATAGTTTCTCTCTCTATAGTTTCTCTCTCTAGAGTTTATGTGAATTCGTAATAAATAATGAAGGAATGAGCTTCTATTTATAGAAGAATGGAATGAATAGTAACCAATCCATGAACGGTCCAGATTGATTTACTTTAATTGGACGGTCTATATTTAAAGCAAAATCTTTTAAATAAAATATAATATATTCTATTTATAATCTAATAAAACGAATAACTTTTAAAAAGATTTTACTATGCAAACACTATTCAAGCACTATGCAAACACTATGCATAATAAAATATAATATATTCTAATTATTATCTAATAAAATAGATAACTTTATATAAGTATACTGTTTTATATAAAAAGATTTTACTATTAGCCTAATAAAACGAATAACTTTATAAAAGTATTACTTTTATATAAAAAGTTTTTCTGTTTTTTATGTTAATAATCTGAATAAAACAAAACGTCATCATCATTATTATTATTCACACTATTAATCGACCAGGTCGTTCCCAGGAAAGAGGGGGCTTTCCAATAAGGATTTCTCCCTATTGGTGCGCAATTAGGTGACCAAACCTCTCATTGGCAGAACTTCTAGACATCGTTAATAATGCAAATAATAATATTAACAACTTTGTCATCTCAATTATTGATTTAATAACATATAAAATATCGACAATAATTGAATCAAACTGAGTGACTTCTCACATAAGCATTAATAATCAATACTGCAGTGTACTATGCAACCACGCCAGACATATTCTTTGTACTTTACTACCGAAAGTAGTTCAACAAAGATTATCAACGGTAAACATTCCGTCGTTATTTTCATAAAAATATTTTTATCGTTTTCTCAATCCGACAATAATTCTGTTGTGGGGTCCACCAATGATTGTGCCGTCGTACGAATATTCCCTGACCAATCGAATATTATATAACAACTTGCGTACTTTGCAAAATTTATAAATATTACCCACAACTATAACATTATATCAAATTTATTCCATAATATTCAAAAATGATATTTATAGAAAATTCATTTTTATTCATAAAAGTTGGGGTCTTACAATCTCCCCTTCTTATGAAATTTCACCCTCGAAATTAGGGTACGTACCTGGTATGTCGAAGAGGTGAGGATATTTTGATTTCATTTCAGATTCTAACTCCCAGGTCATTTCCTCAACATCGTGGTTCCTCCATAACACTTTGACTTGAGGTATAACCTTGGAGCGTAGAATATGTTCCTTCTTATCCAAGATTTGAACAGGGACCTCTTCATACATTAAATCTTTAGCTATTTCATCCGGTTCTAACTCAATAATATGGTTCGGGTCTTTCACATATTTATGTAACATGGATATATGAAAAACGTTATGAACTTGAGACATACTTGGCGGTAAAGCAAGTCTATAAGCTACAGTCCCTACTCGATCGAGGAATAAAAATGGGCCAATGAATCGAGGATTGAGCTTTCCTCTCTTTCCAAATCTCGTAACTGCTTTCCATGGAGCAACACGTAACAACACATGATCTCCAATATCAAATTCCACATCCTTTCGATGAAGATCAACATAACTCTTTTGTCGGTCTTGTGAGGTTTTTATACGTTGTCGGATCGTTTGAATCTTTTCAGTAGTCATACGTACCAACTCCGGTCCCAACAAAGTTGCTTCACCCACCTCATCCCAGCATACTGGAGAACGACACTTTCTTCCATACAACGCCTCGAATGGAGCCATGCCAATACTTGCTTGACAACTGTTGTTGTAGGAAAACTCCACCAATTGTAAGAACTTGTTCCAACTTCCCTTGAAGTCAAGGACACATAGTCTTAATAAATCTTCAAGAGTTTGAATAGTCCTCTCTGATTGTCCGTCCGTCTGAGGATGATAAGTCGAACTAAATTGTAAATCTGTGCCCATAGCTTTTTGCAAACTAACCCAAAATCATGAAGTGAATCTTGGGTCTCGATCAGAAACTATGGATACTGGCATACCATGCAGTCTTACAATCTCGTTTATGTACATACGAGCAAGACGTTCAAGTGTATAAGTTTCTCGTATTGGTAAGAAATGAGCAGACTTGGTCAATCTATCAATAATTACCCAAATTGCATCTATGCCTTGAGAAACCTTGGGAAGACCAGTAATGAAATCCATAGTAATGTGCTCCCACTTCTATTCTGGAATTTCAAGTGGTTGCAATGGACCTTTTGGTACTTGATACTCCGCTTTGACTCGTTGACAAGTTAGACACCTTGAGATAAATAGCGCTATCTCTCTCTTCATATTTCTCCACCAAAATGTATGACGAAGATCACGATACATTTTGGTACTCCCAGGATGGATTGCAAACGGTGTGTTGTGCGCCTCCATCATGATTTTATACTTTAGATCAGGATAGTTAGGAACACAAAGTCTGGAGTTGACTCAAAGTATTCCTTCTTCATCAATTCTTTCTTCCGGTATAGCACCTTCTTGTACTTTTTTCCTCATATGCATCAGGTCCAGTGCGTAGCTTGAAAGCGACTTTAACTTTATCGATTAAAGTCTGTTCTACTCGTATATTCGCCATCATCATATGGGTCCCTGGAGTCTTTAATTCTATCTCCATCCTTTGCAAGTCATACAAGATGGGCCTTTGCATTGACAATATCGCACTTGTACCCGCATATGATCTTCTACTCAATGCGTCAGCTACCACATTTACTTTTCCAAGATGGTATTGGATGGTATGATCATAATCTTTCAATAGTTTAAGCCAACGTCGCTATCGCATGTTGAGTTCCTTTTGAGTGAAGAAATATTTGAGGCTTTTATGATCCGTAAAGATCTCCACTTTCTCCCCATACAAGTAATGCCTCCAAATTTTAAGTGCGAAGACGACAGCTGTCAACTCTAGATCATGAGTAGGATAATTCCTCTCATATTCTTTGAGTTGTCAAGAGGCATAGGCAATGACTTTCCCATGTTGCATGAGAACACATCCTAACCCCTTGCTTGAAGCATCACGTTAGATGACAAATCCCTCCGAGCCAGATGGTATTGTCAGAACAGGTGCTGAAATGAGTCTTCTTTTGAGTTCTTGAAAACTCTTCTCTCATTCCTTGTTCCAACCGAATTTTGTATCTTTCCGAGTCAGCCGAGTTAAAGGAGTAGCGATTCGAGAAAACCTTTCTACGAATCTCCGATAATAACCAGCTAAGCCGAGAAAGCTACATACTTCGGTCACTGATTTAGGTTGCTCCTTGCTTTGAATGGCTTCAATCTTTGCCGGGTCAACAGATATTCCATGACTTGATACCACGTGCCCAAGGAATGCTACTTCCTCAAGCTAGAACTCACATTTCTTCAACTTGACATAAAGCTTATATTCACGAAGCTTTTGGAGTATCGGCCTCAAGTGTTGCTCATGATCTTCACGGCTTTTGGAATAAATAAGGATGTCATCAATAAAGACGACCACAAAGTGATCCAAATATTCCTTGAATACTCAGTTCATCATATCCATGAAGGCAGCAAGAGCATTAGTCAATCCATAATACATGACTAGGAATTCATAATGCCCATACCGAGTTCTAAAAGCCGTCTTTGGAATGTCATCGGTTCTAATCTTCAATTGGTGATATCTGGAACGAAGATCAATCTTTGAAAAGAATTTGGCGCCTTGCAATTGGTTAAACAGGTCATCAATACGTGGCAATGGGTACCTATTTTTGATGGTGACAAGATTCAACTCCCGATAATCAATACAAAGTCGCATACTCCCATCTTTCTTCTTCACGAATAGAACAGGAGCACCCCAAGGAGAAGTACTAGGACGAATAAAGCTAATGTCTAACAATTCCTGCAGTTGGGTCTTTAACTCCTGAAGTTTAGTAGGAGCCATTCGATATGGGGCTTTGGAAATAGGTTTTATACTAGGTTCAAGGCTGATACAAAATTCAATTTCACGCTCTAGGGGTAGGCCAGGAAGTTCTTCAGGGAATACGTTAGGAAATTCATTAACAATAGAAATATCATTAAAAACTGACGTATTTTTGTTTAGATCCGTGACATGAGCTAAGAAAGTTTGACATCCGTTTTTTAATAAACGAATAACTTTATGGCTTGAGATGACAGTGATTGATTTTAATGGTTTGGTTGCTTGAATTCGCATAATAGGTTGATTAGGAATATGAAAGCTAACAACCTTACGAAAATAATCAATTTTTGCATGATGAGTAGTTAACCAATCAATCCCTAGAATTACGTCAAATGCAAGTATTTTCAATGAAATAAGATTCGACATGTAATGTAATGGGGTACCAATTTGAACCAAACAAGACTTATAAGCAAAGTGGATGTAATGAAGGTTTCTCCCAACGGAGTTTCAACAGATAAGTTAAAGTCTAATTTCTCCGGAGTCAAATTTAAACGTTGAGCACAAGTAGGAGAAATAAAAGGATGGGTGGAACCGGTATCAAATAAGGTATATACTTTACTAGAATTTATGATAAGCTTACCCGTGATGACCTCGTTCGGGTTCCTTGCTTTCTGGGAGGTCACGACAAACGCTCTCCCTTGAACAACCAATTTTGTCTTATCTGGGATGGCCTTTGTTGCCTCCATCCCAGCTAGACTTATCTTCGGTGCATGACAAAATTGGGCCAGGTGTTCTTCTCTTCCACAATTGTAACATGCTTTGGAGGGCATCGCACAGTTTGGACTGATGTGTCCCTCCCCTCCACATTTGAAGCATACTATAGGTGGTCGTTCTCCTTCCTTAATGACAGGTGCTGATGCTGATGTCTTTCCATCATTGTTGAATCTTCTTTTCTTGAAATGTCCATTCTTATTGTTTTGGCCATGATTACCACCGAAGTGGTTACCATTTTTGGCATGTTGATTCCCTCCACGCTTATTATCACCGATGATGATTGCTATATCTTTGGTATTATCATTTTTAAATTTGCTCATTTTGCTCTCTTTGGTTGGGATATTTCATTATCGCTCGAATAAGCGAGCCCTATTAACAACATCTGAATACAAACACCGGTTTATGAGAGATAAGATATTGACGTATCTACGGTTTCAAACCTCTTAGAAACATTAGCGTCATTCTCTCCTCATTATCAACCAAATGGGACGCAAAGGATAGCTTCGGCAAACTTGGCTTTCGTCTTGTGACACGGTCGTGTTGTTTTGTTCCAGTTTAATGAACTCTACCTCTTTCATGTAGCGAATACTTTCGGAAAGTACTTGTCGTTGAGCAGATTCATGGAACTTCTCCCAAGACATCTTGATGCGGGCGAGTTGAGTACGCTTCTGATTCCCACCGATAATCACGCCTGCCGCACGCAACATGAAAGTGGCAAAAGGAACCTTTTTCTCCTCGAAGCAACCCAAGACATCAAATATCTTGTTGATCTGCTTTATCCACGTCTCCGCCTTAAGTGGTTTTGGCTCTCAAAAAAACTCTAGTGATCCCAGCTCCTTGAACTGTTTGGCGGTGACCGTCCGAGAGTTGCCAGTGTTTCCACCTGTATTTTGGACAGGAGCTGCTCTCGCCTGATGTTGCATGAATTGCATGAAGCCTCAGAATATTCCATCGTTCATCATTTGGTTAGTGTTGTTGTTTGCATTAGGATTGTCGCCTTCCTGATGCACATTATCCTGATTATTAATCTGTGGAGACTCAACGATCTCCTGTGCTCCATTGATGTTCTCAACATTCTCGGATGCCATTTTTAAATACTACCACAAAACAAGGGTTAATTAATATATCACATATTATCCCTATACTCTGACCGACCAATTAAATACCAAATAAACATAGGTAGGTCATACTAGCGAAGGAATTCCCAGTCTCTGTCATCCTAGTTCTTATCTCACATCTCAGCCAGGGATCATATCCCTAAGCTATAATACCAACTGTGACGCCCCCAAAATAGGTATACATCACCCATCTTGAGTCGCCAAATACATGGTACTAAATTCAAATACAACTTGATTATACAACAGTCGTGTAAAATACGACAAAATAAATGTTGTGAGTTTTAATACAAATATTGTCATCTAGACAATATCCACACTCAATTTAGTCCTCATTACATTTATTATCACACTATTTAACAGAATAGTGAGGACTACTAAGACACATCATCTCGGACCATCACTCCAGATTTCCCGACTAGTCCATTTATGTTCTCATTTCTGAAGAGAACGGTGAAAGAAAAAGGGTGAGCACAACAAGCCCAAGAAGAAATATTATGACTAAGATAATGCGAGAATAAATTATCATTAGTCCTCAACAATGTTAAAGCGATAAAATACAATAGACATCAAGTTTAGCTGCGGTAATGAAACTGCGATCCATTAAAAGAGTCAAGTAGAGAATAAAATCTACTATCTTTTATGATTTAAAAGGTTTTTCATCACTTTTATCATTTGAGACTCGACAATAAATAATCCACATCATCCACCTTTTCTGGCCGAGGATATTCATTAGGGTCACGACCATAAATTATCCATGCACTACGGGACGAGGATATTTGTGTATTCATCGATGGTCATACTCATGCCAACAAGCGTCCATCAATGCACTTGGCCAATGAGGACTTTTACCACATCATTTGTAACATTACGGTGATGATTACAAGAATAATCCTTGGTCATAATCATACCAAGTCCATCTATGCACTCTGAGCCCACAGATTACAAAAAAAATAATATAAACATGAAGATGATGACAATGATATAAGAATTCAATAAAACAAGTTCAAGAATTAATTTATTCAGGAACTAATAACGCCCAAATTGTTAACATAATACTTCTTTGTAAAGTGAAATTCAAGAATGCTCAGAAGAATATTTCCATGAAAAGATACTGGATGAAGCTCAAATATCAAGAATATTCCACTAATTTCATGGAGTGTAGAAGTCAAAACTTTAACCAATTGAGTATAATAAAGAATGGAATAACAAAAGAAATCAGCATGCATGCGGTACTTCGCATAGACATGTTATTCCATCAGAATAATAAATAACGGAACCGGTCGAGGCGTGTAATACGCTTGCCAAGCGAGGATATTCAACAGAATAATAAAGAATGGAATACGATGAGATATCACCATGCATGCGGTGCTTGGCGATGACGAGTTATTCAACAGAATACTAAATGGCGGAACCAAGTCGGGTGAAATTCACACTAACGAGGATGTTCCAACCAGAATAATAAAAAGCGGAACCCGGTCCGGCGTAAAAAGCATAAACAGGATATTCCAATAGAATAATAAAAGCGGAACCGGTCCGGCGTAAAAGCACAGAGCGAGGATATTCCAATGAGAATAATAAAGAATGGAATACGGAAGAATTTTACCAAGTATAGGGTAGGCGCATATATAGGTTATTCCAGCGAGAATAATAAAGATGGAATAATAGAAGTTCTCTTCATGAATACAAAAAATAATAATACCCCTTACCGTAAAAAGAAACTTGATATCGGAGTAGTGAAGTAGAGAATACTTTTCTTCTTTCTCTCTATAGTTTCTCTCTACAGAGTTTCAATTGAATTAAGTAAGAAATAATGAAGGAATGAGCTTCTATTTATAGAAGAATGGAATGAATAGTAACCAATCCATGAACGGTCCAGATTGATTTACTTTAATCGGACGGTCCATATTTAAAGCAAAATCTTTTAAATAAAATATAATATATTCTATTTATAATCTAATAAAATGAATAACTTTTAAAAAGATTTTACTATGCAAACACTATGCAAACACTATGCATAATAAAATATAATATATTCTAATTATTGTCTAATAAAATAGATAACTTTATAAAAGTATTACATTTTATATAAAAAGATTTTACTATTAGCCTAATAAAATAAATAACTTTATAAAAGTATTACATTTTATATAAAAAGTTTTTCTGTTTTATTACGTTAATAATACGAATAAAACAAAACGTCATCATCATTATTATTATTCACACTATTAATCGACCAGGTCGTTCCCAGGAAAGAGGGGGCTTTCCAATAAGGATTTCTCCATATTAGCGCACAATTAGGTGACCAAACCTCTCATTGGCAGAACTTCTAGACATCGTTAATAATGTAAATAATAATATTAACAACTTCGTCATCTCAATTATTGATTTAATAACATATAAATATCGACAATAATTGAATCAAACAGAGTGACTTCTCACATAAGCATTAATAATCAATATCGTGTGCTACTATGCAACCACGCGTATTACTATACTTTTACTACCGAGTAGTTCAACAGTATCAACGGTAAAACTTCCGCCGTTATTTTTATAAAAATATTTTTGTCGTTTTATTAATCCGACAATAATTCTGTTGTGGAGTCCACTAATTATTGTGACGTCGTACTAATATTCCCTGACCAATCGAATATTATATAACAACTTGCTTACTTTGCAAAATTTATATATATTATCCACAACTATAACATTATATCAAATTTATTCCATAATATTCAAAAATGATATTTATAGAAAATTCATTTTTATTCATAAAAGTTGGGGTCTTACATCCATCATGATTCTATGCTTCAAGTCAAAATCGTTAGGAACGCAAAGTCTAGAGTTGACTCGAAGTATTCCTTCTTCATCGATTCTTGCTTCTAGAATAGCTCCTTCTTGCACTTTCTTCTTCATGCACGCATCGCCATTGGTCCAGTAGCTTGAGCAACTTTAACTTTATCGATTAAAGTCGGTTCTACTCGTATATTCACCATCATCATGTGGGTCCCTGGAGTCTTTAATTCTATCTCCATCCTTTGCAAGTCATACAAAATGGGCCTTTGTGTTAACAATATCGCACTCGTACTTGCATATGATCTTATACTCAATGCGTCAGCTACTACGTTCGCTTTTCCAAGATGATATTGAATAGTGTGATCGTAATCTTTCAACAGCTCAAGCCAACGTCATTGTCTCATGTTGAGTTCTTTTTGGGTGAAGAAATATTTGAGGCTTTTATGGTCCGTATAAATCTCCACTTTCTCCCCATACAAGTAGTGTCTCCAAATTTTTAACGCGAATACGACTGCTGCCAACTCCAGATCATGAATAGGATAATTCATCTCATATTCTTTGAGTTGTCGCGAGGCATAGGCTATGACTTTCCCATGTTGCATGAGAACACATCTTAACCCTTTGCTCAAGCATCATTTGTAGATAACAAATCCATCCGAACCGGATGGTATTGCGAATAGGTCTTAGAAATGAGTCTCCTCTTGAGCTTATGGAAGCTGTTCTTGCATTCCTCGCTCCATATAATTTTGTATCTTCCAAAGTCAATTTGAGTTAATGAGTAGCAATTCGAGAAAATCCTTCCACGAATCTCCGATAATAACCAACTAAGCCCGGAAAGTTACGTACTTTGGTCACCGACTTGATTGCTCCCAACTTTGTATTGCTTCAATCTTCAAGGTCAACAAATACTCCATGTTTTGACACTGCGTGCCCAAGGAATGTTACTTCTCAAGCGAACTCGCATTTCTTGACTTGACATAAAGCTTGTTTTCACGAAGCTTTTCGAGTATCGACTTCAAATGGTGCTCATGATCTTCATGACTTTTGGAATAGATGAGGATGTCATCAATAAAGACAACAATGAGGCGATCCAAATATTCCTTGAATACTCGGTTCATCATATCCATGAAAGTAGTAGGAGCATTAGTCGATCCAAAAGACATGACTAAGAATTCATAATGCCCGCATAGAGTTCTAAAGCGATCTTTGGAATATCCTCGGTTTTAATCTTCAATTTGATGATATCCGTAAGCGAAGATCAATCTTTGAATATAATTGTGCTCCTTATAACTGGTCAAACATGTCATCAATACGAGGTAACGGATACCTATTCTTGATGGTGACATGGTTCAATTCTCGATAGTCAATACAAAGTCTCATACTCCCCGTCTTTCTCTTCTTCTGAATAAAATAGGAGCACCCCAAGGAGATGTACTTAGGGCGAATGAAACGGATGTAACAACAATTCTCGTAGTTGGACTTTTAACTCTTGAAGTTCAATAGGAGCCATTCGATATGGGGTTTTAGAAATGGGTTTTGTACCCGGTTCAAGGTCAATAAAGAATTTAACTTCTCGTTCTGGGGGTAGACCGGGAAGTTCTTCAGGAAATACATCAGGAAATTCTTTAACAACAAAAATATTATCCAAATCTGACTTGTCTCTGTTCAAATCCATAACATGGGCTAAGAAAGCTTGACATCCGTTTTTTAATAAACGAATAGCTTTGTGGCTTGATATGACAGTGACTGATTTTAGTGGTTTAGTTGCTTGAATTCGCATAACTGGTTGGTTAAGAATATGAAAACTAACAACTTTACAAAAACAATCAATTTTGGCATGATGAGTGGTTAACCAATCAATTCCTAAAATCACATCAAAAGCAAGTATCTTTAAAGAGATAAGATCAACAGGTAATATGATAGTGCCGACTTGGATCAAGCAAGATTTATAAACTGTAGATGTAACGAAGGTTTCACCTAACGGAGTTTCAACAGATAAGTTAAAGTTCAATTTCTCTGGAGTCAAGTTTATACGTTGAGCACAAGCAGGAGAGATAAAAGAATGGGTAGAACCGGTATCTAGCAAGGTATAAACTTCGTAAGAGTTCAAGATTAGCTTACCCGTGATCACTTCGTTTGGGTTCCTCACATTTTGGCGATACCACAACAAGCGCTCTTCCAGAACCGGCCGATTTCGACTTATCAGGAATGACCCTTGAGTCACCATTCATTGAACTTGGTTTTGCTACAGAACAATCCCGAGCTATATGACCTTCTTTTCCACAGTTATAAAATACCTTGGATTGTTGTGGGTAGTTTGGGCTGATATGTCCCTCTTTCCCGCATTTGTAACATCTAAATGGCGGTCGTTCTTCTCCCCTAGAATTTGTTGTTGGTGCTGGTGCTGCTGCTGATGTCTTCCAGTTATTGTTGAATCTCCTCTTTCTGAAATTTCTACTTGAGTCACCTCTCCTATTATCATGGCCACGATTACCACCTGAGTGGTTACCGCCTTTGCCTGTATTTTTCCCTCCTCATTGGGTTATCATCGCTCGATGATCTAACATCACCCAGTATGACACGGTTGTGGTCCCTCGGTTGAGTATACTCATTATCTCGCTCTAATAATTGAGCCCTATTGACAACATCTGAATATAGAGAAAATTTATGAGAGATAAGGTATTGACGAATCTCGGGTTTTAGACCTCTCAGAAACATCCGCATCATATGTTCCTCATTTTCTACCAAATGAGGTCTAAACCGGATAACTCATGAACTTCGCCTCGTCTTTGAGACACCGTCATGTTGTTTCATTCGATCTAATAAACTCTACCTCCTTCATATGATGAATATTTTCGGAAAGTACTTGTCATTGAGCAGGTTTCAAATCTTTCCCAAGACATGTTAAGTGCGGTGGTGAGTGCGCCTCATAGATTCCCATTAGTGTCGCCTCACCACGGAACATAAAGGTGGCGAATGGAACCTTCATTTCCTCCGTGCATCCCAAGACATCGAATATCTTGGTAATTTGCTTGACCCATATTTCGCCTTTAATTGGATCGGGCTTTCCCGTAAATCTGGTGGTCCCAACTCCTTGAAGCTGCTTGCGTTTGTGATGGCATGATAATGCGTTGCCATCATTTCCACCCGTATTTTGTACACTAGTCTCCTCGTCGATTTTGCATGAGCTGCAAAAAGCTCCTAAACATTCCATCATTCATCGTTTGCTCGGTGAAGTGTTGTTTACAGGAGGAATATTGTCTTCTTCTGTTAGACGTTCTCTGGTTTGTGACTAAAGGTTGTTCCACGGTCTCATACACTCCATTGTTAACGTTCTAAGCGACCATTCTTAAATCGCCATAAAACAAGGGTTAATTAAACAAATTAACATATCACATAATATCCCTATATTATGACCGACCAACAAATAGGCTTAAATAGGACACACTAGCGAAGGATTTACTCATCTCTACCCTCCTAGTTCTATTCCCCGATCTCCGCCAAAGACCATATCCCTAAGCTCTGATACCAACTGTAACATCCCCAAAATAGGTATACAAAACCCATTCTGAGTCGCCAAATACATGGTACAGAAAGAAAACTACAACTTCAATAATACAATTGTCGTGCAAAATACAACAACACATATTGTAAGTTTAAATACAAATATTGTCATCTAGACAATATCCTCACCCAAATAAGTCCTCATTACAATTATTTATACACTATTTTACAGAAATAGTGAGGACTGCTAAAACATCTTTCTAGAACCATCACTCCATACCACGACTAGATCCTACTATGTTCTCACCTCCTGCGAAGAAAAATGGAACAAAAATGAAAAGGGTGAGCTCAACTAGCCCAGTAAAGAATATTATGACTAAGATAATATACAATAAATTATCATTAGTCTTCAACAGGGAAAAATCTGATAAAGTATAATAGACAACAAGTTTTAGATCAACAACTGTAGCGAAAACAGCAATCCATTAGAAGAGTCAAGTAGAGAATGAGTTCTACTATCTTCTAAGATTTAAAAGTCCATCATCAATATTTTATCCACGTAGAAAAAAATCAATATACATCTTTAATCAAATATTCATCTTTGCACTACTGGGCCAAAGATATTCATTTGTATCACTAGTTGGTCATGTTCATCTCAACACTGTTCATCTTCGCACTACTACGGGCCAAAGATATTCACCGATTAATCATTCATCTTTGCACTTCTGGGCCAAAGATATTCGGTAATATCATAATTTAGGACCGAGGATGATGAAAAATATTTTAAAGAAAAGCGAATCCGATGAGAGGAAGGACAAATATTAGGGATTCGTATTACAGTTTATCTAAGATCAATAATACTCCATAATAACCAATTTTGAAGCAAAATTCAAAAATAAAGATCAAAACATGGATACAATCAAAGATAGTAACCATAAAAGACATCTGGGACGAAAAAGAGAAAATTTCATTTTTTTTAGGTGAATAGTCTAAGATTCGTGAATAATCATCAGTATCGTGAATAATGTCGTATACGTGAATAGTAATCCCCACACAAAAAGGTAGAAATTCCACAATAAAATCCATACCAATATTTCGGTATAATGATATTGAAAGAATAACATCATTACAAAAAAAAGTAACATCCTTTACCTCAAAATAGCGGTATTGACCGATCTGAATATGGGATATAAAGCAGAAGAAAACTTGTACCTAGAACAAAGAACTCTCAAAGTATCAAAATACTCACAAAAATACGCTCGATAATCTAGAGAGAAAGAAAACTTGTTTCTGGTGTGATTTTCAATTCTAACATAAGCGTCTATTTATAGGAAAATGCTAGAACGCCAAAGGAGACTAAATTAATAAAAAATTATTATTTCTTTTCTTCCATTCTACGCACACCTTATTCAAAGCCAGCCATCTTTGAAGAAAAATAGCATTCCATGTGTATTCAACACCAACCCAAAAGTGGGTCCCACCCATAATTTAATAAAAATTATTTTATTTTTTGAAACTTCAATAATTCATAGAAAATAGCCCGTTTATCAGAAAAATACGAATTTTATGTCCATACCACACGAAATCGAATTCTCTACAACTTTGTAGCTTTGAGTTTTTCCAAATTTCAAACAAAAAATATCCAAAATCTACAAACGGATGATTTTTAATACTTTCACTTCGACAAAATACTGATAAAACACCTCAGCATTAATTCCTTCATTAATAACCACATAAAATAAATAAATCCATCATTTATATCCACATCAAATAAATATTTCCTTATCATATAAATCAATAATTAATTATTCACAAATAATATTACAGAATCACAATTATGACAACCAGGCAGTTCCTAGGAAAGATGGGGCTTTCCAATAAGGATTTCTCCTTACTGGCGCGCAATTAGATGACCAAACCTCTCCTTAACAGAACTTTCTAGACATTGCCAATAATGTTATCTAATAATATTATTCAAATAATATGAATTATTGATCTGATAATGGGAAATACTATGCAATGACAATTATTGAAATAACAATAATATAAACTATCAACGCAGCAATTATTGAATCAATAAAATAAAATATTGAACAGTAACTACTGTACTAATTATGGAGTAGTGCCTTCTTACGTACGAATCAATAATTCAACAATACTGTGCAATACCGTGTGCTACTATGCCACCACGCGTATTACTGTATTTTAACCACCAGGTATTCCAACAGTGTTAACGGTAACAATTACGCCGTTATTTATAAAAACTAATACTTTGTCGTTTTCCTTCATCCAACCATTTTTCATTATGGGGCCCACAAATGGCTGTGCCGTCGTACGAATATTCCCCGACAACAAGAATATTCCACGACCAAACAAATATTCCCCGACAGAAATGAATATTTTATAATAACTTGCTTATTTTGCAAAATTTGCACATTTCACCCATAACCAAAGTATTATATCAAATTAACACCTTATTAATTTAGAATAATGAATAGAGGAAAAATTCAATTTTATTTATAATAAGTTGGGGTCTTATAAACTGTACATGACAAAATGGCTAAGCTAGTCTATGCAAAAAAACACAAGTCTATCTACAGATCGGTGTGTATGCGGGCTATCAGATCTAATATAGCATCTCTCTCCAAAGAAGGGGGTAACGTTGTGGTCTCCTGCATCAACATATCTACACGTGTCAATAGATCTAAGGCCAACTGCATGGTGGCGTGATGCTCATCAATATATGCACTCATATCGGCAAGCATGCCAGTGGTAAGGGATCTAACTATAGTACTATCTGTAATGGCCACATCCCGAGGAGATATAGCAACGTCCCGCTTAATAATCAATGCATCTCTGGCTGATCTGGCCTCATCCCGCTCCTCAATAGCGGTATCTCTCTGAGCTACAGCCTCATCTCTCTCTAATAGAGTGATGTATCTCCCATCAAGAGCTGTCAACATCAAGGCCCTAGCCTGATCTCTCTCAAAGGTCATCAGATGAAGACTCTGCTCTAAATACTATGCTGAATACTGAATCATAGTAGCACTTGTACTGGGAGAATCTGCAAGAGCTGCTGGCAACCCAGTGAATAGCTCCTCCTCGGTGGGAATATCAATGTCCTCCATGGGCTCCCCATCATCGGAATCAATCCTCAGCGATGTGGATATTACCGCAGCTGATGTTATCTCTGTCTCCATCCATGCAGAATACTCTATCGAACAGCCCGGATGGCTAACAGAAATTACAGCTAGCTCATGCTGATCCCAACAGGCATACACCCTAGATCTATCCTTTGCTGACAAGTGGCGAGAAGTCAAACACTGACTCAAAGCCCCCTTAAAAGGATGGAAGTCCTGGAACTGGTCAAACTATGACATCACAGCCAATGGGTGGTAAGTATTCATGCCCCTCAAACCAGCTAGAGGGAGATAATCCATGCTAGGAGAATGAGTAATGAAACTGTAGGGTGAACTAAGCTGTGTACACGGTAATATATCAAATGGATCTCCGATCCCTGCCAGGAGTACGACATGGCTATCTCATGGGTAAAACAATACCCGTGCCATCAGAAAGTGCCAGTCAGTCTCGGGTGTGACATAAACCACATGTATAACATGGCCGAACTACCTATAAATACCCCTACAGGGTAGGTGCTACAAAATGTGGCCGATCTCAACGTCTCTGCTATAATCATCGACACAATGGTGTGACCCTCTCTGAGATCTCTTACTGCCATAATAACGCCAATGTCTGACTCATCCATATACCGTGGCATATACATATATGACAATACCCACAGTAGCAGTACATCAACTCTGGCCAAATGCCAATGATCCTCCGACATGGTAAAATATCCGGAGTGTCGTGAATAGCTATCCTCTGAGCCAAATTTGTCCATCAAAAAATGTTGGGATATCACGTGGCCGGATGTGATCTCATCCTGCATAACTCTACGCCTCAGCCCGGTGAAGGCCATAAACTATCAGCTCATGTCACCGATAGCCATCCGCACACAAGGTCTGTCCAGTGGCAGCACCGTTAACCGTGTATACTCCTCTAAGGTAGGAGTCAACTCATGGATACCAAACCGAAAAACCTGCCTCTCTAGTATCCAATGCTCCATCATACCCTCTACAAAGCCTGCGGGAACCTGAAACATCAGGAGAGTCATAGTATGATGCAATAACTGATCTACAGTCACCCTGTCTGAAGATGACATACTATCATACCACGATCTCAGACGGGATGCCACCAATACTGGTGGGGTATGATCAATACAGCTAACTGTCAAAGAAGACATCTGTATGGGTCGTATCATAAGACCATCCAGGGGTCAATGCTGAATATCTTTGGACATACATACATATGCATAACATAATACATGTATAATGAACAATAAATGATAATATGATGTAGGGAATAACAATATATACATTCCTAAGTACATCATCATCTAATACATCTCTGTACAACTAAAAATACAGGGAAATGGGGCACAGGCGCCTAACTACTAACAAAGGCCTATCAAAAGATATAACAAGAATGGGGCACAACCACCCAGTATCTAACAAAGGCCTATCAAAAGATATAACGAGAATATACATCAGAAGAAGATAATGGTGTCAATGTCTACATCATCAATCTTTTCCACCTGATGTAACTCCTCATGGGTCACTAGATCTCTATCATTGGGGATGCCAGGCCTATATAGTGGAGGATCTACACCGGCAAAGCCATATGGGTCATCTGAGGGGCCAGCGCCAGAGCTGGAAGGATCAAATGTATCTGCCTCTGCCAGATCTCCGCCCAAGTGCCGAATAAAGAAATGTGCCCAATCCAACTGCTGGGTCAAAATGTCAATCTCTGTTAAATGAGTCAGATCTCTGACACAGGCCATCCAATCCATCATCATCACAGATCCAAGAACCATATCCCCCATGAACTGAGTGGCGCGGGTCTGGGCTCCAATTGTACGAGGGGACCACCAATGTTGGAATGTAACTTAGGTATGTGGACCCTCTAACAGTGTAAAACTGTCAACGCCCATCAAGGGGATATCAATGACGGGTGACTGTGAAAAAGGCCAATAACGCCTGGCAGGTATGACACCCCCAAAACAGGTATACATCACCCATATTGAGTCGCCAAATACATGGTATAGAAATCAAATACAAACTTCTTTAATACAACTGTCGTGTAAAAATACGACAAAACATAGCTGAGTTTTTACATGAATATTGTCTTCTAGACAATATCCAAACTCAAATTTAATCATCACTACATTTATTATCACACTAAGTAGTGAGGACTGCTAAAACAACCATCTCAGACCATCACTCTATTCCCCGACTAGTCCCGGCTACATTCTCATTTCCTGAAGAGAACAATGAAAGTAAAAAGGTGAGCTCAACTAGCCTAGTAAGAAATATTATGACTAAGATAATGCATAATAAATTATCATTAGCCTTCAATATTGTTAAACTGATAAAATACAATAAACATCAAGTTTAACTACTGCAGAACAAGCAATCCATTAGAAGAGTCAAGTAGAGCATGATATCTACTATTTTCTATGATTTAAAAAGTTTTTCATCCACTTTATCGCTGAGACTCAGCTTAATAAATTAACCACATCATCGAATCATCCATGCACTACAGGCCAAGGATATTCATGTAATCATCAATGGTTATGATTATACCGAATAATCCATGGTCATAATTATACCAACAACGGTCCATCAATGCCCTACGGGCCAATGAGGACATTTACCACATCATTTGTAACATTACGGGTCATGATTATACTGAATGATCCCTGGTCATAATCATACCAATCAATAGTCCATCTATGCGTGTAAGCCAAAGATGACTTTCATCACAATATAAGCATGAGGATGATGACAATGATATAAGCATTAATTAAACGAAATCAAGGATAAATATTAAAGACTTTAAATTTATCCAGAGTTTAAAAATATCCAAATTGTCAACATGATATTGCTTTGTGGAGTAAAATTCAAGAATAATATTCATGTATCAAAAATAATTTGGACAGAAAAGAAATATATTTTTCGGGTAAAGAGTACCCCGTGAATAGTACCCTATGAATAGTACTTCAAGAATAGTACCTCGTGAATAGTACTTAGGCATGAAAAGTGTCCCAAATACCTGAGTGAATAATATTCGAGTGAATAGTAACCTATGAATAGTAACTCATGAATAGTATTCCGGCATGAAAAGTGCCTCGAATACCCGAGGGAATAATATTTTAGTGAATATTAACTAGGTGAATAGTAACTCGTAAATAGTAACTCATGAATATTATTTCGGTATGAAAAGATCAATAATTATCAAGAAATTTCAGAATAATATTTCCATGAAACGATACTGGATGAAGTGCAAATTTTAAGGATATTCTACTAATTTCACGGAGTATAGAAGCAATACTTTAACAAAATGAGGGTATAATCAGGAATATGAGACGAAATAATATTTCTCACATACTACAGAGTATGGAAGAAAATATTATTCCTTATGAATACTGAACAAAAATAATATCCCTTATCTCAGAAGAAGACTGGATACTGGAATAGTGAGGTAGCATACTTCTCTTCTTCTTTCTCTCTATAGATTCTCTATCTATAGCTTCTCTCTCTATAATTGCTCTTATGAGTCTTAGTGAATTGATGAGAATGAAAGAAGAATGAGCTTCTATTTATAGGAAAATATAGTTTCGATAATTGCACGTTTTGGGGCTCAAAATATTATAGTATAATACCTTCATCTTTTTCTTCATTTTTAATTTAGTCCTGCAAGTATTATCAAACTTGCACCACCTCCCCTAATTGTACATCATGTGAATCAATAGTACATTCATGTGAATTAATAGTTCTATACATGTGAAAAAAATAGTTACAGTATAGTACCTTCATCTATACCTCCATTTTTAATTTAGTCATGCAAGTATTATCAATCTTGCACCACCTCCCCTAATAGTACACGCATGTGAATCAATAGTACACACATGTGAACAAATAGTTATAAGCATGTGAATTAATAGATATTAATTGCTCATTTATCCAATTAATTACCTGATTGGTCAATATAACCTCCCGAAATCAATTATTATCAAAATAAATGTCAATTTCCACTAACACTAATAATCCCAACACAATGGAACTATCAATTTCATCTTTAATCAACACGAACTTATTCATCATTAATATTATAACTCACAATATTTAACAACCAGATCATTCCCAAGAAAGAGATGGCTTTCCGATAAGGATTTCTCCCTTTTGGCGCGTAATTAGGTGACCAAACCTCTCCTCGACAGAAATTTTTAGACATCGTCAATATTGCAAATAATAGTATGAATAACTTTGTCGTCTCAATTATTGATTTAATAATATAAAATATTGATACTGTGATAATAATCGAATCAATAATATGAGAGATATTATGCAACAAATTTATAGCAATAATTGAGTATAATCGAGTGACTTCTCACGTAAGCATCAATAATCAATCTGGTATTGTTACTATGCAACAACGCATATTATTGTACTTTTACCACTGGGTAGTTCAACAGTTTAACGGTAAAACTTTCACCGTTATTTTTATAAAAAGATAATTTCGTCGTTTTCTAACTACGGCAATACTTCAGTTGTGGGGTCCACTAATGATTATGCCGTCGTACGAATATTCCCTGTTAAAATGAGTATTCCCCGACCAATCGAATACTATACAACCACTTGCTTACTTTGCAAAATTTGTAAATATTACCCACAACTATAACATTATATCAAATCTACACCATAATATTCAAAAATATATTTTGATTAAAATTAATCTTTATTCATAAAAGTTGGGGTCTTACAACCTCCCCTTCTTATGAAATTTCATCCTCGAAATTAGGGTGCGTACCTGGTATATCGAAGAGGTGAGGATACCTTGACTTCATTTCAGATTCTAACTCCCAGGTCATTTCCTCAACATCGTGGTTTCTCCACAAAACTTTGACTTGAGGTATAACCTTGGAGCATAGAATATGATCCTTCTTATCCAAGATTTTAACAGGTACCTCTTCATATGTTAAATCTTCCGCTATCTCGTCTGGTTCTAATTTAATAATGTGGTTCAGGTCTTTCACATATTTATGTAACATAGATATGTGAAAAACGTTATGAACACAAGACATACTTGGCGGTAAGGCGAGTCTATAGGCCACAGTTCCTACTAGATCAAGGATTACAAATGGGCCAATGAATCGAGGATTGAGCTTTCCTCTCTTTCCAAATCTTGTAACTCATTTCCATGGAGCAACATGTAACAACATATGATCTCCAATATTGAATTCCACGTCCTTTCGATGAAGATCAGCATAACTCTTTTGTCGATCTTGTGATACGTTGTCGGATCGTTTGAATCTTTTCCGTAGTCATACGTATTACAACTGGTCCCAACAACATTGCTTCACCCACCTCATCCCGGCATCTTGGAGAGCGGCACTTTCTTCTATACAACGCCTAAAATGGAGCCATGTCAATACTTGCTTGATAACTGTTGTTGTAGGAAAACTCCACTAATGGTAAGAACTTGTCCCAACTTCTTTTAAAGTCAAGGACACGGAGTCTTAATAAATCTTCAAGAGTTTGAATAGTCCTCTCTGATTGCCCATCCGTTTGAGGATGATATGCTAAACTGAATCATAAATTCGTGCCCATAGCTTTTTGCAAACTAACCCAAAATCTTGAAGTGAATCATGGGTCTCGATCATAAACTATGGATCTTGGCATACCATACAATCTTACAATCTTGTTTATATACATCTGAGTAAAGGCGTTCAAGTGTATAAGTTTCTCGTATCGGTAAGAAATGAGCAGACTTGGTCAATCTATCAACAATGACCCAAATCGCATCTATGCCTTGAGAAACCTTGGGAAGACCAGTAATGAAATCCATGGTAATGTGCTCCCACTTCCATTACGGAATTTCAAGTGGTTTCTGATGGACCTTTTGGCACTTGATGTTCGCGCTTGACTCGTTGACAAGTTAGACACCTTGAGATAAACCTCGCTATCTCTCTCTTCATATTGCTCCACCAAAATGTATGTTGAAGATCACGATACATTTTGGTACTCCCGAGATGGATTGCAAATGGTATGTTGTGCGCCTCTGTCATGATTTTATACTTCAAGTCAGAATTGTTAGGAACACAAAATCTAGAGTTGACTAGAAGTATTCCTTCTTCATCGATTCTTGCTTCCGGAATAGCACCTTTTTGCACTTTCTTCCTCATATACATCAACTCTAGGTCTGTAGCTTGAGCAACTTTAACTTTATCGATTAAAGTCAGCTCTACTCGTATATTCAACATCATCACATGGGTCCCTGGAGTCTTTAACTCTATCTCCATCCTTTGTAAGTCATACAAAATGGGCCTTTGTGTTGATAATATCATAATCGTACCTGCATATGATCTTCTACTCAATGTGTTAGCTACTATATTCGCTTTACCAGGATGGTATTGAATGGTATGATCGTAATCTTTTAACAGCTCAAGCCATCGTCGTTGCCGCATGTTGAGTTCTTTTTGAGTGAAGAAATATTTGAGGCTTATATGATCCGTATAGATCTCCACCTTCTCTCCATACAGGTAATGCCTCCAAATCTTAAGCTCAAAAATGACAGCTGCCAAGTCTAGATCATGAGTAGGATAATTCTTCTCATATTCTTTGAGTCGTGAGGCATAGGCTATGACTTTCCCATGTTGCATGAGAACACATCCTAAACCTTTGCCTAAAGCATCGTTATATATGAAAAATCCCTCCGAACCAGATGATATTGTCAAAACAGGTGCTGAAATGAGTCTCCTCTTGAGTTCTTGAAAACTCTTCTCACATTCCTCGCTCTAACAAAATTTTGTATCTTTCCGAGTCAGCTGAGTTAATGGAGTAGTGATTCGAGAAAACCCTTCTACGAATCTCCGATAATAACCAGCTAAGCCGAGAAAGCTACGTACTTCGGTCACTAACTTAGGTTGCTCTCAACTTTGAATTGATTCAATCTTTGTCGGGCCAACAGATATTCCATGATTTGATATCATGTGCCTAAGGAATGCTACTTCCTCAAGCCAGAAATCGTATTTCTTCAACTTGGCATATAGCTTATTTTCACGAAGTTTTTAAAGTATCAGCCTCAAGTGTTGCTCATGATCTTCATGGCTTTTGGAATAAATGAGGATGTCATCAATAAAGACAACCACAAAGTGATCCAAATATTCCTTGAATACTCGGTTCATTATATCTATGAAGGCAGCAGGAGCATTAGTCAATCCAAAAGACATGACTAGGAATTCGTAATGCTCATACCGAGTTCTAAAAGCAGTCTTTGGAATTTCATCAGTTTTAATCTTTAATTGATGATATCCGGAACGAAGATCGATATTTGAAAAGAATTCTGTGCCTTTCAACTGGTCAAACAGATCATCAATACGAGGTAGTGGGTACCTATTTTTGATGGTGACATGATTCAACTCCCGATAATCAATACAAAGTCGCATACTTCTATCTTTCTTCTTCATGAATAGAATAGGAGCACCCCAAGGAGACGTACTAGGACGAATGAAACCGATGTCTAACAATTAATGTAGTTGGGTATTTAACTCCTGAAGTTCAATAGGAGCCATTCGATATGGGGCTTTGGAAATGGGTTTTTTACCGGATTCAAGGTTGATACAAAATTTAATTTCACGCTCTTGGGGTAGGCCAGGAAGTTCTTCAGGGAATACGTCAGGAAATTTATTACCAATAGAAATATCATTCAAATCTGACGTATTTTTATTTAAATCCGTGACATGGGCTAAGAAAGCTCGACATCCGTTTTTCAATAAACGAATAGCTTTATGGCTTGATATGACAGTGATTGACTTTAGTGGTTTAGTTGCTTGAATTCGCATAATAAGTTGGTTAAGAATATGAAAGCTAACTTTCTTACGAAAACAATCGATTTTAGCATGATGAGTAGTTAACCGATCAATCCCTAAAATCACATCAAATGCAAGTATTTTCAAAGAGATAAGATCGACAGGTAACATGTTGTTATCGATTTTAATCAAACAAGACTTATAAACAGTGGATGTAATAAAGGTTTCTCCCAACGATGATTCAATAGATAAATCAAAGTCTAATTTTTTTGGAGTTAAATTTAAACATTGAGCGCAATTAGGAGAAATAAAAGAATGGGTAGAACCGGTATCAAATAAGGTATATAATTTGCTAGAGTTTATGATTAGCTTACCCATGATCACCTCGTTCGTATTCCTCACTTTTTGGGAGGTTACGATAAACGCTCTCCCTTGAACTACCGATTTTGTCTTGTCTGGGAGGGCCTTTGATGCCTCCATCCCAGCTGGACTTGACTTTGGTGCATGACAAAATCGAGTTAGGTGACCTTCTCTTCCACAATTATAACATGTTTTGGACTGTTGCGTACAGTTTGGACTGATGTGTCCCTCCCCTCCGCATTTATAACATACGATCGGTGGTCGTTCTCCTTCCTTAACAACAGGTGCTAGTGCTGATGTCTTTCCATCATTATTGAATCTCCTCTTCTTGAAATTTCCACTTCTATTATCTTGGCCATGATTACCACCGAAGTGGCTATAATTTCTGGCATGTTGATTCCCTCCACGTTTATTGTCACCGCTTCGATGACTACTACCACTGGTATTATCGACTTGTCGGCTGCTCTTTCTTGGTTGGGTTGAGTCATTATCGCGCTCCAATAACTGAGCCTTATTTATAACATCGGAATACAAACACAGTTTGTGGGCGATAAGGTATTGATGTATCTCAGGTTTCAAACCTCTTAGAAACATTTGCGTCATTCTCTCCTCATTATCAACCAAGTGTGACACAAACCGGGACAACTCGGTAAACTTAGGTTCGTACTGCGACACGGTCATATTGTTTTGCTCTAGTTTGATGAACTCTACCTCCTTCATGTGACGAATACTTTCGGGAAAGTACTTGTCATTGAATAGTTCTTGGAACTTCTCCCAAGACATCTTTAGTGCGGCGATTGAGTCGTTTATAGATTCCCACCGATAATATGCCTCTCTCTCAATATGAAGGTGGAAAAGGAACCTTTTGCTCCTCGGAGCATCCCAAGACATCAAATATCTTGGTGATCTGCTTTATCCACGTCTCTGCCTTAAGTGGTTTTGGCTCTCCCAAAAACTCCGGTGGTCCCAGCTCCCTTAACTGCTTAGAGGTGACCATCCGAGAGTTGTCAGTGTTTCCACCTGCATTTTGAATAGGAGTCGCTCTCGCCTGATGTTGCATGAATTGCATAAAGCCTCTGAACATCCCATCGTTCATCATTTGATCTGTGTTGTTGTTTACCTGAGGATTATTGTCTTCCTATTGCACATTATCCTGGGTGTTGATCGTTGGTGACTCAACGGTCTCATGTGCTTCATTGCTGATCTCAACATTTTCAAATGCCATTTTCAAACACTGACACAAAACAAGGGTTAATTGACATGTCACATATTATCTCTATACTCTTACCCACCAATTAAATACCAATTAACTTAGTTAGGTCATACTAGCGAAGGAATTCCTTGTCTCTCCCCTCCTAGTTCTTGTCTCACATCTCAGCCAGGGATCATATCCCTAAGCTTTGATACCAATTGTGATGCCCCCAAAACAGGTATACATCACCCATCTTGAGTCACCAAATACATGGTACAGAAATCAAATACAAACTTCTTTAATATAACTGTAGTGTAAAAATACGACAAAACATAGCTGAGTATTTACATGAATATTGTCTTCTAGACAATATCCAAACTCAAATTCAATCCTCATTACATTTATTATCACACTAAGTAGTGAGGACTGCTAAAAAAACCATCTCGGACCATCAATCCATTCCCCGACTAGTCCCGGCTACGTTCTCATTTCCTGAAGAGAACAATGAAAGCAAAAGGGTGAGCTTAACTAGCCTAGTAAGAAATATTATGACTAAGATAATGCAGAATAAATTATCATTAGCCTTCAACAGTGTTAAACTGATAAAATACAATAAACATTAAGTTTAACTGCAGCGGAACAAGCAATCCATTAGAAGAGTCAAGTAGAGCATGATATTTACTATCTTCTATGATTTAAAAAGTTTTTCATCCACTTTATCGCTAAGACTCGACAATAAATAAACCACATCATTGAATCATCCACACACTCTGGGACGAGGATATTCATGTAATCATCGATAGTCATGATTATATCGAATAATCACGGTCATAATCATACCAACAACTGTCCATCGATGCCCTACTGGGCGATGAGGACTTTTACCACATCATTTATAACATTACGGGTCATGATTATCTTGAATGATCCACAGTCATAATCATACCAATCAACAGTCCATCTATGCATGTAAGCCAAAGATGGCTTTCATCATAATATAAGCATGAGGATGATGACAATGATATAAGCATTAATCAAACGAAATCAAGGATAAATATTAAATACTTTAAATTTATCTAAAGTTTAAAAATATCCAAATTGTCAACATGATACTGCTTTGTGAAGTAAAATTATATTATAATATTCATGTATCAAAAATAATTTGGACAGAAAAGAAATATATTTTTCGGGTGAATAGTATCCCGTGAATAGTGCCTTGTGAATAGTACTTCGGGAATAGTACCTCGTGATTAGTACCCCAGCATGAAAAGTGTACCAAATACCCGAGGGAATAATATTTAAGTGAATAGTAACCGAGTGAATAGTAACCCGTGAATAGTACTCTGGCATGAAAAGTGCCCTGAATACCCGAGTGAATAATATTTGAGTGAATAGTAATCGGGTGAATAGTAACCCATAAATAGTAACTCATGAATAGTATTTCGGTATGAAAAGATCAATATTTATCAAGAAAGCTCAGAATAATATTTCCATGAAAAAATACTTGATGAAGCGCAAATTTTAAGGATATTCTACTAATTTCACGGAGTATAGAAGCAATACTTTAACAAAATGAGGGTATAATCAGGAATATGAGACGAAATAATATTACTCACATACTACAGAGTATGGAAGAAAGTATTATTCCTTATGAATACTGAACAAAAATAATATCCCTTATATCAGAAGAAGACTGGATACTGGAATAGTGACGTAGCAGACTTCTCTTCTTCTTTCTCTCTATAGATTCTCTATCTATAGCTTCTCTCTCTATAATTGCTCTTATGAGTCTTAGTGAATTGATGAGAATGAAAGAAGAATAAGCTTCTCTTTATAGGAAAATATAGTTTTGATAATTGCACGTTTTGGAGCTCAAAATATTATAGTATAATACCTTCATCTTTTTCTTCATTTTTAATTTAGTCCTGCAAGTATTATCAAACTTGCACCACCTCCCCTAATTGTACATCATGTGAATCAATAGTACATTCATGTGAATCAATAGTTCTATACATGTGAAAAAAAATAGTTACAGTATAGTACCTTCATCTATACCTCCATTTTTAATTTAGTCATGCAAGTATTATCAATCTTGAACCACCTCCCCTAATAGTACATGCATGTGAATCAATAGTACACACATGTGAACAAATAGTTATAAGCATGTGAATTAATAGCAATTAATTGCTCATTTATCCGATTAATTACCCGATTGGTCAATATAACCTCCAAAAATCAATTATTATCGAAATAAATGTTAATTTCCACTAACATTAATAATCCCAACACAATGGAACTATCAATTTCATCTTTAATCAACACGAACTTATTCATCATTAATATTAATCAACACGAACAATATTTAACAACCAGATCATTCCCAGGAAAGAGGGGGCTTTCCGATAAGGATTTCTCCCTATTGGCGCGCAATTAGGTGACCAAACCTCTCCTCGACAGAACTTTTTAGACATCATCAATATTGCAAATAATAATATGAATAACTCTGTCATCTCAATTATTGATTTAATAATATAAAATATTGATACTGTGACAATAATTGAATCAATAATATGAGAGATATTATGCAGCAATTACTGTAGTAATAATTGAGTATAACTGAGTGACTTCTCACGTAAGCATCAATAATCAATACCGTGTGCTACTATGCAACCACGCCAGACATCGTATTTTTACCACCGGGTAGTTCAACAGTTTAACAATAAAACTTTCGCCGTTATTTTTATAAAAAGATAATTCTGTCGTTTTCTAACTACGACAATACTTTCGTTGTGGGGTCCACTAATGATTGTGTCGTCGTACGAATATTTCTTGTTAAAACGAATATTCCCCGACCAATCGAATATGATATAGCCACTTGCTTACTTTATAAAATTTGTAAATATTACCCACAACTATAACATTATATCAAATCCACACCATAATATTCAAAAATATATTTCGAGAAAAATTAATCTTTATTCATAAAAGTTGGGGTCTTACAGCAGGAGGCAAGATCGGTATACGAATCTCTCTTGTGGTGCTCCTAATAGCGCGCTCTCCTAAATAGAGCTCTCATCCTCCATCTATAAAGATAGGAATCCTACGGGTGGAAATCATGTACTCGGCACCAGTTTGGTATCCATCCTCAAAACCAATGGCCAAGTGCTCCCCAAAATAGGGAATCCAAGTAATGGCATCAACTGTCAATAACTCCAACTACAGGCGACAATGAGTGAAACCTTCAGCTACAGGAACCTCTGCCAATATGGAATGATGTCATTGCCATCCTCATGAGTACGTCTCCAAACCTATCACACTCATAGGACGCAAACATGGGAGCCTTTCGTAGGCCCAAAACTTCCAACACAAAGGCACACATTTGCTGGCAATCAACACTCTTAACCTATGCATGGGAAATCAAAAGAGAAATACTCACCAGTAGAAATGGGTAAAATCCTAGCCAAGCCTCCATCAAGCCCTGCGAACGCATGCGCATACCCCTGAGGAAATAGGAGAAGGTGTAGGAGCCCCAGGCATACTCTCTGATATGGTCCACATGTCGTGTGGCGCCCACCAAAGTGAATGACACCGTAGAAGAGTTATCAGCTATGAAGTAGCCCCTAATGATCATCAGGAACAATCGTCGAAGAATGATATCCCTGACTCTCACATCATTGGGTATAATCTCACTCAACAGCCCACTTATAGCATCTACGCTCAACGGTCCTGTCCTTGAGTGCCTTAGCTGAAACTCCTATCAAGGATCGAACGATAGTCAGGGTAATATCCGTTGTACATGACACTGGCACCCCTCCAAACTCCATACTTGTGATAAATCGCCAATCCATCGGCGTCATTATCAACTCATAGTCTAACAAGTGGAGAGACTGAATCTGGTGAAACTAGCGCTCAGACAATGCCCTGAGGTAACCCCAGGGACAACGACGGAGAAGGATAGAAAAGAACACTCCAAAACCCCAGCCATGCACAATCACTCTATAATCAGGATGCAGAGCCTGGTATGTGGAGTGAATGCTGAACCCGTTCCCTCTAGGATGTGTAAAGCCAAGAACCTACATCACAAAGCAGATCAACATCAGAATCCTTTACCCCTCATCAATAGGAAAAAAAGGAAGATCAAAATCTAGCTTTTACCTCATTTGCATGTAAGTAAATCGAGGGGTGTCTACTCAAATCACCCAGAAGCTCTGGGATCGACACCTGAATGCCTAGGAAATCCCTACGGGGAACATGTGCAACAGGAGCACGATCAGCAATCGGAACATCCTCCTTCTCGTCCTCAACTTCCGGCACGTCAACCCGGATAGGACGTATCACCGCCTCCACCAAACGACGAGGTTGTCTGACAAAACGGGGTCAAGGCACTTCAGAAGCCCTGCTCCGCACACCTAAAGTGGTCCTGTGGGAACTACTCGGCTGATCCGGATCTATATATCTGAACAACAAGTCTCTAAATCACCTCAGAAAGGCTGTGGTAAATTCTAACTTAAAGCTTTTTAAAATGCAGTTTTATGACTACACGCATGCATGCATTTCTTTAACATACGTCTACAGTGGAGTTAAAAATGCATGACTACCCAATGCCTACATTTTGAAAAAGTTTGCTATAGTCCCCTTTGTAAATATGACTATCTACATGCATATAGGCATGACTAGGTGGCCATTCAGTAGCACACCTACCCACAGTCATAAACATCATACATGCATTAATACATCAAAATGAAAATCCGTAAGGGGAGCCTAATTACTGGGATTACTTTACTTTTTCACCTTAGCTCATTTGTCCTCAAATAGGATAAGAAATAGCAGAAAAAGGTGCCAATTTGACTATTTCAAAAGTTAAATTTTTTCACATCATTATGTTCAGCATAGTTTAATACTAACATTTGCTATGTTAAATTTTTTTTATCACGTCATATGAGCATGCATATTTACTAATATGTGTTTAGACTCATTTCATATCATAAGTCATTTTCCAATGGATAAAAACTGGAAAAGAATACATGCATACGTTACCAAGACAGTGTAGAACACTCGTACGATGACAGAATTTGCAGAAAGACTCCCGAACTCAGCAAATCTGAAGAAGAGCTCTTGGATTTCCTTCGTGGCGCAACGTGAAATGACTTGAGAAGGCAACTTGTATCCTTAAAAGCCACCCATGGCTAGCCGCAGGTGTACCTGTGACTCCCCTGGGTGGGGCCCACCCCTCCAGTTTGGTCCAATTCAAGTTGCAAAAGATTTCTCACAAGCTGAAAAAGGCCAAATCAAGAATAAAAATGCTACTCGATTGAGCAGAATATCCTAAAATCCTGATTTTCACTGGTCAAGTCATGGCTTTACATATCACTCATTGGTATTCGCCCAAACACAGGGTACACTATACTGATGATCACGGCTGCTGCAAATAACATCCGACAATACCTCAAGAAGGTTCGATGCCATTAATTTGGGGTTGTAACCTCAAAACCTTTCTCCCTAGTAGAAACTCTAACCAATTCAACCGTAAATGCATATATAAACGAGGGTCAAGCAACCTTGACACTATCTCAATCAAGGATTTCATCCTTTGATGCACACGCCAACGAAGGTTAAGCAGCCTTGACATTATCCTTAACAGGGATCTCATCCGTTGATGCACGTGTCACTGAAGGTTAGGCAACCCTGACAACACAGACTGTTAGCAGTAACTCCAACAGAGCAGCAGAAAAACCTAGCGATATGAACCAGGAAATAACATCCTCATCGGGGAGGACCGATGATGGAATATGTTATACACATCCTCAACAGACAAAGCTATATCCCCACAGAGTCTCTTGTACATGAGAGATGCATCTTCAGTGTGAAGTCTGTATCAAGGATTAAGGATTTTGGTGATAACCCCAACTTCAACATCCTAGAAGCTCCTGAGAGCATTGGATCGCACGTCCAAGATAGTTCATCAGGGTTATTCATAATAATTATCAATCCCGGTTGGAGTCAAGGGGAGCCGATAATTATCCCACCATGTTGGAGAACAATCCAACAAACCACATACATTTGCATCATGTTGTTGTACACTGCATCATGATCATCTTGTTGTATTTCAAATGTCTAGTATTCTTTATCATATACATGCCATTGCATTGCATGAATATGATAAAGAGGGGCATCTGTAGACACTCAAAATTTTCTGCATACCTGTTACTAACATTGCAGGAGGGAAGAATCGTCTTTTAGAGATAACCCTAGAGGACAGCTCAGCTCAATCCCAGAAACAATACTGGGAGTTTCAGTAACATCTCAAAGATAACCCCGAGGCATCCATTTTAGTCCCAAAAATAATACCGGGAGTGTTAGTTTCAACCTCGGAGATAACCCCGAGGAGTGCAGTTTAAATACCAAAAATCACACCGGAGAAGGCCGTTTCATCTCAGAGATAACCCCAGGACGTCAGGCATACCTCAGAGATAACCCTGAGGACATACAACACTTGCAGCAGTCCAATCTCAGAGATAACCACGAGCAACGATCGCTACGTACCCAAACCGGAGATAACCCCGGTGAGGGGAAAATTCGTTATTTTGCCACCTCGATCCCAAATGCGCGCCATCTCAATAATATCTCAACATACATTCTACACAACAATGTCCCACAAGAACCAACGAGTTCTAATCCTGACTGACTACTACGCAAGGCAGCACACGGGATAGATTTGAAGCCTGAAGACCAAGGGCATGGTCCCATCTTCATGACTTCGTACAACCTCTAACCCCATGTCATTGCGTAGCTCTCGACAATAGTAGTCCAAAAAAGGTCTTATACACCTTAATCAGATGCCCAAATTGAAGTTCCGAAAGCTCGAGCGGACATCACGTTGCACGCATGTACGTACTTTGAGACGGTAGGACCCACAGGCCCGGGGCACCCGGGCAGCCGCAGGTACACCGGCGGCTCCCCCCTCTATAAATAGAGGGCTTGGGGTGGCCATTTTATAAGAGAAAATGGTGAGGAAACCCTGTCTAATTTTCTTTGTACACACCCTAAATTGAGTGCTTTCTCATTTTAAACACTTGTGAGCTTATATTAAGTCATATTTTTATTGGAGGGAGCCGAGTGTTCATCCATTTAAAGCTATAGAAGTCTTCTTTGGCAGTCCATTGTAAGCCTTCTTACACTTCTTAAAGCCTTTCTCTTCTACTGTGCACACACCGTTCTTCACGTTGAGAGTCGTGTTGTGTGTGTATGTCCGGACTTCGGTCCATGGCTTTTATTTCCTTTCGTATATATATATATATATAGACTAACATTATCGAGTTATGCCTCGATTGAGCCTGGACTCACGTCTGGAGCGTTTATTTGCTTTTTATATATATATATATATATATATATATATATATATATATACTCATATATATATAAACTATTGTCGAACTACATTCGATGAGCACGGATTTTACATCCGGAGCATTTATTGCTTTTATATATATATATATATAAATAGTTATATATATTATAACCATCAAACTCATTTGATTGAGCTTGAGATATAATATTATATGCGTTTCGTATATATATATATATATATATATATATATATATATATATATATACATTCTGTCAGGCACGGAGTTTACTTCGTGGCTTTTTACCGCTTTATTTACATTTCGTCACTTTGAGTTTACTTTGGTGTCGGTTGATCATTTCTTGCTTTATTTACATTTCGTCCCGCCTGGAGTTTACTTCGTGGCAGTTGATTGTCTCTACTGCTTTATTTACATTTTCGATCCCCCATGGAGGTGCTTCGTGGTGGTTGATCTTGTCTCTATATATATATTTACCGCTTTTATATACTTACATTTTCAGCACCCCCATGAAGTTTGCATTGGTGATGACGACATACAGTATATATATATATATATATATATATATATATATATATATATATATATATATTCTGACTTTGATATATGTATAAGCATATGACTTTCATATAAAGCTGCTATATCATGTGAGCTCAGGAATCATGTGATCTGATTGATTTCTTAAATCTAGATTCGATTCCGTGATGGACATTTTAAATTTATAAACAACTTATACATTATTCACGATTGTGCGAATTCCCTTAGATGGCTATCATGCCCGCAAGGAATTCGGCATTGCTATGTATATTATTTTCTCGAAGATGTTTCGCATCTCAAAAATAAAAGCAATCAAGCCGAACACTTAATAAAAATGGAAGTATCAAAGGCCTCAATTACTATTGAGCATAAGGGTTTGAAAAACCTCTTTTACAAACATCACTGCTATATCTTGTTTAAAACTGAATTTTTACACAAATTCAAACCCTTTTTATATAGGTGCGAACGAGGCATAGCACTACTTCCAAATAACTGCACATTGACCCACACACACACACACATTCATATAACAGTTTAATTGAAAAGTGGCGGTCACCGTGGTAACACGGATGTCGGGGGGTGCCTAACACCTTCCCTCCGCATAAGAAAGTCCCCGGACCCTAACGAATCTCGGTTTCACAGACCAGTTTAGCAGTGTTACATCACGTGGTCAATGTGCAAACCTTTTCTCGGTTGAGTTGGTGCAACCATTTAAAAATACCAACTGGCGACTCTTACAGTCAAATCATCGACATATAAATGTTGGACCTTTTCACAACTTGTTTTTTCAAACAAATCTCACCTAACATGAGAACACCAAAAGACAAGAATAGAAAAGGGGAAATAGAAATCCCGACGTCGACATGGTTCAAGCAAGAGTGAGCATAACTAGCTCAGCAAGTATGACAATTTTATTTAAACAACAGGCTTAAATCATAGGAATCGTATATCTTCAATAATTGAATCAATAGTTATGAAGTACTATAAATAAATAAAAATAGCACTTCTCTTTTCTTTAAAACATTTCACAATGAACAACGTTTATTAAACATAAATTTTGGTCCAAGACCTTGAGCATTTTATTCATTCTTTGAAAAGGACAACCCGACACCAAGTCCGTAAGTACGGTATATCTTACAAGCACGTCTAGGTGATCAGCCTATAGTACTCTATATTGTACAATACTACTTCTTTAAACGTATTACGTTTAAGTTTTGGCAACCTTATGTGCCTGTCGTTTAACGACAAAACGTTTGTTTATTCATACTCAGTCTTTCTTTGAAATCCATACCAAAACAGTTTGGCAAAAGATAACAACATTAACAACATTTTGATAGTGTGACGAATGAATTATTTGAATTGTGATTCTGGGGACAGAATCCTTGTAAGGAGAGAATGATGTAACATTCTAGAATTTTAATTATTATATTAAATATTTATTGAATTATTTAAATATTTAATGGATGTCTTTATTGTTGAATAAATAATTGTTCAAATTTGAATTGATGTGGTTAATTATTTGTTAAATAAATAATTAAGGAAAATTAATTATTTTGCTAATTTAATTTAATTATTACGTTAGAGAATTTTGATTAATTGAATTACTATTCTTTTTATTGGAATTTTTAATTAAAAAGGATGTGTTGGTGGATTAAATAAAAGTTATAATTATATAGAAAATTATAATTTTGTGGTATTGATTTATGTGATGAAGTGATTTAATAAATTGTTATTATGATTAATTTAATTAAATTAATGCGTGACAAATAACCTTGTTATAAAGGAGTTACTAAAATAACTTAAAGGAGTTTTAATTCAGTTTTGCCAAACAAGGCCTATGGTCTATTAAGTCTTTAATTTATTTGAGTTTTACCAAACAAGGCATAAGGATTAATTGATTATTATTTTAGTGTTTAGCCAAACAAGCCTTATGACTTTTGGTTTTCAAAATAAGTACCTGATGTCAGTAAATTAGAGTTATATTATATAATTTATATATATATTATATGCTATATACGTTAGTTGTTAGTATGCTCTAGAGTTAGGAAGAAAAACAAAAACACAGAGGAAGAAGAAGAAGAGAAGAAGAAAAGAAGAGAGGAAGGAAGGCTAGAGAATTGAGAAAAGAATTGGGGAAAAGAGGTTTGATAATCAAAAGGGATAGCCATCATCTTCTACAATAAAGGTATTCTCCTATTTCCTTTAGCTTTCCCTTCTCCTATTTTTCTCTGTGAAATTCTTGTGATAGCATAATTGTTGATTTTATGTGTGTTCATATGATAAACCATTGTTGTAAAGTTATTTTCATAGGTTATATATGATTATAATCAATGAATTAATGATATATATGTAATTTGTGAAGAAAATGTTTTTACAGAGAATTTTTGGTGATTATATATTGTTCAGTTAAAATAGAAATTGAGGGTTAATTAGTTGTTTAGTTGATAAATTAACCATTTAATTTGATAGAGCATGTATAATTGTTGATAAAATCACTTTGAATTTGTGGTTTTGGTTGAAAAACAAAATTTACAGTGTTGATTTTCATTGAAATATCAAAAAGTGAGTTTTTATCAAAAATAGTGAAATTGAATGTGCTAAATTTGTTGTTTATGTTGTTGTATGGATAGAAACATGTTAGAAATTCTTGAATTTTGTTTACATAAAGCTTTTGTATGAATTATATGCTATTTAGTCTGTTAGAAATGAGCTTGTAGGCCAAAATTGGCTTTTTCTGCCTTTGTTGCCAAAGTCGCCAATGAAAACTCGGCTCTGATTCAGCGTCCTTGTATGACCAAAGATGTTAGTTTCAAGGCCATGATCTTGCATACGTACGCCTGCAATGACTTTATACCTTTGTTCATGTAAGCATACCATGCATACTCACAGCAGTAGCGCGCGCGACTTGTGTAAAGCGTGGCCATACATGGCAGTTAGTTAGAGAATAGTCGACGGTGTACTTTTGTGTACGAAATTTTAAGAAAAGTTATGTGATGATAGTAGGACTGCTAAATGTTGATTTTAGTATATCTATATTATGAATAATTATGTTATTAAGGATTAACTTGTGTTATAACTTGATTATGTGATTAAAAATCCAATTTTAAATGATGAACGTACTTAGTTATGTTTGTAAGATGGTAATGACTAATTATGTCACGATGACATATGTTTATAGGATATTGTGATTCGTATTGATTTGGTTTAGCCTACGAGCAAGGCAAGTTCTCTAACTCTACCTTTGTAATTGGAATCAATTATTGTTTCCAATATAATAATGCAAGTTTTCTAATTTTTTATCTTGTTGAACTATTTATTGTTTCAATTCGATTACCTAATGAGTGATGAAAGCTTTCTAAACTTTGGTTTAATGTTGACAAGTTATTCTTGTATTTAACTTGTTGTTTAACATGCACAACTATTTATACTACTGTTGAGCAATTTCATCGTTCAAACTGTTATGCATGCTTAGTACTCAATTCTAATTAACCTTGACTTAATATTGTTCAAGCAAGGCATGTTATAGTTATTCAAAGTATATGCTATTAGATTATTCCTAAAGCATGATTTTGGTTTACCATGTTGATTCAATTACAATTATTCTATAATACAATGTTATTAATTCAACTAGTCCTCTAGTTGATGGTCATTGAACTTCAAATTACCCTTGAAAGCTTATCCAAACCAAACTCTCTTTGGTGCGGACTTGTACTCCAAATACTGAGATGAACAACCCTATTATTATTAGGGGATAACTTACGCGTAGCGTTAAATGTTTGTACATAATACATGGTATGAAGGGCTGATCCCCCTAAGTACGAGGAGTCCTTATAGTCTTATGACTGTTAAAGTTGGAGTTGAAAGATTACTCGCAACTGTGGACATAGTTCATGGTCTTATGACCCTCAGTTATATTTATTCCATATTTTGGATGTCAGTTTCTGATTATATATGATAGAGTACTATTCATTGTTGATGAGCCTATTATTGGCAGTTATTATTACTATACTCATGTTGATTTCATATTGTATCCAGTGAGCAATTGTTTTGCTCACTCTTGCATATTTTAAAACTCATTGCAGCTAAAGAAGAGAAGGTAGATGAACCTTCGTCTAGCAAAGGAAATGGAAAAATGTGCAAGTGATGAAGACTTGTAATTTTTACTTTAGACTTTTATTATGATGATCTTAGACTTGGTTTTAATGATGTTTATTTAATTTCCGCATTTGAATGATTGTATTTAAAGGTTAGATAATCTGGGAGATTTTGTTATGTAACCCTTTAATGGGAAAGGTTTTATTTATCCAGTTTTATTGTGATTGGGTAGTTAGATATGAATGTTTGATTAAGTGAACACCAAATCCTATGGGAATGAAGTACCTGGATTTGGGGGTGTCACAGGTTGGTATCAAAGCCTTAGGTTATGAACCTTAGGTGGGAGAAAAGCCTTAGGAAGTAACCTTCGAGAAGATAGTGATGATAAACTCTTATCGAGTTTTAAGGAAGAAGTAATAAAACACTTATGTGATTATGTGTTTACGACTTATGTGTTCGTGAGTGTCGAGTAATGATGATTAATAACTAAAACTTAAAAATCTTGTTGTCAGGATGACTAATGTCGGAGAATCCGGTCAAAAGCTAGGAGGAAGGACCTCGGATGCCTAGAGAGGAGGAATCTCGTGATATTCAAGTGGTTTGGGAACAAGCTTTGCTTCCATGAGAGTCACTCCATTACTCATGAATGGTCAAGGATGATGATGATGATGATGTAGAAACAGATGAGGAAGATCCCGTGGAGCTGCCGCAGACGGATGAGGAGGACGAGGAGGAAAGGATTCCACTTAACTTCGATAGATGGTCAGTATATACGATGAGGTGCATGGCCGCAACGTGGAACTTCAAGATCTTGTTGAGGAATTACAAGAGATAGTAGTGAACAATGAGACTTCGTTGTACGGAAGGGCGACGAGATTCGGGATCGAGAAGAACGGTGAACAATGTTGAAGAGAAGCTGGTTCACACTGAAGAAGAGAACGATCAAATGAGAGCAGAGGTTGCAGAGTTGAACAGCAAGTTGAGAGAAGAATCTGCAAAAAGGGAAAGAGCCTAAAACGCGTACAGTGAAGCTTATCAACAAGCTGAAATAGCAAAGGGAGACACACAAACAAAGAGAAGGAAGATGGAAGAAATGGATAACGTGTTCAACACCGCGATCAATCGAGCTCAAGACCGGGTCATGGGTTATCCAATTCAGTTCGAGACGCTACCCTCGTTCATACTAGACCGTCGAACCATGTTCCGAGTTATGGAAGAAGAGCGTCGTAAGGCTTTGCAATATCTTAATCGGACATCGTAGGGAGTATACTTGAGTTATGTTATGATAAATAATTTGTTAATCCCAAGTATTATGCAACTTATGGGATATGATGATGATGCCCTGAAACTTTAGTAGTTCAGGAAAATAATGTAAATAGCAGTGATGCTATTGATATGATGTTTTCAAAGAAGTTATGAATAAAAGTTATTATTTTCTTTATCCAAAATGTTATGTGTTATGGAATGATTATTTTCATGGGGGCAAGTTAAGTAGAAATTACTTGAAAAGAGTTGAGTAATAATCTAATGAATGTATTCTTTTTAATAGAAAATGCCTCCAAGACGTCAACCACCCCGTCAGAGAACCACCGAGGGAACCAACAATGATAATGCTGAAACTAACTCCGTTCGGTTAGTTGGTGGCGTTACTAACTTAGTAATCGCAAAATCAACCACGTAATCAACCTCTCGAACCAAGGTCTTACGTTTAAGGACTTCAAGGCGGTTGGACCACCAGAATTCCGTGGATCCATGAACCCAGTTGAAGCACAGACTTGGATTATGGTAATCGAGAAGGTTTTTGATGTTGATAGGGTAGAGGAGAATCAGAAGACTGCTTTTGCAATGTTTATGTTGAAGGAGGAGGCTAGTTATTGGTGGCAGGCCAACAAAACTCGAGAAGGACCAGGAATTATGACTTGGGATAGGTTTAAGGAGATTTTCTTCAAGACCTATTTCCCAGAGAGTTCGAAAAGCCAGTTAGAAGTACAGTTTTTGGAGTTGAAGCAAGGAACAATGTAAAGTACGGCTCGGCATGCGCTGCAAGTGTTTGGCTTTACCTCCTTGAGGTCACATGACTGCAATACTTACTTTGAGCCTCAGGAAATTTCATGGTTTTTCTACTACAATTCTTTTCAGGCTCATAACTTGTTCATTATAAGTTTGAATTGGCTCATTCAAAAGCCTTTAGCTCACATATCACATGAACTATGATTTCATTAGAAAATCTTACATTTTTTTAATCCGTTAACACGGAATTCACCATTTAAGTTCTTTATTATAAATTCGATAAACGTTTGTGAATGTTCATAGCTCGTTGATAAGTGAATTTTATATCCACGAATCGATGTCCATTTCAAGCTTAATCGTTGTTGAATTCTTGTGTACATGTTCGTTTTTACTCGTTTCTTGTTCTTTTATGTGTAGGGTGGTTGTTGTAGCACGTAGCAAAGAAAGGACGTCAATTGGAACATTATGGTTATAAGTATGAAGATCAGCCAATCCAGTTTGCAAAATACACCCCCATCGGGGAGAGCCCTTTTTGCCTTCATACCCGTAGAAGTGAGGATTCTTGAGATTGTTTTATTAGAATGCATGCCGTAAAGGCCTGATTGATTATAAGCATACACCCGTAAGGCTGGGGTCTCAGTCGAGTGTCTGTTTTGCCTTAAACTCTGCAGGATATGGATTCTAAACATGTTGGTTTGTAATGGGACTCTATTGGACAAAGGACTTTGACAAAAACGTGTGTGTTGGATGTATATGGAGAAACTAACAACGAATTGTACAACACACAAGGAAAATTACAGAGATTAATCCCAGATTTTCATAACAAGCTTTGGAGGAAGACTTTGAAGAGATTTTCGTGTCGATTCCGGATTAAGGCTACGTGAAGGGTGTTTTGCATTATTCTTCATCTCAGTCTTATATTTGTAATTGAAAGGATGTTATCTTTAGATTCTTCAGTTATTATTTCATTCATGATGACCTAATTCACTTTTTAGGCTTATGATGGATCCTTAAGCGAAACGATGGTTTTATAACTTTTATTTCCAGTTCAATAAGCTATTTACCAGTTTATCTATATTAATTTGAGCCTGAATTTATGAATTGCCTGATCAACAATTCTTTGTGGATTTGTATGGAATCGAGAGAAGATATACGAATCTAGACTTAGTTAATATAGCATGTGTTCATGAATTTTGTGAATAACAGAATCTTGATGAATGTTAAGGTAGAGATATGCTTGACATCACATGTAATCGGATAGGGAACTTAATCTTAAACCTTCTTTAATTATAATTCACATAGAGATATAGTGAGTTAGTTTATTAAGGTGTTTAACTTGTTTCTATCTAATTTGTGGATTTAAGTTAATACGGTATTAGTGCATCGAGAGGTGGCTAGTACTACATTCGTGTTCTTGATTAATAAACTGGGATAGTGAGTTGAATTGTAATAAAGGTGTAGAAATTCAGAGTGAAGCTTAGGGTGAAATCATAAGTCTAATTCTCCATTAATTATTTAAAATTTCAGTTTTAATATTTGTGATTGTTTTGTGATAGTATATTTATTCATAATTTAGTTTTTATAATTCTAATCATTGAATTGGATAGTTTAATAAAATTAGGATTAATAGGAAATTCATAATTGTGAGATTAAATTTCTTACTAAGTTGTCTCTGTGGGAACGATACTCTATTCACTATTATATTACTTGTTGACCACGTATACTTGCGTATTGTGCGTAACTAGATTTTACCCAACAAGTTTTTGACGCCGTTGCGAGGATAAATTTATTATAGATTTTAATATTTTTACGATATCAGTTTAATTAGTCTAGTTTTACTTAAACATTTTTATTTTTTGTTTTGTTCTTCTTATTTCAGGTTTTTGAACTGGTTTATGCAAACTCGGTCCAAAAATCCAGACTTGCTACCTTTTGAGGACGACATTGAGAAACGGTTTCAGAGGTTAAGTAAGTGGATCAAGGAAACAAGGGAAGACTTTGAAAAATCTAAAAAACAAGTGGTAATGGCAGCCGAAGATCAGAAAGCATTGAGGGACTTCGCCACACCCAAGGTGACTGAACTGCAGTTGAGCATCACCAGGCCTACAATAGCTACGAACACATTTGAAATCAAGCCTGGGACGATTCAAATAATCCAAAATTCAGTTCAGTTTGGGGGATTGGCAAATGATGATCCGAATGAACATCTAGTCAGCTTTCTAGAGATTTGCGACACCTTCAGGTATAACGGGGTGTCGGATGATACAGTGAGACTTTGCTTGGTCCCATTCACCTTATGGGACAAGTCAAAGAATTGGTTACACTCTCTACCGCCGGGATCATTAACTACGGGGGAAGACTTAGCTCAGAAATTCCTTGCAAAATTTTTCCCACCGGCGAAAACTGCAAAAATGAGGAATGAGATAACGATGTTTGAACAGCAACACGGGGAGTCATTGTATGAGGCATGGGAAAGATACAAAGAATTGATCAGAAAGTGTCGGCATCATGGGTTGCCTAAGTGGTTGCAAATAAATACTTTCTATAACGGACTACATGGGAATCGCAGGACTAGTATTGATGCAGCGTCGGGTGGAGCGTTCATGGCGAAGAGTTATGAGGAGGCCTACAATTTGATTGAGACAATGGCGACTAACAACTACCAGTGGCCCACAACAAGAATGACACAAGCAAAGGCAGCTGGAGTGTTAGAAGTAGATGGTGTGACGACAATACACGTGTAAATTTCAACACTTTCTAAGAAATTGGATGCTATGATAGGGACATATGTACATTTGATTGTAGATGTTAGACTCATTGCCACGAGTTAGCAGATTCAGAACACCATTTGAACCATTGCACGTGGAGGAAAAATTAACAATCAAATTGAAACCGTCTTTGGAAGAGCCACCGACTCTTGAACTTAAGCCACTCCTTAAACACCTCAGGTATATGTATTTAGGCAATTCAAATTCTTTACATGATATTATTTCTGTTACACTTAACGATTTGCAGGAAGAAAATTTGCTAAGAGTGCTTTGGGACCACAAATCGGTGATAGGATGGACAATTGCGAATATCAAGGGAATCAGCCCATCCTTTTGAATGCACAAAATTCTGATGGAAGACGATGCAAAATCGACGGTGGAGCAACAACGATGACTCAACCCAATTATAAAGGAAGTTGTAAAGAAAGAAATTATGAAATTGTTGGATGCTGGTATCATCTACCCAATTTCTGACAGTAAGTGGGTTAGTCCGGTTCAGTGTGTGCCAAAAAAGGGAAGAATGATCGTGGTTCAGAATGATGAAAATGAGTTGATTCCGACAAGGACAGTGACTGGTTGGAGGGTGTGCATCGACTACAGAAAGTTGAATTAGGCAACCCACAAAGATCACTTTCCTTTGCCCTTTATCGATCAAATGTTGGACAGATTGGCAGGACATGAGTACTACTGCTTATTGGATGGATACTCAGGTTATAATCAGATCATCATCGCTCCTGAAGATCAAGAGAAGACTACGTTTACATGCCCATACGGTACATTTGCATTCAGGAGAATGTCGTTTAGTTTGTGTAATGCACCCGCTACCTTCCAGCGGTGTATGATGGCAATCTTCTCTGATATGGTGGAGAAGAATGTGGAAGTTTTCATGGACGACTTCTCTGTCTATGGGGATAACTTTGATTCGTGTTTGGAAAATTTGGTAATGGTCTTACAAAGATGCACCAAAACGAATTTGGTCCTTAACTGGGAAAAGTGCCACTTTATAGTGGAAGAAGGTATAATTTTGGGGAACAAGGTCTCGGCTCAAGGATTGGAGGTTGATAAAGCTAAGGTAGAAATAATTGAGAAACTGCCTCCACCGAGTTCAGTTAAGGGAATTAGAAGTTTTCTGGGACATGTTGGGTTCTACAGGAGATTCATAAAGGACTTCTCTAAAATTAAAAAACCTTTGTGTAGTCTTTTAGAGAAGGATTCAATTTTCAAGTTTGATGAGGAGTCTAAATGGGCATTCGAGTTGTTGAAAAAGAAATTAACTACAACTCCCGTGATTGTCGCACCAGATTTGAATGTGCCTTTTGAGCTAATGTGTGATGCAAGCGACTATGCAGTTGGGGCTGTTTTGGGTCAACGCCGAGAGAAAGTATTTCACGCAATATATTATGTAATTAATACACTCACGAAGACTCAAATGAATTACACAACTATGGAAAAGGAATTACTTGGAGTGGTGTATGCGTTCGATAAATTCCGGGCCTATTTGATCGGAACAAAAGTGATAGTTTATACAAATCACTCGGCCATTCGGTACTTAATTGCGAAAAAAGATGCTAAGCCACGCCTTATCAAATGGATTCTCCTTTTAAAAGAGTTTGATTTAGAAATAAAGGATAGAAAGGGGACGGAGAACCAAGTCGCCGATCATTTTTCTAGGTTGGAAAATTAAGATAAACAAAAAGAGGACAATTGTTCAATCAACAAGCCATTCCCGGATGAGCAATTGTTTGGGATAAATATAGAATTTCCATGGTACGCGGACTATGCGAATTATCTAGTGAGCAATGTTTTTCCACCTGATCTTACAAGACAACAGAAAAAGAAGTTTCTTCATGTCGTCAAAAGGTACATGTGGGATGAACTTTATCTATTCAAGCAGTGCACCAACAAGATGATTAGAAGGTGTGTGCCCTATAGTGAAGTGAAGAACATACTGCATGAGTGTCACTCATCTGCATATGGGGATCATTATGGTAGTGAGCGAACAACGGCAAAGGTGCTTCAAGCCGGGTTTTATTAGCCTACATTGTTCAAAGACGCCCACCAATTTGTTAAAACATGTGATAGATGTCAAAGGATGGGCAACATATTGAAAAGGAATGAAATGCCACTACAAACAATTCTAGAAGTTGAGATTTTCGATGTATGGGGCATAGATTTCATGGGGCCATTCCCTTCATCACTTCACAATCAGTACATTTTACTTGCAGTGGATTACGTCTCAAAGTGGGTTGAAGCCGCAACACTCCCAACTAACGATGTCAAAGTGGTTCTCAAATTCCTGCAGAAGAACATTTTTACGAGATTTGGCACGCCAAGAGCTATTATAAGTGATGAAGGTAGTCACTTCTGCAATAAATTATTCACAGCTCTATTGGCAAAGTATGGGGTCAACCACAAGGTGGCGACAACTTATCATCCCCAAACCAGTGGGCAAGCTGAGGTTTCGAACAGGAAAGTAAAGAGAATCTTGGAAAAAGTGCTAAACCCGAATCGAAAGGATTGGTCGCTCAAGTTGGATGATGCACTATGGGCCTACTGGACTGCGTATAAAACACTGATTGGTATGTCCCCATATCAACTACTATACGGGAAGGCTCGTCACTTACCGGTAGAGTTACAGCATAAGGCTTATTTGGCGATTCAAAAACTCAATTTCGATCAAGCAGTTGTAGGGGAAAAGCGACTACTGTAATTAAACGAGGTCGACGAATTTCGACTTCAAGCCTACGAGAACTCCAAGTTATACAAGGAAAAGGTCAAGAGATGGCACGAACAGAAAATTATGCACAGAACATTCGAGCCAGGGAAATTAGTCCTATTGTTCAACTCACGGTTGAGATTGTTCCCAGGCAATCTTAAGTCGAGATGGTCGGGACCATTCACCATAAAAAGGGTGTTCTCCCATGGCGTCGTTGAACTCTACAGTCGGAATCCATTAGAAACTTTCGAAGTCAACGGTCAACGATTAAAGCACTATTGGGGTGGCGAGTCCAACACCGATGTCATCATCATCACATTATCCGATGTACCATGAACAGGAAGTAGTCAGGCTAAATGACTTAAAATCAAGCGCTAATTGGGAGGCAACCCAATCATACTTTTATTTTTTGTATTTTCATTCATAACTGGTAGATTATAGTTTATAATAAGTTCATTAGGTAGGTATTATATAGTATAAGTCTTGTTAATCTCTCAACCATGCTCCAATTAATCAACAATCTACTAATTTTTATATTTCATGGCTTGCAGGATGAGAAAATAAGCATTAAGTGGCATAACATGAAGAAAAGAAGGTCATGTTGCAGTGGGCATGCCCGCCGAGGCGGGCTCTGTAACGCCCCGAAATCCAGTCTATCTTCACACCCGGATTCCGTGTGGCACTAGTACATCATTCATCCAACATACATCATTATATACTAAAATATAATAACATACATTCTGAATTCCCAGATTCTAAAACCTTATAACTTTTCTCATTACAAATAATGATAATTACATTATTCCTTTCATCTTACAAGAGTGACTTTTATCCGCCACCAAGGATACATAATAGTTCATTAAACTAGTCTATAGTTTAATTTTTCATCTTTCTACATTACAAGTCTTCACTTGATCTTTTTGCTCATTCACATTCTGAATGGCACTTCATCTGGATACAGTCAGCTTGATCTTTACGGGATCCTTAAATTCGTCTAAACATTGTTAAGCAAAAATGTTTTTCATTTAAAGCAAGTGTGAGCATTCAATTGTTCAGCAAATCATAGCAGTTGAACAAACAACTTCAAGAGTTTAACATTCCTTTGGAACTTTGATAACCGAACAAAGGTTATGAAGCAACTTGAACAATAGGAATAATCTCGATTCCTATCATTTTAAAAACATTAGTCACATTCACTTTGAAATACTTTCATTCTCTACTCTCTTTCATACACATTCTGTCTGGCTAGAATCAATAGCACAGACTTAACAATAACGGTTCATGTATTAAACAGAACATTCTCATATTGAACAGTTTAATCATAAAATAGTTCATATCATAGAAACACCGAAGTGTTCACATTGTGGCATAAGGCCTCATACATTCTACCACCTTGCACAAATATCTCACATTCGCACAAAAACAGAACTTCTCAAGTTCAACATCTGAGAAGTTTAAGAAACTAGCATTCATTTAAAATATGAATGAAGTTAGGAAACTTGCTTTTACGCCTATACTTCATTACTTATTTGAATCGCTCATTCAATCCCTATAACACATAAGGAAATAACACATACACCAATTAGTCATATACTTGACTTACACATTGGTTTACTTAACTTTACTTCTTAGGGTTCGCGTTCTCGCAATATAATTTTACGTGACTAACTTTCATTACCGATTTACGGCTTCATGACATACGGAGATGTCTTACTCAAAACGTTCTTCATCTTTGATGATTTACATTCTTATCTTCTTCTTATAACTTCTCTAGGACTCGGCACACATCGTTTCTCTGCTGGTAGTCCATATGGTACTCTGAGTGGTTTCCCACAAAAAACTAACAAACAAGTTCCCGTCTCATTTACACTGCCATCACAGTGAGTTAGATCGGTTGCCAGTTTCGTATATACCTTTGCTCTCTAAAGGAATTGTTTAGCCCAGCTCCCATATATCAACCATCAAAGGTTACGATTGTACCACAACCTAAACTTATCTTAACTTATACGAACTATTTACTATAATGTTCGTTAAGTCAATTTCTTATTCCTTTTGGCTTTCTGACAACTAAATGCCATACCTCAGGATTCATTCTTATTCAACTCACATTCGTCTTTCAATACTCTTATTACCGTTCGTTACGGCTTTCTCGATAATTCATATCTTACTTACTACCTTCGTCAACGTCTACGTCACACAACCAGGGTATACTTAGCACGTTCGTCCAACGCGAATACGATTCACGAGGATTGTTTACGTATTCAACGTTCACGTTGCTCATCTCTTAACCTCTCATTCAACCTTTACTCAAGGTTTTAATCGCTTTTAATCGTTATCCATCCCATGAACCCCATGTTCTTTATTCTTTCTTAACGTCGAAGCCATGTCGATCGTTGTATGCTAAAACCAATTGTTCATCACAACAACGTTGCATTCATAGTGTTTATACGCTTTACACTTATCTCTCATTACTATGACATAACATCGAAATGTTATTCATTACCCTCGTCACTCAACGTCTAAGGAATCACAATCATAGCAATCCCTCATATTCGTTTATCGCGACTACGATCCCCGGATCTCGGTTCCATAATCCGCAATTACATTCTTTTAATATCAGTTAATCTTTTCGTTCAACCTTCATTAAAGGTTTAAAACACTTGATTAAGTGTTACATTAGTTGAACATTATGTTCATATTTTTTTCTTACACATCCCCCAGCAGTTGAGCACTTAAAAGCTTATTACTGGCCTTATTCCTCATCTTGTAGTCATGCTGGCGTGACTCTCTTCACTAAGACTCGCTACAGAAAGTGCGAAAGTTAGCGATGTCTAGCTCTACAGTGCCGCCGCTGCAGTGCCACCTTACAAGGCATGGCTGGCACCGCGGTGCCAAACCCTTCTTCTCGAAAATTTTTCTAAGTGTTAACTTCATTTTGAGACGCTTACTTTCCAATCTCATAACTTCTTCGTTATAACTCGGAACGAGGTCGTTCCAAAGCCATTTTCTTCCTTATCTTACATACTTCAATTATCCTTGGACATAACTTAGTTCTGAATCCGTTAACGTGCCTTTTGATTGGCTTAATCTTCACCCTTCGCTCATATTACGTTATTAACGTTCTTCGTTCGTTCGTCCGTAATTCGGTCATCCAAATTCGGAACTCGTTCATTCTTGAGTCCATGACTCACGTTTTCTATGTTATCTGACATTATTATGAAACCCTACACATTCGAGTTTATTTACTAACTTTCTAATTCTCGTTCTTCTTTTACAAAATTTTTGCCTTAACTTCGTTATAGCTCAGTTTTAATCCGTTCTTCATGAACGTTTCTAACATTCCTAACCAAGCAATAAGCAACTAACTTATACACGATAGTTTTAAACTTGTCCATCAACAACAATTATTCTACGATGGTTTTAAATTTGTCCATCAACAACGTTCTTCGTGTTCTTCGCGTGTTCTTCGTGTTCTTCGTTCGTTCTTCATTTTTAATCAATATTTTGGATTACGATTTTAGTTTTTCTTGGAATTTGATGTTATAGAACACCATTCCTTACTTATTTGACCTACTCATTCATAAGATTCATTCAGATCGCTCAAAATCCTTACGAATCTTATACTTCCTTAAGAAATTTATAAAATAAACTTCTAATTCTTATTTCTTCATTTTCTTATGATTTCAACCATATAAATTCATTATTAACATCATTTACTTCTTATTCTCATTAAGCTATGTTTTTGAACATAAAAACTTAAAGAAAATTTATACGAGATAAGGTTTCGGATTACCTTTCTCCTTTAATCTCCTTCCGTTGGACAAAGTTTGTTCACGAGCAAGCTTTTCCTCCTTCTTCTCCTTCTTTTCTCCCATCCGAACTCTCTCTCTCTTTCTCTCTCAAGTGTAGGAATTTTAAGAATCCAAACAAATGAGCTTAAGCTTCCTATTTATAGATTTTCAAGGCTAGGGACAAAATAGTCATTTCGCCTTCCCTAACCTCCTTACTATTCAAGGCTTAAGGACTAAGTTAACTTAGCCCTCAAGTTTTCTTAGCCCTTAAGTTTTGTAGTTCCGTCTTTTGGGTTTCATCCGACAGTTTAAAAACTGTGATTCTCGGAATCCAAATATTTTTGGATATTTCGTCTTTCCTTTACCGATTAACTTTTACGTATTCTTCGGATTTCCGAAAGACTGGAAAACTTTTTTGGTGTCAAGCGTTTTCCTTCACGTTTTCCTCTAACGTAGCTAAACAAATGAAAAGTACATAACAGTACTTTTCGTCATTTTTATTTTATCCGATTTCTGCACGTTTTTCGAGAAAAACTTTTATCGGCTTACTTAAATTTTCACGATATATTATCGTCAATTCTTTCGACAAAATGTCATTTCGACATACCGAACTCTCAGAACAGTTTAGGTTATTCAAACCCTAACCTTTAGATTTCGTCGGGTGAATAGTGCCTATTTCGTCTTTTTCCCCATAAATATTTTTGTTCCCGGAAAATTTTTATTTTCGTCTTGAAAATTCTTACTCGTTCAGTCTAGCTCGTAGCCAGAATCCTCCCGATTAATAATCATTCTAGGTTATAGAACGATTAATAAACACATAGCATAGAATAGTATTAATAAAAATTCATTTTATTAATAACTAATTCTTTAATCTTAAATTTTGGACAATCCGATTTTTCGGGTTATGGTGTTCTTATTCTTATTGCACTTTTCCCGTAAGTGGGTCTCCACATCGATTAGCGAGAATCTATGCCACGTAAAAGGGCTTTTATATGCCTAATACCCCGTAAGCAAGCGTCCTAAAACTCAACAGACATATTTGGCAGTTATACACGTTTGCTTCCCAATTACACTACTTCCCCACTACTTCATCAATTACTCCTATTCCACATCCATTGCAACTTCAACTTCTACCGATGATTACTCCATCATCTCACCCCATTACTACACACAAACCCATTATCTCCATCAATTACTCCTAACCCTCTCCCTCACATCATCCACTTCTATAAATTCACTCCCTCAAACCCCAAATTCACCACATACTCTCCACACCTTTTACAAAAAAAGCTACGAATTCAGCAAGGTATTGGGGTAAATTTAGAGCAATTGAGTGTGAAAAGAAAAATACTACAATTTCTTCATCTTTTCTCACCCTATTTGCCACATAAAATCGACAAGTTTGGGGGAAGAAATTTCTGTGCACACCAAGTGTTTGACAGTTTGTGTGAACCAAGTTTGGGGGGAGATACTATTATTAAGGCATCCGAGAGTCAATTACTTTGCAACCCACATCGAAACGACAAAGGGGAGAAAGTTCAAGGCCCACACAACCGTCACGGACCTTTGATCGCCCTAAATTTGTAAGTGTCGCCTCCACCGACCGGTACGACTATGTGATGACAAAATCCCTTACACCGGAGCGGGGGTTGGCACCGAATCATGTCGATGGGGAAATGATGCAGCAAATTTATCAGAAGGGTTGGAACAAATTCAACAAAGAACCAAAACCCATCATTGTCAACATAGTCAAGGAGTTTTATGTGAACGCCGAGGACAAAGCCCCCTATAATGCTTATATGCGGGGTCGATTAGTACCGTTCAGTGCTGATGCCATCAACATAGTAATTATATAGTTGTATGGTAACTTAGGTGCATACATAGTAACTTAGGTTATTTTTATTATTGTTGCATTTTGTTATGTTATGTTTGACACATATATAAAAAAAATTAGTTAAATATTGTGTTTGCATATGTCCAGTAGTGTTGTAGTTCATGTTATTTTGGGCCAATGATGAGATTGAGACTAAGTTAACAAATACAGCATTGATTATTAGAACTGTGATATAGTTTCTGTTATGAATCGAATCTTGTGCTTGTTTGAAACTGGTATAAAAAGGGAAGCACGTAACAACATCTGTGTTGACTAGTTAGTTCAAATTGATACATAAAGAGTTTCTAAAGGATAATACTAGGGTGAATGAGAAAATGACAAGGAAGGCAGTGAAAACGACAATTAGACAAGAACTTAAGTTTGGGGGAAAAGGTAGGGTATATAAGCTTCAGAAAAAAAATTAATATCTAGTTGAGTCTTGTGGTGGGTTGAGCAAAATATGCTCCCCATAAACACGAGCGTGAAATGGAGCGTAAAACGCACTCACCAACCATCTATCTATAAAAAAATAGTATGAAAAAGACGGGAAATAAGAGCAAAGGGCCCCCCGTCAATGAAAAAAAAGAGAAAAGAAAGCATGAATAACCTATTTGATCCCTTAATCTTCGTAAATGTTTGAATTCAGTTGGAACTTGTCTATTTTTGAAATTTTTAAGTTTGTGCAATTCCTTCTAAGAAATTGGTTATGTATTAAATTTGAGTACGTATCAGTTATCATGGATGTTGAACACACACGCACATTATACCAGTGATAATGGTTTAAGATTTGAGAACTAATAAGGAATTATTGATTGGTTTTGGTGATTAATATTGTAGAATTCGCTTACTTTCCCTAAGGTTGGTGTGATAATTTTGATTCTGTAACACTGTTGGATTCGAAAACATATAAATTAGATTCATTACATATCATTGCATTGCATAGCATGTAGTTTGTTTTGGGTTCGAGGACTAGTACGGTTTAAGTTTGGGGGATTTTGATAAGTGGATTTTATATCCACGAATCGATGCCCATTTCAAGCTTAATCGTTATTGAATTCTTGTTTCCATGTTCAATTTTACTCGTTTCATGTTCTTTTATGTGTAGGGTTGTTGTTGTGGTAAGTAGCGAAGAAAGGACGTCAATTGGAACATTATGGTTACAAGTATGAAGATCAGCCAAGCCAGTTTGCAGAATACACCCCCGGCAAGGTGAGCCTTTCATTTCATACCCCCACCCAAGGGAGGGTCTTGAGATTGTTTTCTTAGAATACATGCCCACTGTATGGGCCGATTATAGTATACACCACTTGCCGTATGGAGGTCTCGAAAAGTCGAGTGTCTGTTTTGCCTTAAACTCTACTAGATGTGGATTCTAAACATGTTGGTCTATAATGGGACTCTATTGGACTAAGAACTTTGACAAAAACATGTGTGTTGGATGTATATGGAGAAACTAACAACGAATTATACAACACACAAGGCAAATTATAGAGATTAATCTCAGATTTTCATAACAAGCTTTGGAGGAAGACTTTGAAGAGATTTTCGTGTCGATTGCGGATTAAGGCTACGTGAAGGGTGTTTTGCATTATTCTTCATCTTAGTCTTATATTTGTAATTAAAAGGATGTTATCTTTAGATTATCAGTTATTATTTCATTCATGATGAACTAATTCACTTTTTAGGCTTATGATGGTTCCTTAAGCGAAACGATGGTTTTATAACTTTGATTTCCAGTTCAATAAGCTATTTTCAAGTTTATCAATATTAATTTGAGCTTGAATCTATGAATTGCCTGACCAACAATTCTTTGTGGATTTGTATGGAATCGAGAGAGGATATACGAATCTAGACTTAGTTAATATAGCATGTGTTCATGAATTTTGTGAATAACAGAATCTTGATGAATGTTAAGGTAGAGATATGCTTGACATCGCATGTAATCAGATAGGAAACTTAATCTTAAACCTTCTTTAATTATAATTCACATAGAGATATAGTGAGTTAGTTGATTAAGGTGTTTAACTTGTTTCTATCTAATTTGTGAATTTAAGTTAATAGGTATTAGTGCATCGAGAGGTGCCTAGTACTACATTCGTGTTCTTGATTAATAAACTGGGATAGTGAGTTGAACTGGAATAAAGGTGTAGAAATTCAGAGTGAAGCTTAGGGTGAAATCATAAGTCTAATTCTCCATTAATTGTTTGAAATTTCAGTTTTGATATTTGTGATTGTTTTGTGATAGTATATTTATTCATAATTTAGTTTTTATAATTCTAATCATTGAATTGGATAGTTTAATAAAATTAGGATTAATAGGAAATTGATAATTCTGAGATTAAATTTCTTACTAAGTTGTCTCTGTGGGAACGATACTCTATTCACTATTATATTACTTGTTGACCACGTATACTTGCATGTTGTACGTAACTAGATTTTACCAAACACTCGTTTCTTCGTTCTAAGTCAGAATTTGACCATTTTTGAGTCTGCAACTCCAAAATGCAAACTTAGACTATTCTCCATCGAAAACCAAAGTTTTCGAGTTCAATGGTGACTTTTGACTTTAATTTTGAGAATTTAACGATTTCGACGATTATCGTCTAATCTCGTAAATTTCAACATAACTTCGTTACTTGATATTTTTACACCATTCAAAATTGATTTATTCCATTATACAACATATATCATCTGAACCTACAAATGATGGTTTTAAAATTATCCATCAACAGCAAAATTACAATTCTTCAATGTTCTTTATTAGTTCATAACTTTTTTGATTATGATTCCATTTACACATGGTTTATTAAAGTTTACTTCCATTAATAACTATCCTTATACACATTATGATACATGAACCACCAATACTCACTTCTCTATCAAAACTATGATGAAGAGATGGAGATTAATGGTTAGGGATTCATTACCTTTGATGTTCTTAACTTGGTCCTTCTTCTTTCTTCTTGAATTATCAAAATTCTTCTCACTTTTCTCTCAATAATATAAGCTAAGATGTTGGTGTATTTTGAACAAGCAACAAATGAGCAACCAAGCCTCTTATTTATAGGATTTGCCAAGTGAGGGTATAAGAATCTTTTAGGCCATCCCACCTCCTTATCTTCCACCTCCTTATTATTCCTATCTTGGTGACCAAGTAAATCACTTTACTTGGTCACCAAGATGGCTGGCCATGTTGTGACGCCCACAAATTCGGGTTCCTTAACCTCGGGTTTGGTGCTCACGATCCATCATATATATCACATCTAACTACTCATTCATTAATGAAAAACATCATTCATAATATTCCTTAATACAACTTATAACAATATCCCAGGTTAACTAACCTTGACATAACTTACATACCCTTATAGAACCAAAATGTTTACATAATTAATTACATAATAAAATATAATCATTAAAAGTTGACACTAACTACTCCTGAGCCTTGCCCTTGCCTTTGTCCCTGTTAGAACCTTCTGCTACATCGACATTAGCTAAAATATTTTATTTAAGCAAGGGTGAGTAACGAGTTTGCTCAGCAAGTTAAAATATACAATAAATGATATATATATCATGAATAGAATAGTCTAGCTTCTATAGAACTTCAACAATAATCAAAAGATTTCGAAGTAGCGGAATAATAATTCAATCTCAGTAATAAAACTTTCTCCCATTTCATACTGAATAACATATCAGAGATGAAAGAGTAAAATTCTTTCAAACATTCAATAATATTCAATTGAATAAGAAGAATTAATATTCAATAAAGTGGGATATACCCAGATTTCATGTTGAGTGATCACAAAAGGATCATGAACAAATAGAGGAATAATTTAGTTATTAAAACTAAATTACCACAAGAATCTACATTAGTTATAAAAACTAAACTATACTCTTCTGCAAGTACCTAAAGCGGCTAACTCCTCTGTACCCTATATTATGCATAATACTCAATAATAGCGCATAGGTCGATTTACGACATTAAAATTTATTCATCTCAGTCTTACGTCACGAGTTCGTACCACAACAATATGGTTTGGATTACTTTCAAAGAAATACTATGATTTCAATAATTAATACTAATCTAGCTGAAACCAATGGCATAGATCTTCCAATAACAATTCAGTTCATAATAAATAGAACATTTCATGCTTTAACAAATATTAGTCTCGCCAAAACAATTAGCTGAGACATGATTTATAAACAGTTCAAATAATAGAAGAAGAATAAATTGCACTACGTGCGAGTTACAACAATCATTATAGATTTGAATAACTATCAATAATTATTCACTACCATGCTTGAAAAATAGTAACTCAAGTTGAGTTAGGAAACTTCCCTGATTCGTTGACTACTGCTACACAATTTAAGTTAACTTCTTTTGTAAGACCTATCATTGATAAGATCGATCTCTTAATTAGCATCACATATCTTACTCATAGCAATTTAACATGAAATCACATAACCAATCATTAGTGAGTACACTATACTATCTTAGAATTAACACTTACACGTTCATTTATAAGTTCGTAATATAACTTGACAAACTATTTATGACTCAGTAGACTTAATATATCATTTCAGTTTCTATTTTAGCAAGCTAAAATAAAACTGACTTCTCTTCCTGACATTTCAGTTTTCCTTTTCAGCAACCTGAAATGTTCATTTCAGGAAGCTGAAATACACTATTCATGAAAATATGAAATCAGCTTATTATTTTTTTTAATCTTTTGGCCAATCATATATACATATATTCCATACACAAAAGTATTTTTCTGGAATTTTTCAACTCCCTTAAGTATTTTTCAAAAATAAATTTCTAGTTAATTCCTTAAGAAATTAGCTACCTCGTGCTTAACTCCAGAAATTCTCAACTCTTGATGGGATCTTACACGTGTTAACGTGAGCTTACAGTTTAAATTTCAAGACCATCAGAGTTATACAACTTCGGTTACAGCAATTTTCGTAGGGAAAATACAAAAATTGAAATAGTCATAACTTGCTCATTTTAAGTCAGAATGAGCTCATTTTTGGAAACAACCTACTTTATCCCATATATTTTCATGTCCCTAAGGTCCAGAAGTTTTTTCACAAATTAAGTGGCCGAAACAGTCCTTACAAAAGTTTGGACAGTTTACTTTTGTCATTTTTTTGTTTTTGACTCCCTTGCTAAAATCAGTCCACTCAAAAATCTACAACACATTTTCTAATGATTCCACTTGGAGATATTAGAAGACTCATATATCGAACTCCAAAAATTGACCACACTCAAAAATTCAAAGTAGAATGAGAGATATGGTCATTTCGATATCATACTTTGTTTTCTCAAAAATATGTTTTTCAACTCTTTATGTTTTGTATGAAAACTTTCATGATCTCCCATAAAACCAACATAACTCATCCTATTAACTCAAAATAACTCATATACTCATGGAACTAATATGATCCATTATTTAATTCACCAATTAGTCAACAAACACAAGATCAAACACAACAAAAGCTAAGAAAAAATTTATTTTCTATCTTTTGAAAAACCTAACTCATATTTCTTAGTTTAGATTCCACTTTTGATCCATAAAAGTGATGGATCTAAACATAAAACACTTTTAAACACCAAGATCTAAGGTTTTAAGCCTCAAGATCATAGTTTTAAAAAAAATCAAAACTCAAATCATCACAAAGAAAAATTAAACTATAAAAGTAGGGATTTCTTATACCTTCTCTTGATTCTTTCTCTTCTTCTTCCTAATCTTAGAGTAGAGAACTATGAACTTTGAAAAAAATCACTCACTCTCCTAACCCTCTTGTCCTTCCCTCTCTATTCTCTCTCTTGGTCTTGCTTTGATAACTTAAGAATATGAAATGAGATAAAAAGATGTAAGAGAAAGGAAATTTGATGTTAGTAATTTTGTATAGATATATTTAGTGTATCTATAATCATCATCCAATGTCTCACTCTACCTCTCTCTCCTTATCATTATAAGATTGCTTGCACTCTTGGTTTAACTTGTAGGTTGGATGAAAAAGATAAGAATGAGACCAAGGCTTGACACCTAGCAAGTTAGTTCACCTACTAAAGCAATGTAATGATTACACGCCTCCCCCTTTCTCTCCTCTATGTAAATTTTGGCCATGATGGCCTTCTTGGGCCCCTTTTTATTATCTTTTAAGCTCCATTTAGCTTACTTAATGGTCCAAAAGGTCCCCTCCCAATTGGGCTAAGAGTTTGGCCAATCAATTAATTATTTAGGCTAGAAATTCTAATTCTTTGGGCTTGCAATTTAACATAGTTTATACTTTTTAATTTTTATCGATTCCACATTATTTAATTAGGGTTCCCATACACACATTAGTAAGTTAATTTCTTACTTATATATCTTTAATTTCATAACCCAATTAGACTTGTTATTCTTAGGTTATAAAATTAATTAATTAAGATGTATAAAATAAATCTTTTAGGATTAATATATCTTTTAAATACTATCATTCTCTTAAATTATAACTCATTAGGTTATTAATTATCATACCTAATATATGTATTAGGTTACATAACTTTATTCTTCATCTCTTTACAAAATAAATGTATACACATTATATAATACATATTTACTCAATCACGTATATAATTCACATATGTGTCTAACATATTTCCCTAGTTTATTAACTTATTAGCCCAAATTGACTTAATAAGTTATAAACACATACATACTCATATCAATAATCAATTACTTAAGGATTGTAAATCCTTTTAATTTAATAATCAGGCTAACATTCAAGCTATGTTAATTTCTTACATAACTTTCATTATTCTTCCTTGAAAATGATTAAGTATACTTCTTAGTTAATAAATTAACTATATAGCTTAATTATCATATACAATTATATGATTCAAGTACTTTCTTTTTTTAAAAAAAAAAAATTATTCAAAAAATTTGAATTATGTGAAATTTTGGGTTCTCACACATGTGCTCAATGGGGCCCACATGGGTTGCCCCAAGGTTTTTTCTTACCCGGTAACCCACCGGTTCGATCCACGGATTCGATTCTTGGTTCGGACTTAGGTTTTAATTACTTTAGGCCTAACGTTGGGCTTGCATTTCATGTCATTGGGCTTTAACAAGTTTGCACTTGGGCTTGCCCAATTTCCTACACAAATCTTACAAGTCCATTACAATTGGTTTAAAGCTTATAATGTATAGTTCTCGTATTCTTCTCGTATGCTAATTCATATAATCATTCATCACATAAATACTTGTATAATACTTCGTATCATACTCGTATGCATTGCCTCGTATAATACTTGCATATCATACGATCATCATTTATTAAATCTTTACTTTCTTTATCATTCTCAAACTTAGTACGCAGGCGAAAAACTGCTTTTGTCATACTTGAATTATTATTACATAATCCATCCTTCCTTATTATTCTATCATTACATATTTTTGGGAAGTTCAAAAATAATTCCTGAGAAAATATTGATGAATAGTATTTTTCAGAAAATTTCTCGAAAAGCTTTTATTTTCGTCTTGAAAATTCAAACACTTTAATTCCTTCACGTAGCTAGAATACTACGATATTACGACATTTTTAAGTTATAGAACAACTTTCATCTTATTAACTCATTATAATAACATATAATATAATTTTATTCATTATTTAATCAAATAAAATTATTTTATAATTAATCCAATTTTCTCGGTCGCTACATGTCCTTCAGCTCAACACACCCCGCGCCTGCCTTAGCTCAATAGTGGCACGCCCCGCGCCTACTTGACAAGTTGTGCAATTCTTTCTACTTTCTCTCCTAGTTCGGCTTTTTAACTCATCCATACCATTTTCCTCCAAAGTAAATAAAACCATCACAAAGTAACATGAATGACACCCAAAAACTCACAATATATCAAGCTAATTGAAATCAATCGTAGGTTATAAACCTATTTATCAAATATAAAACATGAAAGTGGTAGATCCTTTGTTAATCATTCACCTACCTCCATGTCCACTTTGTTATACCCAAACATACCCTTTTATACCCAAAGAGTCTTAAAAATATGATAAAATATAACTTGAAATACACAAGGTACTATAACGATCTCAAGTCCAAGTATCACTTATGTTACTATCACTATATGAATTCCTATTGACAGGTTTGTAAAACTCTATTAGGTGCTTCTTTAATTAAGCAAGTCATGTTAAGTGAACTTATTCTCTAAAAAGTATCTACACACTTGTTTTAGTGTCTCCACAAAAATAATTATGAGATCAATTATTTTTTTTCAAAAAAGTAAGCATAATATGTACTAATCTGTCTAGATTCACTAACTTCATATTAGTGATCCTATGATTAGGAACATTCTAGTTTTGAGCTATCTAGATTTTAGATCTCATTAATTAATATGATCTCATCATGATTCTAAAAGTATTGCTTCAAACTACGGGTTTATCACAATAATTAATTATAATAATTAAACATGGATAAATAACTGTATTTAAATAAATAAATTTTTTTTAATAGATGAATAATATTTTAAAGTAAATACCCTATTACATCAAATGTAATTGACTTGAGAGCATACTACTTTAAATATTTTTATAATTTTTAAAACATTATTATTATAAAAAGATATCTTATACAAGAACTTGATGTAGCCATCATCTCCGTGCCATCATTTCTGTGTCCTCATATAATAGTGAAAGAAATTTATGAACGAAAAAATACTCTAGAAATCCAAATATAATATATGTCATAGTCAATGGCTTAAACCTATTTATTTTTAATTCACTACTATTATTTTAATAAATACATTAAAATAACTGAATATTAAACTAGTTTAACTAGTAAAAGGAGTAATTTTAATTTCAAAACACTTATAAAAGAATCATTAACAAATATATTTACTAAAAACATTTTTGTCAACAATATTGTTTCATGTAATTGTGTCAACAATAGTGTTTCATGTAATTGCACCGTCATGTGCCACTCAAAGTCTCTCTTTTTTGACTTTAAGATATGTATATGAATAATTATTTAGATACAAATAAGCCAACTGTCTGAATCTTGTTCGAAAATTTTGGCTTACCTCACCCAATTTGATGTAAAAGATCTCAGAAGGGGACACATGCTTATCCAACTATATGCCCATTGTTTTTATAAAGAAAAAAAGAAAAAAAGAAAAAAAGAAAAAAAGAAAAAGTAAAAACAAAAAGCACAATACTTCTTTAAGACCGAATAAGTAGTCGGGACAGTAAACACTAAACAGAGTTAGTTGAGTTTTTGCAACTTGCGGATAAATGGTTGTACATTGCATTAGCTTTGTAATTTGTAACAGGGTTACTCTAAATTTTTTTATTTAATTTTTAAGAAAAACTAGTCTTTAATTTATATGTATATGACTTATTCTCTTTAATTTACTTTTATAACATCCTGGATCTCTCCCCCTCTTTTTCTTAATTCTCTCTCTTCTGCAGCTCACTTTCTCTCTCTAAAACCCATGAAGATAAAACACTAATGCGGCCGGAGTTCTTACAGTTGCTTTTATGAAGTGATGATGAAGAACTCTTTTTGCTCCTCTCACTCTACAGTGCTGCTGCTGCTTTTCATCTTCCAAATCTTTCTCTCTCTACCATCAACCACTCTGTCAGATCTGGCCGCCGACAGAGCCGCTCTTTTGGCCCTCCGGTCCGCCGTCGGCGGACGCACCTTCCTCTGGAACGCCGCCCAACAAACCCCTTGTAGTTGGGCAGGTGTTCAATGTGACAACAACCACGTTACCGCCCTCCACCTCCCCGGCGTTTCCCTCTCCGGCGAACTTCCCGTTGGGGTAATCGGGAACCTGACCCACCTCCGCACACTCAGCATCCGGTTCAACTCCCTTACCGGCCAGCTACCTGCCGACCTCGCCGCCTGTACTGAACTACGGAACCTGTACCTCCAAGGTAACCGCTTCTTCGGCCCCTTGCCGGACTTCCTGTTCGAACTTCAAGATCTTGTTCGCTTAAACCTCGCCGGGAACAACTTTTCCGGCGAGATCTCAACTGGGTTTAACAATTTGACCCGCCTGAGAACCCTGTACCTTGAGAACAACCAGTTTTCTGGGTCGGTACCGGATCTTTCGAATTTACGCCCTATTTTAGCACAATTCAATATATCTTTCAATTTGCTTAATGGGTCTATTCCTAAGAGTCTCCAGTCCATGCCAGTGACTTCATTTCTTGGTAATTCTCTATGTGGTCGCCCCTTGAAAGATTCTTGTTCTACTAGTAATAATACTACTCCTGCAGCGAGTGCTGGTGAAGGTATTAGTACTAAGAAGGATAATGGGGGGTTATCTGGTGGTGCCATTGCTGGGATAGTGATTGGATCTGTACTGGGATTTCTTTTGCTTGTTTTACTTGTCCTTGTTTTGTGTAGAAAGAAAAGGAGCAAGAAGACTAGTTCAGTTGATGTTACTGCAATTAAGCATAATCAAGAAATGGATGATGTTATGGGAGGGAAATTGGGGGAGAATGGTGGTGGTGGTGGAAGTAATGGGTTTTCTGTTGCTGCAGCAGCAGCAGCCGCAATGATGGGAAATGGGAAGGGAGAAAGTGGTAATGGTGGGAATGGGGCTAAGAAATTGGTGTTTTTTGGGAACAATGGGGGGTGGGAAAGGATTTTTGATTTGGAAGATTTGTTGAGAGCTTCTGCTGAGGTTTTGGGGAAGGGGACATTTGGGACGGCGTATAAGGCGGTTTTGGAGGCTGGAACAGTGGTGGCTGTGAAGAGGTTGAAGGATGTGACTATATCTGAGAGGGAGTTTAGAGAGAAGATTGAATTAGTTGGAGCTATGGATCATGAGAATCTAGTTCCTCTCAGGTCTTATTATTACAGTAGGGAGGAGAAGCTTCTTGTGTATGATTATATGTCAATGGGGAGCCTATCAGCACTTTTGCACGGTGAGGCTTTTTTATTTTTCTGCTTTGATTGTTTACCTTTTAAATTTATAGATACATCTTACTTATTTGTGCCTTATCTATTCATGAGAGATTGTTATTATATCTGTAATGTTGAATGTAATCTTTGTTTGATTGTGGTTAATTTTTTCTTTAATTTTGGTTGATTTATATGAGAAATTAATTTTGGAAGAACTGAATTTATTTATGATTGATTGTTTGTCTGTGAAGTGGTTATTTGGAACCATCATATACTTAAATTAGATTGCTTCATTTGGAAGAACTCTGTGATATTGTTTTTCTGCATTCATGTCGACACATCTTTGTTATGTATTTAGTTGTTAGTAATATTATTAATTTGCTGCTTAACAATATGGCTATACTTAAATGGCTGAAACAATTCTATTGACAGTTTTCATTTCTTGTCATTGGGGCATTTCATTTGCATTGACATTGACATTGACATTGACATTGACATTGACATTGACATTGTTATTATAGTTTATGCTTGACAAAGTAGAGATTTTGACAGTAGCAGTTGCATGTGCTAAGAGCTAATTTTAATCTTTTAATTAAAACTTTTTATTTTTTTCCGAAGAAGTAAACCCTTTTGAATTAGCTCGAGTCATTGGGGACATCAATGTTGGTTCTTATGGAAGATATGCTTGTTTAAAAAAAACCACTTGGTTTCTATACGACGTTATTCCTTTGCCAATTTTCTATGGTGAAGTTTCTGGAATCACCCAAGTGTAATATAGAGTATTCTTCTTCCGTCTAACTTGTGAATCGTAATCATGTTTGATTGTCAATCCTATCGAACATTTCCTATTTTCACTCACATCCTCTCGACTGCCATCTTTTCTCATATTCTATTCAGGAAACAAAGGAGCTGGTAGGACACCACTGAATTGGGAACTCAGATCTACCATTGCTCTAGGAGCTGCCCGCGGCATCGAGTACCTGCACTCTCAAGGTTCCAACATCTCCCATGGGAACATTAAATCATCCAACATCCTCCTCACCAAATCGACCGAAGCTCGTGTCTCAGATTTTGGCCTAGCCCACCTTGTTGGACCCTCATCCACTCCCAATCGCGTTGCTGGCTATCGTGCCCCAGAGGTGACTGACCCTCGCAAAGTTTCCCAGAAGGCTGATGTATATAGCTTTGGTGTATTGCTCTTGGAACTTCTTACAGGAAAAACACCTACTCACGCCCTCTTAAACGAGGAAGGTGTTGACCTCCCGAGATGGGTGCAATCCATAGTTAGGGAGGAGTGGACTTCGGAGGTTTTTGATCTTGAGCTCCTTAGGTACCAGAATGTTGAGGAGGAAATGGTTCAGCTCTTGCAACTGGCTATAGATTGTGCAGATCAGTATCCTGATAAGCGTCCTTCTATGTCAGAGGTCACAAGGCGGATTGAGGGGCTATGTCGTTCAAGCTTGAAAGACGATCATATTCCACACCCTGATCTTGCCAATGAAGCAAATTAAGGGAAGTGTATTCTGTCATGGCGGGCCACCATTTGATTGAAAATTATCTCTATAAATTTACTATGTCCAAATTAGCATATTAAACCTTTTCTTCTTCTCTCTCTCTTCACTTTGTTTTTGGGATTGTTTCATCGTGTTTCATAGTAATTGTTAGTTGCTTCCCAAAACCCTCCCTCTCCCTCATATTCCCATTGTTGTAGTAGCCTTTCTTTTTTCAACTGGGGACCACTATCTGTTTAATTTGTTATTGCTGGGAAGATCATGGTTGCTATAATTATAACTTTAGCTTTTACTTTTATTTTTATTTTGTTTTTCCTTTTGCACCAACTTTTGGGTGATGAGATTGAGATGTTTTTGCATTTGCTTCTGAATCAAGCTCTCTCACCTATCTACTAAATTTGTTTTGGAAGTTGAATTTAGATGTAACATCACAAGTGGCGAAGGGACGGTAGAGGGCATGTGGGTGGGGCCAACCCCCCAAATGCCCCTTCCCAGCCCTATCTACCCCTGCACTTTCTCATTTATAAAATAGTACTCCATCTGTCCCAATTATTTAACGTTTTAGAGTTTTTTATTTGTTTTTAATTATTTGACATTTGTTTAAATTTAAAAAAATTAATGATAATTTTTTTAAAATTATCTCTCATTAAACTTTTTCTCTCTTCTTATTCTAACAAAATTTTCTTTATTTCAACAAAAGATTTAAGAGTATTATAGACAATTGAGTATTATATTTAATAATTTTTAATTATTATCTTAATTTCGATGTCTATTTTTAAAACGTCGAATAATTAAGAACGAAAGGAAAGATATAATTATTTTGTTAATATTGATATTGGCCTCCTCTCGTTGTATAAATATTTTAGTAGTGTGCTCATGTTTGCTCATGGTTTGAGAATATATTATACCTAAAATAAGATATAAAATTTATTTTTAAGTTTCAATACATTTGTCTAATTTTCAAATGAAGGTTAATAAAGTTTATTTTAAAAGATTAATTGAGTTTTAAAGTCAAATAAAAAGATTAATATTAGGACTTAAATATAAATGTTAAAAGTCAAATTTGGTCAATCAAACTATCTTAAATATAAATGTTATCATTCTGATGGTATTTAATGAAATTCTTAGAATCTGTAATACGAAATTTAAACAGGTTATTAATGAAAATGAGAATTTATTTGAGAATAATTGTGTGCATTTATATGTGATTATGAAAATTAATTAACTCATGTACGGGATATAAATGGGATCTAAGATGAAATTATTAAGTATGATGAGCTTAAGTTATAAATTAACTGAGCTTGAAAGACTGAGCCTTGTGTGGCATATGGCATATTGATTCATGAAAAATCAATTTAAGTGTTTATTTAAATTATGAAGGAGGATTATTATAGATTCAGGTTGGTAATAAGGAAAGTTAAACTAACCGTGATAATCTGAGTTTTTGTAAAATATTAAAAATAAAATTTTAATATATAAAATTCTTATTATGCGATATGTTATGAAAATTGGATTGCATAAGCGGATATAAGTTGTGTTATGTTGTGATAATTAGATAATTCGTGTAACCTATTATTTGGATTCATGAGATAAAAATTTATGGATATTATTATGTGTAAATATGATTTTATGAGGTTTAAGGTCGAATTAAGACCTAGTATGTGTTTTTATGTGATTATGTGTATGTGTTGTAGTTTCATTGACGAGATAAAGAAATTTTCAGAGAAAAACGTCAAGTTTAAAAATATTTTCACCAACGAGCTTCTCGATATATTTACGAAAAGCTGTTTTGTCGTGTTTAAACTGATATAGTGATTTGTCATGCTTCCAAGTTAAGTAACGTGTAAGCTATTTAGTGTGACGCCCCCAAAATAGGTATACATCACCCATCTTGACTCGTCAAATACATGGTACTGAATACAAATACAAACTTAATTATACAACTGTCATATAAAATACGACAAAACGTAGCTGAGAGTTCTAACACGAATATTGTCTTCTAGACAATATCCAAACTCAAATGGAGTTCTCATTATAATTATTATCACACTATTTTATAAAATAGTGAGGACTACTACAGCCACCATCTCGGACCGTCACTCCATTCTCCGATTAGTCCCGGCTAGGTTCTCATTTCCTGAAGAGAACAACGAAAGCAAAAGGGTGAGCACAACTAGCCCAGTAAAAAATATTATGACTACGATAATGCAAAATAAATTATCGTTAGCCTTCAACAGTGTTAAACTGGTAGAATACAATAAACAATAAGTTTAACTACAGCGGAACAAACAATCTATTAGACAAGTTAAATAGAGCATGATATCTACTATCTTCTATGATTTAAAAAGTTTATCATCAATTTTATCGCTGAGACTCAGCTCAATAAATAATCCACATTACTGAATTATCCATGCACTACGGGCCAAGGATATTCATTAGTATCACGTCCACGAATTATCCATTCACTACGGGTCAAGGATATTCGTGTAATCATCAATGATCATGATCATGCCAACAACTGTTCATCAATGCACTATGGGCCAATGAGGACATTTACCATATCATTTGTAACATTACAGGTCATGATTATACTGAATAATCTCTTGTCATAATCATACCAATCAACAGTCCATCTATGCACTACGAGCCAAAAATGACTTTCATAACAATATAAGCATGAGAATGATGACAATGATATAAGAAAATGAAAGCAAATGATAAATTTTAAGGATTTATAATTTAACTTATCCAAAATTCAATAATATCCAAATTGTCAACATGGTACTGCTTTGTGGAGTAAAATTCAAGAATAATATTGTATCAAAAATGAATTGGACCGAAAAAAAATCAAATTTTGTCATGAATAGTACCCCGGATGAATAGTACCTGAGTGAATAGTACTTCGGGAATAGTACCCCGTAAATAGTAACCCGACATGAAAAGATTAAAAATTATCAAGAATGCTCAGAATAATATTTTCATGAAAAGATACTGTAACGTCCACAAATTTTAAACTCCTTATTAATTAAATATGTGATTTAATTTTAATGAGTTAGTTTTGTGAGTCTATTAAAACCTTATGTGGTTATGAAATGATTAAAGGGGGTCACTAATAGTTTATTTAAATTAGTGGACTAACCCTAAGATTTTAATATCAAAGAATTGATAAGATTATTATTAATTAAATATTCAATTTATTTGAATATAGTACCAAGAGTTGAATATATTGATTAATTGCAATTATGAGTAATTAATTGATAATGTGTTAATTAATAATTATTATTGGATAAATAATAATTAATGTGTAAGAGATTAATAATTTGTAAAATGATTATATGTTACTTGATTAATTTGTGCAATATAGTAAACGTTTATTATATGGTAGTTAACTATATATTTTATATAGTACAAAGGTGGCACATTAATATGTCTATATATTATATATATAGACTATATAGTAAGAGTTATTTGCATTTATGTGGGTTCGCATAATAATATTGTTATATGATATGGAGTGTGTGGGTAAACATTCATGTATACCCTATCGCATATATAATAATATCAATTATTAAATTAATAATGATTTTATTAAGTTATTATAATAATAATGATATGGTAATCGAAAATGTACATGAATTATATGTATGTGCACTACTTGATATCTTGTAATTGGGAAATACGTTGTATGCTCTTTGAATCATTATAACCTATGTTGTATGAAATGAATGGTGTATACATATTTTATAACCAAAGTTTATATTATGTATATAAGGTATTAGCCAAGTGTGGCATTTCATTTTGCAAATGCTGAGAATTCTCTTGTCCCATAATAAGAGCCCCATTTCATCTTCCCACATGAACAACAAGTAAGCCTAGCCTAGCTTCATCTCAAATTCATCAAACATAGAGCAATTAGTGGGCGGGGAGTGGGATTCATGAGTGGAATCACCAACTCTCTCTTAACCCTTATGCATTCTTAAAATCATTTGGTTTAATTTGGGAGGTAATCCCATTATCTAGATAATCATTCTCCTATAAATGAGACCTTCATCCTTCTTTGTTGCAATTGCTGAGAATTAGTTGCTAAGGAACTTGTAAGGAGTGATTGTATTGCTGCCCAATTACTTCAAGAGGTATGAAAATTCAAATTGTGTTCTTAGTTGGGTTTTGTCAAATTCTTGAGAATTACTTGAAATTCTTTGTTAGTCAAAGTGAATTAGCATGCTATAATGTGTTTAGGAAGTAGGCTTACATGTTTGAACTCTCAAATGATGGATTGGAACATGTTTGAAGCAAGTGAAACTAAGTTGGTTAAGGCTCTACAAAACCAAAAGTCACTTATTGTCTCTCGATGCAGTAATTTTACTAGGGTGTGGTAAGCTGCTTGCAAACCTCTAATTGTATTTAGATGGTGCATGTTTGCTTGCCATTGCTAAGAACTCCAAAATCAATTTTGTCTCGTGTATGGCGCATACTTGCGCTTAATTTTATTTAGGTGACTTTATGAACAATATGGGTTTAATTGATATGAAAGCCACTAAAGTACATACATGATTGAAAGATTTGACTATTTTAAAGATAAGACATCATTCATCCATATATCATTATATACCGTGAGAGTTTTATAACAACATACACTCTCAAATCCTGTGTTCTAAAAACCTTATAGAGTTTTTCTCATTACAAATAATGATAATTACATTATTCTTTATCATCTTGCAGTGACTTTTATCCGCCACCAAGGATACATAATCGCTCATTAAACTATTCTATAGTTTAAATTTCATCTTTCTACATTACAAGTCTTCACTCATCTGATTCTTCTCATCATTCACATTCTGAATGGCACATTCATCCGGATCATCCGGATACCGACTTGATCTACTATACGGATCCTTAAGTTCTTCTAACATCGTCAATAAAAATGTTTTTCATTTAAAGCAAGTGTGAGCATTCAATTGCCCAAAGAAGTCTTAATAAATGAACAAACAACTTTAAGAGTTTAACATTCCTTTGAAACTTCGATAACCGAACAAAGGTTATGAAGTAGCCTTGAATAATAGGAATAATCTTGATTCCTATCATTTTAAAACATTAGTCACATTCACTTTGAAATACTTTCATTTCTCTACTATCTTTCACACATTCTCGTCTGCTAGAATCAATAGCATGACTTAACAATAACGGTTCATGTATAAATGTAATATTCTCTTATTGAAAGCTTCAATCACGTAATAGCTTCATATCATAGAAACACCAAAGTGTTCACATCAGGCACAAGGCCTCATACACGCTCTACCACCTTGTACAAATATCACACATTCAAGCACATGTATGTAACTTCTCAAGTTCAACATCCGAGAAGTTTAAGAAACTAGCATTCATTTAAAATATGAATGAAGTTAGAAACTTGCTTTTTACACATACTACTATACATTTTACGCTGAATCGCTTCATTCCATTCCCTATAACACATAAGGAAATAACACATACACCAATTAGTCATATACTGACTTATACATTGGTTTACTTAACTTTACTTCTTAAGGTTCGTGTTCTTGCAATCTAAGTTTACGCGACCAACTTTCATTACCATTCTACTATTTCATGACATACTTGAGATGTCTTACTCAAAACGCTTCTTCATCTTTGATGATTTACATTCTTATCTTCTTCTTATAAACTTCTAGACTCAAAGACACATCGCTTCTCCGCCGGTAGTCCATATGGTACTGAGTGGTTTCCCACAAACAACCAACAAACAAGTTCCCGCCTCATCTCTACACCGCCCACATAAATGAGTTAGATCGGTTGCAGTTTCAGATATACCTTCGCTTCTCAAGGAATTGTTTAGCTCAGCTCCCATATGTCAACCATCAAAGGTACGATTATCATTTTACCACAACCTAACTTATCTTAACTTATACTTAACTATTAAATATAATGTTCGTTAAGTCAATTTCTTATTCCTTATGGCTTTTCTCGACAATTAAATGTCATACCTCAGATTCATTCTTATCCCGACTCACATTCGGCTTTCATTAATCTTATTACCATTCGATACGGCTTTCGATACCATTCAGATCTTACTTTACTACTTTCATCAACGCCTAAGTCATACAACTAGGTATACTTAACGCTCATCCAACGCTAAATATGATTCACAAGGATCGTTTACGTATTCAACGCTCACGTTGCTCGCCTCTTAATCTCTCATTCAACCTTTACTTCAAGGTTTTAATCACTTTCGATCGTTATCCATCCCACGAACCCCATGTTCATTATTCTTTCTTAATGTCAAAGGGTTTATATCGATCATTCGTATGCTAAGACCGATCATTCATTGCAACAACGCTATGCTCACAAAGCGCCTATACGCTTTACATTCATCTCTCATTACCATGTCATAACATCGAAATGTTATACATTACTATCGCCCATCAACGCCTAAGGAATCACCATCATAGCAATCCTCACGCTCGATTATATCATGACTACGGCCCCCCCGCCATCTGGCCCCAGAATCCGTAATTACATTCTTTTTAATCTCATTTAATCTTTCCGCTCAACCTTCATTAAAGGTTTAAAACACTGATTAAGTGTTACATTAGTTGAAACTACATGTTCAGATTTCTTTCTTGCACATCCCCGTAAATCGAAAGCATTTAAAAATCTCATTTCGCATTGCTCTCAGATCCGGCCGCCACGGGCGCCACTCTCAAAGACTAAGACTCAAGACGCGCACATGCGAAGTTAGCAAAGAGACGACGTGACTTCCTCGGTTCTCGGCCGCAGCAGCCACCACCATTCTAGGTATGATCGGCGCCATATGCCAAGACCTTCTTCCCAAAATTTTTTTCTAAGTCTTTGGTCGCTCGAGACGCTAAGATTTCAAATCTCATAACTTCTTTGTTATAACTCTAAACGAGATCGCTCCAAAGCCATTTTTTTCATTATCTAACGCATTTTTGATTACCCTAGATAGTAACTTTGTTTCAATCCATTAACATGCCATTCAATTGGCTTAATCTTCACCCTTCGCTCATTTTAACGCTTTTTAACGTTCTTCGCTCGCTCGTCTGTAATTCGGCCATCCGAACTCTGAACTCATTCATTTTTCGAGTCTACGACTCACGCTTTTTATACGCTCTTCTTACATTCTTATGAAACCCTACACGTTCTCGGGTTCATTTACTAACTTTCAAATTCTCGATCTTCTTTTTATAAAATTTTTGCCATAACTTCGTTATAAATTTCAATTCTAATCCGCTCTTCAAGAACGCTTCCAACGTTCCTAACCAAGCAATAAGCATCTAACTTATACACGATGGTTTTAAACTTGTCCATCAACAACAATTACACTACGATGGTTTTAAATTTGTCCATCAACAACAATTCTTCTTTCTTCGTGTTCTTCGTTCTGTGTTGTTCTTCGCTCGCTCTTCATTTTTAATCGATATTTTGATTACGATTTCACTTTTTCTTGGAATTTGATGTTATAGAACATCATTCCTTACTTATTTGACTTCTACTCATTCGTAAGATTCATTCGGATCGCTTCAAAATCCTTACTTAATCTTATATTTCCTTAAGAAATTTATAAACTAAATTTCTAATTTTATTTCTTCATTTTCTCATGAATTCAACTATATGAATTCATTATTAACATTATCTACTTTATCTTCATTAAGTTATGTATTGAACATATTAAACTTAAAGAAAATTAGAAGAAACTAGGATCTTGATTACTGCTCATCCTTAAATTCTTCCGTTTGACAAAGTTTGCTCACGAGCCAACTTTTCCTCTTTCTTCTCCCTTTCATCTTCCATCCAAACTCTCTCTCTTTCTCTCTCAAATGATAGGATTTTCAAAATCCCATTCAAATGAGATTAAGCTTCCTATTTATAGATTTTCAAGGCTAGGGCATTTTGGTCTTTTCACACCCTAACCTCCTTATTTATTCATTACTTAAGGACTAAGTTAACTTAGCCCTCAAGTTTTCTTAGCCCTTAAGTTTTCAGTAGTTCCATCTTTTCGGTTTCGCTCGATAGCTTTTAAAAATCATGATTCTCTAATCCAAATATTTTCGATATTTCGCCTTTCCTTTACCGATTAACTTTTACGTATTCTTTTGGATTTCAAAAAACTAAAAACACTTTTTTTTGACGTTAAGCATTTTCCTTCCTTCATTTTCCCTAACGTAGTTAAACAAGTGAAAAGTACATAACAATTACTTTTTCGTCATTTTTATTTTATCCGATTTCGCACGCTTTTTTGAGAAAAACTTTTATCTACTATTTTATTTAACTTTTCACGATATATTATCACAAATCTTTCGATGGAATGTCATTTCGACATACCGAACTCTCTGAAAAGGCTTAGGTTATTCAAACCCTAACCTTAGGTTTCGCTTGGTGAATGAATAGTGCCTATTTCGCCTTTTTCCCGAAAAATATTTTGTCTCCGTAAAATTTTATTTTCGCTCTTGAAAATTCCTACTGCTCAGCCTAGCTCGTAGCTGTAATCTCTCCCGATTAATAATCATTCTAGGTTATAGAACCATTAATAAACACATAGCATGTAATAAGATTAATAAAAATTCATTTTATTAATAACTAATTTTTTAAATCTTAATTTTCGGACAATCCGGATTTTCGGGTTGTCACATCCTTTCCCCTTATAAAAATTCCATCCTCCTAATTTCTTCAAACCATACCCATACCCGGTCATCACATTCACCCCCTTCTTCACGTAATTTTGTCCTCAAAATTTTAACTTACTCTTCTTTTCAACTTCTCTTCAAAGAAGTTCTTATCTTTCTTACATTCCCTACCCTTCATAACTTATCAAGAATCATGAAGTGAAAGGAATAACGAGGAATATAAAGATTCCTTTAAAACATTCATTCTTTTGCCGAGGGGTCAAATCGACCATGAACTCTTACTAAAGTTAAAAAATTTTCATTCAGAACCTTTCTTACACTCAGAAGTTTACAATCACAAAGAAGGTAAACTACCTCTCCCATACGTAGTGATCAACTCATCGATAACCCCATTTCGTGGTATGTTCACCTCAGACTTACTTCATCGATTCCACACCAAAACAATTTGGTTTGGCATAACTTTTCAAAGAAAGCTCGATTTTCTTTTAATCATAACATACCATTCGCCTTAGCCAAATCAAGTAGCTTAGACCATACCAATAAATTGACATCAACTTGAAACATTCGCCTAGCCAACTCAATCGACATCGACTACTTCTTTAAATTCTTTTGCAATACATCAAAACGTTTCACGACATCATGATACCGCACTCTTCATAAGACGTTGAGGACTTTCGGGCTTTATGACTTCATCATTATGCATCATACCATAACAAAGTTGTTGATCCTCCGATCAAATTCCACACCAGTGTTTAATCAGCATTAATAACTCCATCCTTTTACCATCCTCGCAGATCAAATGCAATCGATGATATAAAATTCATTTTGATATTTCAAATCAATTCAATCTCAAATCAATCAATCAACTAGCATAGTACATATCAAGAATAGTTCTTTAAAATCCATTGGTTTCAAAAATCGAACCAATTCATTCATTTCAAAACGCGCACATCAACACGATTTCAAGAAACTTCAAAATCTAGCATAGCTAGATGACTTGGAATATCCTATTCTCCATCTTCCTTCATTGTCTTACTTTCATGATAATACTTAATCTTCTCTAGCACCTTCAATGCTAAATCTATCGAAAATACTTACTTTCAGCCTAAACAACCCTATACCTTAGTATAGTTCATCAACTTACCACACTTTATGTGTTTAGAACTTTCCACAACCATATGTGTTTAAGAACTTATCTTCGCAAAGATGTAATCCAAGAACAAATCAAGGACTATCCATATGCTTAGGGCTCGTAAACATAGCATATAACTATGAGTCACAAACTTTTCATAAGTATGAGTTTCAAGAACCGCACCTATCTTATCATTCTCTACCTATCAATATATACATGAGAAAAGATTCACCTTCTCATCATATACATATTGATAAAGACGACATACTATTCCAATGATTATCACCGTAATAACTAAGTAATCACAAACCCCTCCCATTCAAGGTTTGTACTACTCACTATCACATGAGTCCTCAATCGAAATCTTAGAACTTTTAACTTTTTCTTTACTTAATACTTAATTTTCTTTAATTCAGATACTATCCTTTACAACTCAATTTGAGTTCTTTTTCCCGCATTACTTCAGTAGTACTCATTCATTCATAGCATTAGCTATGAATCATTCATCGCTTAATGTGATCATCTGTTATTACGATTTATCGTGATCACGCGGGTGATCTTCTTATCCTTCTCTTTATGATTATAGTCTTAGGTACTCATACCTAAGATTTATAACCTATCGCCTCCCGATACCAACTCTTGTAACGCCCTCAAAATCCGGCCTATCTTCACACCCGGATTCGTAAGCGCCACTAGTACATCATTCATCCAACATACATCATTATATATAAAATATAACAACATACACTCTCAAATCCTGTGTTCTAAAAAACCTTATAGCTTTTTCTCATTACAAATAATGATAATTACATTATTCTTTACATCTTCGCACGAAAGTGACTTTTATCCGCCAATTAAGGATACATAATCGCTCATTAAACTATTCTATAGTTTAATTCTCATCTTTCTACATTACAAGTCTTCACTGATCTTCTCGCTCATTCACATTCGAATGGCACTTCATCCGGATACCGACAACTTGATCTATACGGATCCTTAAGTTCTTCTAACATCGTCGTCATAAAAATGTTTTTCATTTAAAGCAAGTGTGAGCATTCAATTGCTCAAAGAAGTCTTATAACAATTGAACAAACAACTTTAAGAGTTTAACATTCCTTTGAAACTTCGATAACCGAACAAAGGTTATGAAGTTTTTGAATAATAGGAATAATCTTGATTCCTATCATTTTAAAACATTAGTCACATTCACTTTCAAATACTTTCATTCTCTACTATCTTTCATACACATTTCGTCTGCTAGAATCAATAGCATGACTTAACAATAACGGTTCATGTATAAAATGTAACATTCTCTTATTGAACAGCTTTAATCATAGAATAGTTCATATCATAGAAACACCAAGTGTTCACATCAGGCACAAGGCCTCATACATTTCTACCACCTTGTACAAATATCACACATTCAAGACATGTATGTAACTTCTCAAGTTCAACATCCGAGAAGTTTAAGAAACTAGCATTCATTTAAAATATGAATGAAGTTAGAAACTTTGCCTTACACACACACGCCTACATGCTTTTATTACCGAATCGCTTCATTCCATTCCCTATAACACATAAGGAAATAACACATACACCAATTAGTCATATACTTGACTTATACACATCGGGTTTACTTAACTTTACTTCTTAAGGTTCGCGTTTTGCAATCTAAGTTTACGCGACCAACTTTCATTACCATTCTACGCTTTCATGACATACTTGAGATGTTTTACTCAAAACGCTCTTCATCTTTGATGATTTACATTCTTATCTTCTTCTTATAACTTCTCTAGACTCAAAGACACATCGCTTCTCCGCTAGTAGTCCATATGGTACTCGAGTGGTTTCCCACAAACAACCAACAAACAAGTTCTGCGCCTCATCTACACCGCCATTAAACATAAGTTGAGTTAGATCGGTTGCCAATTTCAGATATACCTTCGCTCTCCTCAAGGAATTGTTTAGCTCAGCTCCATATATGTCAACCATCAAAGGTTACGATTGTACCACAACCTAACTTATCTTAACTTATACTTAACTATTAAATATAATGTTCGTTAAGTCAATTTCTTATTCCTTATGGCTTTCTCGACAATTAAATGTCATACCTCAGATTCATTCTTATCCGACTCACATTCGGCTTTTTCATTAATCTTATTACCATTCGACACGGCTTTTCGATACCATTCAGATCTTTTTTTACTACTTTCATCAACGCTCTAAGTCATACAACTAGGTATACTTAGAACATTCGTCCAACGCATAATACGATTCACAAGGATCGTTTACGTATTCAACGCTCACGTTGCTTTCATCTCTTAATCTCTCATTCAACCTTTACTCAAGGTTTTAATCACTTTCGATCGTTATCCATCCCATGAACCCCATGTTCATTATTCTTTCTTAATGTCGGGTTTATATCGATCGTCAGATGCTAAGACCGATCGCTCATTGCAACAACATCATGGTTCACAACGTATTTATACGCTTTACATTCATCTCTCATTACCATGTCATAACATCGAAATGTTATACATTACTATCGTCCATCAACGCCTAAGGAATCACCATCATAGCAATCCTCACGCTCGATTTATCGCGATTACGGCCCCCGCCATCCATTGGCCCCAGAATCCGTAATCACATCTTTTTAATCTCGTTTAATCTTTTCATTCAACCTTCATTAAAGGTTTAAAACACTGATTAAGTGTTACATTAGTTGAACTACATGTTCTTATTCTTTTTGCACATCCCCGTAAATCGAGCAGCTTAAAATCTCATTTTCGGCATTGTTCAGACCGTGCCGCGCGCCACCTTCAAGACTAAGACTTCGCGGCATGCAGGGCATGAGTTAGCAAAGACGTGATCTTCCTACCTGGCGCCAGCAAATACCACCATTCTAGGTATGATCGGCAAGCGCATGGCGCCAAGACCTTCTTCCCCAAAAAATTTTTTCTAAGTCTTTGGTCGTTTCGAGACGCTGATTTCAAATCTCATAACTTCTTCGTTATAACTCTAACGAGATCGTTCCAAAGCCATTTTCTTTGTTATCTAACGTACTTTGATTATTATAGATAGAACTTTGTTCTCAATCCGCTAACATGCCATTCAATTGGCTTAATCTTCACCCTTCGCTCATTTTAACGCTTTTTTTTAACGCTCTTCGCTCGCTCGTCTAATTTGGCCATCCAACTCTAAAACTCATTCGTTCTTGAGTCTACGACTCACACGTTTTATATGTTCTCTTACATTCTTATGAAACCCTATACGTTCGGGTTCATTTACTAACTTTCAAATTCTCGATCTTCTTTTACAAAATTTTTGCCATAACTTCGTTATAGTTCAATTCTAATCCATTCTTCAAGAACGTTTCCAACGTTCCTAACCAAGAAATAAGCATCTAACTTATACACGATGGTTTTAAACTTGTCCATCAACAATAATTACACTACGATGGTTTTAAATTTGTCCATCAACAACGTTCTTCGCGTTCTTCTTCAAGTGTTTTCGTTCTTCGTGTTCTTCGCTCTTTCTTCATTTTTAATCGATATTTTGATTACGATTTCACTTTTTCTTGGAATTTGATGTTATAGAACATCATTCCTTACTTATTTGACTCTATTTCATTCGTAAGATTCATTCGGATCGCTTCAAAATCCTTACTTAATCTTATATTTCCTTAAGAAATTTATAAACTAAATTTCTATTTTTATTTCTTCATTTTCTCATGAATTCAACTATATGAATTCATTATTAACATTATCTACTTCTTATCTTCATTAAGTTATGTATTGAACATATTAAACTTAAAGAAAATTAGAAGAAACTAGGATCTTGATTACTGCTCATCCTTAAATTCTTCCGTTTGACAAAGTTTGCTCACGAGCCAACTTTTCCTCTTTCTTCTCCCTTTCATCTTCCATCCAAACTCTCTCTCTTTCTCTCTCAAATGATAGGATTTTCAAAATCCCATTCAAATGAGATTAAGCTTCCTATTTATAGATTTTCAAGGCTGGGGCATTTTGGTCTTTTCACACCCTAACCTCCTTATTATTCATTACTTAAGGACTAAGTTAACTTAGCCCTCAAGTTTGCTTAGCCCTTAAGTTTCAGTAGTTCCGTCTTTTCGGTTTCGCTCGATAGCTTTTAAAATCGCGATTCTCTAATCCAAATATTTTGGATATTTCGCCTTTCCTTTACCGATTAACTTTTACGTATTCTTCTGATTTCAAAAAACTGAAAAACACTTTTTTGACGTTAAGTGCGCTTTTCTTCATGTTTTCCCCTAACGAAGCTAAACAAGTGAAAAGTACATAACAATATTTTTTCGTCATTTTTTTTTTTTATCCGATTTCGCACGCTTTTTGAGAAAAAACTTTTTATCGCTTTTACTTAACTTTTCACGATATATTATCGTCAAATCTTTCGATTTTAATGTCATTTCGACATACCGAACTCTCTGAAAGGCTTAGGTTATTCAAACCCTAACCCTTAGGTTTTCTTTGGGTGAATAGTGCTATATTTCGCTTTTTTTCCCAAAAAATATTTTTGTCTCCTAAAAATTTTATTTTCGCCTTGAAAATTCCTACTGCTCGGGCCTAGCTCAGAGCCGTAATCCTCCCGATTAATAATCATTCTAGGTTATAGAACGATTATTAATAACATATATTCATGTAATAGTATTAATGGAAAAATTCATTTTATTAATAACTAATTTTTTAAATCTTAATTTTTGGACAATCCGATTAGATTTTTAACTTACACAACTTTATTTGTTGTGAAAGTTTCTTATCCTTCTCATATTGTATTGAGTAGGTTATTGTTGAATTGAAAGTTATTCATTTAAGCTTGAATCTTATTTTCAAGCATGTTATTAAGTGGTTTAATTACTTTACAATTATTCCACATCGATATTATTGATATTCGCACTTAGTGCACTTGAGTTCGTACAGTCTTGGACTTGTACATCATTTAAAGTTCAAATAATTCTTGAACTATGTGAGATAGAGTCCGAACCTTTGTTCTACGATGCATGCGTATGAAGTTTTATAAAAGCTATCCAAACCTATTGAAGGTAAGGATTCTTAGACTGAAAGAACACCCCTTTTTATGATAGAGGAGTACCCCAGGTATCTAATATAAGATACAGCAGAGTAGATTTAAATGTTATGCATATACATAGAGTACGTGAGGCTGATCCCCTCAAGTACTTATCCTGTAGCCAGTAACCAAAGGGTCAATTAGCTATTGATTCCATTGGAGTGTTATAGTTCAAAGTTTATTTGACTAGCAGTTATTCTAAAAGAAATCATTATCTTTTCTTATGATATTCAAATTGTTGAATCCATTAGATATTCATGTTTTGAATCCATTGCCAGATATTTTCCCATTCATCATGATATATTCTTATTGTTGTATTTAAACTTGTTGAGCAAACTTGTTGCTCATCCTTGCTATATCATGAATATATTGCAGCTAAGCCCGAGACCTTAGGGAAGGACAAGGGTAAAGGAAAGATGTAGAATAGTGGCAAGGAGCAGACTTTACCTTGCACTTAGTTTAAATTACTGTTATGTAATATGAACCCTAATATTTATTTTAGGGTGTGTTTGTAAGATGATATTAAGGTTATCGTATCTTGGGACTAGTAACACCTTTTGAATGAACGACGTACATTTATTATATTTCGCATTTTAGTTATCGTATGTTGTTTAGAGGTGGATGTTTGTATTTTATCGTGATGACCGAACCGAGGTCAGAGGACCCGGATTCGTGGGTGTCACAGGTTGGTATCAAAGCAGTAGGTTATAAACGTTAGGAATTCGAAACCTAGGTTATAACCTTAGTAGAAAACTCAAGTAGAGTATGTAAGTGATGGGTTGAGGAAATCCATCAAGTTTTATTGTGATACTGAAGTTGTTTATTTAAATCAAGAATGATTGATAGATGTCTTAAACTTCTTAATGCTAACATGAATATCATATCACATAAAGCCTAATAATTTTTTTCCTTTCCTCAGATCATGCCGCCTAGGAGAATTCAGCGGAATCAGAGGGAGGAGGGATCCATTAACAATGGTGGAGGGGAAAATGTTGATCCAATGCATAACTTCGTTAACCTGTTAACTGAGGCAATGCAAAATGCACTTCGCCCAACAGTTAGGCGCACCAGACAACACTTGGCTAGCTTTAAGGACTTTAAATTGGTAGGACCACCGGAGTTCCGAGGAACCCTGGACCCAATTGAAGCCCAAACATAGATAGAAGAGATGGAGAATGTGTTTGAGGTCGCACGTGTGGCCGAAGAACAGAAGACGAGTTTTGCCACTTTCATGATGAAGGGCGAAGCTAACTATTGATAGAAAGCCAATAAGGGAGGAGCAGACGAGGGAGTTATTCCTTGGGACATATTTAAGGAGCCATTCCTCAAAAATAACTTCTCGGAGAATACGCAATAGGATATGGAAGTTAAGTTTCTAGAACTGAAACAAGGTAGTATGTCTGTCGCAGAGTACGCAGCAAGATTTGACGAGTTAGCCCGACTCGCTCCACATCAGGTTGACACGGAGGCCAGGAAGGCAAGAAGGTTCGAATTAGGACTGAAACCATGGGTGCAGAAGGCAGTAGCTATGTTGAAGATCAAGACTTACTCTGATCTTTTGGAAAGGGCTATCATTTTCGAAGGAGGCAATGAAGCCATTGCTCGATTCAAATAAGAAAAGAAGGCAGGTTAAGAAGGATAGAAAGGGATAAGCAGCGGAGGCAGCAACCCCAACAAGCGTAAATGGATGGAGAACCAATCCTCTGGAGGCAATAAGTCCAGAGGGGAGGCTAAGAAAAGTATAAAGTGTAACAACTGTGGGAGGAATCACTCGGGGGAGTTCATGAGGGGAAAAAGTGTTTGTTATAGTTATGGACAACTGGGGCACATGGTTCCTCAGTGTCCGAATAAGCAGAAGGGAGGATGTTTCTCGTGTGGAGCCACAGACCATCAAATTAAGGATCGCCTAAAAAAAAAAGGGCGATGCAAATGAAGCAAGCAACCGCAACAACAACAACAATGGACTGAACATTGGAGGGTCAGTCAGTCAAGCCAACAGACCAATGGCACGAACGTTCAACATGACTGTACAAGATGCGGTGGAGTCTAAGGACGTAGTGTCAGGTATCATTTTGATCAATGATATAGATGCATACGTGTTATTTGATTCGGGTGCTACCTGCTCTTTTGTTTCCGAAGAATTTGCTAAATAGTTAGACTACCCCGTGAGAGATTAGAAAACCCTATGAACGTAGAAGTAACGAACAAGGAAATTATCCCCGTAGAATACATTCATAGGAATTGTTATACCGAATTGCGAGGATTTAAGCTCAAAGTGGATTTGATACCGATTCGTTTGGGGGAGTTCGATGTAATCCTTGGAATGGATTGGTTATCGGTTCACGGAGCAGTTATAGACTGTAAGAAGAAGTGTGTACACCTTAAGACTCCGAATAAGTTGAAGGTGGTATTTTATGGTAGTAAATCGCCGAGACAATCTCATTGTCTGACGATGGTGCAAGCACAGAGATTGTTTAGGAAGGGTTGTATAGGTTATTTGGCTCATGTGGTTGATACTCGACGAGTTGAGGGTAAACTGAGTCAGATACCTATTGTAAGGGATTTCGTTGATGTCTTCCCAGACGAGATTCCGGGATTGCCACCGGATAGAGAGATTGAGTTTGTCATTGATTTGGCACCAGGGACAGCACCGGTATACAAAGCGTCGTATCGTATGGCACTGGTAGAGATGAAAGAACTGATGGCTCAATTACAAGAGTTGTTAGATAAGGGATACATTCGACCGAGCGTATCACCGTGGGGAGCACCAATATTATTCGTAAAGAAGAAAGATGGGTCGCTAAGACTTTGTATCGACTACCGAGAGTTGAACAAGGTCACCATTAAGAACAAGTACCCGTTGCCCAAGATAGACGATTTGTTCAATTACTTGAAGGGGGCAAAGTACTTTTCAAAGATTGACTTGAGGACCGGTTATCACCAACTGAAAGTGAGGCCGGAGGATATTCCAAAGACAGCATTCAAAACTCGGTATGGACACTTTGAGTTTCTGGTAATGTCATTTGGTTTAACGAACGCACCAGCAACATTTATGGATTTAATGAACAAAGTGTTCACATAGTATTTGGATAAGTTTGTTGTCGTATTCATCGATGACATTCTAGTATATTCAGAAACGGAGGATGAACACGCCGAGCATCTTCGGATAGTGTTGGAGACATTAAGGAGGGAAAAGCTATATGCAAAATTCTCCAAGTGTGAGTTTTGGTTGCAAAGAGTATAATTTTTAGGTCATGTTATCGACAAGAATGGTGTTTTGGTGGATCCAACGAAGGTAGAAGCGGTTATCAATTGGGAGTAGCCGAAGACGCCGACAAAAATTAGGAGTTTCCTAGGATTGGCAGGATACTATCGAAGATTTATTCGGGATTTTTTGAAATTAGCATCACCGTTGACCAATCTTACCAGAAAAAAATAGTTAAGTTCATTTGGATGGAGGAATGTGAAGAGAGTTTCCTAGAATTGAAGAAGAGGCTTAGTCAAGCACCTGTGTTGGCTTTACCGGACAACAAAGGAGGGTTTATAGTGTATAGTGATGTGTCACACAAGGGTCTTAGCTGTGTACTGATGCAACATGGCAGGGTCATTGCGTACGCTTCACGACAGCTAAAAGATTATGAGAAGGGATATCCGACTCATGACCTGGAGTAAGCAGCAGTAGTTTTTACCTTGAAAATTTGGAGGCATTATTTGTATGACGAGAAGTGTGAGATATTTACGAACCACAAGAGTTTGAAGTATATCTTCATGCAGAAAGAATTAAACATGAGGCAACGCCGATGGTTAGAATTGATCAAAGATTATGATTGTGAGATTCTGTACCATCCACGCAAAGCAAATGTAGTGGCTGATGCCTTGAGCAGAAAAGGCAGAGAAAAGTTATTGAAGTTGACCATTCAAGATGAATTGGTGAAAGATTTTAAACGATTAGACTTGGAGATTAAGTATTCGATGGAGACCAACGAATAATTATTTACAGTGACAGCGAGTCCAACTTTATTGGATAAGGTTAAAGAAGCACAAGAAAAGGACGAAGATTGCATTAACATCAAGAAGCGATTGACTGAAGGTGATGAATTGAAATTTAAGATTGATTGCACTGGACTGCTAAGATTAGAAGGACGAATTTGGGTACCGCTAGTACCAGAACTAAGAGAGGAGATTTTGTAAGAAGTGCACATTACGAGATATTTGATACACCCAGGAAGCACGAAGATGTACCAAGATTTGCGTCACCACTTCTGGTGGCCAAACATGAAGAGAGAGGTTGCGGAATGCATAAGTAAATGCCTAACTTGTCAGAGAGTCAAGGCCTCACCAACGACTAAGCGGGTTATTACAACCATTAGAGATTCTAGAATGGAAATGGGAGCACATCACAATGGACTTTGTGGTGGGACTTCCGACAACGCAGAAAGGGTACAACGCCATATGGGTGATAGTAGATCGTCTTACTAAGTCATCTCACTTTTTGCCGATTAAGATTAAGTATAGTTTGGACCAGTTAGCCAAATTGTATGTTAAGGAAATTATCTCGAGGCATGGGGGTGCCAGATATATCAGACGATAGAGATCTGCGATTCACGCCAAATTTACGGAAGAGTCTTCAAGAAAGAATGGGGACAACAACGAATGACGAATGAGTACCGTGTATCATCCGCAGACCGATGGACAAAGTGAGAGAACGATTCAGACACTTGAAGACATGCTCTAAGCTTGTGTGATGGACTTCAAGGGTAGTTGGGATGATCACCTTCCATTTGTAGAATTCGCGTATAACAATAGTTATCACGCCAATATTGGAATGTCGCCGTACGAAGCACTCTATGGTAGGAAATGTAGAACGCCCTTATGCTAGGATGAAGTTCGACTGTTGGGACCAGAGTTGGTACAACAGACGGTATAAATCATTAGGGTGATAAGAGCTTGACTAGTGGCAGCTCAAGATTGCCAGAAGAAGTATGTGGACTTACATCGCAAGAAGAGAGATTTTGAAGTAGGAAGCTATGCTGTTCTGAAAGTATCTCCCTGGAAAGGGAAGATTCATTTTGGGAAGAAGGGCAAGTTGAGCCCTAGGTTCATAGGACCATTCGAGATTTTGAGGCTAGTCGGTGAAGTGGTGTACGAGGTAGCATTACCTCCTGAACTTGAGCACATTCATAATGTGTTTCATGTGTTAGTGTAGGGGCCGTATAAACCAGACTACAAGCACGTTATCTCCTATAAACCAATACAAGTCGAGAAAGACTTATCGTACAAGGAACTTCCTGTCAAGATACTAGATAGGAAGGAACAGAAGCTGAGGAATAAGATATCCATTCCGCTAAGGTTCTTTGGAGGAATCATGCAGTAGAAGAAGCTACGTGGGAGCTAGAAGAGAAAATGAGAGTGAATTATCCATTTTTATTTAAGTAACCATATTTTTACAATTTCGAGGATGGAATTTTTATAATGGGGGAGGGATGTAACGTCCACAAATTTTAAACTCATTAATTAAATATGTGATTTAATTTTAATGAGTTAGTTCTGTGAGTCTATTAAAACCTTATGTGGTTATGTGGTTATGAAATGATTAAAGGGAGTCACTAATAGTTTATTTAAATTAGTGGACTAACCCTAAGATTTTAATATCAAAGAATTGATAAGATTATTATTAATTAAATATTCAATTTATTTGAATATAGTAGAAAGAGTTGAACATATTGTTTAATTGCAATTATGAGTAATTAATTGATAATGTGTTAATTAATAACTATTATTGGATAAATAATAATTAATATGTAAGAGATTAATAATTTGTAAAATGATTATATGTTACTTGATTAATTTGTGCAATATAGTAAACCTTTATTATATGGTAGTTAATTATATATTTTATATAGTACAAGGTGGCACATTAATATGTCTATATATATATATATAGACTATATAGTAAGAGTTATTTGCATTCATGTGAGTTGATAATAATATTGTTATATGATATGGAGTGTGTGGGGAAACATTCATGTATACCCAATCGACATATAATAATATAAATTGTTAAATTAATAATGATTTTATTAAGTTATTATAATAATAATAAATATGGTAAGCGAAAATGTACATGAATTATATGTATGTGCACTACTTGATATCTTGTAATTAGGAAATACATTATATGCTCTTTGAATCATTATAACCTATGTTGTATGAAATGAATGGTGTATACATATTTTATAACCAAAGTTTATATTATGTATATAAGTATTAGCCAAGTGTGGGATTTCATTTTACAAATGCTGAGAATTCTCTTGTCCCATAATAAGAGTCCCATTTCATCTTCCCACGTGAACAACTAGCAAGCCTAGCCTAGCTTCATCTCAAATTCATCAAACATAGAGCAACTCTTACCAACTCTCTCTTAACCCTTATGCATTCTTGAAATCCTTTGGTTTGATTTGGGAGGTAATCCCATTATCTAGATAATCATTCTCCTATAAATGAGACCTTCATCCTTCCTTGTTGTAATTGCTGAGAATTAGTTGATAAGGAACTTGCTGTCCAATTACTTCAAGAGGTATGAAAATCCTAATTGTGTTCTTAGTTGGGTTTTGTCAAATTCTTGAGAATTACTTGAAATTCTTTATTAGTCAAAGTGAATTAGCATGATATAATGTGTTTAGGAAGTAGGCTTACATGTTTGAACTCTCAAATGATGGATTGAAACATGTTTGAAGCAACAGAAACCAAGTTGGTTAAGGCTCTGCAAATAGTGTCTGCTTACTGTCTCAGATGCAGGCATGGCGCAGCTGCGCCCTAATTGTACTAGGGTGCAGTGCAGCTGTGCTGTAACCCAAAATTAGTTTTTATCTCAGGCATGACACAGCTGCGCCCTAATTGTACTAGGGTGCAGCGCAGCTACGCTAGACCTGCACCAGACCTGAGATGTTCTGTTATGTTTCTGTTCATGCTAACTTGTTAGTACATGGTAGAGCAAGCTTGTAAACTATTTTAACATGCACATGTAAGCACATGCATGTAGTATGAACAAGTATAACAATGATGGACATAATACTTGTGGTTTTGAAATGAAATTGTAGTTCAAAGGTGAACTTTGTCACGAACACATTATGTGAGCCTTTTGACTTTTATGAACATGATAATATGGTTTATATTGATATGAAATGCAAGACTAAAGTGATTGAACACACTAGCATACATGATTGAAACATTTGACTATTTCAAAGATAAGAAACTTAAGACTTTTCAAAGAGAACTTGACGAAGATTTTTATCTAGTAAGTTTTAACTATTTGAGCATGCATATGTGACTTTAATATATGTTATAAATGTATGAGAGTTATATGCTAATATGCCTTGTATATGCTAAGTTGACTTAGTGTAAAATTTAATGAAAATTAGAATGAGAAAGCTAATATCATCAAGAAATGAGTAAAGTATACATGTGTTGTCTATGAAACAAGCATGACTACTGAGTATTGTATAACCAAGTTACAAAGCATGATGATTACATGACCTTTTTATATTTTAATGACATATAAATTATAAGTTAAACTTGTGGTAATGAACTCAAGTATGATCATGTGTTATATGTGAAACTCTAGCATGTATGTATGTTAATATGTGTGTATAGGTGTATGTTATAGTTGGACTGAAGTCAGGAAGAGCATGAGCTCAACACAGTGCGGCGAGGGGAAATGCCAATTCTGCCTAGAGTCCCTAAGCCTAGACCATTCAAGTACTGCGCCCATCCTCCGATTATAAATAGAATCTAATTTCGGCTTGAAGTTTTAAGGCATGCTTATATGATTACTTTACATTGTAATGTGTGACCAATATGTCATATAATATGTTGAGAAGCATGCTATGTGATGACTTGATTCTTTTAAGTGTAGACTCATATTAGTTTACATATACTAATTGAAAGACCGACTTGTTAATGTTAGGTCGTTTCAACGCAAGTTAGTTAAAGCTAGTATTATATTGTAGCTGAGCAAACAGGCAAGTTTCCTAAACTTACTCCAAATATTATTGAGCAAGTTTTCTTTGAACTTCACTCTTTGATTGTTCAAGTTCAATGAATCATACCTTTATTGAGCAAGTTCTTTAATTCTTACTCAAATGTATATTGAGAAAGTATCCAAACACTATTTTATTATGTTGCAAGACTTTTAACTTACACAACTTTATTTGTTGTGAAAGTTTCTGTTAGTTCCCAGAGGCACAATAGTTATCTAGAAGGGGGGGGGGTTGAATAAATATTAAAAACTTTTTTTAACTAGTTTGTTTTGATGGTGATTACTGCACAGCGGAATGAGTATTTGATAAACCTTCTTTTAGATATCTTGAATTAATGAGAGTGAGGCGGATTATGGCGAGCTATATAGCGATTATAGCGGTTATAACACGGATATAATGGACACAACAGTTTTAAGTGGTTCAGAGCACTTAAAGCTCCTAATCCACTCTTCTACTCCTCGAAAGGTGAAATCCACTAAGGATGTTCATTACACTTACGAATCTCATAGATTCCTTCTGCACCGAGAGTTCAAGCACTTCTTAGTTCACTCTTGAACTCTTCAAGTCCAGCAGACTTGGTTCTTCACAGTTCACTTAGAACTCTTCAAGTCCTTTTGACTTGGAACTCTTACTTAAGTTGGTTGGTAGTTGTTGAGTTCGTGATTGATGCTACTCAGTTGCAGTTAAGCACTTGCTCGAAGGAACTGAGTAGCTGAGGAAGCTTCCTCTTTTTCTCAGATCGTAGAGTTGAGCGTTGAGTGTTCTTGTGCGTTTTTGTTCAATTGATTTCTTGCTTGTATCTTCTGCATATGTTCTGCATATATGTGTTTCTTGAAATCTATCCATTGAAGCCTTTTGTTGAAGTATTAAATGCGTTTAACATTTCTGAACTTTGATGGAGACTTTTCTGCACACCTTCTGAATAGCATTCTGGCCCACTAACACAGTAGCACCTGAAAAGGTGTTTTTCCTCTGTCCTATGGTCCTTTCCTTAGCTTCTTGAATACGTTTCATTTGTTGAATACTAAGGATATCTTTTGTACCGTTGGGACTAGAGAGGACTTCAACGTTTCAAACACATTCCACTTTTGCTGGGATTTGTCTTTACATAAGAGTAGGGCTCGATGCTTCTGACATAAGGCAGATGATACTCTACAATCCATATCGTGGTGTTTTGTCACATTGGTGCTTGGGCTGAATCAGAACACTACGATCTTCATTTGTTCGTCTTTCAGACTCTATATTTTCGAGAGCACTCAAAGATTTTTACTTGCTCATCGTGTGGACTCTACGTTTCCAAGAGAACAGTACGATCTCTGAGTTAACTTCGGCAAACGTCTGGACCACTCCATGATTACTGAAGAGGCCCTTCAAGGCAGATACACTACGATCTTCTAAGCTCTACGATCCTGCCTTAGCCTCTGCATTTCGTTGATCATCTTGATAGGCTGTTATTCTTTTCAAGGCCTATCTATTTCTTTCAAGTCGTAGATCAACCTAACATCTTTGATCTCTTATTCTATACATTCGTCTAGAATGATGAACATTAAAAGTTAAGATCAACCTAACAGTTTTGATCTATCACTAAGTCCTTGTACATATATTCCTTGAAGGACTTTACATCAAATCAAGAGTATTTACTTTAAACATCAAATCACAATATGCATTCTTCCAACAATCTCTCCCTATTTGATGTTGACATAACCAAGGAGATTTGTTGTCATAATTATCAAATTTTATATGCAGTTGCAATAAAGTAAATATGACTTAATATTTCAGTGAGCAACTGAAATTTCTAGAGAATAAGCATGAATTTATTGATGTATGAAGATAGATATTACATTTAAGTTCGACTATATCAATAAGAATTAGAATCCAACTTATCTCTATTTCATCAACCTTTTGCTTCTTGGAGGATTTGCATATTCCTCAGCTCTCCTTTTTCTACTTACTTCGTCTCTCCTGGCTAAATCTTCCAGCTCACTTGGGCTTAGTCTTGTATTGTGATCATGCCTATTCATGAATGCAGGATCTCCAATTGGCATTCTTAGGCCTGTTGTTGTCACCTCATGAGAGCTGGTAGTTGGCCCTAGACTCCTTAAAGGTTGAGCCATTAAAACTTCCCGCTGATTAGATCGTTGGGTCTAATGGTTGGATCGTGGAGTCTGCTGGCGGGTTTGCCTTATAGGAGGATTCCTTGAGGGTTGAGTTTGGAATTGACCTCTGCCTTTGCCCTTGCCTCCCTGATCTCCTTTCCCTTTATTCTCCCCCTTTATGTCAACATCAAGGGTTCGAATGTCTTCGGAGAGGCGAGTTACTCCTTGGACAAGCTTGTTGAGTTGACTTTGAGTTTGAGCAATGTCCTCGCGATTTTCTTGGATCAAATCATCAGAGCAAGTTTCACGTCATTGAAGGATGTTTAGGACTGTTTCAGTTTGCTGCATTTAACCCATGGAGAAGTCTTGAAATTCCTTTACTACAGTTTGGAGACTTTTGATGCTCTGTATCATTAGATCGTTCTGAGATTCTTGAGTCTTTTTTTAAATCAAGACAACATCTCGATGCCTTTTAGCTGCTTGAAAGTGGATGTCATCCCTGTCTTTTATGCTTTGAAGCATTTCTTTGATGATCTCTTTAAGCGTTTTAGAGAGCTCAGAGCTGAGGGTGCTTGGCAGACTATTTGCAGTACTGATCATTGTTGTTAATCTCATGTGAAGGAGCTCAGTGTGTTCTTCAAGACTCTCATCGAGTTCCTTGATTACTTTCTTGGACATTGCTGACAGATCTGCTTTGGTAGACAGCTCAGAAAGAAGTTCATTGAGCTGGAGAGTTTGGGACGGAGGTGGTGTGCTCTTGAATTGATCTTGTAATGAATAGAGGGAAAGATCAAGGTTGAAGTATTCGTTGCTGGATGAGGGGGGTATATCGGATGGAGGGGCCTGTGTTTGGGTGTTTGTAGTGGGTGACTCTACGATTCAGATTTGGGACTCTATATTAAGGTTAGAGTCTGTAATCGTAGAGGTGCTGGTAGGTGGGAGCAGTGTAAAGTTTATCATATTTGGTTCATCAGTTACAAAATTTTGGGATTCTGCAGCTGGAAATTGATTTAGTGGATGTAGGATTACTTCCGACCATCGTGGGAATTCATAAAATCGATGGAAGGAGGGTGATGGAAAGTGATTAACTCTGAAGAGGGTTGGGATAGACAATACCTCATGTTCATTCTTTGAAGAGGAGTTATTGGTTAGTAACTTCTTAGCAAAGTTGAAACTACCTGGGAATCCATGAGCTAGCACATAGATGGCTGGATATTCTTTGAAGCTCCAAAACATGTGATTCCAGGAGTTTAGAATTTGAGCTTGATGGAAAGGCATCATGGGTAGATAGGAAAGCAGTTGCTCATAGTTAGCTCTTCTTTACCCATTTATGCCCACAGCTGTGATCTCGACCTCATCATCTTCTTCCTCTTCTCTGTCTTCGCTCGCAGAGTCCATTATATCAATGGCTTTATTTGGCTCTTGCTCTGGTTCTCCCTTATTTTCTTCAGGAACCACTTCTTCTGCCATGGAGATGTCATGAGCCTCCCCCTCAACTTGATCATCTTCTTGTAAGCTTAATAGCTCCCCCTCAGCTGAATCATTTTCTAGAATGAGAGCTTCATGCATCTCCCCCTCAGCTGGTGTATTCTCTATCATAAGAGCTTCAGATGTCTCCCCTTCAGCTTGAGCTTTGTCTCTTTGGCTTTCTTTGGCTGGTTCCTTTTCAGCAGCCAATTCTTTGTCTTCCCTTTTTAGTACTTCTTCATTGACAAGAATATATTTCTTGACCAGTTCTCTTCTTGATTTTCTAGGCTGAGCCACAGCCTCAGGACTTTCTTGAACTTTAATTTTATCTTGTTGATCAGCTAAAATGTTTGACGCAGCTACTTCCTTGCTTGATGTGTTTGGTCTGGTCTCTACGATCGGTATAGACTCTACGATCGAAGAGATAGATGTCCTTTTGGATTTGTGGCTGATTTTATTCTTCTTCAGCAGCTGAGATATGGTAGCTCTATCTTCTTCTTCCTCATCCTGTTGTTGCTTCCTTCTTAGGATCCTTAGAGTTTCAATGTCTGAGGATTCTACAGGCTTATCAGTAGTGGATCCCTGAGGCTCTTCAGCCATTCTATCCTTTAGCTTTCTTTTGCCCTTGCTCTTTCTAAACAGGGCAGTGGGTTCCTCCTTGTTGGTTTCTTCTTCTTCTTCTTCTTCTTTAGTTTCCCTGACAACTGACATATTTCCTGGAATCCCAGACTCCTTTGCATCAACAGTTCTACCACTGGATTCAGACATCATACGCACATTTTCTGCTGGATTCCTTTTCGTTCACAATAATTCTTGCCGGGTCATTCATTCTGCATTTGGATTGATGGCTTCTCCTTTATCATCCCCAATTTTGTCACCCAGAGCAGACTGTAGAATGATTCTTATAAATCGCCCGTAGAGCATCTTTTGAGGGCTTTTTGACTTCTTTGAGTTTTTGATCCATTTTCCAATCCATTCAAGCAATAGAGCTCCATAGTTAAGCTGTATTCCATAACACATGGCAGTCATTAGCTTGAGTTGCACTTCATTCACAGCGTCATTGTAAAATCCCAAATTTTACGAATAAAGATTTAAATTTCTCGATTTTTTTTGAATATTATGGTGTGGATTTAATATAATGTTATAGTTGTGGGTAATATTTATAAATTTTGCAAAGTATGCAAGTTGTTATATTATATTCTATTGGTCGGGGAATATTCTTTGTGTCGGGGAATATTCATATGATGACAAGACAATCATCAGTGGACCCATTAATGGAATTATTGGATTGATTGAGAAAACGATAAAAATATTTTTTATGAAAATAACGGTAAAAAATTTACCGTTAATCTTGTTGAACTACTTTGAGTAAAAGTAAAAGATGCGATGTCTGGCATTGGTTGCATAGTAGCATACACGATATTGATTATTGATGCTTACGTGAGAAGTCACTCGGTTATACTCAATTATCGCCATATAAGTAATTGCATCATATCTCTCATATTATTGATTCGATTATTGTCACAACATCCTCTCGCATTATATGATATATTATTAAATCAATAATTGAGACGACAATGTTATTCATATTATTAAATTGCAATATTTACAATGTGCAGAAGTTACGCGAGGGAGGTTTGGTCACCTAATTGCGGCGCCTATAGGGAGAAATCCTTATCGAAAGCCCCCTTTCACAGGAGCGACACGGTTGTTAAATATTGTGAGTTATAATATTAATGATGAATAAGTTCGTGTTGATTAAAGATGAATTTGATAGTTCCATTGTGTTGGGATTATTGGTATTAGTTGAAATCGATATCTATTCCGATGATAATTGATGTCTGGGGGTTATATTGATAAATCGGGTAATTTATCGGATAAATGAGCAATTAATTGCTACTTTTTCACATGCTTATATAACTATTTGTTCACATGTGTGTACTATTGAGTCACATTCATTTACTATTAGGGGAGTTGGTGCAAGATTGATAATACATGCATGATACCTGTTTTGGGGGCGTCACAGTTGGTATCAAAACTTAGGGATATGATCCCTGGCTAAGATGTGAGACAAGAACTAGGAGGGGAGAGACGGGGAATTCCTTCGCTAGTATGACCTACCTAAGTTTATTTGGTATTTAATTGGTCGGTCAGAGTATAGGGATAATATGTGATATGTCAATTAACCCTTATTTTGTGACAGTGTTTGAAAATGGCATCTAAAAATGTTGAGATAAGCAATGGAGCAAAATAATATGACCGTATCGTAGTACGAGGCTAAGTTTGCGGAGTTATCCCGGTTTGCATCCCATTTGGTCGATAATGAGAAGCGAATGACGCGAATGTTTCTAAGAGGTTTGAAACCCGATATACGTCAATACCTCATTTCTCATAAACTTTGTTTATATTCAGATGTTATGAATAGGGCTCAGTTATTGGAGCGCGATAATGAGTTAGCACAACCAAAATGTAACGACCAACAACACGATAATAATCGTACCGGTGGAAATGACCATGATGACCATCGTGGGGGAAATTATCATGCCAAGAATGGTAACCACTTCGGTGGTAATCATGGCCAAGATAATATAAGTGGAAATTTCAAGAAGAAAATGTCATTTAGCTCAATTTTGTCATATAGTGAAGTCAAGTCCAGCTAGGATGGTGGCACCAAAGGCGGATACGGACAAAACAAAGTCCGTGGTTTCAGGAAGAGTATTTTTCGTGACTTCTCAAAAAGCGAGTAAACCGAATGAAGTTAGCACGGGTTAGTTAATTATAAATTTTTGCGAAGTCTATACCTTATTAGATACCAGTTCTACCCATTATTTTATCTCTCTTGTTTGCATTCAACGTTAAAATTTGACTCTAGAGAAATTAGAGTTTGACTTATCTGTTGAAGCTCCGTTAGGAGAAACCTTCATTACATGTGTTATCCAAGTCTTGGATGAGAGTCACAGTTTTGAATGATATTTCTATCGTTAATAAATTTCCTGGCGTATTCTTGAAGACTTCTTAACCCACCTCTAGAGCGTGAAATCAAATTTTGTATTGACCCCAGTATAAAACCCTTAAATATTTTCTTCAACCAAAATGAACGTATCATGCGCCAAAGACGTTGGCTTGAGCTGTTGAAGATTACGATCGTACCATTAAATATCATCGTGGAAGAGCGAACGTGGTAGCTGACATGTTGAGTAGAAGATCATATGCGTTTACGAGTGTGATGTTGTTAACACAAAGACTCATTTCGTTTAATTTACAAATGATGAAGATAGAGTTAAAGACTCTAAGGACCCACGTGGTGATATCAAATATACGAGTAAAATCGACTTTAATCGATAAAGTTAAAGCAGTGCAAGCTACATACTCAGAGCTGACGAATTTGAAGAAGAAGGTTCAAGAGGGCGTTATTCCAGAAGCAAGACTCGATGAAGAGAGGAAATCTCAACCCTTGATTTTATTGGTCTATTTGAAATCCTCGATCGAGTAGGAACTGTGGCCTATAAACTCATTTTACCGCCAAGTATGTCGCGTGTTCATAACGCTTTTCACGATCGATTGTTACGTAAATATGTGGACTAACCGAACCACATTATTGATTTAGAACCGGGACGAGATAAATAATAATTTAACGTATGAAGATGTACTGTTAAAAAAATCCGGAATATATTCTACGCTTAAAGATTATACCTCAAGAGTTAGAATCGTATGAAGTGTCCTCATACATTCTAAGATACAGTATGCGTCACGTAAATTTCGAGGGGTAAATTTCATAAGGAGTGGAGATTGTAAAATCCCAAATTTTACTTAATAAAGATTTAAAATTCTCAATTTTTTTGAATATTATGGTGTGGATTTAATATAATGTTATAGTTGTGGGTAATATTTATAAATTTTGCAAAGTATGCAAGTTGTTATATTATATTAGATTGGTCGGGGAATATTCTTTGTGTCGGGGAATATTCGTACGACGACACAATCATTAGTGGACCCCACAACGGAAGTATTGCCGTAGTTAGAAAAGGACAAAAATATTTTATGAAAATAACGGCGGAAGTTTTACCGTTAATACTGTTGAATTACTCGGTAGTCAAAAAATACGATGAATACGCGTGGTTGCATAAGTAGTAATACGGTATTGATTATTGATGCTTACGTGAGAAGTCACTCAGTTATACTCAATTATTGCCATAGTAATTGTTGCATCATATCTCTCATATTATTGATTCGATTATTATCACAACATCTTCTGCATTATATGATATATTATTAAATCAATAATTGAGACGACAAAGTTATTCATATTATTAAATTGTAATATTTACAATGTCTAGAAGTTCTGCCAATGAGAGGTTTGGTCACCTAATTGCGCGCCAATAGGGAGAAATTCTTATTGGAAAGCCCCCTCTTTCCTGGGAACGACCTGGTTGTTAAATATTGTGAGTTATAATATTAATGATGAATAAGTTCGTGTTGATTAAAGATGAATTTGATAGTTCTATTGTGTTAGGATTATTGGTATTAGTTGAAATCGATATCTATTCCGATGATAATTGATGTCTGGGGGTTATATTTATAAATCAGGTAATTTATCGGATAAATGAGCAATTAATTGCTACTTATTCACATGCTTATATAACTATTTGTTCACATATGTGTACTATTGAGTCACATTCATTTACTATTAGGGGAGTTGGTGCAAGATTGATAATACTTGCATGATTAAATTAAAGATGGAGGTATAGATGGAGGTACTATACTGTAATTCATATTTTCACATGTCTAGAACTATTGAGCCATATGATTTACTATTGATTCACATGATTTACTATTAGGGGAGTTGGTGCAAGATTTACTATTACAGGACTAAATTAAAAATGAAGAAAAAGAGGAAGGTATTATACTGTAATATTTTGAGCCCCAAAACGTGCAATTATCGAAACTATATTTTTTTATAAATAGAAGCTCTTTTTTCCTTCATTTCTCACCAAGTCACTAAAGCTTTAGAGCCATTATTATAGAGAGAAATTATAGAGAGAAAGAAGAAGAGAAGTCTGCTCCCTCACTATTCCAGTATCTAGTCTTCTTTTGAGGTAAGGGGTATTATTTTTTTTCATATTCATGAAGAGAACTTCTGTTATTCCATTTTTTATTATTCTGCTAGAATAACCTGTATACATGGTCTACCCTATACTTGGTGAAATTCTTTTGTTATTCCATTATTTATTATTCTGCTGGAATAACTTGTCTATGCAAAGTACCGCATACATGGTGAAATTCTGTTGTTATTCCATTCTTTATTATTCTGTTGGAATATCCTGTCTGTACATTTTACGCCAAACCTGGTTCTTTCTTTATTATTCATTGGAATATCCCACATGCAGGCGCTTTTACGTTGGGACCGGTTCCGTTATTTATTATTACATTGGGATAACTTTGTCTGTATGCTAATCTTGCATGCCTAGTGATTTCTTTTGTTATTCCATTCTTTATTATACTCAGTTGGTTAAAGTTTTGACTTCTATACTTGTCATGAAATATCATTTTATTTGGTATTTTCTGTTACGAGTTACTATTCACCCGGTTATTATTCACTCTAGTATGATTCACTCGGGTATTCGGGGCACTTTTCATACCAGAATACTATTCACGAGTTACTATTTATAGGTTACTATTCATCAAAATTACTATTCACTCGGGTATTTGGAGTACTTTTCATGTCGGGGATACTATTCACGAGGTATTATTCCCGAAGTACTATTCACGGGGTACTATTCACGACAAAAAATTGATTCTTTTCTGTCCAAATTATTTTTTGGTGCATGAATATTATTCTTGAATTTTACTCTATAAAGAAGTATCATGTTGACAATTTGGATGTTATTAGTTCCTGGATAATTTAATTCTTGAACTTGTTTTTATTGAAATCTTATATCATTGTCATCATCCTCATGTTTATATTATGTTGAAAGTCATCTGTGGCTTGTATTGCATAGATGGACTTGGTATGATTATGACCAGGGATTATTCAGTATAATCATGACCGTAATGTTACAAATGATGTGGAAAAAGTCCTTATTGGCTCGTAGTGCATTGATGGAAAGTTTTTGGTATGATTATGGCTATGGATTCCTTTCGGCCAAGGGAGCAAAAATGAATTATTTTATGGCATGATCAAGACCGTTGATGAAAACACGATTATCTTTGGCCCGTAGTGCATGGATAATTCGTGGTCATGATACTAAATAATATCCTTGGCCTGTAGTGTAGGGATGATTTGATGATGTGAATTATTTATTAAGCTGAGTCTCAGCGATAAAAGTGATGAAAAACTTTTTAAATCATAAAGGATAGTAGATTTTATTCTCTACTTGACTCTTTTAATGGATTATTTGTTCCGCTGCAGTTAAACTTGATGTCTATTGTATTTTATCAGTTTAACATTGTTGAAGACTAATGATAATTTATTCTGCATTATCTTAGTCATAATATTTCTTACTGGGCTAGTTGAGCTCACCCTTTCCTTCATTGTTCTCTTCAGGAAATGAGAACGTAGCAGGGACTAGTCGGGGAACGGAGTAACGATCCAGATAATAGCATTAGTAGTCCTCACTATTCTATTAAATTGTGTGATAATAAATGTAATGAGGACTGAATTTAAGTTTGTATACTGTCTATGAGGACTCTATTTGAGAGTGGATATTGTCTAGAAGGCAATATACCTGTTTTATTGAATTCTTATATCATTGTCATCATACTATTCCTGGAGTACTATTCACGGGGTACTATTCACGATGAAAAATTGATTCTTTTCTGTCCAAATTATTTTTGGTGCATGAATATTATTCTTGAATTTTACTCCACAAAAAAGTATCATGTTGACAATTTGGACGTTATTAGTTCCTATATAATTTAATTCTTGAACTTGTTTTATTGAATTCTTATATCATTGTCATCATCCTCATGTTTATATTTTGTTGAAAGTCATCTGTGGCCTGTAGTGCATAGATGGACTTGGTATGATTATGACCAGGGATTATTCAGTATAATCATGACCGTAATGTTACAAATGATGTGGAAAAAGTCCTCATTGGCCCGTAGTGCATTGATGGACAGTTTTTGGTATGATTATGGCTATGGATTCTCTTCGGCCAAGGGAGCAAAGATGAATTATTTTATGGCATGATCAGGACCGTTGATGAAAACACAATTATCATTGGCCCGTAGTGCATGGATAATTTGTGGTCGTGATACTAAATAATATCCTTGGCCTGTAGTGCAGGGATGATTTGATGAAGTGGATTATTTATTAAGCTGAGTCTCAGCGATATATAAAAGTGATGAAAAACTTTTTAAATCATAAAGGATAGTAGATTTTATTCTCTACTTGACTCTTTTAATGGATTATTTGTTCCGCTGCAGTTAAACTTGATGTCTATTGTATTTTATCAGTTTAACATTGTTGAAGACTAATGATAATTTATTCTGCATTATCTTAGTCATAATATTTCTTACTGGGCTAGTTGAGCTCACCCTTTCCTTCATTGTTCTCTTCAGGAAATGAGAACGTAGCAGGGACTAGTCGGGGAACGGAGTGACGATCCAGATAATAACATTAGTAGTCCTCACTATTCTATTACATTGTGTGATAATAAATGTAATGAGGACTGAATTTAAGTTTGTATACTGTCTATGAGGACTCTATTTGAGAGTGGATATTGTCTAGAAGGCAATATACCTGTTTAAACTCTCATATATGTTTTGTTGTATATTACACGACAGTTGTATAATTAAGTTATATTTGAATTTATGTACCATGTATCTGGCGACTCAAGATGGGTGATGTTTACCTATTTTGGGGGCATCACAGTCATGACCAAAACTCTCGCAACATATACATTTTCCAACAATATCAGCTAAAAATTCATACCTCTGAGGAAACTCCTTCTTCTTGTATCCTTTTACAGAGGGGGATTTCTTATGATGCATTCTTTTAAGTCCTTCGTGGAAGTTTATTCCATCAATGAACGAATACCCTTCAGATTTGAGACCTAGGGCTAGATTGACGTCCTCAGCCTTCAGTCTGATTTTCACATCCCTGACTTTTGTAGAGATGGCGTCATTTTCAAATACACCATTCTTGTAAAATTCTTTCACTAGCTTGGGGTAGATCAATGTGTCTATACCCAGAGCTTCTTCGAGACTCGTCTTCTTCAATAACGACAAAGTCTTGTGAAATTTGGGTTCAGCTGTCTTGAACTCGTCAAAGCAGAGTCTGTAGCCAGAGATGACGTTGGAGGTTGCCATTAATTTCTTTGCAGAGTGTATGATTGATTGAGCTTGATAGTTTAGGGTTTCTTTTTGTAGAGATAAGGAGAGAGATAAGCTTTTGAACTTCTGATTTCAAAAAGGCGCCTTCAAATGGTACAAGTAACTTCTCTCTCTCCATTTTGCTTAGTGGGATAGGTGTCAAATTCTGTTTGGCTCTACGAATTTGACTGAGAAGGATTGTACTAAATTGCCCTTAACTCCTTCTGAGCTAATATATTCTTCAGGATGACTAAGATCATTGAGATGGTCCTTGGAATCGTTGAGTCTGTTCTACTATCGTTGAGTTATGTTCAGCAGTCGTCATGTTTGTGCTGTGATTGTCGAGTCTGACCGAGTCCCTGTGATAACCTTTTGACTTAGCATTCTTCTTGGTTTAAGGTAGCTCAGGAAGGGCCAACCTCATTGAATGAATCAAGGGTTAGGTTTGTCCCTGAGGCACTTATCAGAGAGATTGCTTTTTTTTTTGTAATAGATCATCATAGGGTGCTTCTTTGATTTTGTTGATGCAGCTCTGCTATCGTTGAGTCTGCACCGCGATCGTTGAGTCAGCACTACGATCGTTGAGTTGGCACTGCGATCGTTATCTCTTATGACACTTCATCTCTACAATCGTGGATTTCCTTTGATCATGTCTATGATTTCGAACATAGCCTTTAAATCTGTATATTTAGCACAAACTAGAGCATATTTCATGGTTGCAAGTTAAGCATGCCTAACTCACTTATTAACTTGTTAAATCTGGATTCATCTAGAGGTTTTGTTAAGGCATCAGCAAGTTGGTTTTCAGTAGGGATATATTGTAAAGATATAGTTCCATTTTGCACATGATCCCTAATGAAGTGATACCTTATTTCTATATTCTTAGTCCTAGAATGCATGACAGGATTATGAGTTATTGCAATTACACTTGCGTTATCACAGTGAATGAGTATGGATTTGAATTCAAAGCCATAATCAGCTAGTTGATTTTTCATCCATAGGATCTGGGCACAACATCAATGTATTCAGCTTCTGCAGTTGAGGTAGATACTGAATTTTGCTTCTTGCTAAACCAGAACACAAGTCTGTTTCCTAGTAATTGACAAGTGCCACTGGTACTCTTTCTATCTATTTTGCAGCTTGTAAAATTAACATCTGTTTATCCTGTCAGTTTAAATGAGGATTCCTTGGGATACCAAAGCCCCAAGTGAGGTGTACCCTTAAGATACCTGAAGATCCTCTTTACAGCAGTTAAATGAGATTCTTTAGGATTATCTTGAAATCTAGCATAAATGCATGTTGCAAATATTATATCTGGTCTACTGGCAGTTGAAAGTAATATGCACACAAGCCAATCATGTTTGATGATAAAGCATATACTTTGTAACAATCTTATTCATTTATTAATAAAAAGTATTAATTTATTAAAGGCTTTTAATTATCTACATGATGCTGTTTTATAATATGTGATAAACCCATAGTTTTAAGCAATGCTTTTAGAATAATGATGATGATCATTCTAATGAGATCTAAATTCTTAGAAAGCTTAAAACTAAAATAGTTCCCAATCATTGGATTACTAAATTGGGGATTAATGAATCCGGATAGATTGGTACATACGTTGCTTGCTCATTGGATGAGGATGATTGATCTCATGATCATTTGTGTGGAGACACTAAAACAAGTATGTAGGTGCTTATTAGAGAATAAGTTCACTGAACGCGGTTCGCTAAGGAATACCTAATGGAGTTTTACTTGCCTGTCAATAGGAATTCATGTAGTGATAGTAGTACAAGTAATCCTTGGACTTGAGATCATCATAGTATCTTGTGTATGATGAGTTATACTTTGACTTATTCCTTAAGACCCTTAAGGTATATCAAAGGGTATGCTTGGGTATAATAAGTTGTACATGGAGATAATGTATGATCAATAAAGAATCTACCACTTCTAATAAAAGAAGAGAAATGTCCTATGTGATTCGATAAATGACAACCCAGTGAGTCCTTGGTTAAGCGAGAATGAAATTAGAAAGGAATTTCTAATTTGCATTATTTGGAGTTATGCATTTAAGAGTCGAAATACATATAATTAAATAAAATAAGAATCGATGTAATTCCATGTCTTATATTTAATTGGGACATTGTATGGTGGAAGGATTGAATTATGCACGGTAACTATTTACTCAAAGGTTCTTTTATGATAAATGTTGAAATCTATATTATCCGGAAAGTCGTTGATCGCTAGGGAGGCTTATCCCTATTGTAGAATAAATATTATTTATTTAAATAAATTAATTGTTTAATTTATTTATTTAAATAAGATTAGAATTGTTCTAATTGATTTATTCACAATAGGTTTAATATGGAGAACCTAAAGGGTCACACCATAAAAGGAAGAATAATTATTGAAGAAGTTAATGGCATAATCGTAATAATATGTTAAGTATATTTAATTTAATCTATGGTGATAGAATAAATTAAATAGCTTAATATTTATTATTTAATATTTTAGAAATATTAAATATAAATTAATAAGAGGAGTCTTATTAATATTATTACAATTATTATTATTTTAATTTCTAAAAGAGTTTAGGAATTAATTTAATATAAGTACTCTCATTTATTCCTAATAGGATTAGGAGGAAAAATTAGTTAAAGGAGTTTAATTAATTATCCATAATAAGATTAGGGAGCTTAATTAATTAAAAGAATTTAATTAATTAAATAAATCCCAATTCCTTAATTGTTAAGGTGGGTTGCCCACATCTATAAATAAGAGGAGTCTTATTATGGGTGTGGGTGGTGGTTGACTTTTAGAACTACGACATAATTCCAATTTGTTGGAGAGTACGCCCTTTTTCTATAGAGATAGGAAAAACTAGGGTTGAGCCAATATCCCTTCTTCTTGAATCTTTATTTTTCCTTGGTGGATCACCTCTAGAGGCCAAACACTTGGGTGGCTTACATTGAACAAAGGAAGGAACCAAACCCGGTGGATTCAAGGAGATCGCGGAGAAGTAGGAGGTGAACTCGTACCTGAGGAAGCTCGTTTCTACAAGGGTATGATTTCATAATTTCTTATTCTTCGTTAAATTAATAATTGTGCATAAAGGGTGATCCGGGTATATGGTTTGTAAAATTTTTAAACTCTGATTTTACACGTTTAGCACTTTTATGCAATTTGATTACAAGACATGAATATTACAAACCTAACAGTGGTATCGAGCCAAACCTTTATGCTAATTATTAATTATTTTAATTTGATATGTATATTGATATGTGTTTAGAACAATTTAATTGGGCATAATTTTATCAGTATAAAATTTATTTAAAAAAAAAAAAAAAAAATATAATGAAATCAAAGTTTGGAAATTTTTATTATTCACGGAAATCCTGTTGCATGATTATGGCATCAAGGACTTCATGCGCGATTTTTTTTTTGGGTAGTATCCGTGAGTCACGCCAAATCAAGAAGCTACAAAGTCTTGTTAATCATGGCTTTCATGCTTTTGGTTACGGAAATCAAGGGAGTTAATTTTTAAGGAATGCAACATCACGGAAGTCTCAAGGATTCTTAAATGGGTCACGTTAATATTAAGGCCACGCGGATTCACATAAGAAAAGGGAATCTGATTTTTTTTTTAAGGGATGGCCACGTGCTTCTTTTTATTTTAAGATTAAGGAAGGTGATTTATATATATATATATATATATATATATATATATATATATATATATAAGCGTAATATATATTTTATATATATATATATATATTTTAATAATTTTATTATTAAAATAAAAGTTATTTTAATTTTAAAATAAAAGTTTATTTTAATCTTAAAATAAAAGATTTATTTTAATTTTAAAATTAAATTTCATGCTAACTAATTAGAGTTGGAATTGGATTTCAAGATAACTAATTAGAGTTGAAATTGGATTATATTTTTCCTTAAATAAAGGAGTTTATTTAAATATGAAATAAGATTTCATATTATTCAAAATAAAAAGTTTATTTGTGAATAGGAAAGAAAATCCGTGTTTCCTTAAATAAAGGAGTTTATTTAAATATGAAATAAGATTTCATATTATTCAAAATAAAGGAGTTTATTTGTGAATAGGAAAAAGAATCCTAATTTCCTTAAATAAAGGAGTTTATTTAGATATGAAATAAGATTTCATATTATTCAAAATAAAGGAGTTTATTTGTGAATATGAAAAGAAAATGTGTTTCCTTTAATAAAGTTTTTTTTTACATGGAATTGGATTCCATAATTAATTAAAATAAAGGAGTTTATTTTGATTAAAGATTTTGATTAAAATAAAATAGTTTATTTTATTCAAAATTAGATAAATTAAAATAAAATAGTTTTATTTTGATTTAAATTTGGATTAAAATAAAGGAGTTTATTTTGATTCAAAAATAGATTTTATACTAACTAAATTTGCCCATTAAATGATATCAATATATATATTAAATGTTTATTATTCATAAGATGAATGTTATTTATTGATGCATATGATGATGATGTATGATAATAAATGGGATTGATTATGAATTTGTTGACAATATGATTGGATTTTATTTTAGTTGGATGCATGAATGTATGGGTTTTATTAAATGGGAATTCTGCGTACCTCGTCTTCTCTAATTTTTCTTAATGTAAATTCTATCTCTCTCTATGTACTTCCCCTCGATCACGATCAAGGTTTCTATTTATTTTAAATAGTTTTGTAATAGGAATAGTTAGAATTAATTTTGAAAAATTGGAGATCAAGGAGCAAGGAGCCTTGAAGACCCGTTTGTAATGGAGCCCGGGTTTAAATGTAATAGTTATATTTAAATATTATTTCTTGCACCCCTAGGGTTTGACCTTTTGGTTCACTTTGTGGCTCTAGTGAACCAAACTAGAATAAAAGTCCATAATCAATCCGGGTAGAATATAGTATTCTATATATATGCTTATACTATATATTTTATATATTATACAAACATGCTTCACATGTTCATTATATATGACGCGTATTTTTATATATATATATGCATGCGCTAAACAAGATGAGACAATTTAATAATAAATCCCTCAAATTTTTTTATATTAAGTCCTAAGCGTTCAAAGATATTTGGAATATCGAACGTCGCCTTCTAGCATGATAAAATTAATAGAGTATTAAATATTTAATATGAGTTTGTTGTGTCACCACAAGGCAAGTATTAAGTATTTAAGATGTTAATTTATCACATTTGATGCTTATAAAGAAAATTGAACAATATTGTTTTGTTGTGTCACACCACAAGGATGATATTTTTCTTTTTGAATATATGGAGTGCTAGGTCGGACTTAACTTGGATAATTTTGATTCGGATGTGCCACCACCTTGATCAAAATAATCTAAGAGGCAAAAAAAAAAGAGTTGCATAGTTGATGTAATTGACAAAAGTTGTCTAGCTATTTATTTATATATAGTTTGTTGTGTCACCACAAGGCTATATACATTTGAAATGGGATCCTTATTCTCACTAGCAAATCTTTAATTAGATTTTCCGAACTATATAAGTGAGGTAATATAGTTTGAAGAAAATAGTGGGAGATACCAATTTAAAACAAGACCTAAATTATTTTGGTAATTAATAAAAGAATGTATGTTAAAATGTTGTTAAATACAAATTCATTTCTGAGAATTTTACAATGTCTAAAATTACTATCACTGCGAAGCATATTAGATGCTAAATTAACTGGAATAGAATTAAGCGGATTAGTTAAGGAATTTGAGAATAGTTCTCATATTTGAAAATTTATCTTATGTCCTTAATCGTCTATCCTCGCAATGGTTGCGCATAATGCCTCAGGAAGAGATTGCTACTTTTAGAAAGTGGCAAGATGATGCATGTGATTGGCTCGATGCATTATGCTCGCATCCATGAGTAACGAGCTTCAAATCACAAGATGAAACTATGGATGCTCTCTACTATATTCTCGCACATCAAGTAGTTGATGGTGAGGAAAGTGGGGACCGATAGATATCGAGATATCTAAGGAGCTCTTCCGATCTAGAATGACCGATGACACTACAGTACACACAAAAGTCCTTAACATAATCAATTTGATTGATCAATTAGGACAACCTGGTTTTGTCATGGATGGAGAGTTGAGCTAAGATTTGATCTTGTGACTCACTCTCGGACTCCTTTCACAATTGTTGTGAATTTTTCATATGAACCGACTAGATATCGACTTTCTTTGATTTGCTTAACATATTGAAAAATGTTGAGAGTCACTTTCAACCAAGAAAGATCAAGTCTTCTTGGTAGGGGCCAAAGGATCTTTTGAAAAGAAGAGCGATTCAAAGAAGGTATATAGAAAGGCAAAAACAAAGGATAATAAGAACAAAAGCGTCACGGATAGCAAAGGAGCTTGCTTCCACCGCAATAAGCCCTGGACCTTTGGAAAGAAAGCTGCGAGAAGCATCTTGCAGAGAGGCTAACCAAAGAAGCTTAGTGAGTTTTGATTCATAATCGATTTTGTTCATGATTGAAATAAATTTTTCTTTAAGTTAAGGTTCTACTTGGGTATTGGATACCGACTTTGGTTATCATAAATATAGATTTATGAAGGGACCAGCGAAGTAGAAAGTTAAACAAAGATAAGTAATCTATGTGTGGAAAATGAAGCAAAGGTGTTTTGCATTAGCTATAGAAACTTATAGTTTAGCCGCGCTTACTAGCAAATCTATTAAGTCGATAAGTTGTTATTGTATTCCAATTCTTGTTAGAAACATTATTTCCATTTTATTGTTGGACAATAAATCTTTGGTATTATAATTAAGAACAATTGTTGTTCTATTTATAATAATAATGTTTTGTATAAATGGAATATTTCTTAATAAATTTTGTATACTTGACTTACATGAAAATAATTTTACAAATTGAACAAACTAGTATAAGAAAAGGAGATGATCATTCAAAGAGTTGAATGTATGTATTTGTTGAAAGACAATTATGAATTATTTGAAATGTTCAAATAATTCAGAAGTGAAATAAATTGATAAAGTATTAGAATTCTTTGATCGGATCAAGGAATAAATACTTGTGCAATAAGTTTCTAGATCATCTCAAATGGTTTTCTCATAATGGACACATCCTGATACGCAATAATTGATTGATGTATCTGAATGGAAAATTTGTACCTTGTTGGACATGAGTGCGATCCATAATGATTTTACCGATATTCCAAATTATCCTTCAGGATAATGTCCTAGAAATGGTGCATATCTACGAAAATGGTAACCTCAAAATCCAGCCCCAAGACTCCATAAAAGTTATGGGCGGGGAGGATTCTAATCTTAAATTTGTTAAGATAAGGGTTCCAACTTATGTGAAAAGGTTTCAAAAGGATAAGCTTGGGACAAGATTTGGCATGTCTGATTTGTGGGACATCCTAAAGTAAGTTTAGGGTATATGTTCTATAATTCTACTTAGCAAAAGGTGTTTGTTACGAAACACGCTGCCTTCTAAGATAAAGGTGTTTATCATTAAAAGGGGCTAGTGGGAGGATAATAGATCTTGAAGAGTTCAAGAACCACAAAACACTATAAGTCAAATAAGAGGAACCTGTAGATAGACCTATTGTACCACAACTAAATCGTAAATCTGAAATAGTACTGAAGATACCTAGGAGGTATGGATTCATCATGGATGATGATGATGAGGTACACATCATAGAAGATGATGATCCAGAGTTACATACGATGAGGTAAGAGTTTTAGTGTGTACAAAAGGGTCAGTGGGAGCGTCTTGAAATTTCTAGTATTATATGTTGATATACTACGGATAAGGAATTACATACCAATGCTACAATCAGTAAAGATAAAGTTGTCTAAACAATCCTCCATGAATGATTTGGGAAGAGTATCATTATTGGGGATGCAAATCTATATAGATAGATTTAAAAGGATGCTCGACTTAACCCAAGAACGTATATTCATTTGATGCTAAAGTCGTTTAGCATGGCAAACTCAAGAGATGTCTCATGTCGATGAGCTATGGAGTGTATCTCTCTTAATAGTCCCCACAGACTCACGAAAAGAGAGGTCGCATGAATGACAATCGTGTATGCCTTTGAAATGTACGAGACCGATGTTGATCGGATCATATTATGGAGAAGTTCACTATGAGTCGGTGAAAATATCTTAAAGTGCTTACTTAGGCACTAAGGATGTGATCATATTCATGGTGGGTCTTAATTAAAACTAGAGGGCTTAACAGACTCAAGTTTTTCAGACAGACCAAGATGACAGAAAAATCCACTTTAAGGTAAAGCGTGATAGTAGTACAAGTAATCCTTGGACTTGAGATCATCATAGTATCTTGTGTATGATGAGTTATACTTTGACTTATTCCTTAAGACCCTTAGGGTATATCAAAGGGTATGCTTGGGTATAATAAGTTGTACATGGAGATAATGTATGATCAATAAAGAATCTACCACTTCTAATAAAAGAAGAGAAATGTCCTATGTGATTCGATAAATGACAACCCAGTAGTCCTTGGCCAAGGCAGAATGAAATTAGAAAGGAATTTCTAATTTGCATTATTTGGAGTTGTGCATTTAAGAGTCAAAATACATATAATTAAATAAAATAAGACTTGACAGTAATTCCATGTCTTATATTTAATTGGGACATTGTATGGTGGAAGGATTGAATTGTACGGTAACTATTTACTCAAAGGTTCTTTTATGATTAATGTTGAAATCTATATTATCTAGAAAGTCGTTGATCGTTAGGGAGGCTTATCCTATTGTAGAATAAATATTATTTATTTAAATAAATTAATTGTTTAATTTATTTATTTAAATAAGATTAGAATTGTTCTAATTGATTTATTCATAACTTAGGTTTAATATGGAGAACCTAAAGGGTCACACCATAAAAGGAAGAATAATTATTTAAGAAGTTAATGGCATAATCGTAATAATATGTTAAGTATATTTAATTTAATCTATGGTGATAGAATAAATTAAATAGCTTAATATTTATTATTTAATATTTTAGAAATATTAAATATAAATTAATAAGAGGAGTCTTATTGATATTATTACAATTATTATTATTTTAATTTCTAAAAGAGTTTAGGAATTAATTTAATATAAGTACTCTTATTTATTCCTAATAGGATTAGGAGGAAAAATTAGTTAAAGGAGTTTAATTAATTATCCCTAATAAGATTAGGGAGCTTAATTAATTAAAAGAATTTAATTAATTAAATAAATCTCAATTCCTTAATTGTTAAGGTGGGTTGCCCACATCTATAAATAAGAGGAGTCTTATTATGGGTGTGGGTGGTGCTTGACTTTTAGAACTACGACATAATTCCAATTTGTTGGAGAGTACGCCCTTTTTCTATAGAGATAGGAAAAACTAGGGTTGAGCCAATATCCCTTCTTCTTGAATCTTTATTTTTCCTTGGTGGATCACCTCTAGAGGCCAAACACTTGGGTGGCTTACATTGATCAAAGGAAGGAACCAAACCTGGTGGATTCAAGGAGATCGCGGAGAAGTAGGAGGTGAACTCGTACCTGAGGAAGCTCGTTTCTACAAGGGTATGATTTCATAATTTCTTATTCTTCGTTAAATTAATAATTGTGCATAAAGGGTGATCCGGGTATATGGTTTGTAAAATTTTTAAACTCTGATTTTACACGTTTCTGCACTTTTTATGGAATTTGATTGTGCACATGAATATCACAAACCTAACAACAGTTAGATATAAAAGAGAGCCTATCATACCTCTGTATTGAGTTATATCAATACCTTTACCTTTTTCATCTTTGTCAAGTTTGGTTGCAGGAGCAATTGGGGTTTTCATGGGAGAGGCTGATTCCATGCCATACTTCTTGAGTAAGTCTTTAATGTATTTAGCTTGGTTTATGAATATTCCTTCATCAGTCTGCTTTACTTGCAGTCCAAGGAAGAAATTCAGCTCACCCATCATGCTCATTTCAAACTTGCTCTGCATAAGCTTGAAGAATCTCTTGCATAGCTTTTCATCAGTAGATCCAAAAATAATGTCATCAGCATATATTTGAACTAATAGGACTTTATCTTTATGCTTTTTAAGAAATAGTGTGGTATCTACTCTACTTCTAGTGAGCCCATTTTCAATAAGAAAGTTAGTTAGAGTTTCATACCATGCTCTAGATGCTTGCTTAAGACCATATAAGGCTTTGTCCAATCTAAAGACATAATTAGAAAGAGATGGATTGATGAAACCTGGAGGTTGCTCTACATAGACTTCTTCTTGAAGTTCACCATTCAAGAATGCACTTTTGACGTCCATTTGAAAGACCTTAAATTTCATGTGAGCAACAAAGGCATGGAATATTCTGATGGCTTCTAGTCTGGCAACCGGTGCAAATGTCTCATCATAGTCAATGCCTTCTTCCTGAGAGTAGACCTTGGCCACTAGTCTTGCCTTATTCCTAGTTATTACACCATCTTCATCCATCTTATTTCTGAAGACCCACTTGGTTCCAATAATAGGATGATTCTTTGGTCTTGGTAACAATCTCCATACTTTGCTTCTTTCGAACTGATTGAGCTCTTCCTGCATGGCCTCTATCCAGCTGGAGTCTTCCATAACATCCTCTATCTTCTTAGGTTCTATTTGAGACAGGAAGCTTAGATATGCATTCATTTTTGGTGGCTACTCTTGTTTTGACTCTTGCACTCGGATCTCCAATGATTAGATCTTGAGTGTGATCTTTTGCCCATCTGCTTCCTGTTAGGACATCTGTTCTTATGCCTTCTTATCTTAGATCTTCAAGATCTATTTCTTCTTCTTGGTGTGGAGGTTCGTTGTGTTAGGTTTGTAATATTCAAGAACGCAATCAAATTGCAAAAATTAAGCGGAAGCGTGTAAAATCAGAGTTTAAAATTATTTGCAAACCATATACCTGGATCACCCTTTATGCACAATTATTAATTAAACGAAGAATAAGAAATTATGAAATCATACCCTTGTAGAAACGAGCTTCCTCAGGTACGAGTTCACCTCCTACTTCTCCGCGATCTCCTTGAATCCACCGGGTTTGGTTCCTTCCTTTGATCAACGTTAGCCACCCAAGTGTTTGGCCTCTAGAGGTGATCCACCAAGGAAGAAGAAGGATTTAAGAAGATGGGTGGTTGGCTAAACCCTAGTTTTTCTATCTCTATAGAAAGGGCGTACTCTCCAACAAATTGGAATTATGTCGTCCGTTATAAAAGTCGACAACAACCTCACCCATAATAAGACTCCTCTTATTTATAGATGTGGGCAACCCCCCTTAACAATTAAGGAATTGGGTTTTATTTAATTAATTAAATTCTTTTAATTAATTAAGCTCCCTAATCTTATTAAGGATAATTAATTAAACTCCTTTAATTAATTTTCCTTCCTAATCCAATTAGGAATAAATGAGAGTACTTATATTAAATTAATTCCTAAACTCTTTTAGAAATTAAAATAATAATAATTGTAATAATATTAATAAGACTCCTCCTATTAATTTATATTTAATATTTCTAAAATATTAAATAATAAATATTAAGCTATTTAATTTATTCTATCACCATAGATTAAATTAAATATACTTAACATATTATTACGATTATGCCATTAACTTCTTAAATAATTATTCTTCCTTTTATGGTGTGACCCTTTAGGTTCTCCATATTAAACCTAGGTTGTGAATAAATCAATTAGAACAATTCTAATCTTATTTAAATAAATAAATTAAATAATTAATTTATTTAAATAAATAATATTTATTCTACTGATAGGATAAGCCTCCCTAGCGATCATCGACTTTCCGGATAATATAGATTTCAACATTAATCATAAAAGAACCTTTGAGTAAATAGTTACCGTACAATTCAATCCTTCCACCATAAAATGTCCCAATTAAATATAAGACATGGAATTCTCATCAAGTCTTATTTTATTTAATTATATGTATTTCGATCCTTAAATGCTGACACCAAATAATGCAAATTAGAAACTCCTTTCTAATTTCATTACGCTTTGGCCAAGGACTCTTGGGTTGTCATTTATCGAATCACATAGGACATTTCTCTTCTTTTATTAGAAGTGGTAGATTCTTTATTGATCATACATTATCTCCATGTACAACTTATTATACCCAAGCATACCCTTTGATATACCCTAAGGGTCTTAAGGAATAAGTCAAAGTATAACTCATCATACACAAGATACTATGATGATCTCAAGTCCAAGGATCACTTGTACTACTATCACTACGAGAATTCCTATTGACAGCAAATAAAACTCCATTAGGTATTCCTTAGCGAGCCACGTTCGATGAACTTATTCTCTAATAAGCACCTACATACTTGCTTTAGTGTCTCCACACAAATGATCATGAGATCAATCATCCTCATCCAATGAGCAAGCAGCGTATGTACCAATCTATCCAGGATTCACTAATCCCCAATTTAGTAATCCAATGATTGGGAACTATTTTAGTTTTAAGCTTTCTAAGAATTTAGATCTCATTAGAATGATCATCATCATTATTCTAAAAGCATTGCTTAAAACTATGGGTTTATCACATATTATAAAACAGCATCATGTAGATAATTAAAAGCCTTTAATAAATTAATACTTTTTATTAATAAATGAATAAGATTGTTACAAAGTATATGCTTTATCATCAAACATGATTGGCTTGTATGCATACTACTTTCAATCTCCCACTTGCACTAAAGCCGATCGTCATGGTATCTCATACTCTTCTTCTCTAAGTGGCGATTATCCTGCTTTGTTGGATAAGCTTTAGTTAATGGATATGTAATGTTGTTCATGAGAGTCCACTATCTCTATAGTGATTTCCCATCTTTCAATGATTCTAATAATCAAATGAAAGTGCCACAACACATGTTTAGATCCAAGATGAGACTTAGGAACTATTCCTAGTTACAGTAATGAACTTTTAATCCAAACAATCAACTTGTAGCTTCATTTATAGCTATATACTTTGTCTTTATTACTAAACCGGCAACTCTTTCTTTGTTTTGGAACCTTTCAATTCTTTGCACCCTTTGTTCAAGGTAACACTTTACCTTAAAGTGGATTTTCGATCGTCTTAGTGCATGCGAAAAACTTGAGTGCGTAAAGCCCTCTAGTTTTAATTCGGACCCACCATGTATGCTCACATCCTTAGTGCTTGGGTTAAGAACTTTAAGATGTTTTTCACTGTCTTACAGTGATCTTCTCTAGAATATGAGTGATCAACATCAGGTCTCGTACATTTCATTGCATACATGATTGTCACTCATGCAATCTCTCTTCTTTGGAGTCTATGGGGACTATTAAAGAGATACACTCCATGGCTCATCAACATGAGACATCTCTTGGAGTTTGCCATGCTAAAGCGTCTTTAGCATCAAATGAATATCGTTCCTTGGGTTAAGTCGAGCATCCTCTTGTATCTATCTATATAGATTTTATCCCCAATTAAGATACTCTTCCCAAACCATTCATGGAGGAATTTTTAGACAACTTTATCTTTCTTGATTGTAGCATTGGTACGTTATTCCTCATCAAGTAGTATATCAACATATAGTACTAGGAATTTCACGATGCTCCCATTTGACCCTTTTTTGTACACACTAGGTTCATTCTTATTTTGATAAAATCAAACTCTTTTGATTGCCTCATCAAAATGAATGTTCCATATTTGAGAAACTTGCTTCAATCCATTTCTCGAGTGTCTACAACACTTACCTCATCGTATATAAGCTGGATCATCATCTTCTATGATGTGTACCTCATCATCATCATCTATGATGAATCCATACCTCCTAGGTATCTTGGTACTATTCGGTTATGATTCGGTTGTGGTACAATAGGTCTATCTATAGGTTCCTCTTATTTGACTTATAGTGTTTTGTGGTTCTTGAACTTTTCAAGATCTATTATCCTCCCACTAGCCCCTTGATAATAAAAACATTTATCTTAGAAGGCAGCGTGTTTCGCAACAACACCTTTTGCTAAGTAGGATTATAGAACATATACCCTAAACTTACTTTAGGATGTCCCACAAATTGTACTTGTCAAATCTTGTCCCAAGCTTATCCTTTGAAACCTTTTCACATAAGTTGGACAACCCCTTATCTTAACATACTTAAGATTAGGAATCCTCCCACATCCATAACTTTTATGGAGTCTTGGGGCCGGATTTTGAGGTTACCATTTTCCGTAGATATGCAGCCATTTCTAGGACATAACCCTAGAAGGATACTGGAATGTCGGTAAAATCATTATGGACCGCACCATGTCTAACAAGGTACGAATTTTCCATTCAGATACATCAATCAATTATTGCGTATCAGGATGTGTCCATTATGAGAAAACCATTTGAGATGATCTAGAAACTTATTGCACAAGTATTTATTCCTTGATCCAATCAAAGAATCTTAATACATTTCAATTTGTTTCACTTACAATTCTTTGAACCTTTCAAATAATTCACACTTGTATTCAAACAAATACACACATTCAACTCTTTGAATAATCATCTCCTTTTCTTATACTAATTTGTTCAATATGCAAAATTATTTTCATGTAAGTCAAGTATACAAAATTTATTAAGTAATATTCAGTTCTATACAAAACATTATTATTATAAATAGAACAACAATTGTTCTTAATTATAATACCAAAGTTTTCATTTTCCAACAATAAAATGGAAATAATATTTTAACAAGAACTGGAATACAATAACAACTTATTGACTTAATAGATTTGCGTAGTAGGCGATGCTAAACTATAAGTTTCTATAGCTAATGCAGCAACCTTTGCTTCATTTTCCACACATAGGATTACTTATCTTTGTTTAACTTTCTACTTCTGCTTGATCCCTTCATAAATCTATATTTATGATAACCAAAGTCGGTATCCAATACCCAAGTAGAACCTTGACTTAAAGAAAAATTTACTTCAATCATGAACAAAACTGTATTGTGACTGAAACTTCACTAAGCTTCTTTTGTTAGCCTCTGCAAGATGCTTCTTGCAGTTTCTTTCCAGTGTCCAGGCTTATTGTAGTGGAAGCAAACGCCTTTGCCATCCATATCAGTTTTGTTCTTATTATCCTTTGTTTACGCCTTTCTGTTTACCTTCTTTGAATCGTTCTTCTTTTCAGAAGATCCTTTGGCCCCTACCAGTAAGACATTGTCTTTCTTGGTTGGAAAGTGACTCTCATCATTTTTCAACATGTTAAGCAAATTAGCAAAGCTGATATCTAGCTTGTTCATATGAAAAATTCACAACAATTGTGAAAGGAGTCTGGGAGTGAGTGCAAGATCAAATCTTGGCTCAACCCTCCATCCATGACAAAACCAGTTGTCCTAATTGATCAATCAAATTGATTATGTTAAGAACCTTTTGTCTGTACTATAGTGCCATTGGCCATTCTAGATCGGAAGAGCTCCTTAGATATCTGATATCTATCAGTCCTACTTTCCTCACCATCAACTACTTGATGTGCGGGAATATAGTAAAACATCCATAGTTTCATCGACGTATTTGAAGCTCATTACTCATGGATGCGAGCATGATGAATTGAGCCAATCATGCATCATTTTGCCACTTTCTAAAAGTAGCAATCTCTTCCTCGGAGGCATTATGCGCAACCATTGCGAGGATAGGCGTATTAAGGACATAAGATAGCTTTTCACTATGAGAACTATTCTCAAATTCCTTAACCAATCCATTTAATTGATCCCGATTAATTTAGCATCTAATATGCTTCATGATGATAGTAATTTTAGACATTGTAAAATTACGTAAATGAATTTGTAATTAACAACATTTTAACATACATTCTATTATTAATTACCAAAATAATTTAGGTCTTGTTTTAAATTGGTATCTCCCACTATTTTCTTCAAACTATATTACCCTCACTTATATAGTTGGCCAAAATCTAATTAAAGATTTGCTAGTGAGAATAAGGATCCCATTTCAAATGTATATAACCTTGTGGTGACACAACAAACTATATATAAATAAATAGGTGAATAACTTTTGTCAATTACATCAACTATGTAACTCCTTGTATTTTGCCTCTTAGATTATTTTGATCAAGTGGTGGCACATCCAGAATCAAAATTATCCAAGTTAAGTCCGACCTAGCACTCCATATATTCAAAAAGAAAATATCATCCTTGTGGTGACACAACAAAACAATATTGTTCAATTTTCTTTATAAGCATCAAATGTGATAAATTAACATCTTAAATACTTAATACTTGCCTTGTGGTGACACAACAAACTCATATTAAATATTTAATACTCTATTAATTTTATCATGCTAGAAGCTTGACGTTCGATATTCCAAATATCTTTGAACGCTTAGGACTTAATATAAAAATTGAGGGGTTTGTTATTAATTTGTCTCATCTTGTTTAAGTGTGCACATATATATATATATATAAAATACGCGTCGTATTAATTAACATGCGAAGCATGTTTTATAATATATAATATATATATAGTATAAGCATGCACATATAGAATACTATATTCTACCCGGATTGATTATGGACTTTTATTCTAGTTTGGTTCACTAGAGCCACCAAGTGAACCAAAAGGTCAAACTCTAAGGGTGCAAGAAATAATATTTAAATATAACTATTACATTTAAACCCGGGTTCCATTACAAACGGGTCTTCAAGCGCTCCTTACTCCTTTTGCTCTCTAATTTTCTAAAATTAATTCTAACTATTCCTATTACACAACTATTTAAAATAAATAGAAACCTTGATCGTGATCGAGGGAAGTACATAGGAGGGAGATAGAATTTACATTAAGAAAAATTAGAGAAGGCGAAATCTGTGAGACCCCATTTAATAAAAACCCATACATTCATGCATCCAACTAAAATAAAATCCAATCGCATTGGTCGATAGTCCATAATCAATCCCATTTATTATCATACACATCACCATATGCATCAATAAATAACATTCATTTTCATGAATAATAAACATTTAATATATATATTGATATCATTTAATGGACAAATTTAGTTAGTATAAAATCTAATTTTGAATCAAAATAAACTCCTTTATTTTAATCTAAATTTAAATCAAAATAAAACTATTTTATTTTAATTTATCCAATTTTGAATAAAATAAACTATTTTATTTTAATCAAAATCTTTAATCAAAATAAACTCCTTTATTTTAATTAATTATGAATCCAATTCCATGTAAAAAAAAAATCTTTAATTAAAATAAACTCTTTTATTTTAATTAATTATGGAATCCAATTCCATGTAAAAAAAAAATATTAAAGGAAACACGGATTATCTTTCCTATTCACAAATAAACTCCTTTATTTTGAATAATATGAAATCTTATTTCATATTTAAATAAACTCCTTTATTTAAGGAAACATGGATTCTCTTTCCTATTCAAAAATAAACTCTTTTATTTTGAATAATATAAAATCTTATTTCATATCTAAACAAACTCCTTTATTTAAGGAAAGATGGATTTACTTCCTATTCACAAATAAACTCCTTTATTTTAGAAAAATAAAATCCAATTTCAACTCTAATTAGTTATTATGGAATCCAATTCCAACTCTAATTAGTTAGCATGAAATTCTAATTTTAAAATTAAAACAAACCTTTTATTTTAAGATTAAAATAAACCTTTTATTTTAAAATTAAAATAAATATTTTATTTTAATTATAAAATTATTATATATATATATATTACGTAAATATATATATATTATATATATATATATAATAAATAAAGTGATATAAAAAAAATATATATATATATATATATATACCATCCCATATTATATATATATTATCTACACGCGTGGCCTTTTTTTTTTTTTTTTTTATTCAAGACACTAATTTTGTTTTTAATAGGAACTTGCCACTTTTTTTTTTATTTTAATTGCATGAGCTTGATTTTCGTATGCTTATTACTGCATAATCCTTGAAGTCTTTGGAAAAAAAAATTAGGTCCTTTTTTTAAAGAGTCACGGATCCGGTTTTTTTTTTTTTTTTTTATCTGATAAAATTATGCCCAATTAAATTGTTCTAAACACATATCAATATACATATTAAATTAAAACAATTAATAATTCGCATAAAGGTTTGGCTCTGATACCACTGTTAGGTTTGTAATATTCAAGAACGCAATCAAATTGCAAAAATTAAGCGAAAGCGTGTAAAATCAGAGTTTAAAATTATTTACAAACCATATACCCGGATCACCCTTTATGCACAATTATTATTTAAACGAAGAATAAGAAATTATGAAATCATACCCTTGTAGAAACGAGCTTCCTCAGGTACGAGTTCACCTCCTACTTCTCCGCGACCTCCTTGAATCCACCGGGTTTGGTTCCTTCCTTTGATCAACGTTAGCCACCCAAGTGTTTGGCCTCTAGAGGTGATCCATGAAGGAAGAAGAAGGATTTAAGAAGATGGGTGGTTGGCTAAACCCTAGTTTTTCTATCTCTATAGAAAGGGCGTACTCTCCAACAAATTGGAATTATGTCGTCCGTTATAAAAGTCGACAACAACCTCACCCATAATAAGACTCCTCTTATTTATAGATGTGGGCAACCCCCCTTAATAATTAAGGAATTGAGTTTTATTTAATTAATTAAATTCTTTTAATTAATTAAGCTCCCTAATCTTATTAGGGATAATTAATTAAACTCCTTTAATTAATTTTCCTTCCCAATCCAATTAGGAATAAATGAGAGTACTTATATTAAATTAATTCCTAAACTCTTTTAGAAATTAAAATAATAATAATTGTAATAATATTAATAAGACTCCTCCTATTAATTTATATTTAATATTTCTAAAATATTAAATAATAATATTAAGCTATTTAATTTATTCTATCACCATAGATTAAATTAAATATACTTAATATATTATTACGATTATGCCATTAACTTCTTAAATAATTATTCTTCCTTTTATGGTGTGACCCTTTAGGTTCTCCATATTAAACCCAGGTTGTGAATAAATCAATTAGAACAATTCTAATCTTATTTAAATAAATAAATTAAACAATTAATTTATTTAAATAAATAATATTTATTCTACAATAGGGATAAGCCTCCCTAGCGATCAACGACTTTCCAGATAATATAGATTTCAACATTAATCATAAAAGAACCTTTGAGTAAATAGTTACTGTGACAATTCAATCCTTCCACCATACAATGTCCCAATTAAATATAAGACATGGAATTCTTGTCAAGTCTTATTTTATTTAATTATATGTATTTCGATCCTTAAATGCACAACACTAAATAATGCAAATTAGAAACTCCTTTCTAATTTCATTACGCCTTGCCAAGGACTCTTTGGGTTGTCATTTATCGAATCACATAGGACATTTCTCTTCTTTATTAGAAGTGGTAGATTCTTTATTGATCATACATTATCTCCATGTACAACTTATTATACCCAAGCATACCCTTTGATATACCCTAAGGGTCTTAAGGAATAAGTCAAAGTATAACTCATCATACACAAGATACTATGATGATCTCAAGTCCAAGGATCACTTGTACTACTATCACTACAGAATTCCTATTGACAGCAAATAAAACTCCATTAGGTATTCCTTAGCGAGCCACGTTCGATGAACTTATTCTCTAATAAGCACCTACATACTTGCTTTTCGTGTCTCCACACAAATGATCATGAGATCAATCATCCTCATCCAATGAGCAAGCAACGTATGTACCAATCTATCTCAATTCACTAATCCCCAATTTAGTAATCCAATGATTGGGAACTATTTTAGTTTTAAGCTTTCTAAGAATTTAGATCTCATTAGAATGATCATCATCATTATTCTAAAAGCATTGCTTAAAACTATGGGTTTATCACATATTAAAAAACAACATCATGTAGATAATTAAAAGCCTTTAATAAATTAATACTTTTTATTAATAAATGAATAAGATTGTTACAAAGTATATGCTTTATCATCAAACATGATTGGCTTGTATGCATACTACTTTCACGTTGTCTGTCACAGGCCTCTCTACGATCTCATTTACGTGCTCAACGATTTCACTATCTGGTACTACGATCGTAGTGTTAAGCTCGACGACCTCGTTCGTAGTGTCTGAACTGTTGGTCGTAGTGTCTTGAGGCACTGTTTTGTCTAAGTCTATTTCATCAAAGATGATGTGAATTAAGACTTCAACATTCAGTGTCTTCTTGTTAAACACTCTGTAGGCCTTACTATCTATGGCATATCCAAGAAAGATTCCTTTGTCTGACTTTGGTTAAAACTTTGTCAAGTACTGCTTTCCATTGTTGAGAATGTAGTATGCATAGCCGAAGACATGAAAGTAGCTGACACTTGGTTTTCTTCCTTTCCACAGTTCATAAGGAGCCTTTTTAATCGTAGAGTGTATGAGTGATCTGTTCTGAGTGTAGCATGTAGTGTTGACAGCTTCTGCCCAGAAGTACTCAAACAGATGGGTTGCTGCTAGCAGAGTTCTTCCAGCTTTCTATTAATGTTCTTTTCTTTCTCTCAGCTACTCCATTTTGTTGGGGAGTTCATGGAGCTGAGAAGTTATGACTAATGCCATTGTCTGTGCATAAATGGTCCATTTCTGAGAAATCGAACTCTCTGCCATGATAACTCCTTATGGCCTTGATTTTCTCTTCTTTCTCGTTCATAACCAGCTTGAACATCTTGATCAGTTGGGAGCTTGTTTCATCCTTTGAGGTTAGAAAGAACACCCATGTAAATCTGGTGTAGTCGTCGACTATGACCAGAGAGTATCTCTTTCCCCCAATGCTCGTCGTTGGAATTGGCCTAAAAAGATCCATATGTAGCAATTATAGAGGCTTGTCAATTGTGTTGACAGTTTTGCTCTTGAATGAGCTTCTGGTCTGCTTTCCAAGTTAACAGGCATTGCATGGCCTTTCTTTGACGAAGTTAAACTTGGGTAGGCCTGCAACAAGATCTTTTGAAGCTAATTTGGACATGCTTTTGAAGTTGAGATGAGATAATCTTCGATGCCATAGCAAATGACTCATTTCTTGGATGCTTTAGCCGTAAAGCATATAGTCTCGTCCCGAGCTTAGTTGTCCAAGGTTTACTGTGTAGACATTTCCTTCTCTTATTTCGGTTAACTTTACAACAGATGTCTTCAGGTCTCGGACTTGACATTAATTATTGAGAAATGTTACTTGATGACCCTTGTCGCAGAGTTGGCTAATGCTTAGAAGATTGTGTTGTAGTCCTTCCACATAGGCCACCTTCTTTGAAGGATCTTGCACCATTTTCGGTGAGCCATAGCCTCTTGTCTTGCCAGAGCCGTTGTCTCCAAAGATGACCGAGGGACCCTCCTTCTCTATGTAGTCAGACAAAAGGGCTTTGTTCCCTGTCATGTGCCTTGAGCATCCACTATCCAGATACCAGGTTGTGATCGTGGAGCTCTTTTCCTGTGGAGACATTAAACCTTCATTTTGGTACCCATACTTGCATGGGTCCTACATTGTTAGTGCCCTCGGGGACCCAAATCTGCTTGATTTTGGGTGTCACATGCATGGAATTATAATGACATTTTGTAGCCACATCCATAACTCACAGTAGACGCAAAAACATTTGATATGATGCATGTTTGTGTGTGTGTGAAAGTTCTTCCTCCATTTGCACTTTTGTGGGTTATTGGTCATCCTCCTATTAAGATGATATTCCTTCTTCCATGTGTTCTCGTGTTTCATGATTTGTGAAGAGTAAATCTTACTTCTACTGTATCTTCCCGGTTGGTTTGTAGAGTTGATCTTATTGGACTCTACAATCCTTCGAGGTTAGTGAGTAGTAGCTAGGTTACTCTTCTCTTTTCTGAAACCCAGACCGGCATGAGATCCTTTGCTTCTGGGAATATGGATTGAATCAGCTGAACAGGGTTTGACAGGCTCAACCTTCTGTGAGGATTTCACAAATATAATGCCTCTACTAAAACCTGAGGCATTACTAGTGCTAATTTCCTTTATTTTTTCCACACATGACTCTGAAGTAGATTCCCCAAAGCCTAACCCTATTCTATTAGAGACACTTCTCTGGTTAGAGATTAAGGAGTCCATGGATGAAGATGATTTATTCCATATAGAGATTGTCTTTTCTAGATCCTCAATCTTAGAGGTTAGACTTGACTCTCTCTTTACATTGAGCTCATTTGTTTGTCTCAAGAGCTTATTCTCAGCTTCAAACTTGGAAAGAGAATTAGTACTGAGAAGGGCTGTTTCCAGTTCTTCTTGAACCTTTTTCTCCTTTTGAAGAAGTGAATAATCCTTAGACAGAACTCTAAACCACTTCATGTATTGATGCAGATCAGATGTTATACCATGCAGTGTTGTTCTTAGGTCATCAATATCTACATCAGGAGAATTGAAGTCAAATACCTCATCGATACTTACTTCATGTATGTTGGAGTTCTGTTTGTCCCTTTAATTTTTGGCCATCAGGCAAAGATTTGCCATTTGAGGATCTTCATCATCTCCAGATTCTGGAGTTGAGTCATTTTCTGAGTCACTCCACGATCCTCCAGCTACAAGGCCTTTGTCTTTCTTCTGAGGCCTCTTATTGCCTTTGTATTCCTTCTTTGAATGTGATTTCTTCTTGAGTTCTTCTCTGAGAGGTTTGTTGCAGTTGGCAATGAAGTAGTCAGGTTTCTTGCAATTGTAGCATAGGTCATTCATTTGCTCCTGGCTGTCATAGTTGCTGACTTTCTTTGGCTTGCTGGTTTTGCCTTGTCGCATGAACCTTCTTAGTCTTTTCGCCAGCATTGCAAGGTCCTCATCATCATCTTCATCGTAGTCAGAATCAACTTCAGTGCTGACTTTAGAGGTGTTTTCAGTTGCTTTGAAAGCAACATCTTTATCATTCTTTCTTCCTTTAGACAAGGTGCCTGCTCGTTGAGTCAGCTCCAGTTCGTATGTGAGAAGATTGCCATACAACTATTGGACAGTCATTTCATGTAAATTCTTCAATTCTCTAATGGCAGTAGTTTTGGCATCCCACTTGCTTGGTAAGGCTCTCATGAACTTTATGATTAGATCCTTGTTTGGATAGACCTTTCTATAGGCTCGTAGAGAGTTGAGCAGAACATTAAATCTCTCGTAGGTGGCAGTGACGTTCTCTCCTTGAACATGAGCAAACATCTCATATTACTGAGTCAAGAGAGATTGTTTATTTTCTCTGACTTCTTTTGTTCCTTTATGCATAATGAGTAGTGCTTCCCAAACCTCCTTTGCTGTTTTGCTGTTGACCACGTTTTCAAATAAATCATCTTCTAAGGATTGGAATAAGATGTTCTTGGCCTTTTTGTCGAGCTGGACAACTTTCTTCTCATTTTTTGTCCATTCTCCTTTGACCTTGATCTGTATTCTGTTTGGGTCGTCTGTAGTTGGTGCAAGCTTCGTAGGAACATAGGGCCCATTCTGAACAGTTTCAAATAGATCTTCATCTATTGAATCCACGTAAGCTTGCATCATAACCTTCCAGTTAGCAAATTTATCTTTGCTGCACATAGGTGGCTTACTACCTCCTCTAGTCTTTGATTCTCTTGGTAAGTGTGCCATTGGATCTACTCAAGCTTTGTAGGCTATATTATAAAACCTGCTCTGATACCAATTGTTAGTTCTCGGAGGCACAATAGTTATCTTGAAGGGAGGGGGGTTGAATAGATATTAAAAACTTTTCTTTTTAACTAGTTAGTTTTGATGGTGATTAATGCACAGCGGAATGAGTATTTGATAAACCTTCTTTTAGATATCTTGAATTAATGAGAGTGAGGCAGTTATAGCACGAATATAATGGACACAACAGTTTTAAGTGGTTCAGAGCACTTAAAGCTCCTAATCCACTCTTCTACTCCTCGAGTAGGAAATCCACTAAGGATGTCTGTTACACTTCTTGAATCTCACAGATTCCTTCTAGACCAGCAGTCTAGGCACTTCTTAGTTCACTCTTGAACTCTTCAAGTCCAGTGGACTTGGTTCTTCACAGTTCACTTTGAACTCTTCAAGTCCTTCTGACTTGGAACTCTTACTTCAGTTGGTTGGTAGTTGTTGAGTTCGTGATTGATGCTACTCAGTTGCATTTAAGCACTTGTTCAAAGGAACTGAGTAGCTGAGCAAGCTTCCTCTTTTTCTCAGATCGTAGAGTTGAGCGTTGAGTGTTCTTGTGCGTTTTTGTTCAATTACTTGCTTGCTTGTATCTTCTGCATATGTTCTGCATATATGTGTTTCTTGAAATCTATCCGTTGAAGCCTTTTGTTGAAGCATTAAATGCGTTTGACATTTTTGAACTTTGATGGAGACTTTTTTGCACACCTTCTGAATTGCATTCTGGCCCACTGACACAGTAGCCTGCTTTCTCACCTAACACATGAAAAGGTGTTTTTCCTCTGTCCTATGGTCCTTTCCTTAGCTTCTTGAATACGTTTCATTTGTTGAATACTAAGGATATCTTTTGTACCGTTGGGACTGGAGAGGACTTCAGCGTTTCAAACCCATTCCACTTTTACTGGGATTTATCTTTACATAAGGCAGATGATACTCTACGATCCATATCGTGGTGTTTTGTCACATTGGTGCTTGGGCTAAATCAGAACACTACGATCTTCATTTGTTCGTCTTTCAGACTCCACGTTTCCGAGAGCACACTACGATCTCTGAGTTAACTTCGGCAAACTTCTGGACCACTCCACGATTACTGAAGAGGCCCTTCAAGGCAGATACACTATGATCTTCTGAGCTCTATGATCCTACCTTAGCCTATGCATGTCGTTGATTATCTTGATAGACTGTGATTCTTTTCAAGGCCTATCTATTTCTTTCAAGTCGTAGATCAACCTAACATCTTTGATCTCTTATTCTATACATTCATCTAGAATGATGAACATTGAAAGTTAAGATCAACCTAACAGTTTTGATCTATCAATAAGACCTTGTACATATATTCCTTGAAGGACTTTACATTAAATCAAGAGTATTTACTTTAAACATCAAATCACAATATGCATTCTTCCAACAATTTCTTATCCTTCTCATATTATATTGAGTAGGTTATTGTTGAATTGAAAGTTATTCATTTAAGCTTGAATCTTATTTCCAAGCATGCTATTAAGTGGTTTAATTACTTAACAATTATTCCACATCAATATTATTGATATTCACACTTAGTGCACTTGAGTTCGTATAGTCTTGGACTTGTACATCATTTAAAGTTCAAATAATTCTTGAACCGTGTGAGATAGAGTCTGATCCTTTGTTCGGTCAGATAAGCGTTTGAAGTTTTATAAAAGCTATCCAAACCTATTGAAGGTAAGGATTCTTAAACTGAAAGAACACCCCTTTTTATGATAGGGGAGTACCCCAGGTATCTAATATAGATACAGTAGAGAAGATTTAAATGTTATTCATATACATAGAGTACGTGAGGCTGATCCCCTCAAGTACTTATTCTGTAGCCAGTAACCAAAGGGTCAATTAGCTATTGATTCCATTGGAGTGTTATAGTTCAAAGTCTATTTGACTAGCAGTTATTCTAAAATCAATCATTATCTTTGCTTATGATATTCAAATTGTTGAATCCTTCAGATATTCATGTTTTGAATCCATTGCCAGATATTTTCCCATTCATCATGATATATTCTTATTGTTGTATTTAAACTTGTTGAGCAAACTTTTTGCTCATCCTTGCTATATCATGAATATATTGCGATGCTAAGCTTAGAGACCCTGGGAAGGACAAGGTAAAGGAAAGATGTAGAATAGTGGCAAGGAGCAGACTTTACCTTGCACTTAGTTTAAATTACTGTTATGTAATATGAACCCTAATATTTATTTTAGGGTATGTTTGTAAGATGATATTAAGGTTATCGTATCTTAGGACTACTAACACGTTTTGAATGAACGATGTACGTTTATTATATTCCATATTTTAGTTATCGTATGTTGTTTAGAGGTGGATGTTTGTATTTTATCGTGATGACCGAACCGGGGTCAGAGGACCCGGATTCGGGGGCATCACAGATACTAGATGAAGCGCAAATTCTAAGTATATTCTACTAATTTTAAGGAGTATAGAAGCCATACTTTAACAAAACGAGTATAGAATTCAGAATCTGAAACCAAATAATATTACTTACATACAACAGAGTATGGAAGAAAATATTATTTCATACGATTATTGAACAAAAATAATATGTCTTACCTTAAAAAGAAAGTACTTCGGAATGGTATAGTGGAGATATTCTTGAAGAAAACTTGTACTATTTTCTACACTCAAAGCTTCCTAAAACTCGAAAGAATTATGCTCAATATTATGGAAGAAGAATTCTCTGATTCTGGTGTGATTTTCAATTCTAAATTAAGCATCCTATTTATAGAAGAATGAAATGATACTATTTAAAAAAGTTTTTCACGGACCAACAGTTGCAGCATCACGAACGTGGAGAAAATCTGTAGAATTTTCTAATTTCTTATTATGCAAATACTATGTAGACACTATGCATAATAAAATATAATATATTATATTTTTCATATAAAACAAAATTTATTATATAATGTATATATATATATACTGAATAACTTTCTACCGATTTTAAAAAATGGATAAGTGGGGGTCCAAATAATAAGCATAATTTACCACAAATACTTCATAAAAATTCACTCAATATTTTTAACAATATTTATTCATCAATAATTTAACTTGCAATATTAACAACCAGATCATTCCCAGGAAAGAGGGGGCTTTTCGATAAGGATTTCTCCCTATTACTGCGCAATTAGGTGACCAAACCCCTTTCCTCGATAGAACTTTTTAGACATTGTCAACAATACAAATAATAGTATGAATAACTTATCATCTCAATTATTGATTTAATAATATAAAATATTATAACAATAATTAAATAAATAACGTGAGATACTATGCATCAATTACTGTAGCAATAATTAAGTATAACTGAGTGACTGTAACAATCCAAGATTTTATTAATTGTAATTTAAAATATTTAATAAATGAAATAAATATTTTATCGAGCGTGGTTATTATTAGTAAATATTTTTGACTTTAATTTATTAGATAATATTCTAAACTAAATTAAATTATAATTTGGAGAGTTGTAATATAACATGAGATGCTATATTGTTGTTTTAATTTAATAATTTAAAGTGGTATGTTAAATTCTTAAATAAAATTATAATGAAATTATAATTTTGTGATATTTGTTTAAGTGGAATATTTATTTAAAATATAGTATGTAATTAATTTATTTGATTAATGTTGGATATGAAAATCCAAATAAATGATATGTGATTGTAAATTATAAACTGAAGTGTTTATTAAATAAATTAAAGTAGTTTTAAAATTGATTTAACCAAACAAGGCTTAAAATATTAAAGTCTTTATTTTAAAGAGTTTTTGCCAAACAAAGCCTTATAGCTTTTGAGTTTTTGAATTTTAAATAATAAATATAATAAATAAAATAAATAAAATAAATCAAAATAATAAATAAAATATATTTTATATCTGATGTGTGTTTAAGTTTTGTAACTGCTATTTTAAGTGTACGTATAATGGTTTGGCTATCAGTTTTTTTATTCATTGTAATAGTTAACCTATATTGACACTAAGAGGAAGAAAGTTGTAGAGAATTGAGAGAGAGTTGGAAGAGAATTCTTGAGATTTTCAAACAAAATCCTGTGTTTAGCAAGGATTGTAAAAGCATAAGAAGGTATTTTTACATAACCTTTGTGACGCCCCCAAAACAAGTATACATCACCCATCTTGAGTCGCCAAATACATGGTACATAAATTCAAATACAACTTAATTATACAACTGTCGTGTAATATACAACAACACATAGATGAGAGTTTAAACAGGAATATTGCCTTCTAGACAATATCCACTCTCAAATAGAGTCCTCATAGACAGTATATAAACTTAAATTCAGTCCTCATTACATTTATTATCACACTATTTAACAGAATAGTGAGGACTACTAATGCTATTATCTGGACCGTCACTCCGTTCCCTGACTAGTCCCTGCTACGTTCTCATTTCCTGAAGAGAACAATGAAGGAAAGGGTGAGCTCAACTAGTCCAGTAAGAAATATTATGACTAAGATAATGCAGAATAAATTATCATTAGGCTTCAACAATGTTAAACTGATAAAATACAATGGACATCATGTTCAACTGCAGTAGAACAAACAATCCATTAAAAGAGTCAAGTAGAGAATAAAATCTACTATCTTTTATGATTTAAAAAGTTTTTCATCACTTTTATATATCGCTGAGACTCAGCTTAATAAATAATCCACTTCATCAAATCATCCCTGCACTACAGGCCAAGGATATTATTTAGTATCACGACCACGAATTATCCATGCACTACGGGCCAATGATAATTGTGTTTTCATCAACGGTCCTGATCATGCCATAAAACAATTCATCTTTGCTCCCTTGGCCGAAGAGAATCCATAGCCATAATCATACCAAAAACTGTCCATCAATGCACTACGGGCCAATGAGGATTTTTTCCACATCATTTGTAACATTACGGTCGATGATTATCTTTGAATAATCCTGGTCATAATCATACCAAGTCCATCTATGCACTACAGGCCACAGATGACTTTCAACAAAATATAAACATGAGGATGATGACAATGATATAAGAATTCAATAAAACAAGTTCAAGAATTAAATTATATAAGAACTAATAACGTCCAAATTGTCAACATGATACTTTTTTGTAGAGTAAAATTCAAGAATAATATTCATGCACCAAAAATAATTTGGACAGAAAAGAATCAATTTTTCATCGTGAATAGTACCCCGTGAATAGTACTCCAGGAATAGTATCTCATAAATAGTAACCCCACATGAAAAGTACTCCAAATACCCGAGTGAATAATATTCGGGTGAATAGTAATTTTGGTAAATAGTAACACGTGAATAGTAACTCGTGAATAGTATTTTGGCATGAAAAATTCCCCAAATACCCGAGTGAATAATACTAGAGTGAATAGTAACTAGGTGAATAGTAACCCGTGAATAGTAACTCGTAACAGAAAATACTAAATAAAATGATATTTCATGACGAGTATAGAAGTTAAAACTTTAACCAACCGAGTATAATAATGAATGGAATAACAAAAGAAATCACCATGCATGCGGTACTTGATGTATGCATTATTCCAACGAGTAGTAATAAATAACGAAACTGTGTCAAGGCGTAATATATATGACGGGATATTCAACAGAATAATAAAGAATGGAATAACAATGAAATCACCATGATACATACGGTGCCAGCGTAGAAAGGTTATTCCAACAAAATAATAAATAACGGAACCAGGTCTGGCGTAAAACACACAGACATGATATTCCAACAGAATAATAAAGATGGAACCAGGTCCGACGTAAAAGCGCGCATGACAGGATATTCCAGCGAATAATAAAAGCGAGAACTAGGTCCCGGCGATAAAAGCGATGCATGAGGATATTCCAACAGTATAATAAAGAATGGAATAACAGAAGAATTTCACCAAGTATAGGGTAGCCCGCGTATACAGGTTATTCCAATAGAATAATAAAGAATGGAATAACAGAAGTTCTCTTCATGAATATGAAAAAAAAATAATACCCCTTACCTCAAAAGAAGACTGGATACTGGAATAGTGAGGGAGTAGACTTCTCTTCTTCTTTCTCTCTATAATTTCTCTCTATAATAATGGCTCTAAAGCTTTAGTGAATTGGTGAGAAATGAAGGAAGAATGAGCTTCTATTTATAGGAAAATATAGTTTCGATAATTGCACGTTTTGGGGCTCGAAATATTACAGTATAATACCTTCCTCTTTTTCTTCATTTTTAATTTAGTCCTGTAAGTATTATCAATCTTGCACCAACTCCCCTAATAGTAAATCATGTGAATTAATAGTAAATCATGTGACTCAATAGTTCTAGATATGTAAAAATATGAATTACAGTATAGTACCTCCATATATACCTCCATCTTTAATTTAATCATGCAAGTATTATCAATCTTGCACCAACTCCTCTAATAGTAAATGAATGTGACTCAATAGTACACACATGTGAACAAATAGTTATATAAGCATGTGAATAAGTAGCAATTAATTGCTCATTTATCCGATAAATTACCCGATTTATCAATATAACCCCCAGACATCAATTATCATCGGAATAGATATCGATTTCAATTAATACCAATAATCCCAACACAATGGAACTATCAAATTCATCTTTAATCAACACGAACTTATTCATCATTAATATTATAACTCACAATATTTAACAACCAGGTCGTTCCCAGGAAAGAGGGGGCTTTCCAATAAGGATTTCTCCCTATTGGCGCGCAATTAGGTGACTAAACCTCCCCTTGGCAGAACTTCTAGACATTGTAAATATTGCAATTTAATAATATGAAGAACTTTGTCGTCTCAATTATTGATTTAATAATATATCATATAATGTAGAGGATACCGTGACAATAATCAAATCAATAATATGAGAGATATGATGCAACAATTACTATGACAATAATTGAGTATAACTGAGTGACTTCTCACGTAAGCATCAATAATCAATACCGTGTGCTACTATGCAACCACGCGTATTACTGTACTTTTACTACCGATTAGTTCAACAGTAGTAACGGTAAAACTTCCACAGTTATTTTTATAAAAATATTTTGTCGTTTTCTAATCCAAACAATAATTCCGTTATTAAGGTCCACCAATGATTGTGTCGTCGTCATCGAATATTCCACAAACACAAAGAATATTCCTTGACCAATCGAATATAATATAACAACTTGCATACTTTGCAAAATTTATAAATATTACCCACAACTATAATATTATATTAAATCCACACCATAATATTCAAAAAAAATTTCGAGAAATTTAAATCTTTATTCATAAAATTTGGGATTTTACAATCTCCCCTCATGAAATTTCGCCCTCGAAATTTATGTACGTACCTGGTATGCCGAACAGATGAGGACACTTCGTCCGATTCTAACTCTTGAGGTATAACCTTTAAGCGTAGAATATATTCCAGGATTTTTAATAGGTACATCTTCATACGTTAAATTATTCGCTATCTCATCCGGTTCTAAATCAATAATGTGGTTCGGGTCGTCCACATATTTACGTAACATCGATACGTGAAAAACGTTATGAACACGCGACATACTTGGCGGTAAAATGAGTCTATAGGCCACAGTTCCTACTCGATCGAGGATTTCAAATAGACCAATAAAATCAAGGGTTGAGATTTCCTCTCTTCATCGAGTCTTGCTTCTAGAATAACGCCCTCTTGAACCTTCTTCTTCAAATTCATCATCTCTAATTATGTAGCTTGCACTGCTTTAACTTTATCGATTAAAGTCGATTTTACTCGTATATTTGATATCACCACGTGGGTCCTTAGAGTCTTTAACTCAATCTTTATCATTTGTAAATTATACAAAATGAGTCTTTGTGTTAACAACATCGCTCTCGTAAACGCATACGATCTTCTACTCAACATGTCAGCTACCACATTCGCTCTTCCATGATGATATTGAATGGTACGATCGTAATTTTCAACAGCTAAAGCCAACGTCTTTGGCGCATGATACGTTCGTTTTGGTTGAAGAAAATATTTAAGGGTTTTATACTGGGGTCAATACAAAATTCTATTTCACGCTCTAGAGGTAGGCTAAGAAGTCTTCAAGAATACGCCAGGAAATTTATTAACGATAAAAATATCATTCAAAACTGTGACTCTCATCCAAGACTTGGATAACACATGTAATGAAGGTTTCTCCTAACGGAGCTTCAACAAATAAGTCAAAGTCTAATTTCTCTAGAGTCAAATTTTAACATTGAACGCAAGCAAGAGAGATAAAATAATGGGTAGAATCGATATCTAATAAGGTATAGACTTCGCAAGAATTTATAATTAACTAACCCGTGCTAACTTCATTCGATTTACTCGCTTTTTGAGAAGTCATAAAAAACGCTCTTCCTGAAACCACCGACTTTGTTTTGTTTGTATCCGCCTTTGGTGCCACCATCCCAGCTGGACTTGACTTCACTATACGACAAAATCAAGCTAAATGACCTTCTCTTCTTAAAATTTCCACTTATATTATCTTGGCCATGATTACCACCGAAGTGGTTACCATTCTTGGCATGATAATTTCCCCCATGATGGTCATCATTGTTCCGATGGCCGTTGCCACCGGTACGATTATTATCGTGTTGTTGGTCGTTACCTTTTGGTTGTCTGTGCTAACTCATTATCGCGCTTCAATAATCGAGCCCTATTCACAACATCTGAATATAAACAAAGTTTATGAGAAATAAGGTATTGACGTATATCGGGTTTCAAACCTCTTAGAAACATTCGCGTCATTCGCTCCTCATTATCGACCAAATGGGATGCAAACCGGGATAACTCCGTAAACTTAGCCTCGTACTACGATACGGTCATATTATTTTGCTCCATTGTTTATCTCAACATTTTTAGTTGCCATTTTCAAACACTGTCACAAAACAAGGGTTAATTGACATATCACATATTATCCTATACTACAATGAAACCAATTAAATACCAAATAAACTTAGGTAGGTCATACTAGCGAAGGAATTCCCCGTGTCTCCCTTCCTAGTTCTTCTCTCACATCTTAGCCAGGGATCATATCCCTAAGCTTTGATACCAACTGTGACGCCCCCAAAACAGGTATACATCACCCATCTTGAGTCGCCAGATACATGGTACATAAATTCAAATACAACTTAATTATACAACTGTCGTGTAATATACAACAAAACATAGATGAGAGTTTAAACATGAATATTTCCTTCTAGACAATATCCACTCTCAAATAGAGTCCTCATAGATAGTATACAAACTTAAATTCAGTCCTCATTACATTTATTATCACACTATTTAACAGAATAGTGAGGACTACTAATGCTATTATCTGGATCGTCACTCCGTTCCCCGATTAGTCCCTGCTACGTTCTCATTTCTTGAAGAGAACAATGAAGGAAATGGTGAGCTCAACTAGTCCAGTAAGAAATATTATGACTAAGATAATGTAACGCCCCAGAAATTTTGGATTTTTGAGAATTAAATTTTTATTTTTATTATGTGGATTAAATGAATTTAATTGATTATTTATGGGAGTAAGCTAATTGAAGGTCGTTCTATGACCTAGACATAGCGGAATGTCGTAGTATTTTGGCTACATAATAGAATTAAAGTGTTTGAATTTCCAAAACGAAAATAAAAGCTTTACGAGAGATTTTTTCGAAAAACACTATTCACGCATTTCTACTCAGGAATTATTTTTGAACTTCCGAGAAATACGTAATGATAGAATATTGAGGTGAGATAGAATATTCAATAATATTTCAGTTATGGAAAACGCAATTTTTCGCCTGCGGACTTAAAACCTAATGATTAGGGAAAGTTAGTTCCGAGAAGAAAATGTAATACGTATAATGAATTAAAGCGTTGATCGTATAATACGTAGGTATTATACGAGATAATGAATACGAGTATAATACGAGGTGTTATACGAGTATAAATGAATGATGGTATGTCGTATGTGAATAAGTATACGAGTTGGAATACGAGAATTATACGTAGATTATACGTTATAATACTTTAAGCTAAAGGTATTGAATTTGTTAAATTGTGTAGGAAATTATAATGTCCAATTAGGATAACAATAAAGTCCAATAAGATAATGATAAAGCCCAAAGAATTGTTAATGCAAGCCCAATGTATAAGTTAGGATTAATTAAACCTTAAGCCCAAAGTAAGAATCCATTGGGTTAGGAGGATCCATGGAGCAAACCATGTTAATGTGGGTAGACTTGATGGGCAAGAACTTTGTGTAGTGATCAAGTGTTGTAATGAGCAAGAAAGGGAAGTGGCTAGCAAGTTAACTTAGAGCCAAGGTTATGAATAGTAAGGAGGTGAAGTTGAGGAGGTTAGTTAAGGAGGTGGGATGTCCTAATGTCCATAATACCCTCACTTTGGATTGCCTATAAATAGAGAGCTCTCAATTCATTTGATTGCTTGATTAAAATTTCTCCCAACTCCTCTCAAGTTAAGCAACTTATTGGTTAGAGAGAATAAGCACTTATAAGTCAAACTTCCATTAGGAGATTTTCAAGAAGCAAGAAGGAGATTAAAGCTTAGTCAAGTGATATTCAAGGGTAAGAACTTAAACCATGAATCTCTTTCTCTTCCATTGGTAGGGAGATGGGTAGTGGTAGAACATGTATGCTAAGGAATGATAGGAATGGGTAATCAAAGAGCTTAAGTCTTAATAAGCCGTATAAGTCATGAATAAGTAATTCAAACTTAATTAAGTTGTGAACTCATGAGGAACTTAGAGGAACTTCTCATATGTTTACTTTAATAAGATTGTATGATAATAAGAAGCAAGGATGATGGTTAAAAGATTTAAGCTATGATAAGTCATGCAAAAGGAATTCATAAGTAGTTCATACTTTTACAAGTTATAGACTAATGAATAACAAGTAATAACTTTTCATGTCAATAAGTTAATGAAGTATGTATGTCAAGATGTTAGTATTTGGATATGATATGAGAACCTTGAGTAAAGGACTTAAATCAATAATAAGTCATAAGTAAATGAAATCATGAAAGTTATAAGTTGATAAGCCATAAACTTATGAAGAATAAGTCAAAACCTAATTTGAAAATAAGTTAATGTAATAAGTAGTTTGAAATGTTTATATGATGGTTAGAATCTATTTAGAACAATGATCAAATCGTTAGTGAAGAAGATATGCCGAAATTCACACGATTGGACGTTAAGCGTCGAATTCGTGAAATTCTCGGAATGGAAGTCGTATTTTGTGTTTGAGCTTGGAAATAATGGTTTTCAATAGAGACAAGTCATATTTGGCATTATAGAGTTGCGGGCTAGAAAATGACCGGATTCCGACTTAGAACGAAGAAACGAGCGTTGAACGTTCACGAATATTTATCGTTTTCGTTAAAATGAACTAATAGGTGAAATTTTAGCAAATGAAGTCAAATAGATAAAATTATTGCATGAACACACAGAGTATGTAATTTGTGAACTGTAGGCTTTTGAACGAGCCAATTCGGACTTACAACGAAGAAGTTATGCGTCCGGGAAGTTCACAAAACTTAAAATCTGCAAAATTTTTCTAAGGCACAGAGTTAGCGCCCATGGCAACCCATATGGCCAAATGGTGGTACTGCAGTCACCGTGAATGATGTCGAGGGCATCTTGCTAACTCGTCTTGTGACACGAGATGAAGAACTAAGTGTGTAGCCCCTGGCGCTTGATCCAGTTTTGATAGACAAGAATGTTTACAAGTATAGAATGAAAGATAACTCATTAGTAATGAAATAAGGTGTTAATATAACATTGTTAAGGCATTATTAGACACTTAATGTATGATGATTAAAGGTTAATAATCAATTGAAGATTATCATAATAAGAATAACGTAATGTGTTAAGCCGGCTATAGAAATTTGTTGACTAAGTTGATTATGAATCCAATGGTTTGCAATACAAGTATGGGTTATGTAATTACTTAATGAATAATGATAAGACCTTTCCTAAATCACTGTTATAGTGATGAATTTAGGAATTTAATGTTGTTTAATGAGTAGTTAAATGACGAACGTAAAGTAAAAAGAACGTGAACCGTATTCAATAATGATAAGGCCTATAATATTAAGAGTTACAACTAAAAGTTGTTAAGTAATACGTGAACGTAAACTGTATGCAATAAAGTGTACTTAACAAATGACGATCGAGTTTCGATTAATAATGTTAGTAAGCCGTTAGGAAGGATGATTAACTTTCAAAAGCGAGTTCTATTAATGAAGTAAATCCATGTAAGACATTGAAGAGAAAAGAAGTTGGTGCGAATGATATAAAGATAACGATAAGCCGAAACCAATAAATAACAAATCTAATACAGGATTAGATTGAGAAGAAGGGTAAGATTCATTAGGAACCATGTATGTTCATTCATGACCTAATGTGGTATGTTATGTGGTTATGTGTTGTAGAGACCGTAAAGACTGAAAGGAAACGTTATTATATCGTGTAGCGGAACCTTTGAAGGCAAGTTTTTCTTAAATGCTTGTCTAACCTTCGTGTTAGCCAAGTTTTTCTGTGATTCATGTTATGAGATGCATGAAGTGTTTTACTAAAGGATCGATGCCAATTTTATCTCGGCTAGACTAATCTGGAAGAGTTGATTGATTTATTTTAAGTCTTTCAATATAGAATTTGCTAACTTATCGTGCATGATTGTTTGGTGCGGATTCAAGGTAAGCCTGAGTATGAATAAACAAATGTATTTTTCATCGATTATTCGATGGGCACGCGAGGTTACCAAAACTTAAACGTACATATGTTTAACAGGATGTAGTGTTGATCAACATAGAGTACTATAAATTTGATCACCCGAAGTGCTCGTAAGCTATCTTGGGACTTACGGACTTAGTGCCGGGTTGTCCTTTTCAAAGAAATTATAAAATGCTCATGGTCTTAAGCCAGAATTGATGTTTTACTGAATATTGTTATTGTAAAATATTTTGAAGGAAAATAAATGCTATTTTGAATTATTGGTAGTACTTCATAACTATGATTCAGTTATTGAAGATATACGATTCCTATGTTTCAAGCATGTTGTTTAAAAGAAAATTGTTGTACTTGCTGAGCTTGTTATGCTCACTCTTGCTTGAACCATATGAATGCAGCTAGGACCGAACGAATCGAGGGATCTGACAAGGATAGAGGCAAGACGAAGCTGAATGATTAGTTTACCTTGTAATATTCTAGTAAGTTGTATATATTATAGAATGATGAACAAAGAATGTAATGGTTTTAGAACTCGGGAACGGGATGTAATATTATTAATGTAATAAGAATGTCGTTGATACACACATTTTGATGTCGTTTCAATAGAATGAATGTACATATATGAGTACCGTGTAGCACCATCTGTCGAGTTGGAAAATACCCGAATTTGGGGGCGTCACAGATAATGCAGAATAAATTATCATTAGTCTTCAACAATGTTAAATTGATAAAATACAATAGACATCAAGTTTTACTGCAGCGGAACAAACAATCCATTAAAAGAGTCAAGTAGAGAATAAAATCTACTATCTTTTATGATTTAAAAAGTTTTTCATCACTTTTATATATATCGAGACTCGACAATAAATAATCCACTTCATCAAATCATCCACGCACTACAAAGCCAAGGATATTATTTAGTATCACGACCACGAATTATCCATGCACTACGGCCAATGATAATTGTGTTTTCATCATTATCCCGATCATGCCATAAAACAATTCATCTTTGCTCCTTGGTGAAGAGAATCCATAGCCATAATCATACAAAAAGCCGTCCATCAATGTACTACGGGCCAATAAGGACTTTTTCCATATCATTTGTAACATTACTGGTCATGATTATCTTGAATAATCCACAGTCGTCATAATCATACCAAGTCCATTTATATACACTAGTGCCACGAGATGACTTTCAACAAAATATAAACATGAGGATGATGACAATGATATAAGAATTCAATAAAACAAGTTCAAGAATTAAATTATCTAGGAACTAATAACGTCCAAATTGTCAACATGATACTTCTTTGTAGAGTAAAATTCAAGAATAATATTCATGTACCAAAAATAATTTGAACAGAAAAGAATCAATTTTTTGTCGTGAATAGTACCCCATGAATAGTACTTCGGGAATAATATCTCGTGAATAGTATCCCGACATGAAAAGTACTCCAAATACCCGAGTGAATAATATTCAAGTGAATAGTAATTTTGATGAATAGTAACCCGTGAATAGTAACTCGTGAATAGTATTTTGGCATGAAAAGTTCCCCAAATTCTCGAGTGAATAATACTAGAGTGAATAGTAACTGGGTGAATAGTAACCCGTGAATAGTAACTAATAACAGAAAATACCAAATAAAATGATATTTCATGATGAATATAGAAGTCAAAACTTTAACCAACTGAGTATAATAAAGAATGGAATAACAAAAGAAATCACCATGCATGCGGTATTGCGATGTATGCATTATTCAACGAATAATAAATAACGGAACGAAGTCATGCGTAATAATACGCACCGAGATATTCCAACAGAATAATAAAGAATGGAATAACAACAGAAATCACCATGCATGCGGTACTTCACATAGACAGGTTATTCCAACAGAATAATAAATAACGGAACCAGGTCTGGCGTAAAACACACAGACAGGATATTCCAACAGAATAATAAAGATGGAACCAGGTCCGGCGTAAAACGCACAGACATGATATTCCAATAGAATAATAAAGACGGAACCAGGTCCGGCGTAAAACGCACAGACAGGATATTCTAACAACATAATAAAGAATGGAATAACAGAAGAATTTCACCAAGTATAGGGTAGCCCGTGTATACATGTTATTCCAATAGAATAATAAATAATGGAATAACAGAAGAATTTCACCAAGTATAGGGTAGCCCGCGTATACATGTTATTCCAACAGAATAATAAAGAATGGAATAATAGAAGTTCTCTTCATGAATATGAAAAAAAATAATACCCCTTACCTCAAAAGAAGATTGGATACTGGAATAGTGAGGTAGCAGACTTCTCTTCTTTTTTCTCTTTATAATTTCTCTCTATAATAATGGCTCTAAAACTTTAGTGAATTGGTGATAAATGAAGGAAGAATGAGCTTCTATTTATAGGAAAATATAGTTTCAATAATTGCACGTTTTGGGGCTCGAAATATTACAGTATAATACCTTCCTCTTTTTCTTCATTTTTAATTTAGTCCTGTAAGTATTATCAATCTTGCACCAACTCCCCTAATAGTAAATCATGTGAATCAATAGTAAATCATGTGACTCAATAGTTCTAGACATATGAAAATACGAATTACAGTATAGTACCTCCATCTATACCTCCATCTTTAATTTAATCATGCATGTATTATCAATCTTGCACCAACTCCCCTAATAGTAAATGAATGTGACTCAATAGTACACACATGTGAACAAATAGTTATATAAGCATATGAATAAGTAGCAATTAATTGCTCATTTATCCGATATATTACCCGATTTATCAATATAACCCCCAGACATCAATTATCATCGGAATAGATATCGATTTCAACTAATACCAATAATCCCAACACAATGGAACTATCAAATTCATCTTTAATCAACACGAACTTATTAATCATTAATATTATAACTCACAATATTTAACAACCGTGTCGTTCCCAAGAAAAAGGGGCTTTCAATAAGGATTTCTCCTATATTGGTATGATTAGGTGACCAAACCTCTCATTGGCAGAACTTCTAGACATTGTAAATATTGCAATTTAATAATATGAATAACTTTTTCGTCTCAATTATTGATTTAATAATATATCATATAATGCAGAGGATACTGTGACAATAATCGAATCAATAATATGAGAGATATGATGCAACAATTACTATGGCAATAATTGAGTATAACTGAGTGACTTCTCACGTAAGCATCAATAATCAATACCGTGTGCTACTATGCAACCACGAGTATTACTGTACTTTTACTACCTAGTAGTTCAACAATATTAATGGTAAAACTTCCGCCATTATTTTCATAAAAATATTTTTGTCGTTTTCTTAATCCGACAATAATTCCGTTGTGGGGTCCACCAATGATTGTATCGTCGTACGAATATTCCCCGACACAAAGAATATTTCTCGACCAATCGAATATAATATAACAACTTGCATACTTTGCAAAATTTATAAATATTACCCACAACTATAACATTATATTAAATCCACACCATAATATTCAAAAAAAAATTCGAGAAATTTAAATCTTTACTAGTAAAATTTGGGATTTTACAACCTCAATATTATATATATATATATATATATATATATATATGTGTGTGTGTGTGTGTGTGTGTGTGTGTGTGTGTGTGTTTGTGTGTGTGTGTATACATGTATTTTACGACATAAACCTTCTAAGTTTTGTGAATTCAATTTGTTGAATTGTTGATATATATAACTGGTAATTGTGATTATACATGTTTATGATGTTATAGTTTGCATTTAGATAAGAATTTGTTATGCTAGTTACGGTTAAAAAGGAAGAAAAGTATTTGCAGTATATATTTTTCACATGGCTTATGAAAGTACCAAATATGGTGGTCAATTCGTATATTAATCTGTAAATTGAGTCTTGATTATGCGAGTCCATTAAGAAACGAAGAGAACGTAGTTTGAACGAAGCAATTTGGTGTAAAATTGTGATCACATTGTGAATTTTTGTGAAGGAACTCAAAAATAGAGTTTTTGTATGAAAACATGAAATTCAAGGAATTAAATTAGTTGAAATTGTTGTTTAATTATTCTAAATTGATGAATATGTGAGGAATCATGTTTGTGTTAGTTTATACCAATTTCAAAGGTTTAATTTACTATTTTATGGGTGAAATTTGTCTTAGTTGGGCTAAAACAGAACACTGTTAAAGCTGCATATTGTTTTTGTCTATACGCATAAAAAGCAATATTGCTAAGTGTGTCAAGGCCAAAAAATAAAAATTCTTAAAGCCTAAATATTGTCTGTGCTTAAGTATGACACGACCAAAGCTTATACTACGATGTGAGACTTTGAAGTCTCGCCTTTCCGCAGACTTTGAAACCTTAATGTAACCTAGTTTAGTGATGTGTTAATGTGTCAAATCTATAATGAAGAGGTTAAAACAGAATCGTGTCGTGTGATTAGAAATTCTAAAATTATAAGAAATTAGTAAATTATGTAAATGACATGTTGTGATTTATTGAACACGAGGATTAGTAAATAAGTGTTGTTAAGTTAACACTTGGATTTTCTGAAATAGATATTGTAGCGTAAGACTTGTACTGAAATAACAAGTTAAGCTAGAAGTGAGTGTTATGTTGGAAAGTGGATGTTAGTATATCTAATAGATATTGTGTTTCCAATAAAATGTGTAGGTGAACGTGAGTTGTAATTTATAGCTTACGCGCGAGGCATGTTTCTAAACCTTACCTCTTTACATTGAGCAAGTTTCTTACTCTAAACTTTGATTAAGTAAATTCTTTTATTCATAATCTTTATTCGAGCAAGCTCTAATTCTAACGTTATCCAAGCAAGTTTTGAACTCTAATCATGATTGAGTTGTTCTAACTTGTTTATAGTTAAGCAAGTTTTCTTAAGTTCTATTCTTTTATGGTAAATGCAAATTCTTGAACTCAAAGCTCTAAGTGATTTATTCTATTTCATTTACTTAACACAATTAGAAATATTATTGTTATATTGAGCAAGTTTCATTTTAAGCTTGTTATCCCTTAGTACATGTTCATAAGTTAATTATTTTATCTCAAGAACATAGCCTTAGCTTAATATTGTTCATGCAAGGATTATTGTTTCATTCAATACTTATATTTTAGTTACTTCTAAACATAAGTTTAATAAAAATTAGTTCATCTATGATTATTCATTGTTCCATGCTATGTTGTTAGTGATCAACTGTAGTGTTATCAAACTTTGTTGATTCAACTAATCCTTTAGTTGATGGTCGTTAAACTCTAAATTACCCTTGAAGCTTATCCAAACCAAACTTTCTTTGGTGTCGGACTTGTGACAACCCGGGAATTTAGACAATTTTATAAATCTTGAAAGATTTAATAGAGGTTAAATAATAGACCTAGACAAAAAATAAGTGTATGTATTTGACATATTTGGGAATGAATTTTTTGAATTTAAAAACTTTTGGTGAAGGTCTACAGTGTTAAGAGTATCTGTGTATATGGTCATATATGTGTACAATATGTGGTTAAGGGTCAAGGGTTGATCGAATAAATTATATCAGTTACAAACCCTAATAATATATTAAGAGCCTCGATGTTCAGTTAGAAAACCCTATAGACTGATAAGAAGCCCTATTACCGGCTATGGAAACCATAATTTCAGTTTCGGGAATCCGTAACCCTAATTCGGAATAATAAAACCCTAATTGGGAAGCTTAAAAATAAGTATAAATTTTTTATGTTATTAATTGTAAGTATAATTAGGGATAACCCTAATTGATTAATTAGAAAGTCCAAATTTCCAATGTTGGAAACCCTAACTACAATTAGAGAAAACCTAACTATTAATTTATAGAATTTAATGTTAATTAGGAAGCCTTAACCTTAATTAGCAAACTTGAATGTGATTAGTAACCTTTATTATAATTAGGGAACCCTAATTATAATTTTCTATTTTTAGAACCTAATTAGAAAAGTTTAGAATATAAATTTGTGTAACCTTAGGGTTAAACCCTAATGGCCAAACCCTAAGGATTAAAGCCTAATGGTTGTGAGAAGTTACCAAGTTGTCATTCACTTTATAAGCTAAATGACCAAACTACCCTTTTTATTATTTTAATAAGGTGGAGTGTAGATCTAGCCCTAGTAAGGAGTTGGTGACAAACCCTAGGCTAGCCATGTGGTCTAGAAAGCAACTTTAATCAGCCAACAACTGATCACATGATCAGCCATTGCATTTTATCATTTTATATATAGATCAAAGAGAGGGAAAGTCACAAAACCAAGCTCGTTTACATCCTTACACTCAACCAAACTTTTCTCTCTCCTTAGCCACGAAAATATTAAGTGAATCAGTCACTAGTGTGATCATTAGCAAGCCAGGATCAAGATCATGGATCAGAAATCAAGTATAGAAGCATAATAGAGGTATAAACCCTAATTCTAGAAATCCTTAAAAATTTGTGTTAATGTTGTTTTTTGTTGTTTAGATATGTGTTAGAGGGTGTCATTTGATGACCTGGGTTGCTAGAACATGGATCCATATCATCTAGATGCTCGAAAGTAAAGATTTAAAAAAATCTAGAAAACAGGATAAATGTGGTCTGACAACCGAATGTCAGACCCCATAGATCTTTAACTGTTAGTTGCTTTGTGTGTTTTATGTTATAGATCTGTAGTATGCTATGTTTTCTATTCTCTGGAACTTGAATCAAGCCCAGATCATGCTTAGATTAAAAGTTATTAATGGTCAAAGTACGTTGACCGAACACAAAGTCTGGTTTCTGGGCAACCCATATTTCCCAGAAACTCTGACAACCATTTTCTGGGCTTTAGATCTTGCCATTGTTTGTGTTTTAGTCAGAGTTAGTGATTTAATCTTGTAGCCTGACATGCGTTCTACACATATAAGCTTTTATATTACTCAGATCCTTATCAGAATTGTAAATATTTATGGTCAAACTATGTTGACCGATAAGCGTTAAGAACTTTCTGGAAAACCCAAAAAATTCAAGACCCGGTTCATGAACACTACTTTGACCAGCTTTAATCTTTCATATGTGATGTTGTAAGATAGATCTAATGCTATGTTATTATACCCTGACATCTCTACTACACATTTGAAGTCATAGATCACATAAAACATTCCTAGAATCAAAGATATAAGGCTGCCAAGTAGGTACCTTCGCATTGCTTGAGTTTCTGGAAAACCCAGAAACTCAAGAACAGCGTCTGACAGGTTTTTGAAGACTTAGATCTCTATGATCTGATGTTGTATGGCCATGGAACAAGTTGGTAATTCTATTATTACATTAGTACTTCAGTTCTAACCAAATTAGAAGGCTAGAAACGTAATGAACATGAATCTATAACCGGTCAAATCAAGCCCCTCGATAACTGACACGAGTTTCTGGAAAAGCTCAAGAACATCCCAAGAACATATTTAGCGACAGATTTGTCGCCTAAAGTCCCTATAGTAACAGTTTATTTAGAAATTAATTATTTTAATTAATAAATAGAAATAAATAGCTTTTAATTATTAAAAATACATAATAAATTCCTAAAAAAATTATTTTAAAACCTGAAAATTAGTTTTAAATTAATTTGTGTATATTTCATAAATATTTAATATTTATGGAATATAAATGGTATTTAATTTAATTAATTATATTATTAAATAAATTACTTAAAAATGATTTTAATACTTGAAAAATCATTTATAATTATATTATGGTATAAGAAAATATTTTAAGTTATTTTAATGACTTTTAATATTTTGTGATGAATTTCATTAATAAATTATTATTAATGGTAATTAATTTATTTAATAAATGTATTAAATAAATTATAGAAAAATAGAATTAATGATTTAAAATCATATAAAAATGAATTAAGTGTTATAAAAATATTTTAAGTTGTAAAATATAACTTTTGATATTTTGACATGTAAATATTAATACTTTAATATTAATGGCGAGATAATTAATGATGGTTTTAATTACTTTAAAATAATTTAATGGTGATAGTAAAGTATTAAAATACTTTGAGATATTATAAATATATTATAATATTATGTTAAGGATATCACTAATGTTTAATATTAAATTAATATTAATGATAATAGAATTTAGTGGTATTTAATTCATATAAATATGATATTAATGATTGAAAAATCATGATAAATAGTAATAATTATCTGAAAATTATTATGGGCCTATAAAAATTATGTTGACTGATTTATTAATTACCTAAGATAATTGTTAAGTGTTTAGGCAGAGTTTAATTGAACTTAAACTCGATAATTGTCCGACTAGGCTGTCGGGATGTAATAATAGTACCGAACTCAACTCAAACTGCAATAGTTTGACTTGATACTAGGTCTTATGTGCTGTATAGACTGATAGGATTATGTGGTAATGTGTTTAGGTTATTTTATAATGTGATGATATTATTCTAATATTTGGAGATCGCTATTATCTATATTAGGTCTTCGGATAAAGCTAAGTTATATTTCGTAACGGTAATCAATGGAACAAGCAAGTTTTTCTTAACTCTACTAAGAGTTGTTTCATTCAGATATGCTTATGGTTAATTATTGTTGATTGCCATGTATAATTATACACTGTACATATTGTATGTATAAGTCAGGTATGAAAGGCTGATCACCTTCATTACCATTCGGTTCAGATATATTTGTCCATGTTTAACAGTTGTTCAGTCTAAAGTTTGTTTGTGCTAATTCACAACTACATTGTTGAATTATAGCCAACTTATTACTCAGACTCTTTCAATCATGATATATCCTTAAATAAAATTTAAACTTGCTGGGAAACTTTCATGCTCACCCTTGCTATATCATGATAAAACATTGCAGATTAAGGCGAATGCATCGGATACAAGAAAAGGTTAAAGACAGTTCCAACTTTAGTTTACATGTGCAGATAGATTGGTAATAATAATGTATGATAAAATCTTTGTATGTCAGATAGGATAATGAATTGTGTATAAGTTATGGTTAATCGACCTTGGGGATAGTGTTTAATGTTTAATGTATAAACAATTTATGTTGATATCTTCCGTAATAGTTATAGAAATAGTGCACCAGATCCGTGGTGATTTAGGACCCGGATTTGGGGGAGCTACATTTGGTATCAGAGCTGTTGGTTATAAACCTAGGGTAGAGTTACCTTATACTAATAACCGCAGTGATTAGGATAAGATCTAACTCACATAGAGTTAGTGTGTCAGTAAGATTCAAAGACGAATCTCGGCGAGTTATAAAGATACGGAGTTTTTTAACTCTGATAATAAAGGTGAACAATAGTAATGAATAGATAGAGTCTAAAAGTTTAAAAGTACAGGGATAGGAGATCGTAAATCAAAACGATCAAGATATAGAAATGAATCGTAATATATACGATGAGATCACCCCGTGATCTGATAAGGTTATAGTATGGAGAAGGATCAAGCAAATGATTGAAAAGAGTTACAGCAAGATTACTGTGTGTAAATTGTACTATGAATTGGTACAGATTCAGGAAAGGATTATGAATACGAATTAAATGAAATTCGTATTGAGAATGAAGTTAGGATTAAGTGGGGATTATGAAATATTCGTGTCATGCTGTTTGCTATGTGCGTGTTGAGAGGGTGATTCCATTTTCATGTGTATAACAGATAGATAGGTTATATGTAGAGGATACAAGGTTAAGTACGAGTTCTAAAAACTCATACTTATGTTATGTTCGTGACTCATAGTTATATGAAATGTTTATGAACCCCTCAGCGAATGGACGCCAAAAGTCTGACTAGGATAAGTTCTTAAACTCATATGATTGTGGAAGTTCCTGAACTCATAAGTATGGTAAGTTTGACGAACTAGGTATAGTTGTGTGTAAATGGAGAATTGAGGATTGTAGGAACAGATAGATTGTTAAGCAAATGATTATTAGTGGAGATATAAGTTTTCCAAAACTCATAGCTATGCTAGACTTCGAAATTTTGACATCAAGCTAAATATGCACTATGTGCTTTTAAATATATATATATATATATATATATATATATATATATATATATATATACTCGTAATCATTTTTGAAACGGTTTAAAGTATAGTCTATGCTACTTATTTCGGCTAGACGCAAATGATTTGAAATATCAAAATATATTTTCATTTATCACTCATGTACCATGTAACCTAGTGCAGAGATGATAAAAAGTTAATAGAGTTATAAATACAGGAATACATAGTGTGAATTCGATCTAAAAATCATTATTCCACTATTGTATGATGTGTTATGACAAAGTCATACAATGACGACATCCTCAAATGGACTGTTAATACAGTACGACATCATGACGTCATTCTCAAAAATATTTTCAAGATTTTAATTTGCCAACGGGGATTGGCTACACGTAAATAATTCGATTGAATTGAATTATTGATATAAGTTTATGCTATTAGATTCAGCTAGACTAATGTTTATGAAAACTCTAAGTGTTCATTGAAAGAAATCTCTCAAACTAAATTGTTTTGGTGCGGAATCCAATAAGACTGAGGTAAGAAATTTTGTGCGCCTAAGGCGGATAAGAGGAACAAATTGTTCCTACCAGCAGTACTTGGCTAGTACAGGGCATATCGGGCTAATCACCCTTTGTGTCCATAAGTTATGACGGTTTGCAGATGAATTTCCATAAAACCTTTGTGAAAATGACAGACAAATAGTCTATATGACTCCTCGACACAATTTAAATTTTTTTACTCTTGTGAGTGATGTATTGGGTAGAATGTGATGTTGTGTATGCAAGGTATGAGGTGTAAGTTGAATTTTGGGGAAGAAATTCTTAGAAGAAGGGGTGAATGTGACAACCCGGGAATTTAGACAATTTTATAAAATCTTGAAAGATTTAATAGAGGTTAAATAATAGACCTAGACAGAAAATAAGTGTATGTATTTGACATTGTTGGGAATGAATTTTGTGAATTTAAAAACTTTTGGTGAAGGTCTACAGTGTTAAGAGTATCTGTGTATATGGTCATATATGTGTACAATATGTGGTTAAGGGTCAAGGGTTGACCGAATAAATTATATCAGTCACAAACCCTAATAATATATTAAGAGCCTCGACGTTCAGTTAGAAAAACCTATAGACTGATAAGAAACCCTATTACCGGCTATGGAAACCATAATTTCAGTTTTGGGAATCCGTAACCCTAATTCGGAATAATAAAACCCTAATTGGGAAGCTTGAAGATAAGTATAAAGTTTTTATGTTATCAATTGTAATGATAATTAGGGATAACCCTAATTGATTAATTAGAAAGCCCTAATTTCTAATGTTGGAAACCCTAATATACAATTAGAGAAAACCTAATTATTAATTTATAGAGTTTAATGTTAATTAGGAAGCCTTAACCCTAATTAGCAAGCTTGAATGTGATTAGTAAACTTTATTATAATTAGGGAACTCTAATTATAATTTTCTATTTTTAGAACCTAATTAGAAAAGTCTAGAATATAAATTTGTGTAACCTTAGGGTTAAACCCTAATGGCCAAACCCTAAGGATTAAAGCCTAATGGTTGTGAGAAGTTACCAAGTTGTCATTCACTTTATAAGCCAAATGACCAAACTACCCTTTTTATTATTTTAATAAGGTGGAGTGTAGATCTAGCCCTAGTAAGGAGTTGGTGACAAACCCTAGGCTAGCCATGTGGTCTAGAAAGCAACTTTAATCAGCCAACAACTGATCACATGATCAGCCATTGCATTTTATCATTTTATATATAGATCAAAGAGAGGGAAAGTCACAAAACCAAGCTCGTTTACATCCTTACACTCAACCAAACTTTTCTCTCTCCTTAGCCACGAAAATATTAAGTGAATCAGTCACTAGTGTGATCATTAGCAAGCCAGGATCAAGATCATGGATCAGAAATCAAGTATTGAAGCATAATAGAGGTATAAACCCTAATTCTAGAAATCCTTAAAAATTTGTGTTAATGTTGTTTTTTGTTGTTTAGATATGTGTTAGAGGGTGTCATTTGATGACCTGGGTTGCTAGAACATGGATCCATAACATCTAGATGCTCGAAAGTAAAGATTTTAAAAATCTGGAAAACTGGATAAATGTGGTTTGACAACCGAATGTCAGACCCCACAGATCTTTAACTGTTAGTTATTTTGTGTGTTTTATGTTATAGATCTGTAGTATGCTATATTTTCTATACCTGGAACTTGAATCAAGCCCAGATCATGCATAGATTAAAAGTTATTAATGGTCAAATACGTTAATAGAACCATAAATCCGGTTTCGGGAAACTATATTTCCCAGAAACTCTGACAACCATTTTCTGGGCTTCAGATGTTGCCATTGTTTGTGTTTTAGTCTGTGTTAGTGATTTAATCTTGTAGCCTGATATGCGTTCTACACATATAAGTTTTTATATTACTCAGATCCTTATCAGAATCGTAAATATTTATGGTCAAACTATGTTGACCGATCAGCCTTAAGAACTTTCTGGAAAACCCAGAAAATTCAAGACCCGATTCATGAATACTATTTTGACCAGCTTTAATCTTTCATATGTGATGTTGTAAGATAGATCTAATGCTATGTTATTATACCCTGACATCTCTACTACACATTTGAAGTCATAGATCACATAAAACATTCCTAGAATCAAAGATATAAGGCTACCAAGTAGGTACCTTCGCACTGCTTGAGTTTCTGGAAAACCCAAAAACTCAAGAACAGCGTCTGACAGGTTTTTGGAGACTTAGATCTCTATGATTTGATGTTGTATGGCCATGGAAGAAGTTGGTAATTCTAGTATTACATTAGTACTTCAGTTCTAACCAAATTAGAAGCCCAGAAATGTAATGAACATGAATCTATAACCGGTCAAACCAAGCCCCTCGATAACTGACATGAGTTTCTGGAAAAGCTCAAGAACATCACAAGAACACATTTAGCGAAATATTTGTCGCCTAAAGTGTAAGACCCCGAAATTTTTTTAAATAAAAAGGAATTTCCTTTATTTATTATTTTGAAATAGTAAGGGTTGATTTGATTAATGTGGATAGTTAAGGGTTAAATACGCAAATATTTCAAAATAAGCAAGTGGTTATAAAATATTCATTTTTGTCGGGGAATATTCGTTTGGTCGTGGAATATTCGTACTGTCGGGGAATATTCGTTTGGTCGTAGAATATTCGTACTGTCGGGGAATATTCGTACGACGGCGCAGCCATGTGTGGGCCCCATAACGGAAAGCGATTGGATGAGGAAAACGACAAAGTTTGGGTGGTTATAAATAACGGCGTAGTTATTACCAATTAAGGATCAGTAGTTATTACTGCAATTAAGACCATTGGAATACCCGGTGGTTAAAATACTGACGCGCTGGCGTGGTTAGAGTGATGTTGCAGATTGCACAAGATTGTTGAATTATTGATTAAACGTAAGATGGCACTACTCAATAATTTTCACAAGTAATTCTTTATTCGGTATTTTATTTTATTGATTCAATAATTCTTTGCGTTGATATTTTATATTATTATTGTTTCAATAATTGTCAACGCATGATATTTCCCATTATCGGATCAATAATTCATATTATTTGAATAATATTATTAGATAACATTATTGGCAATGTCTAGAAAGTTACTAAGGAGAGGTTTGGTCACCTAATTGCGGCGCCAATGAGGAGAGATCCTTATTGGAAAGCCCCCTCTTTCCTGGGACCAGCCTGGTTGTCATAAATGTGAGTCTGTAATATTATTTGTGAATAATTAATTATTGATTCATATGATAAGGAAATATTTATTTTATATGAATATAAATGATGGATTTATTTATGTGGTTATTAATGAAGGAATTAATGTTGAGGTGTTTTATCAAGTATTTTATCTGATTGGAGGTATTAAAAATCAAATCGGGGGTTTGAGATATATTCATGGGGTTATAATTTTTAATCCAAACCGTTGGATCGTTGTAATTTTTGGATATGTTATACATACATAAGTTGAGTATATGTCCACAAATTTTGAACAGTTTAAAATGCACGAATGATTTGTTGTGAATTTTAAGAGGTGTCGGATTCAGAAATTAGGTTTATAATTGATTTTGGTGGAAAATTCTAGAATTGAGTGGGCCCCACTTGTGGTTGGTGAAAAAAAATGTGCTGAATTTTATTTCAAATGTGGTGGGTGGCAATAGTAGCAGGTAAAGCCATCAGTGCAAAAAGTCAAGTCTGCGCTTTACGGGCTAACATTTTCCTATAAATAGAGGCTAAGTTAGAATTGAAAATCACACCGAAACAAAGTTTTTCTCTTTCTCTCTATATTATCGAGCGTATTTTGTGAGTATTTAGATACTTTGAGAGTTCTTTGTCGAAGACAAGTTTCATTCAAAGATCACTTCCCAACCTTTCCTTCCAAAATCTTGATTCTTTGAGGTAAGGGATGTTATTTTCTTCTCAAATGATATTAATTCTTCAATATCATTATCTTTGAAATATTGGTTGGAACTTTTTATCAAATTTGGAACTTTTTCATGTCGGGGTTACTTATTCATGAGTTACTATTCACGAGTTACTATTCATGAGTTACTATTCACGAGTTACTATTCACGAGTACTATTCATGAAGCGTGAAGATGTTTTTTTTGTGGAATTTCTATCTTTTGGTGTGAGTTACTATTCACGATACTAAGACTATTCACGATATCTGAGACTATTCACGAATACGGCACTATTCACCGAAAATGAAAATTTTTCTTTTTCGTCTAAAAATATCTATTCGGATACTAGCTTTGATTGTATCCATGTTTTGATCATTCTTGAATTTTACACCACCGTGATTATTTTTGAGGTATTTTTGGACGTGGATAAAACCAAGTACGAATCCTTAATCCTTGTCATTTTGTTTCACTTTGGATTCGTTTCTTTAAAAATATTTTCATCATCCTCGGTCTTAAATGATGATATTATTGAATATCTTTATTCAGTAGTGCAAAAGATGAATGATTTTGAAGAATATCTTTGGCTGTAGTGCAAAGATGAATGATTTCTGAAGAATATCTTTGGCTCATAGTGCAAAGATGAATGATTTCTCGAAGAATATCTTTGGCACTTGTAGTGCAAAGATGAAGCAGTGTTTAAATGAAAACGACCGATCGATGAATATCTTTGGCCTTTAGTGCAAAAGATGATGAGCAGTGTTGAGATTTAATATGGCCGATTGATGAATATCTTTGGCCTGTAGTTCAAAGATGAATATTTGATTTGAGATGAATATTGATTGATGTTACTGAGGATAAAATATTGATGATGGATTGTTAAATTCATAGATTATAGTAGATTTCATTCTCTACGTAACTCTTCTATGAATTATTAATTTCACAACTGCGAATATTGATCTAAAACTTGTTTGTCTATTGTATTCTATCGATTTTTCCTCGTTGGAGACTAACGATAATTTGTTGTATATTATCTTAGTCATAACATTCTTTCTTGGGCTAGTTGAGCTCACCCTTTTCCTTGTTGTTCCATTTTTCTTCTCTCGGGGAGGCGAGAATGTAAGCGAGTACTTAGTGAGAATTATGGAATGAAGGTTCTAGAGAGAGTTGTTTAGTAGTCCTCACCATTATTGTAAAATAATGTATCAATAAATGTGATGAGGATTTATTTGAGTATAAATATTGTCAGAAGATAATATTTGTATTTAAACTCATAGTTTTATTGTTGTGATAATAAAGTTGTAGTTGTTTCTGTACCATGTATTTGGCGACTCAGAATGGGTTGGATGGAATGGACCTATTTTGGGGTCGTCACATAAAGTCCCTATAGCGACAATTTATTTAGAAATTAATTATTTTAATTAATAAATAGAAATAAATAGCTTTTAATTATTAAAAATACATAATAAATTCCTAAAAAAATTATTTTAAAACCTAAAAATTAGTTTTAAATTATTTTGTGTATATTTCATAAATATTTAATATTTTAGAATATAATGGTATTTAATTTATTTAATTATATTATTAAATAAATTACTAAAATGATTTTAATACTTGAAAAATCATTTAAAATTATATTATGGTATAAGAAAATATTTTAAGTTATTTTAATGACTTTTAATATTTTGTGATGAATTTCATTAATAAATTATTATTAATGGTAATTAATTTATTTAATAAATGTATTAAATAAATTATGGAAAATAAATTAATGATTTAAAAATCATATAAAAATAAATTAAGTGTTATAAAAATATTTTAAGTTGTAAAATATAACTTTTGATATTTTGACATGTAAATATTAATATTTTAATATTAATGGCGAGATAATTAATAATGGTTTTAATTACTTTAAAATCATTTAATGGTGATAATAAGGTATTAAAAATACTTTGAGATATTATAAATATATTATAATATTATGTTAAGGATATCATTAATGTTTAATATTAAATTAATATTAATGAGAATAGAATTGAGTGGTATTTAATTCATATAAATATGATATTAATGATTGAAAAATCATGATAAATAGTAATAATTATCTGAAAATTATTATGAGCCTATAAAAATTATGTTGACTGATTTATTAATTACGTAAGATAATTGTTAAGTGTTTAGGTAGAGTTTAATTGAACTTAAGCTCGATAATTGTTCGACTAGGCTGTCGGGATGTAATAATAGGTCTGAACTCAACTCAAACTGCAATAGTTTGACTTGATACTAGGTCTTATGTGCTGTATAGACTGATAGGATTATGTGGTATTGTGTTTAGGTTATTTTATGTTGTGATGATATTATTCTAATATTTGGAGATCGGTATTATCTATATTAGGTCTTCGGATAAAGCTAAGTTATATTTCGTAACGGTAATCAACGGAACAAGCAACTTTTTCTTAACTCTACTAAGAGTTGTTTCATTCAGATATGCTCATGGTTAATCATTGTTGATTGCCATGTAGAATTGTACTCTGTACATATTGTATGTATAAGCCAGGTATGAAAGGCTGATCACCTTCATTACCATTCGGTTCAGATATATTTGTTCATATTTAATACATGTTCAGTCAAAAGTTTATTCGTGCTATTTTACAACTACATTATTGAATTATAGCCAGCTTATTACTCAGACTCTTTCAATCATGATATATCCTTAAAAAAAATTTAAACTTGCTGGGCAACTTTCATGCTCACCCTTGCTATATCATGATAAAACATTGCAGATTAAGGCGAATGCGTCGGATACAAGGAAAGTTTAAAGACAGTTTCAGCTTTAGTTTATATGTGCAGATAGATTGGTAACAATAATGTATGATAAAATCTTTGTATGTCAGATATGATAATGAATTGTGTATAAGTTATGGTTATTCGACCTTGGGTGTAATGTATAATGTTTAATGTATAAACAATTTATGTTTATATCTTCCGCAATAGTTATAGAAATAGTGCACCAGATCCGTGGTGATTTAGGTCCCAGATTTGGGGGCGCTACAGGACTTGTACTCTTAAACTGAGAAGAACAAACTTATTATAGGGGATACGCAATGCATTTAGATGTTTGTGCACAATACATTGTACGAAGGGCTGATCCCCCTAAGTACGTGAAGTCCCTATAGTATAACTGTTAAGGTTAAAATTGAAAGATTACTTGTAACTGTGGACATAGTTCGTGGTCTTATGACCCTCAGACATATTTCTTATTTTGATTCTCGTTGTTGGTTATCATTGATAGAGTACTATTCAGTTTTGATGAGCCTATTCATTGGCAGTTATTATTCTTTTGTTGATTCATTGTTATATCTAGTAAGCAATTGTTTTGCTCACTCTTGCATAAATATAATTACTACAGCTAAAGTTGAGAAGGTCGATGTGCCTTCAACTAGCAAAGGAAAGGCAAAAATGTGAAAGTGATGAAGACTTATAATTTCTGTTATAGTCATGATGATAGACTTTGTATTTAAGGATTTGATGTAATTATTTTATTTCTGCACTTGATTTATGTTTAAGGTTAGACAACCTGGGAAGACTTTTTGATTAATGATGTAACCCCTTTAAATGGAGGATTTCTAGTTTAATTTTATTATATTTGTGTAGATAGATATGAATGAATGGAAAGTGAACACCAAGTCTTAGGGGAATGAAGTACCCAAATTTGGGGGTGTCATAAGTTGGTATCAAAGCTATAGGTTATGAACCTTAGGTGGAGAAAAGCCTTAGGAAGTAACCTTTGAAAGGATAGTGGTGATAAAATCTTATCGAGTTTTAAGGAAAAAGTAATAAAACACTTATGTGCTTATGTGATTACAACCTATGTTCTCGTGAGTGTCGAGTAGTAATGATTAGTAATTTAAACATAAAATTTTATTGTCAGGATGACTAATGTTGAAGAATCCAGTCAGGCTAGGGAAGAAGGATCCCAGATGCCTAGAGAGGAGGAGCCTCGAGATATTTAGGTGATTTGAGAACAACTACTGCCACGGGAGACGTCTCCGTTGGTCATAATGGTTGAGCATGAGGGTTTACCTGATGAGGATGATGATATAGAGACGGACGAGGAGGACCTTGTTGAGATGCCATAATCGAATGAGGATGAGGATGACGAGGAGGAAGAGGAAGAGATTACACTTAACTCGATCGCTGCCCGTATATACGACGAAGCATACGACCGAAATGTAGAACTTTAGGATACCATCGAGGATTTGAGAGAGATAGTAGCTGAACAACAGACCTCAATGGCGCAGAGGGACAATGAGATCCATGATCTTAAGAAACGTCTGAGCAATGTCGAAGGGAAGCATCGTCGATTCGCGGTAATGGATACCTATTCTTAATCATGACCTTATTCAGTTCTCTGTAGTCGATACAAAGCCGCATCATTCCATCCTTCTTCTTCACAAATAAAACCGGCGCTCCCCACGGTGATACGCTTGGTTGAATATACTTTTTATCCAGTAATTCTTGTAGTTGGACCATCAGTTCTTTCATCTCTACCCATGCCATTTGGTACGGTGCCTTCGATATTGGGGCTGTTCTTAGAGCCAAATTGATAATGAATTCAACTGCTCTATCTGGAGGAAGTCCCGGCAAATCATCCGGAAATACGTCTGCGAAATCTCTCACTACGGGAATCTCATCAATTTTCGGATTCTCTTTACGACTATCGACTATGTAAGCTAGATATCCTACTGTACCTTGCTTTTTAACAACCTCTCCGCTGCATCATCGTCAAACAACTCGCTTGTCTAGGCGATTTGCTACCATAAAACATAACCTTTGACGGAGTCATAAGGTTAATACGCTTCTTCTGGCAATCAATTACCGCCCCATAATTAGATAACCAATCCATACCCAAAATAACATCAAATTCTCCAAGTCGAATAGGGATAAGATCTACGTTCATGATATTACCCTTAATATCTACTCTACGGTTCTTGTGCACATACTTAATTGAGGATAGTTTTCTATTCACAATATCTATGTTCATGGGGTATTCTAACTCATCCTTAAACAATTCTAAGTTCTTAGCGAAGTCATGAGATATAAATGAGCAAGTAGCACTTTAATCAAATAACACATAAGCATTAACTTTATTGATCGGAATGATACTTGACACCACATCGCGAGATCTGCATCTGCGTCTGCCGCATCACATGTTGAACGATTAAATTTGGCTGGTCTATCATTGGTTACGGTTGGTCCCGCAATGGTTAGAGTGCTTCCACCAAGATTTCCTCCGATTCTTCCCTGAACTCGCCCCTCCCGATCCTTCTTAGGACAATCTCTTGCAAGATGGTCCTTTGATCCACATGTGAAGCATGCACCCTTCTTTGGGTTAGAGACGGTTTGGTGCTATGTGGCCTTCCGACCATTAATTGTAGCATACTCGCTTCCCTTGAGTGCAAACTCCCAAACGTTTTTTCCACAGGTTGGGCACGGTTCAATCTTCTTCTTCTGCCCTCCCTGTTGACTTCCGGCCGACGAATTTTCAGACCACTTCCTCTTCTGATTGTGATATCCCCCAGTGCTACTCCCACCAGTCTTGTTATTACCTTCCTTCTCACTCTTCTTCTTCTTCTTCTTCTTTTGCTCCTGATTATACTTCGTTACTGCATCACTTCCACCCTCAGCAAGTATGTCCTTCTCTAACACTCTAGCAAAAGTGTTCAATTGGAACATTGACACTTTGCTATACAATAAGGGCTTCAGTCCCTGCTCAAATCATCTCGTCTTCCTCTCATCGGTATGTACTTGGTACATGGCAAACCTAGCCAACTCATTAAACCTTGCCGCATAATCAGCTACTGACATATTCCCTTGTTTTAAATCTAGAAATGAACCTCCATCTAATTTTGCGAACTAGTCAGAAAATACATCTTGAAGAACATCTCTTTGAATCTTTCCTAGGATATTACACCTTCATCTCCTCTCACTTTGTTTTGCTCGCCACCAATAGGCGGCGGACGGACTTCAAAGATAAACGTTGCATAAGCAGTCTTTTGATCTTCCCTTACCCTAGCAACATCGAACACCTTCTCCATCTCCATTACCCAGGTCTGAGCTTCGATTGGGTTTATGGAACCCTTAAACTCTGGCGGTCCCACCGCCTTGAAGTCCTTAAACGAAGTATTTGGTGGAGCTTGGGGTTGATTATTAAGTGCTCCAGCTAAAAGGTTTACCAATTACTGAACGGAGTTATCATTGGCGTCGTTGTTATTGTTTGTTGACCCTTCCTGGGCTTGCTGACGATTTTGTCTTCTAGGCGGCATATTTCTGTTAAGAATATACGCTTATTAGGTTTTTATTCAATCTCTTAAACATTTAAGACTTAACTAAAACGTTTAATCATAACTCACTTAACACATAAATTCAAATAAACTTTGACATTCTCATTAAATTCAAAAGTTTTAACACCATAAGATAGAGTCAGTGCTATTTACATCAACTATCCCAAGATAAGGAATCTACAGGATTTAAAACATCAACATATTCCTTTATTTATGAACATATCGGAATTTACATCATTAACTATCAAATAGTTTTCACATATTTAAACTAATACTATCACCGCATGCATTAAAGTATTTGGATGGCCTTGCTTACGTTCCTCCTCCATGATGCGGCACATCGTTCTCACGATCTAGCATATATGATGGTAGATCCTCAAATTGGATTGGATACTTCCTAACCCGATCTTGGACCGCATCCATCGCATTTTTTGCGAGGTAGAGTACGTCTCCTCAAGTTTAGCCTTCTTCAGACGGCGATCATCTTCGCATGATGATCAAGACGCGTGACTCTCGCATCCGACCCTCCTATGCTATGGCAAGCCTCTCCGAGCTCTCCTTCAGATCCTTCTTTAACTTCTCTATTTTTGCGGACTTATCCTCATTCGACCTTCTCGTGAACCAGATCCCACTCCACGTTTCCTAAACGTGTGTGAAGAGTCACAATCTCTCTATCCCTTTGCTCAATAGTAATCTGCCGACTAACCAACCGCCTCACCAGATCCCGAACAGTATCCTGCAACTCTACGTTAAGATCATAGAGTGAATCATACATCTCTGCATCAATGGAGTTCGGTGGGAACTCCTCTTCTTCCTCTTCCTCAGGATCCTCCTCTGGATCTGTCTCTGGCTCATGTTCCTGACCAGCAACAGTGATCAACAGAGATGGCTCTCTCTGTACAAGTTGTTCCCTGACGACATGAATGTCTCGGGGCTCCTCCTCTATAGGTAATCCGGGTTCCTCCTCCCCAGCTCGACTAGCTCCTCCAACATTCGACATCCTGACAACAAAATTTTAAGTTTTAGTTACTAATCTGTGCTAGCGAACACATAGATTAACACATAAGCACATAAAGTTTTTTATTATCTTCAATGAATTCAGAAATTCATTTCTTAGAACTTGATAAGAGTTTACCATCACTATGTTCTCGATCTCCTACAAGGATACTACCTAAGGTTGTTCCCCCCACCTAAGGTTCATAACCTTACGGCTTTGATACCAACCTGTGACACCCCCAAATCCGGTACTTCCATTTCCATAGGATTTGGTGTTCACTGTACAAACATCATCTATCTATCTACCCATAAATAAAATCCAAACCATGCAATAGAATAAATAAATAATAAATCTCTCCCCTTATGGGGTTACATCAACTGAATAAAAATAAATCCAAGGTTACTCTAACCTTAAAACATCTGTTCGGAAAACATAAACAAATAAGTCTTAAGTAACATCAGGTCTAACTATCATTACATAATCACATAAATAATCAGTCTTCATTACTTGCTAAGCTTGCCCTTGCTCTTACTAGTGGAAGGTTTCGCTCTTTTTTCGTTTTAATCGCAATGTTATTATACGCAAGAGTGAGCACGATTGCCCACAAGTATAACAATATAACAATGAATAATAACATGCGAGAGAAATAATAACTTCTGATATAAAGCTCAACTTTTGAATCAAGAATGGATAACAAGAATCAAAAGAAATTCTGAAGGTCATAAGACCTTGAACTATGTCCTAGGTTGTCAAGTGTTTTTACTTGAAACCTTTAACAGTTATAAGACTATGGACTCTTCTTCTTGTACTTAGGGGGATCAGCCCTTAGTACCATACTGTGCACAATATCTTAACGCTAAAGCGTAAATAATCCCCTATACAAGGTTGTTCATCTCAGTTTGACATTCAAGTCCGCACCAAAGGAAGTTTGGTTTGGATAATTCATCAAGGGATTCTGAAATTTAGAACACTCATCAACTATGGACTAGTCGAATCAATAAGGGTTCGCTAGTCTAATAATGTTTAACAGTAAATGAATATTTAACTTGAATAACTTCTCAAAAGGTATACAATAGAATAATTATTGTATAACAACATCATGCTTGAAGATTAATAAACTTTAATATCCAAGACAGGCTTGATCAATAATAATGAGAACTGGCTCAATATTGAAAGAGGAATTAATCAATTTATATAACGATAACAAGTAAAGTTAGGAAACTTGCTCAACAAAAGTTTAGGGTTAGAAACTTGCTCAACGTAAATGTAGAGTTAGAAAACTTGCTCAATGTAACAAGATAAGGTTTAGAAACATGCCTCGTGCGTAGATTACACTTAAACAAACTCGTTCTTTGAATTAAATCCTACATATAAATTATGTTCACAATACCAGTCAATAATAACGTACTAAACATCACAAGTTTATTCTTTGTCTAACTCGAGTTCATGACTATACTTAGTCAATTACTACACTTATTGTCAAAAATTAAGACTTCACAAACAATAAGGTAACTATGCATTTGATCATTCAGTTCACACGTAATTGTGTTATGGACATGTTAAGAATTTATTTTAACATCTCATTATAGGTCTTACAAGTCTTTATATTCATTAGACTAAGTTACCAAAGACATTCCTATACTTGAACACTTTAAAAAACATTTTCGGACATTTCGCTAAGTGGTAGTATTGCCATGGGCGCCACTTTCAGATCTTAACTCTTGTCATGCATGGGCGCCATGATATCATGACCGACATCATGGCGATGCTTGTGGTGGCTAAGTGCCATGACGACGAGAAATGAACTGGGAGTTGGTGCCACGGCGCGAGACTCTAGTTCCAGTTTCTGCAATTCGCGAAAATTGCAGAACACGACTAAAAATTTCCAATCAACTTATTTTTACATGAATTTAGACATACCTACATGCTAGAATTCATAAATAATCAATACTTAACATCTATGTAGTGATTTTCACCCATTAAAACACATAATCACAGAATTAAAGCATGCAAATTGGACTGTTCTTGATGTTCTTGAAGTTCTTGAACAAAAACATGGATTTTAATGCTATGGATTCGTTATAAAGCCAAATCCAACCATTCAAGTTTCATTTTGTTCATTTTAACATGCATAATCATATCAATGTGTGAGTTTTGCAAAATAAATTATATTTGACATATAAAAATCACGTATAAGGCCATATGGCCATATAACATACTCTGAAATCTTTTACTGTATAATTTCATGAAACTGAAGATATGGAAACCCATATAATATACATTAAAACATGATATACTACTCGAATCATTACACATATCCCTATAACAACACCCTTTCCCAATTTACAAAGAATTACAGAATAAATGAAAGCCATATTCATGAAAACTTTAAAAGACGTAAAATAGGAATTTGGGTTGGAGAGAATTACCCAAAGAGTAGAATATAACTTACTAGGAAGTGAATTCCTCCTCCACAAAACTCTGAATTCTCAACTCTCTCTTTGTATCTTTCTCTGAAACTCTCTCTGACACTTTCTAGACTTAGGAAAATTAATGAAGAAAAGGAAAGGGAAAGCGTATAATAAAGAAGACGTCTGACGAGTTGTGGTCAGTTACCCAGTCATGGGTAACTGCCCTCAAGTCCCTCTAAGGCCTTGTTTGGCTAGTTAAAAAAGGGTTTTAAAAATCATTTAATTTAATAAATCTTTATTATATAGTTTAAGTAATGTCACATCCATATAAAATAAATCTAATATCTTATTTAATTTACTTTAAATAAAATATAATAATTTCTCATTAATACACATAGTCACATAATTCAAATTCTATTTGATTAATAATGTCAAATTATTAAATCTCTAATTAATAATTAAATTAATTAAAATACTATCGGGCTTATTAAATATTTCTTTTAATACAATAAGCTCACATAATCACATACTTGAATAATTAAAATTCTCCACATTAATTTAATAAATATAACATATATAATTACATTAATCTACCACCACTTCATCAATTAATCATTTAATCTAATAATTAATTGATCAAAAAAATATTTATTTAATCCAATAAATATTTAAATTAAATTACAAAATCTCAGTTGTCACATTTATAATGCCAGAGTTTATGTCAAATAAGGAAATCGCATGTTAATTTTTGGATAACAGTAAAAGAAAATGATGTCAGTGTTTATATTTTCATATGTAGCTATATAAGTATCAATTTTGATGGTCAAATTGCATGATAAGATGTTAATTGATGTTTGTTTATGCTAGTTTGTTGAGATACAAACATAAGTAATTTGAATCAGATGAATTGGTCATGTATTGAATTCACAGTGGTGATTTTTAGGATGAGTGTCAAGAAAATTGAGTTTTTTATGAAAACATGAAAATTGAGAAATTAAAATAGTTTTGATGGTTGTTAAATTGTGTTAAGTGATTGTATGTGTTAGCAATCATGTCTATGATAGTCATATATTTATTTTACGTGTTATTATCACTGTTTGATGGGTGAAATTCGCGTTAGTTGGCTTACGAAAAGTGGCGTGCTTCGTTACGCAAAATCGAAGTTTTCAGAATCGTGGCATGCACACAAGAATTTCTTAGTAGGCGCGCCATGTGCCAAGATAAAACTCAAGGCGGTAGCGACATTGTCCATTTCCGGATTAATCAAGTCTACTCATTTTGCAGATTTTGGTCGTTCTTTGTAGTTTAGCCTAAGGTCATGGTAACGTGAGAATCATGTAACAACAAGGTTAAATAGAGTCTTGTGATGTGGATTATGAATTCAAAATTGTAAAAATGGTTAGCAAATCGAGAACGCATTATGCGATAATTTGGTTTACAAAATGAATGTTAGGCAAGTGTTGCGAAATAAACACTTGGAGTTTCTGAAATACTTGTGCTTAAATGGTAATTTTCACTAGAAATGTACATGTATGGTATGTTTGCATATCTAATAGAGAATGTGGTTCTAAACCAATGTGTAGGTGAACGTGAGTTTAATGTTGTAGTTTACGTTCGAGGCAAGTTTTCTAACTCTATATTTACATTGAGCAAGTTTCTAAACTCTATCTTTTACATTGAGAAAGTTTCCTAATTCTTTACTTTCGTTGAGCTCATTCCATTATTACATTATATAGCTTTATTCTTTGATTGAGCAAGCTTTCTATTTCAATTGTTGATTGATTAAGTCAATTGTCCCTAGAGTTCATTCGAGCAAACTTTAACTCTAATGATATTTGAATTCTCATTTTTGTTGATTCATTCTAACTTGTTTATAGTTAAGCAAGACTTCGTTATTATACATCATACCATAACGGGTTGTTGATCCTAAGATCACATCCAACACCAGGTTTAATTGCATTAATAACTCCATCCTTTTACCATCCTTGCATCAAATGCACTGATGATATAAAATTTATTTTGATATTTCAAATTAATTTTTGTCTAGCCGAAACAATTAGCGTAGATATACCAAGAATAGTTCTTTTAAAAATCTATTGATTCCAAAAGTTGAACCAATTCTTTCCTTTTCAAAATACGAACACATAAGCACGATTTCAATAAACTTCAAAATCTAGCATAGCTAGATGACTTGGAATATCCTATTCTCCATCTTCCTTCATTGTCTTACTGCGACAATACTTAATCTTCTGTAGCACCTTCAATACTAAGCCTACTAAAAACAACTTGTTTTCAGTCTAAACATACTTAACCTTAGTACAGTCCATCAACTTACCACACATTATGAGTTCAGGAACTTTCCACAATAATATAAATTTAAGAACCATCCCAGATAGACCATATGCGTCCATTCGCTGAGAAGTTCAAAAACCTACCATATCATTATAAGTCACGAACGTACCATAAGTATGAGTTCAAGAACTCGCACCTACATTATCGTTATCTACCTATCAAATATATACATGTGAAAAGATTCACCTTCTCGTCATATACATCTTGACAGCGCGGCCGATTCCAATGATTATCACTGTAATAAGCTAAGCAGTTGTTACACAAAGCACAAACCTCTGCCCATAACAAAGGTTCATACAACTTAGCTATCACATGAGTCCTCAATTAAAATTTTACAACTTCTAAATATCTCTCTACTTAATACGAATTTTCTTTAATTCATATACTATCCTTCTCAACTCAATCTGAATTCTTCCTCCCGTACTACTTCGTAGTACCATTCCTTTATAGTGTTAGCTACAAATCATTCATCGTTTAACAACTCATCTGTTACTACGAATCACTATGATCACGTGGTGATCTTCTTATCCTTCTCTCTACGATTATAGTCTTAGGTACTCCTACCTAAGGTTTATAACCTATCAACTTTGATACCAATCTAGAACGCCCCGAAATCTGGTCTATCTTCACACCCGGATTCTGTACGTCACGATCTCATCTTTCATCCAAACATACATCATTATATACTAAAATATAATAATATACATTCTAAATTCCCAGGTTCTAAAACCTTATAACTCCTTTCATTACAAATAACGATAATTACATTATCCTTTACATCTTACACGAGTGCCTTTCATCCGCCACTATGGATACATAACAGTTCATTAAACTAATCTAAAGTTCATTTATTTTATTTCATATTACAAATCTTCACTTGATCTTCTCGCTCATTCCCATTCTGAATGGCACTCCATCTGGATACCGTCAGCTTGATCTTTACGGGATCCTTAAGTTCTTCTAACATCGTTCGCTGAAAATGTTTTTAATTTAAAGAAAGTGTGAGCATTCAATTGCCCAGCAAGTCATAACAGTTGAAAAACATCTTTAAGAATTCAAACATTTCTTTAGAACTTCGATAACCGAACAAAGGTAATGAAGCAGAGTGTTCACATTGTGGCAAAAGGCCTCATATGTTCTACCACCTTGCACAAATCTCGCATATTATCACATAAACAGAACTTCACAAGTTTAACATCTGAGAATTTTAAGAAAATAGCATTCATTTGAAATATGAATGAAGTTAGGAAACTTGCCTTATGCACAGCTACAGCTTACGCTGAACTGCTCATTCCAGTTCCTATGTAGCACATAAGAAAAACAACACATACATTAATTAGTCATACATCTTTGACTTATGCATCAATTTACTTAACTTTACTTCTTAGGGTTCGCGTTCTTGTAACCTAAGTTTACGCAACCACTTTCATTACCGTTCTATGGCTTTTCATGACTTACAGAGATGTCTTACTTTTACGTTCATCATCTTTGATGTTTTATATCTTATCTTCTTCTTATAACTTCTCTAGGACTCAGCACACATCGCTTCTCTACTAGTAGTCCATATGTTACTTTGAGTGGTTTCCCACAAACAACCAACAAACAAGTTCCCATCTCGTCTACACTGCCCATAACAGTGAGTTAGATCGGTTGCCAGTTTTGTATATACCTTCGCTCTCTGAAGGTATTGTTTAGCCCAGCTCCCATATGTCAACCATCAAAGGTTACGATTGTACTACAACTTAACTTATCTTAACTTATCCAAACTATTAAACTATAATCTTTGTTAAGTTAATTTCTCATTCCTTATGGCTTCCTGGCAACTAAATGCCACCCCTCATGATTCATTCTTATACGACTCACCTTCGGCTTTCATTACTCTTATTATCGTTCATTACGGTTTTCTCGATAATTCATATCTTACTTACTATCTTTGTCAACGTCTAGGTCATACAACCAGGGTATACTTAGAACGTTCGTCCGACGCGAATACGATTCACGAGGATCATTTACGTATTCAATGTTCACGTTGCTCATCTTTTAATCTCTCATTCAACCTTTACTCAAGGTTTTAATCGCTTTCGATCGTTATTCATCCCATGAACCCCATGTTCATTATTCTTTCTTAATGTCAAAGCCATACTGTTCGTTGTATGCTAAGACTGCTTGCAACTGCGTTACGTTTACGTTTACGTTTATTCTCTTCTTGATCTTTTAATCTCTTTCGACCATTTCGTTCAACCTGTACTAAAGGTTTAATTCACTTGTTTAAGTGTTATATTAGTTGAACATTATGTTCTTTATCTTCCCATACGTTTCCCCCAATAGTTGAGCAGTTAAAAGCTCTTCTCTGGCTTTTTCCCTACACTGGCGCTGCGGCGCCACTATCCCTTTTATCTCTTGCGTCGCGACGCGAGTTTACTGATACCGACACACTGGTCTCAGCTGACAGTAAATTCCACCTTATAAGGCATGGTTGGCAATTGGCGCCAAGCCCTAACCCTAGAAAATTTCTTTTAGTGTTAAATCCAATTTGAGAAGCTTTCTTCCCGCTTCCATAACTTATTCGTTATAACTCAGAACGAGGTCATTCCAAAGCCATTCTCTTCATTATCTTATGTACTTCAATACCCCGTAGACAAAACTTTGTTCTGAATCCGTTAACATGCCATTTGATTTGTTTGATCTTCGCCCTTTATTCGTTTTATGTTTTTAACGCTCTTCGTTCGTTCGTCCGTAATTCAGTCATCCGAACTTGGAATTTGTTCGTTCTTGAGTCCACAACTCACGTTTTCTATGTTCTCTTACATTCTTATGAAACCCTACACGTTCGGGTTCATTTACTAACTTTTTAATTCTCGTTTGTCTTTTACGAAATTTTTGCCATAACTTCGTTATAGCTAAGTTTTAATCCGTTCTTCATGAACGTTTCTACCGTTCCTAACCAAACAATAAGCATCTAACTTATACACGATGGTATTAAATTTGTCCATCAACAACAATTATCCTACGATGGTTTTAAATTTGTCAATCAACAACGTTCTTCGTGTTCTTCGCATGTTCTTCGTGTTCTTCGTTCGTTCTTCATTTTAATTGATATTTTGGATTACGATTTCACTTTTTATTGGAATTTGATGTTATAGAACATTATTCCTTACTTATTTCACCTATTTATTCATATAATCCACTCGGATCGTTCTAATTCATTACTAATCTTATACTTCCTTAAGAAATTTATAAACTATCTTTAAATTCTTATTTTCATTATTTCTCATGCTTTCAACCATATGAAATCATTCATAACCTCATCTACTATTTATTCTCATTAATTTATGTTTTAAATATATAGGACTTAAAGAGAATTTAAATTCGACTAGGTTTTAGGTTACCTCTCTTCTTTATTTTTCTTCCGCTAGACAAAGTCTGCGATTCGCAAGCTTTTCTATTTCACGATCACCTTCGATCTGATCATTCATGCTCATGCTCTTCCTTCTCCCCCTTCATCTGAACCCTCTCTCTCTAGTTTGTAGGATTTTCAAAATCTCATTTAAATGAATTAAGCTTACTATTTATAGAAAACCAAGGCTAGGGGTATTTTAGTCATTTTGCCACCCAACCTCCTTACTTTTCACACATCCTTACTATTCATGACTTAGGTATTAAGTTAACTTAGTCCTTAAGTCTACTTAGCCTTTAAGTTTTGTGGTTCCGTCTTTCGGGTTTAGTCCGACATTTTTTTAAAAAAAAAACTTCGATTCTCGAAATTCAAATATTTTTGGATATTTCGTCTTTCCTTTACCAATTAACTTTTACGTATTCTTCGAATTTCTGAAAAACTGAAAAACACTTTTTGACGTTAAGCGTTTTCCTTCACGTTTTACCCTAACGTAGCTAAATGAATGAAAAGTACATAACAGTACTTTTCGTCATTTTTATTTCGTTCGATTTCCGCACGTTTAAAACTTTTATCGGCACTTAACTTTTCAAGATATATTATCGTCAAATCTTTGGACAGAATGTCATTTCAACATACTGAACTCTCGGAAAGGCTTAGGTTATTCAAACCCTAACCCTTAGGGTTTCGTCAGGTGAATATTGTCTATTTTGTCTTTTTCCCCAGAAATATTTTTATTCCCGGAAAATTTTCGTTTTTTTCTTGAAAATTATTACTCGTTCAGTCTAGCTCGTAGCCAGAATCCTCCCGACTTATAATCATCCTAGGTTCTAGAACAATTAATAAACACATAGCACATAATATTATTAATAAAAATTCATTTTATTAATAATTAATTCTTTAAACTTAAATTATGGACGATCCGAATTCCCGGGTCCTTACAACATTCTTATATAATGAACACAGTTTGAACTCGCGTTTTTATTTTTGAACTATTTTTAATCCTTGCTTGAATTTAATACCATGTTGGGCAAGTTTTTAGTTTCCAGCTTACTACCAGTTAATGTATGTTTAGTAGTTTCATATCTAATGTTATAAGACTCTAACCTTAGCTTATTTATTGTTCAAGCAAAGGTTAACCATTTTACTCATTTTATTGAATACTTATGCTCTATAGTTATTTCAAGCATGAGTTTGATATGTAAACCAGTTTATTTATGATTCTCAATTGTTCATAGTTATGTTGTAATTATCAAACACTATTGATTCAACTAGTCCTCTAGTTGATGTTCGTTAAACTTTAAATTACCGTTGAAATCTTATCCAAGCCAAACTTTCTTTGGTGCGGACTTGTACTCTAAATACTGAGATGAACAACCCTATTATTATTATTATTATTAGGGGATAAGTTACGCTTAACGTTAAAATGTTTGTGCACAATACATTGTACGAAGGGCTAATCCCCATAAGTACGAGGAGTACTTATAGTCTTATGACTATTAAAGTTGGAGTTGAAAGACTACTCGCAACTGTGGACATAGTTCATGGTCTTATGACCCTCAGTTATGTATATTCTATATTTTGGATTCCAGTTTTTGATTATCATCGTTAGAGTACTATTCATTTTTGATGAGCCTATTATTGATTCATTGTTATATCCAGTGAGAAATTATTTTACTCACTCTTGCATATTTATAAACTGATTGCAGCTAAAGTTGAAAAGGTAGATGAGCCTTCAACTAACAAAGGAAAGGGAAGGATGTACAAGTGATGCTGATTTGTACTTTTGATTACTGTTATGATCATAGACTTTTAATAATGATGTAAAGTAATAATTTTATTTCTGCACTTGAATGATGTTTAAAGGTTAGAGAACCTGGGATGTTTTTGAGTTTAATTATATAACCCTATTTAAAGGGAGGATTATGGTGTAAATATTATTTTTCTTTGGGTAGATAGTGTGAATGTATGAATAGTGAGCACCAAATCTTGTTGGAATGAAGTACCTAGATTTGGGGGTGTCACAGGTTGGTATCAAAGCTTTAGGTTATGAACCTTAGGTGGGGAAAAGCCTTAGGAAGTAACCTTTGAAAAGATAGTGATGATAAACTCTTACCAAGTCTAAGGAAAGAGAAAGTAATAAAACACTTATGTGCTTATGTGATTACAACTTATGTGCTCATGGGTGTCGAGTACTAATGATTAGTAATTAAAACTTAAAGTTTGGTTGGCAGGATGACTATTATAGGAGGATCCAGTCAGGCTAGAGAGGAGGAGCCTCGAGATATTCAGGTAGTTTGGGGAACAACTCATCGCCATGGGAAACGATTCCTCCGGCCATCGGCATGAGTTGAGGGGAGAGGTACTTGATGAGGATGATGAAATAGAGATGGACGAGGAGGATCCCATAGAGCTGCCACAGTCGGGGGATGAAGAGGACGAGGAGGAAGAGCTTCCACTTAATTCGATAGCTACCCATATGTATGATGAGGTGTATGACCGCAATGTGGAACTTCAAGATACTGTCGAGGAGTTACAAGAGATAGTAGCTGAACAACAGACCTCGATGGCACAGAAAGACGATGAGATCTAGTATCGAGAAGAACGACTGAACAACGTTAAAGAGAAGCTGGTCCACACTGAAGGAGAGAATGAGAGAATGATGGAGAAGATTGCAGAACTGGAGAATAAGTTGAAAGAAGAATCTACAAAAAGGGCAAGATCAGAAGACGCGAGTGAAGCTTATCAACGAGCCGGAATAACAGAGAGGGACGCACAAGTAAAGAGGAGAAAGATGGAAGAGATGAACAACGTATTCAACACTGTGGTCAATCGAGCTCAAGATCGAGTCATGGGTTATCCGATTCAGTTCGAGACGCTACCATCATACGTGTTGGATCGCCGAATAATGTTCCAAATTATGGAGGAAGAGCGTCGTAAGGCTACGCAGTATCTTAATAATACATTGTAGAGAATGTAATTGATAGGTGATTAAAAAATATAAACAAAATGTAAATCCCGGTTATGATATAACTAATGGGATAGATGATGATGATGATGTTGTCCTGCAACTATTATAGTTCAAGAAAGTAATGTAAATAGCAGTGATGCTATTGTTTTGATGTTTTTTTAAGATGATGAATGAATAAAAGTTATTATGTTATCCAAAGTGTTAAGTGTTGTGTGATAAACTTTTATGATTTGAAACTTAGGTATATAATACTTAAAAGGTTGAATAGAAGCTAATAGATGTATTTTAATAGAAAATGCCTCCAAGACGTCAACCACCACGACAGAGAACCACTGAGTAAACCAACAACAACAATGTGGAAGGAAACCATGTTCAACAGCTAGTGGCGTTACTGACGGGTGCTTTGTAGAATCAACCTCAAAATCAAGGTACAACGTTCAAGGATTTCAAGGTGGTTGGACCACCTGAATTCTATGGGTCCATGAATCCAGTCGAGGCACAGACCTGGATTCTGGAGATAGAGAAGGTGTTCGATGTTGCGAGAGTAGGGGAGGATCAAAAGACTGCTTTTACAGCATTCATGTTGAAAGCAAAGGCTAGTTATTGGTGGCAGGCCAACAAAACTCGGGAAGGACCAGGAGTGATGACCTGGGGTAGGTTTAAGGAGTTTTTCTTCGAGACCTATTTCCTAGAGAGTTCGAAGAGTCAGCTAGAGGTTCAGTTTTTGGATCTAAAGTAGGGAACGACGTCGGTGTCAGAGTATGCCGCAAGATTCAACCAGTTGGCGAGGTTTTCGCCATATCAAGTCAGCACAGATGAACGCAAGGTGAAGAGGTTCGAGCAGGGACTGAAACTCTGGTTGTACAGTAGGGTTTCCCTGTTCCAATTGAGGACGTTTGCAACACTGATGGAGAAAGTAATTCTCGCTGAAAGTGGAGGCGATGCAGTAAAAAAACACAATTAAGAGTAGAGAAAGAAGAAGAATGAAGGTGAAGTTAAGAATGGTGGAGGTGGTAATGGTGGAAATGGCAACAATTTGAAGAGGAAGTGGAATAGGAATGAGGGAGCTAGAAATCAGCAAAGAAACTAGCAAAATAAGAAGTTCAAAGCATGCGCTACGTGTGAAAAGTTTCAGAAGGGTGTGTGTTTGATGGGGAAGCGAGTATGCTTTAATTATGGCCAGGAGGGTCACATTGACCCAAATTGCACTCAGGCTAAGAAGAATGTGTGCTTCACGTGCGGATCCAAGGATAACTTTTTTTGTGAATGACCTAAAAAGAGATCTGGTGAGACAAATGGGAGCAATAGAAATACTAGTGGAGGTGCGCTGGCTATTGTAGGACCAACATCAACAAATAAGCCCACAGTTAGAACCTTCAACATGACGGTGCAGGACGCGGTGCAATCAAAATATGTCATGTCAGGTATTATCCCAATCAATGATATAGATGCATATGTATTATTTGATTCGGGTGTTACTTGCTCGTTTATATCTGATGAATTTGCTAAGAGGTTAGAAATACCTTGTGAAGAGTTGAAATTCCCTTTAAACATAGAAATTACGAATAGGGAAGTGATTCTTGTTAGGTTCGTGTATAAGAACTGTAGGGTGAACATTAAGGGGAATGTTATGAAAGTAGATTTAGTTCCGATAAAACTCGGAGAGTTCGATGTTATTTTGGGATTGGATTTGCTGTTCAATTACGGAGCGATAATTGATTGCCAAAAGAAGTGTGTAAACCTTGTGACTCCGTCAAAGGTAGTTTTTCATGGTAGCAAATCACCTAGACAAATGAAATGTCTGACGATGATGTAGGCCAAAAAGTTATTGAGTCAGGGCTGTGTAGGGTATTTAGCTTACATAGTCGATACTCAAAATGAGGAAGGTATGAAAGTGGAGGAAATACCAGTAGTTAGGGAGTTCATGGACATGTTTCCAGAGGATTTTCCAGGACTTCCTCCTGACCGAGAAATTGAGTTCGTGATCGACTTAGCGCCAGGAACAGATCCGATATCGAAGGCCCCATACAGAATGGCTTCAGTGGAAATGAAGGAACTAATGGTACAACTGCAAGAACTGCTAGACAAAAAGTACATTCAACCGAGTGTGTCACCGTGGGGAGCACCGATGTTGTTCGTGAAGAAGAAGGATAGGTCAATGCGTCTTTGCATTTATTATAGGGAATTGAACAAGGTCACTATTAAGAACAAATATCCATTGCCAAGAATAGATGACTTGTTTGATCAATTGAAGGGTGCTAGATATTTCTCAAAAATAGATTTGAGAAGTGGATATCACCAATTGAAGGTAAGGAAGGAGGATGAACCGAAGACGGCATTTTGAACTAGGTATGGACATTACGAATTTTTAGTAATGTCTTTTGGTTTGACAAACGCCCCTGCAACGTTCATGGATTTGATGAACAGGGTGTTTAAACCATTTTTGGACAAGTTTGTGGTGGTGTTCATCGATGATATTTTGGTGTACTCTAAAACTCAAGAGGAACACGTGGAACACTTATGTCTGACGTTGGAGATGCTAAGAAAGGAAAAGTTATACATGAAATTCTCTAAATGTGAATTTTGGCTGGAACGCGTACAATTTCTTGGGCATGTAATTGATAAGGATGGGATTTCTGTAGATCCATCAAAAGTTGAAGCTGTGATAAATTGGGAACAACCAAGAACTCCATCAGAAGTGAGATGTTTCTTGGGGTTGGCAGGCTATTATAGACGGTTTATCCATGATTTTTCCAAGATTGCCACTCTGTTGACAAATTTGTCAAGAAAATCTATAAAATTTGTTTGGAGGGAAAAGTGTGAGGAAAGTTTTCAAGAACTGAAGAAGAAGTTAAGTGTGGCACCTGTGTTATCATTACCAGATAATACAGGAAACTTTGTAGTGTATAGTGATGCATCACATAAAGGATTGGGTTGTGTCCTTATACAAAATGGAAAGGTTATTGCGTATGCATCAAGGCAACTGAAAGACTACGAAAACGGATATCCGACTCATGATTTAGAGTTGGCGACGGTGGTGTTCACACTAAAGATATGGAGACACTACCTCTACGGAGAGAAATGTGAGATCTACACAAACCATAAAAGTTTGAAGTATATTTTCACCCAGAAATACCTGAACATGCGGCAAAGGAGATGGATGGAGTTGATAAAGGATTACGATTGTGAGATCTTTTATCATCCAGGCAAAGCAAATGTGGTTGTAGATGCCTTGAGTAGGAAAGGCTGAAAAAAGTTGATGTTATTAACAGATAAGGAGCAGCTTATTACAATAATGACAAGGTTAGAGCTAGAAATCAAATTTCCAGAAGAATCCGATAAAAAATTGTTCCAGATGGAAGCTAATCCAACTTGGGTGGACAAAGTGAAGAACGCTCAGCTACAGGATGAAGAATGCAAGAAAATAAAGCAAAGTGTAGTCAAAGGTAAAGAAGTGAAGTACAAGGTCGATACTGAGGGAATGCTAAGATTCGAGGGACGAATTTGGGTACCAGTAGTTCAGGATATTAAAGAAGAAATTTTGACGGAAGCACATAGCTCAAGATATTTAATTCATCCAGGAAGTACGAAAAATGTATCTAGATTTACGACGTCGTTTTTGGTGGCCGAACAAGAAAAGAGATGTTGCAGAATGCATTGCAAAGTGTTTGACATGTCAGAAAGTGAAGGTCGAGCATCAACGACCAAGTAGATTACTTCAACCGTTGGAGATACCACAATGGAAATGGGAGCATATTACAATGGATTTTGTAGTAGGTCTTCCAATGACTCAGAAAGGATAAGACGCGATATGGGTGATAATGGATAGATTGACAAAATCTGCACACTTTTTGCCAATAAAGATTAGATTTAATATTGATCAGCTGGCAAAACTATACGTTAAAGAGATCGTCTCAAGGCATGGAGTTCCAGTGTCAATTGTATCAGACAGAGATCCGAGGTTCACATCAAATTTTTGGAAGAGACTACAAGAATGCATGGGAACGCAATTGAAGATGAGCACATCATATCATCCGCAAACCGATGGGCAAAGCGAAAGAACGATCCAAATGCTTGAAGATATGCTCAGAGTGCGCATCATGGATTTCAAAGGAAACTGGGATGATTATTTACCGTTGGTGGAATTTGCATACAACAACAATTACCACGCAAGCATTGGTATGCCACTATACGAAGCATTATACGCCAGGAAATGAAGAAATTCCCTATGCTAGGATGAAGTTGGTGAACGTCAACTACTAGGACCAAAACTGGTTCAGCAGACCACTGAAGTTATCAAACTCATCAGAGCAAGACTGGTAGCTGCTCAAGATTGACAGAAAAAGTATGCTGATCAACACAGGCAGAGTCGTGAATTTGAAGCAGGGAATTTTGTATTCTTGAAAGTTTTTCCTTGGAAGGGGAAAATTCATTTTGGAAAGAAAGGCAAACTTAGCCCGAGGTTTATTAGACCTTTTGAAATTCTACGAAGAGTGGGAGAGGTGGCTTACGAAGTAGCTTTACCTCATGGATTAAAGCATGTGCATAATGTATTTCATGTGTCGGTGTTGCGATCGTATAATCCTGATTACAAGCATGTAATCGAGTATGAACCATTGCAGTTCAGTAAAGATTTGTCTTACGAAGAGATTCATATCCAGATAGTCGGCAGGAAGGAACAAGTGCTCAGGAATAAAGTGATACCTTCTGTGAAGGTGATATGGAGGAACCACAATGTCGAAGAGGCTACGTGGGAACTCGAAGCTGATATGATGAAGAATTACCTTGAGTTATTTTTTTAGTCTGTGTCTTTGATTATGGGGATAAAATCTTTGTAAGTAGGGGAGAATGTGACGATTTGATTGTTTGAATTGTGATTCTATGGACAGAATCCTTGTAAGGAGGAAAGGATGTAATGATCCAAAATTTCAAATTGTAATTTAATTATTTATTGAGTTATATAAATACCACTTGAGGTGTTAAATATTTTATTGATGTGATGGTTGATGAGTCTAAATGTATTAGAGAATTTTCTAAATTAAATTAATTTATAATTTAGAGGTTTGTATTATAACATGAGGTGTTATGTTGTTGTGTTGATTTAATAATTTTGATGGTATGTTAAATTATTAAATAAAGTTATAATCAAAATTATAATTTGGTGATAATTGCTTAAAAGCTATATTTAATTAAAATATAGTATGTGATTAATTTAATGGGTTAATGTTGGATATGAAAATAATATGTGATTATAGTTTATAAACTAAAGTGTTTATTAAAATAAATTAAAAAGGATTTAAATTAATTTTTGCCAAACAAAGCTTAAGTATTTTAATTCTTTAAAATTTAAATGGTTTACCAAACAAGCCTTATGGCTTTTGATATTTCTAATTTTTGAAATTTAAAATTAATAATATAAATAAAATAAATAAAATAATAAATATAATATATACATTATTTGTTGTAACTGATGAGGCTTATTAAGGCCATATCAGTTTTGTATTTGGTTATTACGCATACTAGTTGGTCAGTTGGATATTGGCTTAGTCTGAGTTCAGAGAGAGTGATAGAGAGCTTGAGAGAATTGAGAGGAAACTTATGAATCTTCACAACAATTCCATTGATCGTAGCAAGAATTACATGCTAATTGAAGGTATGCTCACAACCTTAGAGTTATATATGTGTGTATATACGTGTATATGTATTTCACGGCAAGAATTTTCTCATGTTCTGTTATAGGGAATTGTTGAATTGTGGATTTATATAGTTGGTAATTGCAATTGTATATGTTTATAATGCTAGAGTTTATGTCAAATAAGGAAATCACATGTTAATTTTCGGATAACAGTAAAAGAAAATGATGTCAGTGTTTATGTTTTCATATGTAGCTATGTAAGTATTAATTTTGATGGTCAAATTGCATGCTAAGATGTTAATTGATATTTGGTTATGCTAGTTTGTTGAGATACGAACATAATGTAATTTGAATGAGATGAATTGGTCATGTATTGAATTCACAGTGGTGATTTTTAGGATGAGTGTCAAGAAAATTGAGTTTTTCATGAAAACATGAAAATTGAGAAATTAAAATAGTTTTGGTGGTTATTAAATTGTGTTAAGTGATTGTATGTGTTAGCAATCATGTCTATGATAGTCATATATTTATTTTAGGTGTTATTATCACTGTTTGATGGGTGAAATTCGTGTTAGTTGGCTTTAGAAAAGTTTGAGCTACATTCGCAAAAAATGTAGTTCGTGAAGTCGTGTGGCCGAAAATTCTTAGGCGCAAGCATGTAAATGCCACGCAGTGCGAGCCGTGTCCCACTATAATGCTAGGTTTGTAATATTCATGAACACAATCAAATTGCAAAATAATGCGGAAGCGTGTAAAAATCAGAGTTTTAAAATTTTACAAACCATATATCCGGATCACCCTTTATGCACAATTATTAATTAAACGAAAAGATATGAAGAACAAACATACCCTTGAAGATCCGAGCTTCCTCAGGTACAAGTTCACCTCCAATCCTTTTCGCATTCAACTTGAATCCATCGGGTTTGGTTCCTTCCTTTGATCAACGTTAGCCACCCAAGCGTTTGGCCTCTAGAGGTGATCCACCAAGAAAGAAAAAGATTCAAGAAGATAGTGTATTGGCTCAAACCCTAGTTTTTCCTATCTGTATAGAAAAAGGGCGTACTCTCCAACAAATTGGAATTATGTCGTTGTAAAAGTCAACAACTCCCACCACCCATAATAAGACTCCTCTTATTAATTTATATTTAATATTTCTAAAATATTAAATAATAAATGTAAGACCCCAACTTATTATTAATGAAATTTAATTTTTTCTATTTATTATTTTGAAATAGTAAGGGTTGATTTGATTAATGTGGATAGTTAGGGGTAAGATACGCAAATATTTCAAAATAAGCAAGTGGTTATAAAATATTCATTGTTGTCGGGGAATATTCGTTTGGTCGTGGAATATTTAAATCTTTGTAATAATATTACGACAAATAAGTATGACCCATGTGTGGGCCCCATAACGGAAAGCGATTGGATGAAGAAAATGACAAATATAAGTTGTTTAAAAATAACTTGGCGTAGTTATTCACAGATTATCATTGTTAAAATACCCGGTGGTTAAAACATAGTAGATTACCGGTATTGCACCAATTATTGATTCTTACGAAGAAGGCACTACTCAATAATGGTTCTGATAATTCTTCGCTCGATATTTTATTGAGTTAATAATTGCTGCGTTGATATTTTATATTCTTTGTTGCTTCAATAATTGTCATTACACGGTATTTTCATTATCGAAGCAATAATTCATATTATCCGAATAATATTATTAGATAACATTATTAGCAATGTCTAGAAAGTTACATCTAAGGAGAGGTTTGGTCACCTAATTCAAGCGCCAAGAAGAAGAAATTCTTATTGGAAAGCCCCTCTTTCTTGGGAACTACACGGTTGTCAATATTGTGATTACGTAATATTATTTGTGAATAATTAATTATTGATTCATATGATGAGAAAAATATTGATTTTATGTGGATATAGATGGAGAAAATTTTATTGTGACAATTGTTGAAAATTAAAATTTTATCTTTTTTCCGATAAAATAATTCATTTAAATATATTATTATATGTTAATAATATAATAATGGTGATATTTTTACAACGAATGTGGGATATATGAGTATACGAGGAGGAAGAGTATTTTGTTGCAATAAATGTTTAAAACATGTTAAACATGTCGGTGGACCCCATTTATTGACTGAAATTTGATTATAGCTTGTAAAATCGCCCGTTTGTGGATTTCGGTCAATTTCTATTTGGAATTTGGAAACACTTTCTTCTGCAAAGTTGTAGAGAATTGAATTTCCTATAAAAACTCGCGAAATTCAAATTTTCTGATGAAAGGGCTATTTATTATGAATTATTGAAGTTCCGAAGCTCCGAAATAATTGATTTTTGGAAGTTTAAAATATTTAAAATTAGAAAAACGTTTTTTCTTACTTTTTCTAGAATGTGGCATGTGTTTGATGGCTGAAATCAGATTCTAGGCATGTGTAGAAAATTTATATAATTATATTATTAATTTATTAAATTTTCTGCTTTGGTGTTCTAAGCAATTTCCTATAAATAGGGTGCTTAGGTTAGAATTGAAAATCACACCAAAAACTAAAGTTTTCTCTCTATATATTATCGAGCGTATTCTTGTGAGTATTTTAAGTGTACTTTGAGTATTGCTATACGGTGCAAGTCCAAGTCATAGCCTATATCCGGTGTTTCAGCTAGAAGTACTGATCTTTCAAGGTAAGGGATGTTATTTTCTTCTCAAATGATATTATTTCTTCAATATCATTATGCTGAAATATTGGTTGGAATTTTTTATCAAATTTAGAACTTTTTCATGTCGGGGTTACTATTCATGAGTTACTATTCACGAGTTACTATTTATGAGTTCTTATTCACGAGTTACTTATTCACGAGTACTATTCATGAAGCGTGAAGATATTTTGTGGAATTTCTATCTTTTGGTGTCGAGTTACTATTCACGATATCAAGACTATTCACGATATCGGCACTATTCAATAGAAAATAAAATTTCTTCTTTTGTCCAAAATATCTATTCTCGGATACTAGCTTTGATTGTATCCATGTTTTGATCATTCTTGAATTTTACACCACTTTGTGATTATTTTTGAGGTATTTTTGGACGTGGATAAAACAAAGTATGAATCCTTAATCCTTAATCCTTGTCATTTTATTTCTTTGGATTCGTTTCTTTATAAATATTTTTCATCATCTTGATCTTAAATGATGATATTATGGAATATCTTTGGCCCAGTAGTGCAAAGATGAATGATTTCTGAAGAATATCTTTGGTAGTAGTGCAAAGATGAGCAGTGTTTAGAAGAACATGATTAATCGATGAATATCTTTGGCTGTAGTGCAAAGATGAATATTTGATTCCGGATGTATATTGATTGATGTTACAGGATAAAAGATAGCGATGAACTTTTTAAATTCATACATAGAAGATAGTAGTTTGTATTCTCTACTTAACTCTTCTAATGAATTATTATTTCCACTATGAATATTGATTTAAAATTTGTTGTCTATTGTATTCTATTAGATTTTTCCCTGTTGAAGACTAACGGTAATTTGTTGTATATTATCTTAGTCATAATATTCTTTCTTGGGCTAGTTGAGCTCACCCTTTTCCTTTTTGTTCCATTTTTCTTCTCGGAGGCGAGAATATAAGCGAGATGCAGCCTCGGGGTATGGAATGAAGGTTTTAGAAAGAATTGTTTAGTAGTCCTCACCATTTTTGTAAAATAATGTATCAATAAATGTGATGAGGATTTATTTGAGTATAGATATTCTGCAGAAGATAATATTTGTATTCAAACTCACAGCTTTACTGGTTGTAATAATAAAGTTGTAGATGTTTCGCATCATGTATGGACAACTCAGAATAGGTGATGTATACCTATTTTGGGGGCGTCACAATAAATATTAAGCTATTTAATTTATTCTATCACCATAGATTAAATTAAATATACATATTTATATTATTACGATTATGCCATTAACTTCTTAAATAATTATTCTTCCTTTTATGGTGTGACCCTTTAGGTTCTCCATATTAAACCCGGTTGTGAATAAATCAATTAGAACAATTCTAATCTTATTTAAATAAATAAATTAAACTATTAATTTATTTAAATAAATAATATTTATTCTACAATAGGATAAGCCTCCCTAGCGATCAACGACTTTCCAGATAATATAGATTTCAACATTAATCATTAAAGAACCTTTGAGTAAATAGTTACTGTACAATTCAATCCTTCCACCATACAATGTCCCAATTAAATATAAGACATGAAATTACTGTCAAGTCTTATTTTATTTAATTATATGTATTTCGATCCTTAAATGCACAACTCCAAATAATGCAAATTAGAAACTCCTTTCTAATTTCATTCTGCCTTGGCCAAGGACTATTGGGTTGTCATTTATCGAATCACATAGGACATTTCTCTTCTTTTATTAGAATTGGTAGATTCTTTATTGATCATACATTATCTCCATGTACAACTTATTATACCCAAGTATACCCTTTGATATACCCTAAGGGTCTTAAGGAATAAGTCAAAGTATAATTCATCATACACAAGATACTATGATGATCTCAAGTCCAAGGATCACTTGTACTACTATCACTACTGTGAATTCTTATCGACAGCAAATAAAACTCCATTAGGTATTCCTTAGCGAGCCACGTTCAGTGAACTTATTATCTAATAAGCACCTACATACTTGCTTTAGTGTCTCCACACAAATGATCATGAGATCAATCATCCTCATCCAATAAGCAAGCAACATATGTACCAATCTATCCGGATTCACTAATCCCCAATTTAGTAATCCAATGATTGGGAACTATTTTAGTTTTAAGCTTTCTAAGAATTTAGATCTCATTAGAATGATCATCATCATTATTCTAAAAGCATTGCTTAAAACTATGGGTTTATCACATATTTAAAACACAAGATCATGTAGATAATTAAAAGCCTTTAATAAATTAATACTTTTTATTAATAAATGAATAAGATTGTTACAAAGTATATGCTTTATCATCAAACATGATTGGCTTGTGTGCATACTACTTTCAATCTCCCACTTGCACTAGAGCCAATAAATCATGGTATCTTATACTCTTCTTCTCTAAGTGACGATTATCCTGGCATTGTTGGATAAGCTTTAGTTAATGGATATGTAATGTTGTTCATGAAAGTCCACTATCTCTATAGTGATTTCCCATCTTTCAATGATTCTAATAATCAAATGAAAGTGCCACAACACATGTTTAGATCCAAGATGAGACTTAGGAACTATTCCTAGTTACGTAATGAACTTTTAATCCAAACAATCAACTTGCAACTTCATTTATAACTATATACTTTTCTTTATCACTAAACCAAAGAACTCCTCTTTGTTTGGAACCTTTCCAATTCATCGCACCCTTTATTCAAGATAACGCTTTACCTTAAAGTGGATTTTTACATCATCTTGGTCATGTCTCGAAAAACTTGAGTCTGTTAAGCCCTCTAGTTTTAATTTAGACCCACCATGAATATGATCACATCCTTAGTGCTTGGGTTAAGCACTTTAAGATGTTTTCACCGACTCATAGTGAACTTCTCCATAATATGACTGATTAAAATCAGGTCTCGTATATTTCATTGCATACATGATTGTCACTCATGCGATCTTTCTTCTTTTAATAGTTTGTGGGGACTATTAAGAGAGATACACTCCATGGCTCATCAACATGAAACATCTCTTGGAGCTTGCCATGCTAAATGACTTTAGCATCAAATGAATATACGTTCCTTGGGTTAAGTTGAGCATCCTCTTAAATCTATCTATATAGATTTATATCCCCAATTAAGATACTCTTCCAAATCATTCATGCAGGAATGTTTAGACAACTTTATCTTTACTGATTGTAGCATTGGTATGTCATTCCTTATCCGTAGTATATCAACATATAGTACTAGGAATGTCACGATGCTCCCACTGACCCTTTTGTACACACTAGGTTCATTCTTTTTTTTTTTTGATAAAATCAAACTCTTTTGATTGCCTCATCAAAACGAATGTTCCATATTTGAGAAACTTGCTTCAATCCATTTCTCTGAGTGTCTACAACACTTACCTCATCGTATGTAACTGGATCATCATCTTCTATGATGTGTACCTCATCTTAATCATCTATGATGAATCCATACCTCCCAGGTATCTTCGGTACTATTCTAGAATTACGATTCAGTTGTGGTATAATAGGTCTATCTACAGGTTCCTCTTATTTGATTTATAGTGTTTTGTGGTTCTTGAACTCTTCAAGATCTATTATCCTCCCACTAGCCCCTTCAATGATAAACACCTTTATCTTAGAAGGCAGTGTGTTTCGCAACAAACACCTTTTGCTAAGTAGGATTATAGAACACATACCCTAAACTTACTTTAGGATGTCCCACAAATCGACACTTATAAAATCTTGTCCCAAGCTTATCCTTTGAAACCTTTTCACATAAGTTGGACAACCCCTTATCTTAACATACTTAAGATTAGGAATCCTCCCTGTCCATAACTTTTATGGAGTCTTGGGGCCGGATTTTGAGGTTACCATTTTTCGTAGAGATATGACCATTTCTAGGACATTATCCCGAAGGATCTTTGGAATGTCGGTAAAATCATTATGGACCGCACCATGTCCAACAAGGTACAATTTTTTATTCAGATACATCAATCAATTATGCGTGATCGGGATGTGTCCATTATGAGAAAACCATTTGAGATGATCTAGAAACTTATTGCACAAGTATTTATTCCTTGATCTAATCAAAGAATCTTAATACTTTGCCAATTTGTTTCATACGAATTCTTTGAACCTTTCAAATAATTCACACTTGTATTTCAACAAATACATATATTCAACTCTTTGAATGATCATCTCCTTTTCTTATACTAATTTGTTCAATATGCAAAATTATTTTCCATAAGTCAAGTATACAAAATCCATTAAGTAATCTTTGGGTTCTATACAAAACATTATTATTATAAATAGAACAACAATTGCTCTTAATTATAATACCAAAAATTTTATTGTCCAACAATAAAATGGAAATAATGTTTCTAACAAGAATTGGAATACAATAACAACTTATTGACTTAATAGATTTGCCCAGTAAGCGATGCTTAAACTATAAGTTTCTATAACTAATGCAAAGAACCTTTGCTTCATTTTCCACACATAGGATTACTTATCTTTGTTTAACTTTCTACTTACGCTTGGTCCTTCATAAATCTACATTTATGATAACCAAAGTCGGTATCCAATACCCAAGTAGAACCTTGACTTAAAGAAAAATTATTTTAAATCATGAACAAATTTGTATTTGTAATCTGAAACTTCACTAAGCTTCTTTTGGTTAGCTCTCGCAAGATGCTTCTCGCATTTTCTTTCTAGTGTCACGGCTTATTGCGGTGGTAGCAAACTCCTTTGCTATCCATATCGCTTTTGTTCTTATTATCCTTTGTTTATGCCTTTCTATTTACCTTCTTTGAATCGTTCTTCTTTTCGGAAGATCCTTTGGCCCCTACCAAGAAGACTTGATCTTTCTTGGTGGAAAGTGACTCTCAACATTTTTCAATATGTTAAGCAAATCGGTGAAGGCGATATCTAGCTTGTTCATATGAAAATTCACAACAAATGTGAAAGGAGTCCGGAGTGAGTGCAAGATCAAATCTTGGCTCAACTCTCCATCCATGACAAAAACTCGTTGTCCTAATTGATCAATCAAATTGATAATGTTAAGGACTTTTATCCGCATCTTTGTGGTGTCATCGGTCATTCTAGATCGGAAGAGCTCCTTAGATATCTGATATCTATCGGTCCTACTTTCCTCACCATCAACTACTTGATGTGCGGGAATATAGTAAGAGCATCCATAGTTTCATGCTGACGTTGAAGCTCGTTACTCATGGATGCGAGCATGATGCATTGAGCCAATCTGTTCATTATTTTGCCACTTTCTAAAAGTAGCAATCTCTTCCTCAGAGGCATTATGCGCAACCATTGCGAGGATAGGCGTATTAAGGACATAAGATGACTTTTCGGCATGAGAACTATTCTCATATTCCTTAACCATTCCATTTAATACGGTCCAGTTAAATAACATCTAATATGTTTCGCAGTGATAGTAATTAAGACATTGTAAAATTTTGTAAATGAATTTGTATTTAACAACATTTTAACATACATTCTTTTATTAATTACCAAAATAATTTAGGTCTTGTTTTAAATTGGTATCTCTCACTATTTTCTTCAAACTATATTACCCTCACTTATATAGTTCGGCAAAATCTAATTAAAGATTTGCTAGTGAGAATAAAGATCTCATTTCAAATGTATATAGCCTTGTGGTGACACAACAAACTATATATAAATAAATAGGTAGACAACTTTTGTCAATTACATCAACTATACAACTCTTTTTCTTTTGCCTCTTAGATTATTCTGATCAAGTGGTGGCACATCTGAATCAAAATTATCCAAGTTAAGTCCGACCTAGCACTCCATATATTCAAAAAAGAAAAATATCATCCTTGTGGTGACACAACAAAACAATATTGTTCAATTTTCTTTATAAGCATCAAATGTGATAAATTAACATCTTAAATACTTAATACTTGCCTTGTGGTGACACAACAAACTCATATTAAATATTTAATACTCTATTAATTTTATCATGCTAGAAGGCGACGTTCGATATTCCAAATATCTTTGAACGCTTAGGACTTAATATAAAAATTGAGGGGTTTGTTATTAATTTGTCTCTCATCTTGTTTAGCGTGTATGCACATATATATATATAAAATACGCGTTATATTAATGAACATGCGAAGCATGTTTGCATAATATATAATATATATAGTATAAGCATACGCGTATAGAATACTATATTCTACCCGGATTGATTATGGACTTTTATTCTAGTTTGGTTCACTAGAGCCACCAAGTGAACCAAAAGGTCAAACCCCAGGGGTGCAAGAAATAATATTTAAATATAACTATTACATTTAATTTCAGGCTCCATTACAAACGGGTCTTCAAGCCGTTCCTTGCCCTTGATCTCCAATTTTTCAAAATTAATTCTAACTATTCCTATTACAAAACTATTTAAAATAAATAGAAACCTTGATCGTTGATCGAGGGAAGTACATAGGAGGGAGATAGAATTTACATTAAGAAAAAATTAGAGAAGGCAGGTACTGCAGTAACCCCATTTAATAAAAACCCATACATTCATGCATCCAACTAAAATAAAACTCAATCATATTAATTCAATAGTCCATAATCAATCCCATTTATTATCATACACATCACCATATGCATCAATAAATAACATTCATCTCATGAATAATAAACATTTAATATATATATTGATATCATTTAATGGATAAATTTAGTTAGTATAAAATCTATTTTTGAATCAAAATAAACTCCTTTATTTTAATCCAAATTTAAATTAAAATAAAACTATTTTATTTTAATTTATCCAATTTTGAATAAAATAAACTATTTTATTTTAATCAAAATCTTTAATCAAAATAAACTCATTTATTTTAATTAATTATGGAATCAAATTCCATGTAATAAAAAAAAAATCTTTAATTAAAATAAACTCTTTTATTTTAATTAATTATGGAATTCAATTCCATGTCAAAATAAAATTATTAAAGGAAACACGGATATTCTTTTCCTATTCACAAATAAACTCCTTTATTTTGAATAATATGAAATCTTATTTCATATCTAAATAAACTCCTTTATTTAAGGAAACATGATTTTCTTTCCTATTCACAAATAAACTCCTTTATTTTGAATAATATGAAATCTTATTTCATATCTAAATAAACTTCTTTATTTAAGGAAAGATGGATTTACTTCCCTATTCACAAATAAACTCCTTTATTTTAGGAAAAATAAAATCCAATTTCAACTCCAATTAGTTATCATGGAATCCAATTCCAACTCTAATTAGTTAGCATGAAATTCTAATTTTAAAATTAAAATAAACTTTATATTTTAATATTAAAATAAACCTTTTATTTTAAAATTAAAATAAACTTTTTATTTTAATTATAAAATAAGTAAGAATAAATATATATATATATATATATATATATTAATGTATATATTATATATATATATATATATATTAGTACCGTATTTTCCTTATAAAAAAAAATTCAAATTACATTGCTTGAATTAAATGCATATGTATCAAAATATATATATATATATATATATATATATATATAATAACTTTTGAAGACTTTTGTATCCTGGCCGCGCCTTGAACTTTTTTTTTTTTTTTTTTTTTTTTAGTTAGTGAATTCGGTAATAACATATATACATATATATATATATATTATATTAATTGAGCCGAACATAGTATGTCAAGACTAGCCATCCCATGATTATTATCCCTTGGCAAATTACAGCCTTCGGCAGCTGTATCAAATGTACATTTCTTAACATTGATAAACCACGGAACAGCGAAAAAAAAAATATCGGGATTACCGATTTTAATTTTTTTTTTTTTTTTAATAAATTTTATACAATAAAATTATGCCCAATTAAATTGTTCTAAACACATATCAATATACATATCAAATTAAAACAATTAATAATTCACATAAAGGTTTGGCTCTGATGCCACTGTTAGGTTTGTAATATTCATGAACGCAATCAAATTGCAAAATAATGCGGAAGCGTGTAAAAATCAGAGTTTTAAAATTTTACAAACCATATACCCGGATCACCCTTTATGCACAATTATTAATTAAACGAAAAGATATGAAGAACAAACATACCCTTGAAGATCCGAGCTTCCTCAGGTACAAGTTCACCTCCAATCCTTTTCGCATTCAACTTGAATCCACCGGGTTTGGTTCCTTCCTTTGATCAACGTTAGCCACCCAAGCGTTTGGCCTCTAGAGGTGATCCACCAAGAAAGAAAAAGATTCAAGAAGATGGTGTATTGGCTCAAACCCTAGTTTTTCCTATCTGTATAGAAAAATGGCGTACTCTCCAACAAATTGGAATTATGTCGTTGTAAAAGTCAACAACTCCCACCACCCATAATAAGACTCCTCTTATTAATTTATATTTAATATTTCTAAAATATTAAATAATAAATATTAAGCTATTTAATTTATTCTATCACCATAGATTAAATTAAATATACATAACATATTATTACGATTATGCCATTAACTTCTTAAATAATTATTCTTCCTTTTATGGTGTGACCCTTTAGGTTCTCCATATTAAACCGGTTGTGAATAAATCAATTAGAACAATTCTAATCTTATTTAAATAAATAAATTAAACTATTAATTTATTTAAATAAATAATATTTATTCTACAATAGGGATAAGCCTCCCTAGCGATCAACGACTTTCCAGATAATATTGATTTCAACATTAATCATTAAAGAACCATTGAGTAAATAGTTACCGTTCAATTCAATCCTTCCACCATACAATGTCCCAATTAAATATAAGACATGAAATTACTGTCAAGTCTTATTTTATTTAATTATATATATTTCGATCCTTAAATGCACAACTCCAAATAATGCAAATTAGAAACTCCTTTCTAATTTCATTCTGCCTTGGCCAAGAACTACTGGGTTGTCATTTATCGAATCACGTAGGACATTTCTCTTCTTTTATTAGAATTGGTAGATTCTTTATTGATCATACATTATCTCCATGTACAACTTATTATACCCAAGTATACCCTTTGATATACCCTAAGGGTCTTAAGGAATAAGTCAAAGTATAATTCATCATACACAAGATACTATGATGATCTCAAGTCCAAGGATCACTTGTACTACTATCACTCTGAGAATTCCTATCGACAGCAAATAAAACTCCATTAGGTATTCCTTAGCGAGCCCACGTTCGATTGAACTTATTCTCTAATAAGCACCTACATACTTGCTTTAGTGTCTCCACACAAATGATCATGAGATCAATCATCCTCATCCAATGAGCAAGCAACATATGTACCAATCTATCCGGATTCACTAATCCCCAATTTAGTAATCCAATGATTGGGAACTATTTTAGTTTTAAGCTTTCTAAGAATTTAGATCTCATTAGAATGATCATCATCATTATTCTAAAAGCATTGCTTAAAACTATGGGTTTATCAAATATTTTAAAACAGCATCATGTAGATAATTAAAAGCCTTTAATAAATTAATACTTTTTATTAATAAATGAATAAGATTGTTACAAAGTATATGCTTTATCATCAAACATGATTGGCTTGTGTGCATACTACTTTCATATAAAACTCGTGCGGCCGCGCCAGTGGCCATTTCCAGACACTGAAGTCTATTCATTCTGCATATTTTGGTCGTTCTTTGTAGTTTAGCCAAAGGTCATGGTAACGTGAGAATCATGTAACAACAAGGTTAAATAAAGTCTTGTGATGTGGATTATGAATTCAAAATTATAAAAATGGTTAGCAAATCGAGAACGCATTATGCGATAATTTGGTATACAAAATGAATTTTAGGCAAGTGTTGCGAAGTAAACACTTGGAGTTTCTGAAATGTACATGTATGGTATATTAGCATATCTAATAGATAATGTGGTTCTAAACCAATGTGTAGGTGAACGTGAGTTTAATATTGTAGCTTACGCTAGAGGCAAGTTTTCTAACTCTATATTTACATTGAGCAAGTTTTTAAACTCTATCTTTTACATTGAGAAAGTTTCCTAATTCTTTACTTTCGTTGAGCTAGTTCCATTATTACATTATGTAGCTTTATTCTTTGATTGAGCAAGTTTTCTATTTCAATTGTTGATCGAATAAGTCAATTGTCCCTAGAGTTCATTCGAGCAAACTTTAACTCTAATGATATTTGCATTCTCATTTTTGTTGATTCATTCTAACTTGTTTATAGTTAAGTAAGTTTCTTAAGTTACATTCTTATATAATGAACACAGTTTGAACTCGCGTTTTTATTTTTGAACTATTTTTAATCCTTGCTTGAATTTAATACAATGTTGGGCAAGTTTTTAGTTTCCAGCTTGCTACCAGTTAATGTATGTTCAGTAGTTTTATTTCTAATGTTATAAGACTCTAACCTTAGCTTATTTATTGTTCAAGAAAAGGTTAACCATTTTACTCATTTTATTGAATACTTATGCTCTATAGTTATTTCAAGCATGAATTTGATATGTATAACCAATTTATTTATGATTCTCAATTATTCTAAGTTATGTTGTAATTATCAAACACTATTGATTCAACTAGTCCTCTAGTTGATGTTTGTTAAACTTTAAATTACCCTTGAAAGCTTATCCAAGCCAAACTTTCTTTGGTGCGGACTTGTACTCTAAATACTGAGATGAACAACCCTATTATTATTATTAGGGGATAAGTTACGCTTAGCGTTAAAATGTCTGTGCACAATAAATTGTACGAAGGGCTGACCCCCATAAGTACGAGGAGTCCTTATAGTCTTATGACTGTTAAAGTTGGAGTTGAAAGACTACTCGCAACTGTGGACATAGTTCATGGTCTTATGACCCTCAGTTATGTATATTCTATATTTTGGAAATAAGTTTTATTTTATATGAAAAATAGAATATATTATATTTTATTATGCATAGTGTTTGCATAGTGTCTGCATAGTGTTTACATAGTAAGAAATTTGAAAATTTTGCAAATTTTCTGCACGTTCGTGGTGCTGCAATTGTTGGTCTATGAAAAACTTTTCTAAATAGGATCCTTCCATTCTCCTATAAATAGGATGCTTAGTTTACAATTGAAAATCACACAAGAATCAAAGAATTCTTCTTCTATAATATTGAGCGTATTTCTTTCAAGTTTTAGGAAGCTTTGAGTGTAGAAAACAGTACAAGTTTCGTCAAAAATATCCCCACTATACCATTCCGAGGTACTCTCTTTTTAAGGTAAGGGATATTATTTTTGTTCAATATTCATATGAAATAATAATTTCTTCCATACTTTGTAGTATATAAGTAATATTATTTCATTTCAGATTCTGAATTTTACACTTATTTTTTAAAGTATGACTTCTATACTCCTTGAAATTAGTAGAATATCCTTAAAATTTGCACTTCATCTAGTATCTTTTCATGGAAATATTATTATGAGAATTCTTGATAATTTTTAATCTTTTTATATTGGGTTACTATTCACGGGGTACTATCCCCGAAGTACTATTCATGGGGTACTATTCATTCAGGTACTATTCACCCGTGGTACTATTCATGAAAAAAATTGATTTCTTTTCGGTCCAAATCATTTTTGATACAATATTATTCTTGAATTTTACTCCACAAAGAAGTACCATGTTGACAATTTGGACATTATTGAATTATGGAGAAATTAAATTATAAATTTTTAAAATTTATCCTTTGCTTTTATTTTCTTATATCATTGCCATCATTCTCATGCCTATATTGTTATAAAAGTTATCTTTGTCCCTTAGTGCATAGATGGACTGTTGATTGTTTGGAATAATCTTGATCTGTAGTGTTACAAATGATGTGGTAAATGTCCTCATAATTAGCCCATAGTGCATTGATGGATAGTTTTTGGCATGATCATGACCATTGATGATTACACGAATATGCTTGGCCCGTAGTGCATGGATAATTTAGTGATGTGGATTATTTATTTAGTTGAGTCTCAGCAATAAAATTGATGATAAACTTTTTAAATCATAGAAGATAGTAGATATCACGCTCTACTTGACTCTTCTAATGGATTGCTTGTTCTGCTGTAGTTAAACTTGTTATTTAATGTATTCTACCAGTTTAACATTGTTGAAGGCTAACGATAATTTTTTTCTACATTATCTTAGTCATAATATTTATTACTAGGATAGTTGAGCTCACCCTTTTGCTTTTATTGTTCTCTTCAGGAAATGAGAACATAGCTCAGACTAGTCGGGGAATGAAGTGACGGTCCGAGATGGTGGTTGTAGTAGTCCTCACTATTTTTATAAAATAGTGTGATAATAATTATAATAAGGACTCCATTTGACTTTGGATATTGTCTAGAAGACAATATTCGTGTTAAAACTCTCAGCTACGTTTTGTCGTATTTTACATGACTGTTGCATAATTAAGTTTGTATTTGTATTCAGTACCATGTATTTAGCGAACCAGGATGGGTGATGTATACCTATTTTGGGGGCGTCACAGTTGGTATCAAAGCTTAGGGATATGATTCCTAGCTAAGATGTGAGACTAGAACTAGGTGGGGAGAGACGGGTAAATCCTTCGCTAGCATGACCTACCTAAGCTTATTTGTTATTTAATTGGTCGGTCAGAATATAGGGGTATTATGTGGTTTATCAATTAACCCTTATTTTGTGGCAGTATTTGAAAATGGCATCTGAAAATGTTGAGATAAGCAATGGAGCATAGGCGACCGTTGAGTCACCACAGATCAATAACCAGGATAATATGCATCAGGAAGGTAACAATCATGAGACGAATACTTTCGAAAAAGTATTGTTTTATTCCAGCTTGATAAATTCCACTTCCTTCATGTGACAAATACTTTCTAGAAAGTAGTTGTCGTTGAACTGTTCTTAGAACTTCTCCCAAGACATCTTCAGTGCGGCAGGTTGAGTACGCTTTACAGATTCCCACTAGTAATCTGCCTCTCCTCGCAACATAAAGGTGGCAAAGGGAACCTTTTTCTCCTCGGAGCATCCCAAGACATCAAATATCTTGGTGATCTGCTTTATCCACGTATCTGCCTTAAATGGTTCTGGCTTTTCCAAAAACTCCGGTGATCCCAGCTCCTTGAACTGCTTAGTAATGACCATCTGAGAGTTGTCAGTGCTTCCACCTGCATTTTGCACATGACTGTGAGACCCCAAATTTTATGAATAAAGATTTAAATTTCTCGAAATATTTTTTGAATATTATGGTGTGGATTTGAGATAGTGTTATAGTTGTGGGTAGTCTTTGGAAATTTTTCAAAGTATGCAAGTTTTTATAAATATTTGATTTGTTGGGGAATATTCGTACGACGACACAATCATTGGTTGACCCCACAACAGAAGTATTGTCGTAGTAAGAAAATGACAGAATTATCTATTTATAAAAATAACGGTGAAAGTGTTACCGTTAAAACTGTTGAACTACTCGGTAGTAAAAGTATAGTAATACGCGTGGTTGCATAGTAGCACACGGTATTTATTATTGATGCTTAAGTAAGAAGTCACTCAGTTATACTTAATTATTGCTACAGTAATTGCTGCATCATATCTCTTATATTATTGATTCAATTATTGTCACAGTATCATCTGTATAATATGTTATGTTATTAAATCAATAATTGAGACGACAAAGTTATTTATATTATTAAATTGCAATATTGGCAATGTCTAGAAGTTCTGTCAAGGAGAGGTTAGATAATCTATGTGAGACCCCAAATTTTATTAATAAAGATTTAAATTTCTTGAAATATTTTTTTTAATATTATGGTGTGGATTTGATATAATGTTATAGTTATGGGTAATATTTATAAATTTTGCAAAGTAAGCAAGTGGTTATATAATATTTGATTGGTCGGGGAATATTCGTATGACGGCACAATCATTGGTGGACCCCACAACGGAAGTAGTGTCGTAGTTAGAAAATGACAGAATTATCATTTTATAAAAATAATGGCGAGAGTGTTACCGTTAAAACTGTTGAACTACCCGATAGTAAAAAATACGATGAATACGCGTGGTTGCATAGTAGCACACGTGGTATTGATTATTGATGCTTACGTAAGAAGTCACTCAGTTATACTCAATTATCACTCTGATAATTCACGCATCATATCTCTCATATTATTGATTCCATTATTGTCACAGTCTTAATATTTTATATTATTAAATCAATAATTGAGACGACAAAGTTCTTCATATTATTATTTGCAATATTGACCATGTCTAGAAGTTCTATCAAGGAGAGGTTTTGTCACCTAATTGCGCGCTAATAAGGAGAAATCCTTATCGGAAAGCCCCCTCTTTTCTGGAAACGACCTGGTTGTTAATTATTGAGAGTTATAATATTAATAATGAATAAGTTCGTGTTAATTAAAGATGAAATTGATAGTTCTATTGTGTGGGAATTATTAGTGTTAGTGGAAATCGACATTTATTTCGATAATAATTGATGTCTGGAGGTTATATTGACAAATCGGGTAATTAATCATATAAATGAGCAATTAATTGCTATGAATTCACATGCTTATAACTATTTGTTCACATGTGTGTATTATTGATTCACATTCTTGTACTATTAGGGGAGGTGGTGCAAGATTGATAATACTTTCATGACTAATTTAAAAATGGAGGTATAAATGGAAATACTATACTGTAATTCGTATTTTCACATGTCTAGAATTATTGATTCACGTGATTTACTATTGATTCACATTCTTGTACTATTAGGGGAGGTGGTGCAAGTTTGATAATACTTGCAGGACTAAATTAAAAACGAAGAAAAAGAGGAAGGTATTATACTATAATATTTCGAGCCCCAAACGTGCAATTATCGAAACTATATTTTCCTATAAATAGAAGCTCATTCCTTCATTATTTTTCACCAATTAACTAAAGCTATAAAGCAATTATTATACAGAGAAATTATAGAGAGAAAGAAGAAGAGAAGTCTGCTACCTCACTATTCCAGTATCCAGTTTTTTTTTTAGGTAAGGGGTATTATTTCTTTCGTGTTCTTGAAGAGAGCTATTGTTATTCCATCCCTTATTATTCTGTTGGAATAACCTGTATACGTGGACTACCGTATACGTGGTGAAATTATTCTGTTATTCCATTCTTTATTATTATGTTGGAATAACCTGTCTATGCGAAGTATTGCATACATGGTGAAATTCTTTTGTTATTCCATTCTTTATTATTATGTCTGAATAACCTATCTATGCGAAGTACCGCATACATGGTGAAATTCTTATGTTATTCCATTATTTATTATTCAATTAGAACATCCTGTCTGTGCGATCTATCGCATGCATGGTGAATTCTTCTGTTATTCCATTATTTATTATTCTGTTGAAATATCCTGTCTGTGCGTTTACGCATGACCTGGTTCCATTATTTATTATTCTGTTGGAATAACTTATCTGTGCGGTCTAACGCATGCCTAGTGAATTCTTTTGTTATTCCATTCTTTATTATACTCAGTTGGTTAAAGTTTTGGCTTCTATACCCCATGAAATTAGTGGAATATCCTTGATATTTGCGCTTCATCTAGTATCTTTTCATGGAAATATTCTTCTGAGCATTCTTGAATTTTACTCTACAAAGAAGTATCATGTTGACAATTTGGACATTATTAATTTCTAGATAAATTAGATTATAAATCTTTAAAAATTTATTCTTGAACTTGTTTTATTGAATTCTATATCATTGTCATCATCATCCATGTTTATATTTCATTGAAAGTCATTTGTATTCAGTAGTGCATAGATAGACTTGGTATGATTATGACCAGGGATCATTCGGTATAATCATGACCGTAATGTTACAAATGATGTGATAAAAGTCCTCATTGTCCCGTAGTGTATTGATGGACAGTTGTTGGCATGTTCATGACCATTAATGAATACACAAATATCTTTGGCCCGCAGTGCATGGATAATTTGTGGTAGTGATACTAAAGAATATCCTTAACCGTAGTGCAGGGGTGATTTGATGATGTGGATTATTTGTTAAGCTGAGTCTCAGCGATAATAGTGATGAAAACCCTTTTAAATCATATAAGATAATAGATTTTATTCTCTACTTGACTCTTCTAATGGATTGCATGTTTCGCTGCAGTTAAACTTGTTGAAACTCGATATACGTCAATACCTCATTTCTTACAAACTTTGTTTATATTCAGATATTGTGAATAGGGCTCAATTATTGGAGCGCGATAATGAGTTAGCACAACCAAAAGGTAATGACCAGCAACACGATAATAATCGCATTCTGGGTGGCAACTACCATCTAGAACAATGATAACCATCATGGGGGAAATTATCATGCCAAGAATGGTAACCACTTCGGTGGTAATCATGGCCAAGATAATAGGGGTGGAAATCTCTAGAAGAGAAGGTTCGACAACGATGGAAAGATAGCAGCATCAACACCCATTTTCAAGGAAGGAGAACGACCACCAATTGTATGCTTCAAATGCGGAGGGGAAGGACATATCAGTCCAAGCTGCACGATGTAGTCCAAAGCATGTTACAATTGTGGAAAAGAAGGTTACCTATCCCGATTTTTTCGTGCACCAAAGTCAAGTCCAGCTGGGACAGGTGGCACCAAAGGCGGATACGGACAAAACAAAGTTGGTGGTTTCAGGGAGAGCATTTTTTGTGACTTCTCAAAAAGCGAGTAACCCGAACGAAGTTAGCATAGGTTAGTTAATTATAAATTCTTGCGATGTCTATACCTTATTAGATATTGGTTCTACCCATTATTTTATCTCTATTGATTGCGCTCAACGTTTAAATTTAACTTCAGAGAAATTAGACTTTGACTTATCGGTTGAAACTCCGTTAGTAGAAACCTTCATTTTATGTGCTATCCAAGTCTTGGATGAGAGTCACAGTTTTGAATGACATTTCTATTGTTAATAAATTTCTTGACGTATTCTCGAAGAACTTCCTGGCCTACCCCAGAGCGTGAAATCGAATTTTGTATTGACCCCAGTACAAAACCCATTTCTAAAACCCTCAAATATTTTTCAACTAAAACAAACGTAACGTGCGCCAAAGACGTTGGCTCGAGCTGTTGAAGATTACGACCACACCATTCAATATCATTGTGGAAGAGCGTACGTGGTAGCTAACGCGTTGAGTAGAAGATCGTATGCGTTTATGAGTGCGATGTTGTTAACACAAAGACCCATTTCATATGACTTACAAATGATAAAGATAGAGTTAAAGACTCTAAGGACCCACGTGATGATGTCAAATAATACGAGTAGAATCGACGTTAACCGATAAAGTTAAAATCGCTCAAGCTACACACTTGAATCTGATGAATGTGAAGAAGAAGGTTCAAGAAGGCAAAATCTTAACCCTTGATTTAATTTGCCCATTTAAAATCATCGATCGAGTATGAACTGTGGCCTATAAACTCACTTTACCGCCAAGTATGTCACATGTTCATAACGTTTTTCACATATCGATGTTACACAAATATGTGGACGACCCGAACCACATTATTAAATTAGAACTAGACGAGATAGCAGAAGATTTAACGTACGAGGAGATACGTGTTAAAATCATGGATAAGAAGGATCGTATTCAACACTCAAAGGTTATACCTCAAGAGTTAGAATCTGAAATGAAGTCAAGGTATCCTCATCTCTTTGGCATACTAGGTATGTATGTAAATTTTGAGGGCGAAATTTCATAAGGAGGGGAGATTGTGAGACCCCAAATTTTATGAAGAAAGATTTAAATTTCTTGAAATATTTTTTCTAATATTATGGTATGATTTGATATAATGTTATAGTTGTGGGTAATATTTATAAATTTTACAAAGTAAGCAAGTTGTTATATAATATTCGATTGGTTGGGGAATATTCGTTTTAACAGGGAATATTCGTACGACGACACAATCATTGGTGGACCCCACAATGAAAGTAGTATCGTAGTTAGAAAACGACAAAATTATCATTTTATAAAAATAACGGCGAAAGTGTTACCGTTAAAACTGTTGAACTACCCGGTAGTAAAAGTACAGTAATACGTGTGGTTGCATAGTAGCACACGGTATTGATTATTGATGCTTACGTAAGAAGACACTCAGTTATACTCAATTATTGCTACAGTAATTGTTGCATCATATCTGTCATATTATTGATTCAATTATTGTTATAGTATCAATATTTTATATTATTAAATTAATAATTGAGACGACAAAGTTGTTCATATTATTATTTACAATATTGACAATGTCTAGAAGTTCTGTCAAGGAGAGGTTTTGTCACCTAATTGCGCACTAATAAGGAGAAATCCTTATCTAAAAGCCCCCTCTTTTCTGGGAACGACCTGGTCGTTAATTATTGAGAGTTATAATATTAATGATGAATAAGTTCGTGTTAATTAAAGATGAAATTGATAGTTCCATTGTGTGGGAATTATTAGTGTTAGTGGAAATTGACATTTATTTCGATAATAATTGATGTCTGGAGGTTATATTGACAAATCGGGTAATTAATCAGATAAATGAGCAATTAATTGCTATTAATTCACATGCTTATAACTATTTGTTCACATGTGTGTACTATTGATTCACATTCTTGTACTATTAGGGGAGGTGGTGCAAGATTGATAATACTTGCATGACTAAGTTAAAAATGAAGGTACTATATTGTAATTCGTATTTTCACATGTTTAGAATTATTGATTCACGTGATTTACTATTGATTCACATGATTTACTATTAGGGGAGGTGGTGCAAGTTTGATAATACTTGCAGGACTAAATTAAAAATGAAGAAAAAGAGGAAGGTATTATACTATAATATTTCGAGCCCCAAAACGTGCAATTATCGAAACTATATTTTCCTATAAATAGAAGCTCATTCCTTAATTATTTTTCACCAATTCACTAAAGCTATAAAGCAATTATTATAGAGAGAAATTATAGAGAGAAAGAAGAAGAGAAGCCTGCTACCTCGCTATTCGAGTATCCAGTCTTCTTTTGAGGTAAGGGGTATTATTTCTTTCGTGTTCTTGAAGAGAGCTATTGTTATTCCATCCCTTATTATTCTGTTGGAATAACCTATATACATGGACTACGAAACACATGGTGAAATTCTTCTGTTATTCCATTCTTTATTATTATGTTGGAATAACCTGTCTATGCGAAGTACCGCATATATGGTGAAATTCTTTTGTTATTATATTCATTATTATTCTGTTAGAACATCCTATCTGTGTGTATTACGCATGACCTGGTTCCATTATTAATTATTTTGTTGGAATAACCTGTCTGTGCGATCTATCGCATGCATGGTGAATTCTTCTGTTATTCAATTATTTATTATTCTGTTGGAATATCCTATCTGTGCGTTTACGCATGACCTGGTTCCATTATTTATTATTCTGTTGAAATATCCTGTCTGTGCGTTTATGCATGACTTGGTTCCATTATTTATTATTCTATTGAAATAACCTGTCTGTGCTGTCTATCGCATGCCTGGTGAATTCTTTTGTTATTCCATTCTTTATTATACTCAGTTGGTTAAAGTTTTGGCTTCTATACCCCATGAAATTAGTGGAATATTCTTGATATTTGCGCTTCATCCAGTATCTTTTTATGGAAATATTCTTCTGAGCATTCTTGAATTTTACTCTACAAAGAAGTATCATGTTGACAATTTGGACATTATTAATTTCTACATAAATTAGATTATAAATCTTTAAAAATTTATTCTTGAACTTGTTTTATTGAATTCCTATATCATTGTCATCATCCTCATGTTTATATTCTGTTGAAAGTCATTTGTGGCCTGTAGTGCATAGATAGACTTGGTATGATTATGACCAGGGATCATTCGGTATAATCATGATCGTAATGTTACAAATGATGTGATAAAAGTCCTCATTGTCCCGTAGTGTATTGATGGACAGTTGTTGGCATGATCATGACCATTAATGAATACACAAATATCTTTGGCATGTAGTGCATGGATAATTTGTGGTAGTGATACTAAAGAATATCCTTAACCGTAGTGCAGGGGTGATTTGATGATGTGGATTATTTGTTAAGCTGAGTCTCAACGATAATAGTGATGAAAACCCTTTTAAATCATAGAAGATAATAGATTTTATTCTCTACTTGACTCTTCTAATGGATTACATGTTCCGCTGCAGTTAAACTTGTTGTCTATTATATTCTATCAGTTTAACATTGTTGAGGACTAATGATAATTTATTCTGTATTATCTTAGTCATAATATTTCTTACTGGGCTTGTTGAGCTCACCCTTTTGCTTTCATTGTTCTCTTCAAGAAATGAGAACGTAGCTAGGACTAGTCAGGGAACGGAGTAATGGTCCAGATGATAGCATTAATAGTCCTCACTATTCTGTTAGATAATGTGACAATAAATGTAATGAGGACTCCATTGAGTGTGGATATTGTCTAGATGACAATATTTTTATTAAAACTCTTAGATTATGTTTTGTCGTATTTTACACGACTGTTGTATAATTAAGTTGTATTTGAATTTTTTACCATGTATTTGGCGACTCAAGATGGGTGATGTATACCTATTTTGGGGGTGTCACAATCTAATTGCGCGCCAATAAGGAGAAATACTTATCGGAAAGCCCCCTCTTTCCTGGGAACGACCTGGTTCTTAAATATTATGAGTTATATTATTAATGATGAATAAGTTCGTGTTAATTAAAGATGAAATTGATAGTTCCATTGTGTTGGAATTATTAGTGTTAGTGGAAATTGACATTTATTTCGGTATTAATGGATATCTGGAGGTTATATTGACCAATCGGGTAATTAATCGGATAAATGAGTAATTAATTGCTATTAATTCACATGATTATAACTATTTGTTCACATGTGTGTACTATTGATTCACATTCATTTACTATTAGGGGAGTTGGTGCAAGATTGATAATACTTGCATGACTAAGTTAAAAATGGAGGTATAGATGGAGGTACTATACTGTAATTCGTATTTTTACATGTCTAGAACTATTGATTCACATGATAAGGGGTATTATTTCTTTCGTATTCATGAAGAGCTTCTGATATTCCATTCTTTATTATTATATTGAAATAACCTGTTTATGTGAAGTACCGCATACATGGTGAAATTCTTCTGTTATTTCATTCTTTATTATTATGTTGGAATAACTTGTCTATGCAAAGTACCGCATACATGGTGAAATTCTTTTGTTATTCCATTCTTTATTATTCTGTTGGAACATCATGTCTGTGCGTATTACGTATGACCTAGTTCTATTATTTATTTTTCTGTTGGAATAACCTGTCTATGCGGTCTATCACATGCATGGTGAATTCTTCTGTTATTACATTCTTTATTATTCTGTTGGAATAACCTGTCTATGCGATCTATCGCATGCATGGTGAATTTTTCTGTTATTCCATTCTTTATTATTCTGTTGGAATTTCTTGTCTGTGCGGATGACGCATGACCTGGTTCAATTATTTATTATTCTATTGGAATAACCTGTCTGTTCGGTCTATCTCATGCCTGGTGAATTCTTTTGTTACTCCATTATTTGTTATACTCAGTTGGTTAAAGTTTTGGCTTTTATACTCCATGAAATTAGTTGAATATCCTTGTTATTTGCGCTTCATCCAGTATCTTTTCATGGAAATATTCTTCTGATCATTCTTCAATTTTACTCTACAAAGAAATATCATGTTAACAATTTGGACATTATTGATTTCTGGATAAGTTAGATTATAAATCTTTTATTCTTGAACTTGTTTTATTGAATTCCTATATCATTGTCATCATCCTCATGTTTATATTCTGTTGAAAGTCATATGTGGCTTGTAGTGCATAGATGGACTTGGTATGATTATGACCAGGGATCATTCGGTATAATCATGACCGTAATGTTACAAATGATGCGGTAAAAGTCCTTATTGGCCCGTACTGTATTGATGGACAGTTGTTGGCATGATTATGACCATTAATGAATACACAAATATCCTTGGCCCATAGTGCATGGATAATTTGTGGTTGTGATACTAAAGAATATCCTTGGCTATAGTGCAGGGGTGATTCAATGATGTGGATTATTTATTAAGCTGAGTCTCAGCGATAAAAGTGATGAAAAACCTTTTAAATCATAGAAGATAGTAGATTTTATTCTCTACTTGACTCTTCTAATGGATTGCTTGTTCCGCTGCAGTTAAACTTGTTGTTTATTATATTTTATCAGTTTAACATTGTTGAGGGCTAATGATAATTTATTCTGCATTATCTTAGTCATAGTATTTCATACTGGGCTAGTTGAGCTCACCCTTTTGCTTTCATTGTTCTCTTCAAGAAATGAGAACGTAGCAGGGATTAGTCGGGGAATGGAGTGACGATCCAAATGATAGTATTAGTAGTCCTCACTATTCTATAAAATAGTGTGATAATAAATGTAATGAGGACTCCTTTGGGTGTGGATATTGTCTAGATGACAATATATGTATTAAAACTCACAGCGTATTTTACACGATTGTTGTATAATTAAGTTTTTAATTGTATTTTGTACCATGTATTTGGCAACTCAAGATGGGTGATGTATACCTGTTTTGGGGGCGTAATAGTTGGTATCAAAGCTTAGGGATATGATCCCTAGCTGAGATGTGAAACAAGAACTAGGAGGGGAAAGACGTGGAATTCCTTCGCTAGTATGACATACCTAAGTTTATTTGGTATTTAATTAGTCGGTCAGAGTATAGGGATAATATGTGATATGTTAATTAACCCTTGGTTTGTGGCATTATTTGAAAATGGCATTTGAAAATGTTGAGATAAGCAATGAAGCACATGAGACCGTTGAGTCATCAACGATCAAAACCCAGTGTAATGTGCAACAGGAAGACAATAATCCTCATGTAAACAATAACACCGATGAAATGGTGAACGATGGGATGTTCAGAGGTTTTATGCAATTCATGCAACATCAAGTGAGAGCGGCTCCTATCCAAAATGCAGGTGGAAACACTGGCAACTCTCGGACAGTCACTGCTAAGTAGTTCAAGGAACTGGTACCACCAGAGTTTTTTGGAGAGCCAAAACCACTTAAGGCGGAGACGTGGATAAAGCAGATATGCAAGATATTTGATGTCTTGGGATGCTCTGAGGAGCAAAAGGTTCCCTTTGCCACCTTCATGTATTGAAAGCAAGAGGTGATTCTTGGTGGGAATCAGTAAAGCGTATTTAACTCCGCCTGACCATGAAGATGACTTGGGAGAAGTTCCAAGAATTGTTCAATGACAAGTACTTTCCCGAAAGTATTCATCACATAAAAGAGGTAGAGTTCATCAAGCTGGAGCAAAACAACATGACCGTGTCGTAGTACAAAGCTAAGTTTGTCGAGTTGTCCCGGTTTGCATCCCATTTGGTTGATAATGAGGAGAGAATGACGCGAATATTTCTAAGAGGTTTAAAACCTGAGATACGTCAATATCTTATCTTTCATAAATCGTGTTTGTATTCAGATGTTGTTAATAGGGCTCAGTTATTGGAGCGCGATAATGAGTCAACCCAACCAAAAGAGAGCAGCCGACAAAATGATAATACTAGTGATAGCAGTCATCGAAGCGGTGACAATAAGCGTGAAGGGAATCAACATGCCAGAAATGGTAACCACTTCGGTGGTAATCATGGCCAAAACAATAAGAATGGACATTTCAAGAATAGGAGATTCAACAATGATGGAAATACGTCAGCACCATCACCCGTTGTTAAGGAAGGAGAACGACAACCTATCATATGCTTCAAATGCAGAGGGGAGGGACACATCAGTCCAAACTGCGTGATGTCGTCCAAAGCGTGTTACAATTGTGGAAGAGATGGTCACCTAGCCCGATTTTGTCATCCACCAAAGTCAAATCCAGCTAGGACGATGGCACCAAAGGCAGATACGGACAAAACAAAGTCGGTGGTTTTAGGAAGAGCATTTTTCGTGACTCCTCAAATGGCAAGTAACCAGAACGAATTTAGCACGGGTTAGTTAATTATAAATTCTTGCAAAGTCTATACCTTATTAGATACCGGTTCTACCCATTCGTTTATCTCTCTTGCTTGCGCTCAACATTTAAATTTAACTCAGGAGAAATTGGACTTTGACTTATCGGTTGAAACTCTGTTAAGAGAAATCTTCGTTAGCTCCACTATTTATAAATCTTGTTTGATTCAAATTGACACTTTCACGTTACCTATCGATCTTATCTCTTTGAAAATACTTGCCTTTGATGTGATTTTATGAATCGATTGGTTAACTACTCATCATGCTTTTTGTAAGGTTGTTAGCTTTCATATTCCTAACCAACCTGTTATACAAATTCAAGCAAACAAACCCTAAAGTAAATCATTGTCATACCAAGCCATAGAAAAGAGCCCCGAGCCTTTATCTGGTGACTTCCTTGTGTGGAATGCACCGAAGCTAGACTTTCTATAGTCGACGCTGTGAATGACGATGGCAAGTTGATAGGTATCAATGTGACGTACTATCCAAGTCTTAGATGAGAGTCACAGTTTTGAATGATATTTGTATTATTAATAAATTTCCTAACGTATTCTTGAAGACTTCTTAGCATACCCCAGAGCGTGAAATCGAATTTTGTATTGACCCCAGTATAAAACCCATTTCTAAAACCATCAAATATTTCTTAAACTAAAATGAACGTAACATGTGCCAAAGACGTTGGCTCGAGCTGTTGAAGATTACGATCGTACCATTCAATACCATCGCGGAAGAGCGAACGTGGTAGCTGACGCGTTGAGTAGAAGATCGTACGAGTTTACGAGTGCGATGTTGTTAACACAAAAACTCATTTTGTATAACTTACAAGTGATGAAGATAGAGTTAAAGACTCTAGGGACCCACGTGAAGATAATGAATATACGAGTAGAATCGACTTTAATCGATAAAGTTAAAAGCCGCTCAAGCTACAAACCCGAAGCTGATTACGAAGAAGAAGGTTCAAGAGGGCGTTATTCTAAAAGCAAGAGTTGATGAAGAGAGGAAATCTTAACCCTCTATTTAACTGGCCCATTTGAAATCCTCGATCGAGTAGGAACTGTGGCCTACAGACTCGTTTTATCGCCAAGTATGTCGCGTGTTCACAATGTTTTTCACATATCGATGTTACGTAAATATGTGGATGACCCGAACCACATTATTAAATTAGAACTAGACAAGATAGCAGAAGATTTAATGTATGAGAAGATACGTGTTAAAATCTTGGATAAAAAGGACCGTATTCAACACTCAAAGGTTATACCTAAAGATTTAGAATCTGAAATGAAGTCAAGGTATCCTCATCTCTTGACATACGAATGCGTCAGACGTAAATTTTGAGGGCGAAATTTCATAAGGAGGGGAGATTGTGAGACCCCAAATTTTATGAATAAAGATTTAAATTTCTCGAAATATTTTTTGAATATTATGGTGTGGATTTGAGATAGTGTTATAGTTGTGGGTAGTATTTGGAAATTTTGTAAAGTATGCAAGTTGTTATAAATATTCGATTGGTCGGGGAATATTCTTTTTGTCGGGGAATATTTGTATGACGACAAAATCATTGGTGGACCCCACAACGGAAGTATTATCATAGTAAGAAAACGACAAAATTATTTATTTATAAAAATAACGGCGAAAGTGTTACCATTAAAACTGTTGAACTACTCGGTAGTAAAAGTACAGTAATACGCGTGGTTGCATAGTAGCACACAATATTTATTATTGACGCTTAAGTAAAAAGTCACTCAGTTATACTCAATTATTGCTACAGTAGTTGCTGCATCACATCTCTCATATTATTGATTCAATTATTTTCATAGTATCATCTGTATAATATGTTATGTTATTAAATCAATAATTGAGACGACAAAGTTATTCATATTATTAAATTACAATATTGACAATGTCTAGAAGTTCTGTCAAACAGAGGTTAGATAATCTAATCATGCGGCATGATAGGAGAAATCCTTATCGGAAAGCCCCTCTTTAGGAGCGACACGTTGTTAAATATTGTGAGTTATATTATTAATTTCGAATAAGTTCGTGTTGATTAAAGATGAAATTGATAGTTCCATTGTGTTGAATTTATTAGTGTTAGTGGAAATCGACATTTATTTCGGTATTAATGGATGTCTGGAGGTTATATTGACCAATCGGGTAATTAATCGGATAAATGAGCAATTAATTGCTATTAATTCACATGATTATAACTATTTGTTCACATGTGTACTATTGATTCACATTCATTTACTATTAGGGGAGTTGGTGCAAGATTGATAATACTTGCATGACTAAGTTAAAAATGGAGGTATAAATGGAGGTACTATACTGTAATTCATATTTTCACATGTCTAAAACTATTGATTCACATGATTTACTATTGATTCACATGATTTACTATTAGGGGAGGTGGTGCAAGTTTGATAATACTTGCAGGACTAAATTAAAAATGAAGAAAAAGAGGAAGGTATTATACTGTAATAATATTCTGAGCCCCAAAATGTGCAATTATCGAAACTATATTTTCCTATAAATAGAAGCTCTTTTCTTCATTATTCTTCACCAATTCACTCAAGCTATAGAGCATTTATTATAGAGAGAAATTATAGAGAGAAAGAAGAAGAGAAGTCTGCTACCTCACTACTCTAGTATCCAGTTTCTTTCTAAGGTAAGGGGTATTATTTCTTTCGTATTCATGAAGAGAGCTTCTGATAATCCATTCTTTATTATTATGTTGGAATAACTTGTCTATGCGAAGTACCGCATACATGGTGAAATTATTCTGTTATTCCATTCTTTATTATTATGTTGGAATAACCTGTCTATGTGAAGTACCGCATACATGGTGAATTTCTTCTGTTATTCCATTCTTTATTATTCTGTTGGAATAACCTGTCTGTGCGGTCTATCGCATGCATGGTGAATTCTTCTGCTATTCCATTCTTTATTATTCTGTTGGAATAACCTGTCTGTGCAGTTTATCGCATGCATGGTGAATTCTTCTGTTATTCCATTCTTTATTATCCTGTTGGGATATCTTTTCTATGCCGATGACGCATGACTTGGTTCCATTATTTATTATTCTGTTGGAATAACTTGACTGTGCGGTCTATCGCATGCCTGGTGAATTCTTTTGTTATTCCATTCTTTATTATACGAAATTAGTGGAATATCCTTGATATTTACGCTTCATCCAATATCTTTTCATGGAAATATTCTTCTGAGCATTCTTGAATTTTACTCTACAAAGAAGTATCATGTTGAAAATTTGGACATTATTGATTTCTGGATAAGTTAGATTATAAATCTTTTATTCTTGAACTTGTTTTATTGAATTCCTATATCATTGTCATCATTCTCATGTTTATATTCTGTAGAAAGTCATCTGTGGTCTGTAGTGTATATATGGACTTGGTATGATTATGTCCAGGGACAATTCGGTATAATCATGACCGTAATGTTACAAAAGATGTGATAAAAGTCCTCATTGGCCCATAGTGCATTGATGGACAGTTGTTGGCATGATCATGACCATTAATGAATACATAAATATCATTGGTCCGTAGTGCATGGATAATTTGTGGTAGTGATACTAAAGAATATCCTTGGCCGTAGTGCAGGGGTGATTCGATTATGTGGATTATTTATTAAGCTGAGTCTCAGCGATAAAAGTGATGAAAAACCTTTTAAGTCATAGAAGATAGTAGATTTTATTCTCTACTTGACTCTTCTAATGGATTGCTTGTTCACTCTTGATTAAACTTGTTGTTTATTATATTACTATTAGTTTAACATTGTTGAGGGCTAATGATAATTTATTACGCATTATCTTAGTCATAATATTTCTTCTTTGGGCTAGATTAAGCTCACCCTTTTGCTTTCATTGTTCTCTTCAGGAAATTAGAGCGTGGCAAGGGATTAGTCGAGAGCGGGTGACGGTCGGATGATAGTATTAGTAGTCCTCACTATTCTATAATATAGTGTGATAATAAATGTAATCAGGACTCCTTTGGATTTGGATATTATCTAGATGACAATATTTGTATTAAAACTCACAACGTATGTTTTGTCGTATTTTACACGACTGTTGTATAATTCAGTTTTTAATTGTATTTTGTACCATGTATTTGGCGACTCAAGATGGGTGATGTATACCTGTTTTGGGGGCGTCACAATGAGTCTCTCTCGCTTGATGTTGCATGAATTGTCAGATGCCATTTTCAAATACTGCCACAAAACAAGGGTTAATTGACAAACCACATAATACCCCTATATTCTGACCGACCAATTAAATAACAAATAAGCTTAGGTAGGTCATACTAGCGAAGGATTTACCCGTCTCTCCCTTCCTAGTTATAGTCTCACATATCAGCCAGGGATCATATCCCTAAGCTTTGATACCAACTATGACACCCCCAAAATAAGTATACATCACCCATCTTGGGTCACCAAATACGTGGTACTAAATACAAATACAAACTTAATTATACAACTATCGTGTAAAATACGACAAACCATAGCTGAGATTTCTAACATGAATATTGTCTTCTAGATAATATCCAAACTCAAATGGAGTCCTCATTACAATTATAGTCACACTATTTTATAAAATAGTGAGGACTACTACAACCACTAACTCAGACCGTCACTCCATTCCCCGACTAGTCTCGGCTACGTTCTCATTTCCTGAAGAGAACAATGAAAGCAAAAGGGTGAGCTCAACTAGCCCAGTAAGAAATATTATGACTAAGATAATGCAGAATAAATTATTGTTAGCCTTTAACAGTGTTAAACTGGTAGAATAAAATAAAAAATAAGTTTAACTGCAGCGGAACAAGTAATCCATTAGAAGAGACAAGTAGAGCATGATATCTACTATCTTCTATGATTTAAAAGTTTATCATCAATTTTATCGCTGAGACTCAGCCCAATAAATAATCGACATCACTGAATTATCCATGCACTACGGACCAAGGATATTCGTTAGTATCACGTCCACAATTTATGCATGCACTACAGGCCAAGGATATTCGTGTAATCATCAATGATCATGATCATGCCAACAACTGTCCATCAATGCACTACGGGCAAATGAGGACATTTACGACATCATTTGTAACATTACATGTCATGATTATACCGAATATTCCCTGGTCATAATCATAACAATCAACAGACCATCTATGCACTACGGGCCAAAGATGACTTTCATAATAATATAAGCATGAGAATGATGACAATGATATAAGAAAATGAAAGCAAAGGATAAATTTTAAAGATTTGTAATTTAATTTATCTAGAATTTAATAATGTCCAAATTATTAACATGATACTCCTTTATGGAGTAAAATTCAAGAATAATATTGTATCAAAAATGATTTGGACAGAAAAGAAATTAATTTTTGTCATGAATAGTACCCTGGGTGAATAGTACCCAAGTGAATAGTATCCCATGAATAGTACTTCAGGAATAGTACCCCGTGAATAGTAACCCGGCATGAAAAGATTAAAAATTATCAAGAATGCTAAGAATAATATTTCCATTAAAAGATACTAGATGATATGTTGTACTCAACTTCAGCTGTGTTCCCATTTGCTCTTGCAAACTCCTCCAAAAATTCGATGTGAATCGTGGATCATTATCTGACACAATCGAAACAGGTACTCAATGTCTAGAAATAATTTCTTTGACATACAGTTTAGCCAATTGCTCTAGGTTATAGCTAACTCCTATTGGTAAGAAGTGAACCGATTTTGTCAACCGATCCACTATTACCCAAATATCGTTGTATCCTTTCCTTATCGTTGGAAGTCCCACCACAAAGTCCATTGTGATATGCTCCCATTTTCACTCTTGAATCTCTAAGGATTGCAATAACCCACTCAGTCGTTCTTCATTCGTTCGCATTCTTCGTTGCCTAATTGTACTTCTTTAACCCGTTCCACTATGATTTGTTGGGTCTCCATTGCGAATAACATTTCTACTACTTCATTCGATAATTAAACTTCTATCTCCATTCTTGCCATTTCCGTTACTAACTCATTCTGAGTCGTTAACATTGATAGCTTTTCTCTTCCCTTCCTACTTTGCGCATCAGCTACTATATTTACCTTTTCTGGATGATATAAGATATCACAGTCATAATCTTTTATCAACTCTAACCACTTTCTCTGCCTCATATTCAACTCCGTCTTTGTGAAGATATATTTCAGACTTTTATGGTCTGTGTATATCTCACACCTCTCTCCATATAAATAATGTCTCCATATTTTTAAGGTAAAAACTATAGCTGCCAATTCTAGGTCATGAATAGGATAGACCTTCTCATAATCCTTTAACTGGTGTGAAGCATACGCAATGACCTTCCCATTCTGCATGAGCACGCAACCCAGTCCTCTGTGCGAAGCATCACTATAAACTACAAAATTCCCCGTATCATCTAGTAAAGACAATACAGGTGCCTCACTTAACCACCTTTTTAGTTCCTGAAAACTATTCTCACACTTCTCAGTCCACACGTACTTCATTGACTTCCTTGTCAAATTCGTCAACGGAGTAACTATTTTAGAAAAGTCCTTAATGAACCTTCTATAGTATCCCGCTAACCCCAAAAAACTCCAAACCTCAGTTGGCATTTTTGGTTGTTCCCAATTATTAACTGCTTCTACCTTTGCTTGATCCACGGAAATGCCATCTTTATCAATAAAATGTCCCAAAAACTGAACTCTTTCAAGCCAAAATTCACACTTAGTGAATTTCATATACAACTTCTCCTTCCGTACTGTTTCCAACACTATCCTTAAATGTTCAACATGATTTTCTGGCGTCTTAGAATAGAGTAGAATATAATCAACGAACACTATGACAAACTTGTCCAAATACTGTTTGAACACTTTGTTCATTATATCCATAAATGCGGCTGGCGCATTAGTCAACCCAAATGACATAACCAAAAATTCATAATGACCATAACGAGTTTAGAATGCCGTCTTTGGTACATCCTCATTCCTTACTTTCAACTGATGGTACCCCGTATACAAATCTATCTTAGAAAAATTATTTTCCCCTTTCAACTGATAAAATAGATCATCGATCCTAGGCAATGGGTATTTATTCTTAATCGTTAACTTGTTCAACTCTCGATAGTCAATACAAAGTCGTAACGACCCATCCTTATTCTTTACACACAATACCGGTGCTCTTCAGGGAGACACACTCAATCGAATGTACTTCTTATCAAATAGTTCTTGTAATTGAACCATTAACCCCTTTATTTCTACCGGTGCCATCCTATACGGTGCCCTAAAAATTGGTGTCGTACCTGGCAACAAATCAATAACAAACTCGACCTCCCTATCCGGCAGAAGACCAGGTAATTCATCTGGAAATACATCTGCGAACTCTTGAACTATAGGTATCTGTTCCAATGATGCTTCCACTCTTTGGGTATCCACAACATGGCATAAGTATCCTATACACCCCTTCCTCAACATTTTCCAAGCTTGTGTCTTGGTTAGACAACAAGAGAGTCTCGGTGATTTACTACTGTAGAACACTACCTTGGTTTTCTTAGAAAGCCGAAGGTTCACACTTTTCTTATGGCAATCTATTATAGCCTTATGGTTAATAAACCAATCCATACCGAGAATTACATCGAATTCTCTCAACCTTATCGGTACTAAATCTACCGATAATTTGTTACCTTTAATATCTACGTAAAAATTCCAATGAATATATTCAATGGGAATTATCTCTTCGTTTGCTACCTTAACGTCTAAAGGTATCTCTAATTTTTCCGACAATAAACTTAATCGCTTAGCAAATTCATATGAAATAAAAGAACAAGTAGCACTCGAGTCAAATAACACATAAGCATTTATTTCATTTACTGGAATGATACCTACTAGTACATCCGCTGATGCAACCACATCTTGGACAATCATATTAAAAGTACGGGCTGTGGGTCTACCCGACGATGGTGTTGGTCAAGTAATGGCTAACTTACCACTGCTAGTACCCTTGCTACCCTATGACCCCTTCTTTGGGAAATTTCTTGCCATGTGGTCCATTGACCCACAAACAAAACATCCATGTTTCTTCTTAGGATTAGGATAATTGGGTGATATGTGACCCTCCTTCCCACATTTATAACAAACCAACTTCCCTTTTAGGCAGACTCCTAGATGAGTCTTCTCGCATGTCTTACATGCCTCCATCCTACGCTTAAGATCCCCTTGTTTTACTCCTGTATTCCCGGAGTTCAAATTATTTCACTTGAACAGACTTCCACTGCCACTAGCTCCCTCCGCCTTGGGTCGTCTTTCTCCTTTACCATTATTCTTCCTCTCCTTGTGGTATTAGCTCAAAGCCTTCCTACCACCCTCTGCGATGATTGCCTTCTCCAAAATGGTCCCATAAGAGGCACTCTGGAAAATAGAAATCCTACTATAGAGCCAGGGTTTCAATCCTTGCTCAAACCTATGAGCCTTCCTCTCCTCAGTGTCCACTTGGTGTGGAGCAAGTCTTGCCAATTTATTGAATATGGCCGCATATTAGGGAACTGTTATGTCCCCTTGTTTAAGTTCAAAGAACTTAATCTCCATCCCCCCTGCATACTTGTAGGAAAATAGTTCTCAAAGAATACCTTCTTGAACTGTTCTCACGTAACAACATCAGTTCTAGCCCCACCTTGGTTAGACTCCCACCAGAAGTTGTCACTAGAAGTTATTCTTCTTTGGGTATCCACAACATGGCATATGTATCCTATACACCCCTTCCTCAACATTTTCCTAGCTTGTGTCATGGTTAGACAACAAGAGCGTCTCGGTGATTTACTACCGTAGAACACTACCTTAGTTTTCTTAGAAAGCCGAATGTTCACACTTTTCCTATGACAATCTATTATATCCTTATGGTTAATCAACCAATCCATACCAAGAATACATCAAATTCTCTCAACCTTATCGGTACTAAATCTACTGATAATTTGTTACCTCTAATATCTACGCAACAATTCCTATGAATAAGTTCAATGGGAATTATCTCTTTGTTTGCTACCTTAACGTCTAAAGGTATCTCTAATTTTTTCAGGAATAAACTTAACCGCTTAGCAAATTCACATGCAATAAAAGAATAAGTAGCACCCAAGTCAAATAACACATAAGCATTTATTTCATTGACTGGAATGATACCTGCTACTACATCCGCTGATGCAACCACATCATGGACAGTCATATTAAAAGTATGGGCTGTGGGTCTACCCGATAATGGTGTTGGTCTAGTAATGGCTAACTTACCACTACTAGTACCCTTGCTACCCTCTGACCCCTTCTTCAAGTAATTACTTGCCATGTGGTCCATCGACCCACAAAAAAACATCCTTCGTTTTTCTTAGGATTAGGACAATTGGGTTATATGTGACCCTCCTGCCCACAGTTATAACAAACCGACTTCCCTTTCAGGAAGACTCCTAGATGAGTCTTCCCGCATGTCTTGCATGCCTCCATCCTATGCTTAGGATCCCCTTGTTTCACTCTATTATTCCCGGAGTTAAAATTCTTTCTCTTGGATAGACTTCCACTGCCACTAGCTCCCTCTGCCTTGGGTCCTCCTTCTCCTTTGCCCTTATTTTTCCTCTCCTTGTGGTATTGGCTCAAAACCTCACTACCAACCTTTGCGATGATTGCCTACTCCAGAATAGTCCCATAAGAGGCACTCTAGAAAACAGGAATCCTATTATAGAGCCAGGGTTTCAATCCTTGCTCAAACCAACGAACCTTCCTCTCCTCAGTGTCCACTTGGTGTGGAGCAAACCTTGTCAATTTATTGAATTTGGCCACATATTGGAGAACCGTCATGTCCCCTTGTTTAAGTTCTAAGAACTTAATCTCGATCCTCCCCAGCATGTTTGTAGGAAAATTATTCTCAAAGAATACCTTCTTGAACTGTTCCTACATAACAACATTAGTTCTAGCCCCACCCTAGTGAGCTCCCACCAGAAGTGGCTTCCCCTTTCATCATATAGGTCGCAAAAGAAGTCTTTCGCAACTCAGCTACATTTGTAATAACAAATGCCTTTTCTATTTCTTTTACCCGTGTCTGGGCCTCTATTGGGTCCATAGTTCCTTTGAACTCTGGCGGACCTACGCTTTTAAACTCTTTAATGGTAGTCGTTCTGGCTACCCTAGGTACTGTGGGTGCTCTACCCCCAGTTTGGTTAAATGCAGCCGTTACTAAATTAACGAACTCTTGCATAGGGTTATTCTGACCCCTTGTTATCATTATGCGATTCAACTTCCTGGTTATGTTGTCTTCTTCTTGGCGGCATTATTCTGATTAAATAAATAAAGTTTCATTATTATCTATTTATTTACTTCGTTATTATTCATCAAACAATAACGACTTACACCACAATAAAGCACATCAATTAAAAACTTCATTATATTAACATGCTTTTTCATAGTTCAAAACTATTTATAATTTGATTCCATTTCCAAAACCTATTACATTACTATCCCGCGATTAACTTCTACAAAAATTGGGATTTACAAATGACTACCCTTTAATTATACAAAAGAGGGTTTTACGTCAATACACATATACAAAAAGATCTACTGATCTACTAACACTGCGTCACACCATTCTCATGCTTCTGATTCTCTAGAATTGAAATAATATCCCGACTAATAGTATGTGGAGTCTGCCCTGACTCAATGGAATAACAAGGAATTTTAAGCTTTAAATCCTTAGAAGCACTATTATGGATGCAGGACATCCGTGCTATTTTCTGGTTCTTCTCAACTAGTTCCTTACAAAGCTTTATGGCCTCATTCTAATAGTCCCTCGCCTTATCCGTCATGAGCACCTTCTCATCATGCTCTAAGTTAAAATCTACTTCTGTTGACTCCTTCGCCTCATAAAGAGCACTAATCTCTTTATTCTGGTTTTCTGCACAACAGTGCGCAGTTGCTCATTCTGGTCAAGCACTGCCAGATACAATGCCCTCATTTCATCTAGAGGTGTTGGATCTAGTGTAGGTACCACCGTATTAAACGATGCTACCTCCATCTCTTCATCCCCATTGACCACCATATCGAGATATGACGCCGATCCCATGTTTTCCATGCCTCCCTCGGAGTAATCGTCCTCTGAATAGTCCTCATCTGGCTCAGACTCTTCTAGGATCACTAATAGTACTCCCGCCATGGGCATGGGTACAGGCTCTACCCAGTTCATGGACTCTTCGCTCACCACGTGTATATCCCTATACATGGAGCTATCGATTGACATCTACAATAACACATAATATGTTGATTAGTACATATATTTAAGGTTAATTTCCATCTTTTAAATATTTTGGTACTGAGTTTCCTCAATACTTAATTAACTCATTCGACTCGAGTCAATTCCTTCTGACTTCTCCTTTTCTAACGAGGTTATTAGCCTAAGGTTTTCCCCCCTTTAAGTTTTATAACCTAATGCTCTGATACCAACCTGTAACGCCCCCAAATCCGAGTACTTTCAACCCACATATATGGTGCTACACGGTACTCATCACTATACATTCATTCCATTGAAACAACAGAAAAACGAACATAATTAATACATTCTTATTACAATAATAATAATCATTCCTTTCTAAGGTTCTGAAACCGATACATTCTTTGTTTATCATATTATGATTCTTACCAACATACTAATCTATTACTGGATAATCTACTTATCTATCTTAGCTTTGCCGTTATCCCTATTGGGATCATCAGTTCTTTCGGCCTTAGCTCCAATCATATAATTCAAGTAATAAGTGAGCATAACTAGCTCAGTAAGTCTAGCAAAAATAATACAAATACCACGTTGAGAATTATATGATTATCTTCAATAACTGAACAAGTAGTTACGAAGTACTATGAAACATTGACTAGCACTTATCATTTTATAAAGATAATTCCAAAGTATATATAATAGCTTAGGAATTCTGAAATGGTCGAAAGACCATGAACATTCTCTTTTGGTTTTCATTCATAAAAAAGGACAACCCGACACTAAGTTCGTAAGTCCGATATATTTTACGAGCACTTCTATGTGATCAGCCTATAGTACTCTATGTTGATCAACACTCATCTGTTAAACGTTTTTACATTTAAGTTTTGGCAACCTCACGTGCTAATCGAATAATCAATGAAAATACATTAGTTTGTTCATATACAAACTTACCTTTGAATCTATACCAAATACTTGGCATAGGATAGTGTTAATAGTTCTCTATCGAAAGACTTGTAAACAAATCAATCTAACTCTTAAGAATAGTCTATCAGAGTTAAAACTGGCATCCAACCTTTCGTAAAATAATTCATGCATCTCAAAACATGAATCACAGAAAAATTGCCTTCAAGCGTCTTCAAATAAAAATATTCAATAGTTCTTGATCTTTACAGTATCTACATAATATATTCACATAGCACACTATAATTAGCTACCAAACAATCTAATCACATTATTTTTACCAACTTCTTTCTCTTCTATATCTTAAGTGAATTTATTTCATTAATAAATGTCAATTGGACTTACTATTCTTCATTATGGCTTGTTAACGTTCTTACATTACTAACCAAGACTTGTTCATCATTGGGTAATTACCAAAGTTCGAATACATTTTACTTCCGTATATCTCGCGTTCTTCGTTTAATTACTATAAACGACATTCATCTTCTAAAGTCATCACTATATAAGTGACTTAAGATTAATCTTATCAAGTATATTAAGTATATACATGTTCAACTATTAGTTTACAATCAATTGGGATTAGAAAACTAACTTAGTCAACAAATTCTCACTATCAGTACATGGCTGAGACCTTACACTATTACGCTTATTGGCTGCATGGCTCAACTAGCGATATGTAAGGTCGATCTCATTGTTGCAAGACGAGATCCCTTCATAATAGTGGTGCTATGGTGCCACTCTCCAGTAGCTAATGTTACTATACATGGCACTGCGGCGCGAGGTGTAAAGCTTGGGATGGCGCTGCGGTACCATCCCTGAGCCTTTGAATTTTTTTTTTCAAAATTTTCAATACGATTCTTCCCGGACTCATAACTTAGTCATTTTAAGTCGGATTTGGCTAGTTCAAAATCCATTCTCTTACACGTTCAATGTAGTACGATTTCATCCGGATAAATTAATTTTCAAATTTGTTAACGATGAATTCACTATTAACGTTCTAATAAGCGTTCGTTTAAACCCTCGTTAGCGTTCATAGCTCGTTTTCTTCGTTCTAAGTCAGAATTCGACCGTTCTTGAGTCCACAACTCTTGAATATGTTATACTACGCTATGCCATCGAAAACTAGGGTTTCCGAACTAAATGACAAATTTTGACTACTAATCCAGAATTATACGATTTCAATGTTTAACGTCTAATTTCGTAAATTTCGCCATAACTTCGTTACTCGTGTTTTATACGCCAAATGAAATGTAACCAATCTATTGATTCATTGTCTATATCCTAACCAAGCAATATTTACATACCCTATAAATGTTGATTTTCAATTTGTCCATCAACAACCAAATCAACGTTCAATGGTTTCATCATTTTAAACTTACTTATACACTTACGATTTCTACTTATACATGGCTTGTAAATATTTAATTCACTATTAGCCATCTTTATTACTCCAGAAGAGACATGTTCCACCAATTTATGATTCTCTACGAAAAATAAATTTAAACAAATCAAAAACTAAGGTTTTATGAGTTATTACCTTAACGTTCTTCGCGTTCTTTCTTAAAACTCGTATGATTTGCTTCAAGCTCACTTGATTACTTATTTCTAGCTCTTTTCTCTCTCTCAATTATTTTGGTCAATGTTTGTAAACAAACAAATGACCAAGCTAAGCTTCTTTATATAGAAAATCCAATGGAAGGTATTTTGGTCAATTTTCTAACCTCCTTACTATTCATTACTTTGTAACCAAGTAAAGTTGCTTCACTTGGTCACCAAGTAGCTGGCCCACATAGCCTTGTGGGTCCCCCCATGGGTTTTATGCATCCGGTGACCCATCAGTTCAATATGTGGTTCGATCCGCAGTTCGGTTTCTTGGATTGGGCCTTAGAATTAATTCATATTGGGCCTATCTTGGGATTGATTTCACAATGCATTGGGCTTGATATAATCCAAGTCCAATTGGATTCTATAAAGTCCATAAACTCAAAGTCCAATAAGAACTAATCGTATTCTATGCTTATAAGTCATGTATTCTCTTCGTATAGTATTTGTATGATATTCGTATTATACGTTGTAATAATATTCATACCATACTCGTATACTAACTAGTATTGTACTCGTATATCGCACGTATAATAACCCTAATCATTATACGCATTTATTTCCTTCTTGGAAATCACTTTCCCTAACTCTTAGGTTTTAAGTCCGCAAGCGAAAACTTCGTTTGCCATAACTGAAATATTATTGGATATTCCATCTCGTATTAGAATTTTATCATTATGCGTTTCTCAGAATTTCAAACTTAATTACCGAGCAGAAATGGATGAATAGTATTTCCACAGAAATTTCTCGAAAAACTTTCATTTTTGTCTTGGAAATTTAAAACAATTAATTTTAGCACATAGGCGAATGTAGCGTCCCCAAAAGCATATTATCACCCATCTTGGGTCGCTTGGATACTTAATCGAAATCAAATCTGAACTTAATTATTACAAGCTGCCGTGTAAAATACGACAAAACATAGTTGAGTTTTTTACACGCGGTTGTAATAATTAAGTTCAGATTGATTATTCGATTCAATATCTGGCGACCCGAGAGTGGTGATGTATACATATTTTGGGGTGTCTGATTAATATCAAAGCTTAGGGATATGATCATTGGCTGAGATGTGAGACTAGAACTAGGAGGGGAGAGACGGGTAAATTACTTCGCTAGTATAACCTACCTAAGTTTATTTGATATTTAATTGGTCGGTCAGAGTATAGGGATAATATGTGATATGTCAATTGACCCTTATTTTGTGGCAGTGTTTGAAAATGGCATCTGAAAATGTTGAGATCAGCAATGAAGCACTTGAGACCGTTGAGTCACCAACGATCAATAACCAAGATAAAGTGATGTCAGGTGAAGAAAGAATTAGAGATATTCTTGTGGTGAGGGAAGAATTAATAGTTGCACCTGAGCTAGTCGCAGAGGCAGCAGTTGAGAGTGAGGAAGAAGAGGTGTGACGCCCCCAAATCCGGGTATCTTCCAACCCGACAGATGGTGCTACACGGTACTTATAACTGTACATTCATTCTATTGAAACGACATCAAAATGTGTGTATCAACGACATTCTTATTACATTATTAATATTACATCCCGTCCCCAGGTTCTAAAACCATTACATTCCCTGTTCATCATACTATAATATATACAACTTACTAGTTTATTAAAAAGTAAACTAATCATTCATCTTCGTCTTGCCTTTATCCTTGTTGGATCCCTCGGTTCACTCGGTCCTAGCTGCATTCATATGGTTCAAGCAAGAGTGAGCATAACAAGCTCAACAAGTACAACAAATTTCTTTTAAACAACATGCTTGAAACATAGGAATCGTATATCTTCAGTAACTGGATAATAGTTACGAAGTACTATCAATAATTCAAAATAGCATTTCTTTTCCTTCAAAACGTTTTACAATACAATATTTAGTAAAACATCAATTCTGGCTCAAGACCATGAGCAGTTCATAATTTCTTTGAAAAGGACAACCCGGCACTAAGTCTGTAAGTCCGACATATCTTACGAGCACTTCTGGGTGATCAGTCTATAGTACTCTATGTTGATCAACACTACATCCATTAAACGTATGTATGTTTAAGTTTTGGCAACCTCGCGTGCCCATCGAATAATCGATGAAAAAAAATACATTTGTTTATTCATACTCAGGCTTACCTTGAATCTGTACCAAACAATTGGCGTAGGATAGCGTTATCAATTATATATTGAAAGACTTATAAATAAATCAATCAACTCTTTAAGATTAGTCTAGCCGAGTTAAAACTGGCATCGACCCTTTAGTAAAACAATTCATGCACCTCATAACACGAATCACATAAAACTTGGCTAACACGAAGGTTAGACAAGCATTTTAAGAAAAACTTGCCTTGACGTACGCTTTCTGATATAATAACTTTTCCTTTCAGTCTTTACTGTCTCTACAACACATAACCACATAACATACCACATCAGGTCATGAATGAACATACATGGTTCCTAATGAATCTTACCCTTCTTCTCAATCTAATCATATATTAGATTTGTTACTATTGGTTCTGGCTTGCCATTATCTTTGCATCATTTTTACCAACTTCTTTCTCTTCTATTTCTTATATAGATTTACTTCATTAATAGAACTCATTTCAAGTTAATCATCCTTCCTCATGGCTTACTAACATCCTTACATTATTAATCAAAAACTCGATCGTCATTTGTTAAGTACACTTTATTGCATACCATTTATGTTTACAACTTTTAGTTGTAACTCTTAACGTTATAGGCCTTATCATTATTGAGTACGGTTCACGTTCATTATACTTTCCGTTCGTCGTTTAACTACAACATTAAATTCCTAAAGTCATCACTATAACAGTGATTTCGGAAAGGACTTATCATGTTCATTAAGTAATTACATAACCCACACTGGTATTGCAAACTATTGGATTCAGAATCAACTTGGTCAACCAATTTCTACAGTCAGCTTAGCACATTACGTTGTTCTCATTATGTTCATCTTCAATTGATTATTAACCTTTAATCATTATACATTAAGTTTCTGACAATGCCTTAACAATATTATATTAACACCTTAGTTCATTACTAAAGAGTTATCTTTCATTCTATACTTGTAAACATTTTTGTCTATCAAAACTCTGGGACTGGTGCCGTGACGGCACACTTAACTCTGCATCTCGCGCCACGGCATGAGTTAGCAGTATGCCTTGACACTATTACAGCGCTGTGGCGCCACCATTTGGCCTTGGGTTGGCGCCGCGGCACCAACTCTGTGCCTTAGAAAAATTTTGCAGATTTTAAATTTTGTGAACTTCCCGGACGCATAACTTCTTCGTTATAAGTCCGAATTGGCTCGTTCAAAAGCCTACGGTTCACAAATTACATACTCTACACGTTCATGCATAAATTTTATCTATTTGACTTCGTTTGCTAAAAATTTACCTATTAGTTCATTTTTAACGAAAACGATAAACGTTCGTGAACGTTCAACGCTCGTTTCTTTGTTCTAAGTCGGAATCCAGTCATTTCTAAGTACGCAACTCTATAATGCCAAATATGACTTGTCTCCATTGAAAACTAATGTTTCCAATCTCAAACACAAAATACGACTTCCATTCCGAGAATTTCATGAATTCGACGCTTAACGTCCAATCGTGTGAATTCCGGCATAACTTCTTTACTAACGATTTGATCATTGTTCTAAATGGATTCTAACCATCATATAAACATTTCAAACTACTTATTACATTATCTTATTTTCAAATTAGGTTTTGACTTATTCTTCCTAAGTTCATGGCTTATTAATTTATAACTTTCATGATTTCATTTAATTATGACTTATTATTGATTTAAGTCCTTTACTCAATGTTCTTATATCTTATCCAACATATTAACATCTGTACATACATACTTCATTAACTTATTGACATGATAAGTTATTACTTGTTATTCATTAGTCTATAACTTGTAAAAGTATGAACTACTTATGAATTCACTTTGCATGACTTATCATAGCATAAATCTTTTAACCATCATCCTTGCTTCTTATTATCATACAATCTTATTAAAGTAAACATATGAGAAGTTCATCTAAGTTCCTCACGAGTTCACAACTTAATTAAGTTTTAATTGCTTAATCATGACGTATACAGCTTATTAAGACTTAAGTTCTTTGATTACTCATTCCTATCATTTCTTACCATACATGTTCTACTACTACCCATCTCCCTACCAATGGAAGAGAAAGAGATTCATGGTTTAAGTTCTTACCCTTGAATATCACTTGACTAAGCTTTAATCTCCTTCTTGCTTCTTGAAAATCTCATAATGGAAGTTTGACTTATAAGTGCTTATTCTCTCTAACCAATAAGTTGCTTAACTTAAGAGGAGTTGGGAGAAAATGTAATCAAGCAATCAAATGAATTGAGAGCTCTCTATTTATAGGCAATCCAAAGTGAGGGTAGAATAGTCCTTTAGGCCCTCCACTTCCTTAATCCCACCTCCTTATTAACCTCCTTACTATTCATTACTTTGGCTCTAAGTAAACTTGCTAGCCACATTAATTTCTTGTTCACCACAACACTTGATCATCAAGTCTACTTGGTCATTAAGCCACTCCACCTCCTTACTATTCATTATCTAGCTTATTAAGTAAACTTGGCCACCACACTTAAGCACTTTGCTTGCTTATCACACATAAGCACCTTACTTAGCCTTTAAGTTACTTAACTTATCCTTTCCTTAACACTTAAATCTACTTGCTCAACACACTTAATACTTGGTCACCAATTCACCCATGGGTTGCCCCATGGATCAAGCTTTACCCATTGGATCTTATTTTGGGCTTAAGGTTTAATTAACCTAACTTATACATTGGGCTTGCAATTAAACAAACACTTGGGCTTGTTCATTAAACTACATTGGACTTAACCATTACTATATTTGGACTTTAACATTAATTCATATTGGGCTTTATTATTATCCCAATTGGACATTACAATCTCCTACACATTACTACAAGTCCATTATATTAAATTTAGAATCTCAACATATATACACCACGTATAATTCTCATATGCTAACTCGTATACTAATTCGTAATATACGTTATTCCATTCTTCATATATACTCGTATAATACCTCGTATTATACTTGTATTCATTACCTCGTACAATACTTATGTATTATACAATCATTACTTTAATTCATTAATCGCATTTAAATTCCTTCTCGGAATTCACTTTCCTTAACCGTTAGGTTTTAAGTCCGCAGGCGAAAAACTGCGTTTGCCATAACTGAAATATTATTGGATATTCTATCTCACCTCGATATTTTATCATTACGTATTTCTCGGAAGTTCAAAAATAATTCCCGAGCAGAAATGCGTGAATAGTATTTTTCAGAAAATTTCTTAGAAAGTTTTTATTTTCGTCTTGGAAATTCAAACACTTTAATTCTATCACGTAACCAAAATACTACGACGTTCCGACATATCTAGGTCATAGAACGACCCTCAATTAGCTTACTCCATAAATAATCAATTATATTTTCATTTAATCCACATAATAAAAATAAAAATTTAATTCTCAAAAATCCAAATTTTCTGGGGCGTTACAAGAGGAACCTGAGAAGAATTTATTAGAAGAATTTTTTGATCGAAATGTAGAACTTCAAGATCGTATTCGTGAGTTAGAAGAATAGGTTGAAGAACGGCAGGCGGTCGTGGAGAAAAGGGATGAAACAATTCAAAATTGTATTACCCGATATGTGATGCTTGAATAGAAGCACTCTTTGGCAGAGTGTAAGATATTAAAGCTGGAATCTGAGAATTCAAATGTCAAGGATCAGCTGAAAGAAGAAACAATTGAACGAGTGAGAATGGAGGATGCATGGGTAAAAGCCGCACGACGTGTTGATATCGTAGAAAGAGACGTCCAATCCAAAAAGGCTAAAATGGATGACGTGTATTTCTCTTTTTGGACAGCAATTGGGAGAACCCAACATCGAGTTTTGAATTACCCTGTACAGAGCAGTCAACCTTAATTTGATATGGATCGAAGATTGATGATTCAGATCATGAATTAGGAGTACGACCAAGCAGTTGAGGGTGGAATATGCTCTATAGAAAAGTCAATTCCAACGGTAGTGATGACACCAAATGCTTTCCCAAACAAGTCAAAGTCGGGTAGTTCAAGGGAGAGCTGTTGTAATAACTTCCAAACAAGTGAGGAACCCAAATGAAGTTATTACGGGTAAGCTAATCATAAACTCTTGTGAAGTTTATACCTTATTCTATACCGGTTCTATCCACTCTTTTATTTCTCCTACTTGCGCTCAACGTTTAAATTTAACTCTGGAGATATTAGACTTTGACTTATCTGTTGCAACTCCGTTGGGAGAAACCTTCATTACATCCACTGTTTATAAGTTTTGTTTAGTTCAAATCGGTACCCTCACATTACCTGTCGATCTTATTTCATTTAAAATACTTGCATGACTAAATTAAAAATGCAGGTATAGATGAAGGTACTATACTGTAATTATTTTTTTCACATATATAGAACTATTGAGTCACATGATTATACTATTAATTCACATGATGTACTATTAGGGGAGGTGGTGCAAATTTGATAATACTTGCAGGACTAAATTAAAAATGAAGGAAAAGATGAAGGTATTATACTGTAATATTTTGAGCCCCAAAACGTGCAATTATCGAAACTATATTTTCCTATAAATAGAAGCTCATTCTTCCTTCATTCTCACCAATTCACTAAGACTCACAAGAGCAGTTATAGAGAGAGAAGATATAGAGAGAAAGAAGAAGAGTAATTTGGTACTTCACTATTCCAGTATCTAGTCTTCTTCCAAGGTAAGGGGTATTATTTATTTCATATTCTGAAGAGATATTATTTTTCGTATTTGTATGAATATTATTTTCGTTCAATATTCATAAGGAATATCATCTTCATTCAATATTCGTAGGAATATTATTTTCGTTCAACAATCGTAAGGAGTATTATTTATTTCATATTCGCTTACGATATTATTTTTCGTATTCGTAAGAAATTTTAGTTCTTTCAATATTCGCAAGAAATATTATTTTCATTTAATATTCGTAAGGAATATTATATTCATTCAATATTTGTAAAGAATATTATTTTCTTTCAACAGTTGTAAGGAATATTATATTCGTTTAATATTCGTGTAAAAACTCTCAGCTACGCTTTTGGTCGTATTGTATAATTAAGTTTGTATTTGAATTTTGTACCATGTATTTGGCGACTCAAGATGGGTGATGTATACCTATTTTAGGGGTGTCACACAGAATCCTAACCACATCCACACATTCTAGGTCATAGAACAACCTTCATACAACTTACTCACATAAATAATCAATTAAATTCATTTAATTCACATAATCAAATAAAAATTTAATTCTCATAAAATTCCAATTTTCTCGGGCGTTACATTCTCCCTCCTTATAAGGATTCTGTCCCCAGAATCTCGCTACAATTATATAAAAAAAATGAGGAAAATTTTCCTTCATTTTTCTCTCGAGTTCCCACGTTACTTCTTTAGCATTGTGGTTCCTCCAAATCACCTTCACCGAATGTATTATCTTATTTCTCAAGACTTGTTCCTTCCTATCAATAATTTGAACTGGAAGTTCTTCATGCATTAAGTCTTTTCCTATCTGAATAGATTCGTACTCTATTACGTGTTTGTAGTCCGGTTTATAAGGACGCAACATTGACACGTGAAACACATTGTGTATATGTTCCATCTCTAGAGGTAAAGCTACTTAATAAGCTACCTCTCCTACCTTTACTAAAATTTTAAAAGGTCCTATAAACCTTGAACTTAACTTCCCTTTCTTTCCAAAACGTATCTTCCCTTTCCAAGGCGATACCTTCAGAAAGACATACGAACCTACTTCAAACTCCCTCTTCTCACAGTGATGATCCACATACTTCTTTTGTCTATCTTGAGCCATTACTAAGAGTACGTATCAACTTTACCATGTCTGTCGTCTGTTATACAATCTCAGGTCCCAACATCCGACGTTCACCTACTTTGTGACGCCCCCAAAATAGGTCCATTCCATCCAACCCATTCTGAGTCGCCAAATACATGGTACAGAAATAACTACAACTTTATTATTACAACATATAAACTTTGAGTTTAAATACAGATATTGCCATCTAGACAATATCCACACGCAAATAAATCCTCATCATAATTATGGATACTTATTTTTCAAAAATGGTGAGGACTACTAAACAACTCTCTCTAGAACCTTCATTCCATACCCGACTAGTACTAGTACTCGCTTACATCTCTCGCCTCCCGAGAAGAAAAATGGAACAACAAGGAAAAGGGTGAGCTCAACTAGCCCGGTAAAAAATATTATGACTAAGATAATATACAACAAATTATCGTTAGTCTCCAACAGGAAAAATCTAATAGAATACAATAGACAAACCGGTTTTAAATCAACAAGCTGCAGTGAAACAACAATTCATTAGAAGAGTTAAGTAGAGAATGCAAACTACTATCTTCTATATATGAATTTAAAAGTTCATCGTCGATATTTTATCCCCGTAACATCAATCACTATATATCCGAAATCAAATATTCATCTTTGCACTCTGAGCCAAAGATATTCATCGATTGGTCATGTTCATTTAAACACTGTTCATCTTTTGACTATGTGCCAAAGATATTCTTGAAATCATACATCTTTGCACTACTGAGGCCAAAGATATTCTTAAGAAATCATTCATCTTGCACTACTGAGCCAAAGATATTCCATAATATCATCATTTAAGACCGAGGATGATGAAAAATATTTTTTAAAAAAGCGAATCCAATTGAAACAAAATGACAAGGATTAAGGATTAAGGATTAGTAGTTGGTTTTATCCACGTCCAAAAATACCTCAAAAATAATCATAGTAGTGTAAAATTCAAGAATGATCAAAACATGGATACAATCGAGCTAGTATCCGAATAGATATTTTTGGACAAAAAGAAGAAATTTTATTTTTCTATTGAATAGTGCCAGATATCGTGAATAGTGTCAGATATCGTGAATAGTCTCAGATATCGTGAATAGTAACTCAGACACCAAAAGATAGAAATTCCACAAAAACATCTTCACGCTTCATGAATAGTACTCGTGAATAGTAACTCGTGAATAGTAACTCTCATGAATAGTAACTTCGTGAATAGTAACTCATGAATAGTAACCCATGAATAGTAACCCCTGACATGAAAAAGTTCCAAATTTGATAAAAACTTTGGATCAACATTTCAAAGATAATGATATTGAAGAAATAATATCATTACAAAAAAAAATAATATCCCTTACCTCGAAAGATTAGTACTTCTAAATTTGGAACAACAGGATATAGGCTATGACTTGAACTTGCAATCAGTATAGCAATACTCAAAGTATACTCAAAATACTCACAAGAATACGCTCAATAATATAGAGAGAGAAAACTTCAGTTTCTGTTGTGATTTTCAATTCTAACCTAAGCACCCTATTTATAAGAAAATGCTTAGAACACCAAAGCAGAAAATTGAATATAATATTAATATAATTATTCAAATTTTCCTTAGCCCACCTTTTGGTCAAAAACACCAGCCACACATGTTAAATGAGGTTCACAAACTCACCAAAAACGTTTTTCTCAAAATAATTAATTAAAACTCCCAAAAATCAATTATTTCGGAACTCCAGAACTTCAATAATTCATAATAAATAGCCCTTTTATCAGAAAATTCGAATCTCGCGAGTTTTTATAGGAAATTCAATTCTCTACAACTTTGCAGAAGAAAGTTTTTCCAAATTCCAAATAGAAATTGACCGAAATCCACAAACGGGTGATTTTACAAGCTATAATCAAATTTCGGTCAATAATTGTGTCCACCAACACACAAAATATGTGTTAAACATTTAATGCCACAAAAATACTCTTCCTCCTCATATACTCATATATCCCACATTCATTGTAAAAATATCACCGTTAATATATTATTAAAATAATATATTTAAATGAATTATTTTATCAGAAAAAGATAAAATATTAATTTTCAACAATTGTCATTTTAAAAATTTTCTCCATCTATATCCACATAAAATCAATATTTTCCTCATCATATAAATCAATAATTAATTATTCACAAATAATATTCTGAGAATCACAATATTGACAACGAGGCGGTTCAGAAAGAGGGGCTTTCAATAAGAATTTCTTCATCTTTGGTAGCGCAATTAGATGACCAAACCTCTCCTTAGACAGAACTTTCTAGACATTGCCAATAATGTTATCTAATAATATTATTAGGATAATATGAATTATTGCTTCGATAATGAAAAATCGTGTAATGACAATTATGAAAACAACAACAATATAAAATATCAACGCAGCAATTATTAACTCAATAAAATACTGAACAGTAATTACTGTAACCATTATTTAGTAGTGCCTTCTTACGTAAGAATCAATAATTGGTGCAATACCGTGTGCTACTGTTCAACAACGCGTATTAGTGTGTTTTAACCACCGGGTATTCCAACAGTATTAACGGTAACAACTACTGCAATTATTTAAAACAACTTATATATTTGTCGTTTTCTTCATCCAATCACTTTCCGTTATGGGGCCCACACATGGTCGCTACTTGCGTCGTCATACGAATATTCACAAGCGATTTAATATTCCACGACCAAACGAATATTCCCCGACGATAATGAATATTTTATAACCACTTGCTTATTTTGAAATATTTGCTTATTTAGCCCTTAACTATCCACATTAATCAAATCAACCCTTACTATTTCAAAATAATAAATAAAGGAAATTCCTTTTTATTTAAAAAAATTTCGGGGTCTTACATACTTCATCCCAGCACAGTGGAGTTCTGCACTTCCTTCCATATAACGCTTCATATGGTGGCATGCCTATACTAGCGTGAAAACTATTGTTGTACGCGAATTCCACCAAAGGCAGATGTTCGTCCCAACTCCCTTTAAAATCCATAACGCAAGATCTTAACATATCTTATAGCGTTTGAATTATTCGCTCACTTTATCCATCCGTCTGAGGATGATACATTGTACTCAACTTCAGTTGCGTTCCCATTTTCTCTTGCAAACTCCTCCAAAAATTCGATGTGAATCATGGATCACGATCTGACACAATCAAAACAGGTACTCCATGTCTATAAATAATTTCTTTGACATACATATTAGCCAATTGCTCTGGGTTATACCTAACTCCTATTGGTAAGAAGCGAGCTCATTTTGTCAACCGATCCACTATTACCCAAATAGCGTCGTATACCTTCCTTTTCATTGGAATTCCCACCACAAAGTCCATTGTGATATGCTCCCATTTCCACTATGGAATCTCTAGGGATTGCAATAACCCACTCGGTCATTAGTGTTCAGCCTTAACTTTCTGACAAGTTAAGCACTTACTAATATATTCTGTGATCTCTCTCTTCATGTTTGGCCACCAAAAGTTCTGTTGAAAGTTTTGATACATCTTAGTACTACCTGGATGTATCGAGTACCTCAAAATATGGACCTCACTCATTATTTCTTCTTTTAACTTGGAATTATTCAGAACCCAAATTCTTCCTTCAAAACGAAGTAATCCCTCCTTGTCGAGGTTATACCAAGTCTTCTCTTCATCTTCCATCCTCTTCTTCATTCGTTCACATTCTTTGTTTCCTAATTGTACTTCTTTAACCCGTTCTACTATGGTTTGTTGGGTCTCTATAGCGAATAACATTTCTACTACTTCATTCGGAAATTAAACTTTTAGCTCCATTCTTGCCATATCCGTTACTAACACATTCTGAGTCGTTAACATTGATAGCTTTTCTCTACCCTTCCTACTTAGCACATCGGCTACTACATTTGCCTTTCCTGGATGATATAAGATATCACAGTCATAATCTTTTATCAACTCTAACCACCTTCTCTACCTTATATTCAACTCCTTCTGTGTGAAGATATATTTCAGACTTTTATGTTTCGTGTATATCTCACACCTCTCCCCGTATAAATAATGTCTCCATATTTTTAAGGTAAAAACTACAGCTGCCAATTCTAGGTCGAGTAGGATAGACCTTCTCATAATCCTTTAACTGGCGTGAAGCATACGTAATGACCTTGCTATGCTGTATAAGCACGCAACCCATTCCTCTATGCGAAGCATCGCTATAAACTATGAAATTCCCCGTATCATCTAGTAAAGACAATACAGGTGGCTCACTTAACCTCCTTTTTAATTCCTAAAAACTATTCTCACACTTCTCAGTCCACACATGTGACACCCCCAAACCCAGGGACTTCATTCCCACAGGATTTGGTACTCACTTAATCAAACATTCATATCTAACTACCCAATCATAATAAAATTGAATAAATAAAACCTTCCCCATTAAAGGGTTACATAATAAAATTCTCCCAGGTTGTCTAACCTTTAAATACAATCATTCAAATGCGGAAAATAAGTAAACTTCATTACAACCATTCAATTGAAAACTGATAATAGAATATCATCATATTACAAATCTTCAATACTTGTTCATCTTTCCTTTTCCCTTACTGGTGCTAGGTACATTAACCTTCTCATCTTTAACTATAATAGTTATATAAGCAAGGGTGAGAAAACAAAGCTCAATTGAAACAACAATGAATGAAAATCTTTACAACAACTGTCAAATAAGAGGCTCGAAAGAATTAAACAATATGATTTATCAACATTTCAAGTATATAAATCGAGGGTCCTAAGACCACGAACTATGTCCATAGTTATAAGTAATTTTTCAACTTAAACTTTAACAAATATAAGACTATAGGGACTCCTCGTACTTAGGGGATCAACCCTTCGCATACAATGTATTGTGCACAAACATTTCAACGCTAAGCGTAAATTACCCCTTATAATAGGGTTGTTCATCTCAGTATTTAGAGTACAAGTCTGCACCAAAGTGAGTTTGGTTTGTATACATTTCAAGGTAATTTGGAATTCGACGAACATCAACTAAGGATTAGTTGAATAAAATCAATAACATTACATTATGGAATAATCATAACTGAATCGACATGGTAAATTAAAAGCATGCTTTAGGAATAATCTAATAGCATACATATTGAATAACTATAGCACACCTTGCTTGAACAATAATAAGCCAAGGTTATTTAAAATTGAATACTAAGCATGCATAGCAATTTGAACGATAAAACTATTCAACATTAGTATATAAATTTGCATGCTAGACAACAATTTAAATACAAGAATAACTTGCTCAATATCAAAAATTAAAGTTTAGAAACCTTGCATCATTATATTGTAATCGAATTGGAAACAATAATTGGCTCAACAAGATAATAGATTAGAGAACTTGTGTTGCTCGTAGGTTAAACCGAACAATTCGAATCATAATATCCTATATACATATGTCATCATGACATAGTTAGTCACTACCACTTTATAAAAATAACTAAGTACACTCATCATGTAAGATTTGATTTTTAATCACATAATCACGTTACAAAACAAGTTAATTGTTAATAACATGCTCATTCATGGTATAAAAATATTGAAATCATAACTTAACAGTCCTACTATTAACACATAACAATTCCTTCAAATTTTGAGTACAAAAAGTACACTATCAGACCATTCTTCCAACTCTTGCAATGTTAAGGCCCATGGTGATGAATGCAACACAATGAAAATTAAACTGAGGCCATCTGCATGGTGGCATATCAAGTACATGGCATGAAAAAGTTGTATGAAAGAAAGATCTTCACTGCGGATTGCAGATTTCTGAACAGACCGATTTCCCGGCAAAAGCATGAAAAAAGCCAATTTTGGCCTACAAGCTACTTTTTAACAGCCTAATTAACATGTAATTCATATAGAGACTTCATATAAACATAATTCAAAGACTCTTAACATGTTTCTATCCATAAAACAACATAAACAACGAATTTAAAACATCCAATTTCACTGTTTTTGATAAAAACTCACTTTTTGATGATTTCAAGGAAAATCAACACTATGATTTTGTTTTTCAACCAAAATAGTTAATTCAAAGCACCTTATTTATGTTTATACCAGCTCTTTTAAATACAATAGTCAATTTATCAACTAAACAACTAATTAAACCTTAATTTTTACCTTATACTAAACCATATTCACATATATTCATATAAACTCATTGTAAAATAGTTTTTCTTCACAAACCACATACCTAACATCAATTCATTGACTATACTCATATATAACCTATGAAAATAGTTTTACAACACTAGTTTATCATATAAATCCGCATACAATCAAGCAATTTATCTTTTCACAAGCAATTTAGGGAAGAGAAAACTAAAATTTTAAAAACATAAAAGGGTAGGATGATACCTTGTTTGTAGAAGATGATGGCTATCCTTTTGATTATCAAACTTCTTCTCCCCAATTCCTTTCTCAAATTTTCTAGCCTTTCTCCCTCTCTTCTTTTCTCTCTGTAAACTCTCTTCTTCTCTTCTACTGTGTTCTTTCTTCCTAACTCTAACTACGTACTAACAATATAACGTATAATAATAATATAGGTATTAATTATATAATATAATTCTAACTTTAACTGACATCAGTTATATTTTATTTGAAAATCAAAAGCCATAAGGCTTGTTTGCCTATCCACTAAAAAAATAATCAATTAATCCTTATGCCTTGTTTGGTAAAACACAATTAGATTAAAGACTTAATAGTCATTAGGCCTTGTTTGGCAAAAACTCAATTAAACTCCTTTAAGTTATTTTAATAACTCCTTTATAAAAGGTTATTTGTCACACTTTTATTTAATCAACTAACACATCCTTTTAATTACAAATTCAAATTAAAAAATAATAATTCATTTAATCAAAACTCTCGAATTTAATAATTAAATTAAATTATAATATTATAATTAATTTCTTTAATTAGTTATTAACAAATAATTCACCAAATCGAATAGCATTGAACAATTATTTATTCAACAATAAACACATCTATTAAATACTTAAAAATATTAAATATTAAATAAATATTTAATATAACAATTAAAAATTTTGGAATGTTACATCATTCCCTCCTTACATGGATTTTGTCCCCAGAATCACAATTCAAACAACTCATTCGTCACATTCTCCCCTACTTACAAAGATTTTGTCCCCAGAATCGAAGACACAGATTAAACAAATAACTCAGGGTAATTCTTCATCATTTCAACTTCGAGTTCCCATGTATCCTCTTCGACATTGTGGTTCCTTCATATTACCTTCACAGAAGGTATCACTTTATTTCTGAGCACTTGTTCTTTCCTGTCGACTATCTGGATAGGAACCTCTTCATAGGACAAGTCTTTCTCAAACTGCAATGGTTCGTACTCGATCACGTGCTTGTAATCGGACTTATATGGTCGTAACACTAAAACGTGAAAAACATTATGAATGTTTTGCAATTCTGGAGGTAGAGCTACCTCGTAAGCCACCTCTCAATCTTCTCGCAGCACTTTGAAAGGTCCAATAAATCTCGGGCTTAGTTTCTCCTTTTTACCAAATCGAATATTTCCTTTCCAAGGTAAAACTTTTAGGAAAACGTAATTTCCTACGTCGAATGCACGATCTTGTCTGTGTTTATTAGTATATTTCTTTTGTCTGTCTTGAGCAGCTATCAATCTTGTTCTGATGAGTTTGACAACCTCAGCAGTTTGTTGTACCAGTTCTGGTCCTAACAGTTGACGTTCACCGACTTCATCCTAGCACAGTGGAGTTCTGCACCTCCTGCCGTATAATGCTTCATAAGGCGGCATGTTGATGCTTGCATGGTAACTGTTATTATAGGAAAATTCCACCAACGGTAATTGTTCGTCCCAGCTTCCTTTGAAATCCATGACGCATGCTCTCAGCATATCTTCCAATGTCTAAATCGTTCGTTCACTTTGGCCATATATTTGCGGATGATATGCCGTACTCATCTGTAACTGTGTTCCCATATATTCTTGTAATCTCTTCCAAAAGTTTGATGTGAACCTCGGATCTCTATCTGACACAATTGACACTGGAACTCCGTGTCTCGTCACGATCTCTTTAACATATAACTTTGCCTGCTGATCAAGATTAAATCTAATCTTTATTGGAAAAAAGTGTGCAGATTTTGTCAATCTATCCACTATCACCCATATCGCATCGTATCCTTTCTGAGTCATTGGGAGACCTACCACAAAATCCATTGTGATATGTTCCCATTTGCATTCCGGTATCTCCAATGGTTGAAGTAATCCGCTTGGCCTTTGATGCTCGACCTTAACTCTCTGACATGTCAAGCACTTTGCAACGCATTCTGCAACGTCTCTTTTCATATTTGGCCACCAAAAATGTCTCCGCAAATCTTGATACATCTTCGTACTTCCCAGATGAATCGAATATCTTGAGCTATGAGCTTCTGTTAAGATGTCTTCTTTAATATCTGGTACTGTTGGAACCCAGATTCGTCCCTCGAATCTCAGCATTCCATCGGTATCAACATTGTATTTCACTTCTTTTCCCTCGACCACACTTTCTCTTATTTTTCTATATTCCTCATCCTGTAGTTGAGCGTTCTTCACTTTGTCCACCAAAGTTGGACTGGCTTCGATCTGGTATAATTTTTCATCGGATTCTTTTGGAAATTTGATTTCCAACTCTAACCTTGACATTGTTGTAATAAGCTCCTCCTTATTAGTTAACACCATCAACTTTTCTCCGCCTTTCCTACTCAAGGCATCTGTAATCGCGTTTGCTTTGCCTGGATGATAAAAGATCTCACAATCATAATCCTTTATCAATTCCATCCATCTCCTTTGACGCAAGTTTAGGTCTTTATGAGTGAAAATGTACTTCAGACTCTTATGGTCTATGTAGATCTCACATTTCTCTCCATAGAGATAGTGTCTCCATATTTTTAAAGTAAACACAACTGCCGCCAACTCTAAATTATGAGTCAGATACCCTTTTTCATAGTCTTTCAATTGCCTTGATGCATACGCGATGACTTTTCCGTTCTGCATAAGGACACATCCTAATCCTTTGTGTGAAGCATCACTTCACACCACAAAATTTTCTGTATTATCTGGTAATGACAACACAGGTGTCATACTTAACTTCTTTTTCAATTCCTAGAAACTTCCTTCACACTTCTCCGTCCAAACAAATTTTACAGATTTCCTAGTCAAATTTGTCAACGGAGTGGCAATCTTGGAGAAATCCTAGATAAACCGTCTGTAATACCCTGCCAATCCCAAGAAACATCTTACTTCTAATGGAGTTCTTGGTTGTTCCCAATTTATCACAGCTTCGACCTTTGATGGATCCACTGAAATTCCATCCTTGTCAATTACGTGCCCAAGAAATTATACACGTTCTAACCAGAATTCACATTTAGAGAATTTCGCGTACAACTTTTCCTTTCTTAGCGTCTCTAGTGTTAGATGTAAGTGTTCCACGTGTTCTTCTTGAGTTTTAGAGTACACCAGAATATCGTCGATAAACACCACCACAAACTTGTCTAAAAATGGTTTAAACACCATGTTCATCAAATCAATGAACGCTGCAGGGGCGTTTGTCAAACCAAAAGACATCACCAAAAATTCGTAATGTCCATACCGAGTTCGGAATGTCGTCTTCGGTACATCCTCCTTTCTTACTTTTAGTTGATGATACCTACTTCTCAAATCTATTTTTGAGAAATATCTAGCATCCTTTAACTGGTCAAACAAATCATCTATTCTCGGTAATGGATATTTATTCTTAATAGTGACTTTGTTTAACTCCCTATAATCAATACAAAGACGCATTGACCCATCAATCTTCCTGACGAATAACACCGGTGCTCCCCACAGTGACACACTCGACTGAATATATTTCTTGTCCAACAGCTCCTGTAGTTGTACCATCAGTTCCTTCATCTCTACCGGAGCCATTTGGTACGGGGCTTTCGATATCGGAGCGGTTCCTGGCGCTATGTCGATCACGAACTCAATTTCTCTGTCAGGTGGAAGTCTTGGCAAATCCTCCGGAAACACATCCACAAATTCCCTAACCACTAGTATTTCTTCGAATTTCACACCCTTCTTTTGAGTATCGACTATGTAAGCTAAATAACCCACACAGCCTTGACTCAACAATTTTTTAGCCTGCATAATCGTTTGATATCTCATTTGTCTAGGCGATTTGCTACCATTAAAAACTACCTTTGACGAAGTCATAAGGTTTACACATTTCTTTTGGCAGTCAATTATCGCTCCACAATTGAACAACCAATCCATTCCCAAAATAACATCAAACTCTCCAAGCCTAATCGGAATTAAATCTACTATCAAAATATTTCCCTTAATATTCACCCTACAGTTCTTGTATATGATCCTAACAGGAATTACCTTCTTATTCACAATTTCTATGTTTAAAGGGAAATTCAATTATTCACTAGGTAATCCTAATCTCATAGCAATTTCATCAGATATAAATGAGCAAGTAGCACCCGAATCAAATAATACATAAGCATCAATATCATTGATTGGGATAATACCTGACACCACATCTTTTGATTGCACAAAGATCTTGCATACCATGTTGAAGGTTACAGGTCAGGGTTTGTTTAATGTCGTTGGCCCAGTAATGGCCCATGTACCTCCACTGCTACCTCCCTTGCTTCTTGTTGTCTCTCCAGCTTTCTTCTTAGGGTACTCATGAGCAAAGTGATCCTTGGACCCGCAAGTGAAGAAAACGTTCTTCTTGGGTTGATTGCAATTTGGGGCGATGTGACCCTCCTGGCCACAGTTAAAACATACTCGTTTCCCCATCAAGCATACACCCTTGTGAAACTTCCCGCATATAGCACATGCTTCAAACTTCTTATTCTCATTTGGTTACCTCACGATTTCAAAGACCCATATTTCCATTCCACTTTCTTTTCAGATTATTGTTACCATTTCCACTACCACCACCTCCATTCTTAACCTCCACTTCATTCTTCTTCTTTTTCTGTTCTTGATTGAACTTGGTTACAGCCTCACCTCCACCTTCAGCGAGAATTGCCTTTTCCATTACGGCAGCAAATGTCTTCAACTGGAACAAGGAAACCCTACTATACAACCAGGGTTTCAGTCCCTGTTCAAATCTCTTTGTCTTGCGTTCATCTGTGCTGTCTTGGTATGGCGCAAACCTCGCCAACTCATTGAATTTCGTGGCATACTCCGACACAGTCATAATTCCCTGCTTCAGTTCTAAAAACTGCACTTCCAACTGACTCTTCGAACTCTCTAGGAAATAGGTCTCGAAAAACATATCATTGAACCTATCCCAAGCCATAACCCCTGGTCCTCCTCGAGTTTTATTGGCCTACCACCAATAACTAGCTTCTACTTTCAACATGAATGTTGCAAAAGCAGTCTTCTGATCTTCCCCTACTCCCGCAACATCGAACACCTTCTCTATCTCCATGACCCAGGTCTGAGCCTCAATTGGGTTCATGGACCCACGGAATTCTGGTTGTCTAACCGCCTTGAAGTCCTTAAACATTATAGCTTGATTTTGCGGTTGATTTTGCGGTTGATTTTGCAGTGCACCTGTCAGTAACGTCACCAGCTATTGAACGGGGTTTGTTTCAGCATTATTGTTGTTGGTTCCTTCAGCGGTTCTCTGTCGGGGGTGGTTGACGTCTTGGAGGCATTTTCGTTTAAAAATACACTCATTAGATTTTTACTTAACTCTTTTAAGTAATTTCTACTTAATTTACCACCATAAAAGTAATAATCACATAGCACATAACACTTTGGATAAAATAAGATAAATAACTTTTATTCATTCTTAATTTCTTTGAAAAAACATCATATCAATAGCATCACTACTATTTACATTATTTTCCTGAACTATTACAGTTTCAGGACCTTATCATCATATCCCATAGGTTAAATAACACTTGGGATTTACATATTATTTATCATAACATAAATCATAAATCAAGTACACTCCCTACGATGTCCTACTAAGATACTTGATAATTTTTACGACGCTTTTTTCTTCCATAATTCTAACATGGTTCGACGATCGATCTAGTATGACGATGGCGGCGTCTCAAACTGAATCGGATAACCCATGACCCGATCCTGAGCTCGATTAATCACTGTGTTGAACACGTTATTCATTTCCTGCATCTTCATTCTCTTTGCTTGTGCTTCTCCCTCCGCTATTTCGGCTTGTTGATCAGCTTCCTCGTACGCATCTTCGACTCTTGCCCTCTTAGTAGATTCCTCTTTCAACTTATTCTTTAACTCTGCAATCTCTGCTCTCATTCACTCATTCTCTCATTCGGTGTGAATCAGCTTATCTTCAACATTGCTTAGACGTTCTTCTCGGTCCTGAATTTCGTCATCCTTCTGTGCCATCGAGGTCTGTTGTTCAGCAACTATCTCTTGTAACTCCTCGACTATATCTTGAAGTTCTACATTACGGTCATGTACCTCATCGTATATACGGCCAGCTATCGAGTTAAGTGGAATCCTTTCCTCCTCATCCTCTTCATCCGTCTGTGGCAGCTCCACAGAATCCTCCTCGTCTGTCTCTATCTCATCATCCTCATCAGGTACTCTCTCCTGCTCAACTACTGTGACCAATGGAAATGTTTCCCGTGACAGTAATTGCTCCAAAACTACCTGAATATCTCGAGGCTCCTCTTCCCTAGCCTGACTGGAACCTCCTATATTAGTCATCCTGTCAACCAAAGTTTAAGTTTTAATTACTAATCATTACTACTCGACAATCGCAAGCACATAAGTTACAATCACATAATCACATAAGTATTTTATTAATTCTTCCTTAAAACTCGATAAGAGCTTATCATCACTATCTTTTCGAAGGTTACTTCCTAAGGTTTTTCCCCACGTAAGGTTCATAACCTAAGGCTCTGATACCAACTAGTGACATCCCCAAACCCAGGTACTTCATTCCCACAGGATTTGGTGCTCACTTAATCAAACATTCATATCTAACTACCCAATCATAATAAAATTGAATAAATAAAACCTTCCCCATTAAAGGGTTATATAATAAAAATCTCCCAGGTTTTCTAACCTTTAAATAAAATCATTCAAATGCGAAAAATAAATAAACTTCATTACAACCATTCAATTGAAAACTGATAATAGAATATCATCATATTACAAATCTTCAATACTTGTTCATCTTTCCTTTTCCCTTACTGGTGCTATGTACTCAACCTTCTCATCTTTAACTATAATAGTTATATAAGCAAGAGTGAGCAAACAAAGCTCACTTGAAACAACAATGAATGAAAATCTTTACAACAACTGTCAAATAAGAGGCTTGAAAGAATTAAACAATATGATTTATCAACATTCTGAAGTATATAACTGAGGGTCCTAAGACCACAAACTATGTCCATAGTTATAAGTAATTTTTCAAATTAAACTTTAACAGTCATAAGACAATGTACTATGCACAAACATTTCAACTCTAAGTGTAAATTACCCCTAATAATAGGGTTGTTCATCTCAGTATTTAGAGTACAAGTTCGCACCAAAGTGAGTTTGGTTTGGATACATTTCAAGGTAATTTGGAATTCAACGAACATCAACTAAGGATTAGTTGAATAAAATCAATAACATTACATTATGGAATAATCATAACTGAATCGACATTGTAAATTAAAAGCATGATTTAGGAATAATCTAATAGCATACATATTGAATAACTATAGCACACCTTGCTTGAACAATAATAAGCCAAGGTTATTTAAAATTGAATACTAAGCATGCATAGCAATTTGAATGATAAAACTGTTCAACATTAGTATATATAAATTTGCATGCTAAACAACAAGTTAAATACAAGAATAACTTGCTCAATATCAAAATTTAAAGTTTAGAAACCTTGCATCATTATATTGTAATCGAATTGAAAACAATAATTGGCTCAACAAGATAATAGATTAGAGAACTTGCCTTTCTCGTAGGTTAAACTGAACAATTCGAATTACAATATCCTATATACATATGTCATCATGACATAGTTAGTCACTACCACTTTACAAACATAACTAAGTACACTCATCATGTAAGATTTGATTTTTAATCACATAATCACGTTACAAAACAAGTTAATTGTTAATAACATGCTCATTCATGGTATAGAAATATTAAAATCATAACTTAACAGTCCTACTATTAACACATAATAATTCCTTCAGATTTTGAGTACAAAAAGTACATTTGTCGGACCATTTAGCTAACTTCAGCGCGGCACACGCGATTATCTTGTGTCAGTCATGGCAAAAATTAATCTACATAAAATTAGTAAACTGAGGTGGCATGACTACTATACAAGTGTCATGGCTTCTTAACATGCATAATTGAGATTCAAGGATGAAATAGCTTCAAGCAAAAGCATGAACAAAAGCCAATTTTGGCCTACAAGCTACTTTCTAACAGCCTAATTAACATGTAATTCATATAGGTACTTCATATAAACATAATTAAAGACTCTTAACATGTTTTTACCCATAAAACAACATAAAAAACGAATTTAAAACTTCCAATTTCACTGTTTTTGATGAAAACTAACTTTTTGATGTTTTTAATGAAAATCAACACTATGATTTTGTTTTTCAACCAAAATAGTTAATTCAAAGCACCATATTTATGTTTATACCACCTCTTTCAAATACAATAGTCAACTTATCAACTAAACAACTAATTAAACCTAAATTTCTACCTTAAACTAAACCATATTCACATATATTCATATAAACTCACTGTAAAATAGTTTTTCTTCACAAACCACATACCTAACATCAATTCATTGACTATACTCATATATAACCTATGAAAATAGTTTTACAACACTAGTTTATCATATAAAGCCACATACAATCAAGCAATTTATCCTTTCACAAAAATTTTACAGAGAATTAGGGAAGAAAAAACTAAAATTTTAAAAACTTAAAAGGGTAGGATGATAACTTGTTTGTAGAAGATGATGGCTATCCTTTTGATTATCAAGCTTCTTCTCCCCAATTCCTTTCTCAAATTCTCTAGCCTTTCTTCCTCTCTTCTTTTCTCTCTGTAAACTCTCTTCTTCTCTTCTCCTGTGTTCTTTCTTCCTAACTCTAACTACATACAAACAATATAACGTATAATAATAATATAGGTATTAATTATATAATATAATTCTAACTTTAACTGACATCAGTTATATTTTATTTGAAAATCAAAAGCCATAAGGCTTGTTTGCCTATCCACTAAAAAAATAATCAATTAATCCTTATGCCTTGTTTGGTAAAACACAATTAGATTAAAGACTTAATAGTCATTAGGCCTTGTTTGGCAAAACTGAATTAAACTCCTTTAAGTTATTTTAATAACTCCTTTATAAAAGGTTATTTGTCACACTTTTATTTAATCAACTAACACATCCTTTTAATTACAAATTCAAATTAAAATATAATAATTCATTTAATTAAAACTCTCTAATTTAATAATTAAATTAAATTATAATATGATAATTAATTTCCTTAATTATTTATTCACAAATAATTCACCAAATCGAATCGCACTAAACAATTATTTATTCAACAATAAACACATCCATTAAATACTTAAATATTAAATAAATATTTAATCTAACAATTAAAAATTCTGGAATGTTACAGCACATACTTCACTAACTTCCTTCTTAAATTCGTCAATGGAGTAGCTATTTTAGAAAAGTCCTGAATGAACCTTCTATAGTATCCCGCTAACCCCAGAAAACTCCGAACCTCAGTTGGCGTTTTCGGTTGTTCCCAATTATTAACTGCTTCTAACTTTGCGGGATCCACGGAAATGCCATCTTTATCAATAACATGTCCCAAAAACTGAACTATTTCAAGCCAAAATTCATACTTAGTGAATTTTGCCTACAACTTCTCCTTTCGTAGTGTTTCCAACAATATCCTTAAATGTTCAGCATGATCTTCTGGCGTCTTAGAATAGACTAGAATATCATCAATGAACACAACGACAAACTTGTCCAAATACTGTTTGAACACTCTGTTCATCATATCCATGAATGCGGCTGGCGCATTAGTCAACCTAAACGACATAATAAAAAACTCGTAATGACCATAACAAGTTCGGAACGCCATCTTAGGTACATCCTCCTTCCTTACTTTCAACTGATGGTACCCCGTACGCAAATCTATCTTAGAAAAATACTTTGCCTCATTCAACTGATCAAATAGATCATCGATCTTGGGCAATGGGTATTTATTCTTACGTTAACTTGTTCAACTCTCGATAGTCAATACAAAGTCATACCAACCCATCCTTCTTCTTTACAAATAATACCAGTGCTCCCCACGGAGACACACTCAGTTGAATGTACTTCCTGTCTAATAGTTCTTATAATTGAACGATTAACTCCTTCATTTCTACCGGCGCCATCCTATACGGTGCCATAGAAACTAGTGTCGTACCTAACAATAAATCAATCACAAACTCGACCTCCCTATCTGGCGTAAGACCTTATAATTCATCTGGAAATACATCTGCGAACTCTTAAACTATAGGTATCTGTTCCAATGATGCTCCCACTCTTTGGGTATCCACAACATGGCACGGGTATCCTATACACCCCTTCCTCAAAATTTTTCTAGCTTGTGTCATGGTTAGACAACAAGAGCGTCTCGATGATTTACTACCGTAAAACACTACCTTGGTTTTCTTAGAAAGCCGAAGGTTCAAACTTTTCCTATGACAATCTATTATAGCCTTATAGTTAATCAACCAATCCATACCGAGAATTACGTCAAATTCTCTCAACCTTATCGGTACTAAATCTACCAATAATTTGTTCCTCTAATATCTATGCAACAATTCCTATGAATATGTTCAATGGGAATTATCTCTTCGTTTGCTACCTTAACATCTAAAGGTATCTCTAATTTTTCTGGCAATAAACTTAATCGCTTAGCAAATTCATATGCAATAAAAGAAAAAGTAGCACCCAAGTCAAATAACACATAAGCATTTATTTTATTACCTAGAATGATACCTACTACTACATCCGCTGATGCAACCGCATCTTGGACGGTCATATTAAAAGTATGGGTCGTGGGTCTATCCGACGATGGTGTTGGTCCAATAATGGCTAACTTATCACTACTAGTAACCTTGCTATCCTCTAACCCCTTCTTTGGGCAATTTCTTTCCATGTGGTCCATCGATCCACAAACAAAACATCCCTGGTTCTTCTTAGGATTAGGACAATTGGGTGATATGTGACCCTCCTACCCATAGTTAAAACAAACCGACTTCCCTTTTAGGCAGACTCCTAGATGAGTCTTCCCGCATGTCTCGCATGCCTCCATCCTACGCTTAGGATCCCATTGTTTCACTCCAGTATTCCCGGAGTTAAAATTCTTTCTCTTGGACAGACTTCCACTGCCACTAGCTCCCTCTGCCTTGGGTCCTCCTTCTCCTTTATTCTTATTCTTCCTCTCCTTATGGTATTGGATCAAAGCCTCACTACCACCCTCTACGATGATTTCCTTCTCCAGAATGGTCCCATAAGAGGCACTCTAGAAAACAAAAATCCTACTATAGAGCCAGGGTTTCAATCCTTGCTAAAACCTACGAGCCTTCCTCTCCTTAGTGTCCACTTGGTGTTGAGAAAACCTTGCCAATTTATTGAATTTGGCCGCATATTGGTGAGACTCCCACCAGAAGTTGGCTTCCCCTTTCATCATATAGGTCACAAAAGAAGTCTTTTGCACCTCAGCTACGTTTGTAATAACAAATGTCTTTTCTAATTCTTTTACCCATGTTTGGGCCTCTATTGGGTCCGTAGTTCCTTTGAACTCCAGCGGACCTACGTTTTTAAACTCTTTAAAGGTAGTGGTTCTGGCTACCCTAGGTACTGCGGGTGCTTTACCCCTAGTTTGGTTAAATGTAGCCGTTAATAAATTAATGAACTCTTGCATATGGTTATTCTGACCCCCTTATTTATTATTATGCGATTCAGCTTCCTGATTACGTTGGATTCTTCTTGGCGGCATTATTCTGATTAAATAAATAAAGTTTCATTATTATCTATTTACTTTGTTCGTTATTATTCATCAAACAATAACAAATCACACCACAACAAAGCACATCAATTAAAAACATCATTATATTAACATTCTTCTTCATAGTTCAAAACTATTATAATTTGATTCCATAGCCAAAAGCTATTACATTACTATCCCACGATTAACTTCTACAAAAATTGGGATTTATAAAAAGACTACCCTTTAATTATACAAAAGAGGGTTTTACGTCACTACATATATACAAAAAGATCTACCGATCTACTAACACTGCCTCACACCATTCTCATGCTTCTAATTCGCTAGAATCGAAACAATATCCCGACTAATAGTATGTCGCGTCTGCCCCAACTCAATAGAATAACAAGCAATTTTTAGCTTGAAATCCTCATGAGCACTATTATGGATGTAGGACATCCGTGCTATTTTCTGGTTCTTCTCAACCAGTTCCTTATGAAGCTCTACAGCCTCATTCTTATAGTCCCTCACCTTATCCATCATGAGCACCTTCTCGTCATGCTCTAAGTTAAAATCTGCTTTTGCAGACTCATTCGCCTCATAAAGAGCACTAATCTCTTCATTCTGGTTCTGCACAACAGTCCGCAGTTGCACATTTTGGTCAAGCACTGCCAGATACAATGCCCTCATTGCATCTGGAGGTGTTGGCTCTAGTTCAGGTACCACCATATTGAACGATGCTACCTTCATCTCTCATCCCCATCGACCACCATATCGAGATATGACGCCGATTCCATGTTTTCCATGTCTCCCTCAGAGTAATCCTCCTCCGAATAGTCCTCCTCTGGCTTGGACTCTTCTAGGACCACTACTGGTACTCCCACCATGGGCATAGGTACAAGCTCTACTCGGTTCATGGACTCTTCGCTCACCACATGTATATCCTTATACATGGAGCTATCGATTGACATCTACAATAACACATAACGTGTTGATTAGTACATAATACATAATAATATAAGCACAAATCACATTTAATTTATTTAAGGTTAATTTCCATCTTTTAAATCTTTCGGTACTGAGTTTCCTCAATACTTAATTAACTCGAGTCAATTCCTTCTGACTTCTCCTTTTCTAACGAGGTTATTAGCCTAAGGTTCTTCCCTTCTTAAGTTTTATAACCTAATGCTCTGATACCAACCTGTGATGCCCCCAAATCTTGGTACTTTCCACCCACTGATATGGTGCTACATGGTACTCATCACTATACATTCATTCCATTGAAACAACATCAAAATGAACATAATTATTACATTCTTATTGCAATAATAATAATCATTCCTTTCCCAGGTTCTGAAACTGATACATTCTTTGTTTATCATATTATGATTCTTACAAATATACTAATCTATTACAGGATAATCTACTTATCCATCTTAGCTTTGCCTTTATCCCTACTGGGATCATCAGTTCTTTTGGCCTTAGCTGCAATCATATAATTCAAGCAAGAAGTGAGCATAACTAGCTCAGCAAGTCTAGCAAAAGATAATACAAATACCACGTCGAGAATTATATGATTTTCTTCAATAACTGAACAAGTAGTTACAAAGTACTATGAAATATTGACAAGCACTTCTCATTTCATAAAGACAATTCCAAAGTATATATACTAGCTTAGGAATTTTGAATTGGTCGAAAGACCATGAACATTCTCTTTTGGTTTTCATTCACGAAAAAGGATAACCCGACACTAAGTCCGTAAGTCTGATATATCATACGAGCACTTCTAGGTAATCAGCCTATAGTACTCTATGTTGATCAACACTCATCCGTTAAACATTTTTACGTTTAAGTTTTGGCAACCTCACGTTCCAATCCAATAATCGATGAAAATACATTTGTTTGTTCATATACAAACTTACCTTTGAATCCATACCAAATACTTGGCATATGACAGTGTTAACAGTTCTATATTGAAAGACTTGTAAACAAATCAATCTAACTCTTAAGAATAGTCTAGCCGAGTTAAAACTAGCATCGACCCTTTCGTAAAACAATTCATGCATCTTAGAACATGAATCACAGAAAACTTGGCTAACACGAAGGTTAGTCAAGCGTTAAGAAAACTTGCCTTCAAGCGTCTTCAAATAAAAATATTCAACAATTCTTGATCTTTAAAGTATCTATATGATATATTCACATAGCACATTGTAATTAGCTACCAAACAATCTAATCACATTTTTTTTACCAACTTCTTTCTCTTCTATGTCTTAAGTGAATTTATTTCATTAATAAATGTCAATTCGACTTACTATTCTTCATTACGGCTTGTTAACGTTCTTACATTACTAACCAAGACTTGATCATCATTGGGCAATTACCAAAGTTTGAATACATTTTACTTCTGTATATCTCGTGTTCTTCATTTAATTACTATAAACGACATTCATCTTCTAAAGTCATCACTATATAAGTGACTTAAGATTAATCTTATCATGTATATTAAGTATATACATGTTCAACTATTAGTTTATAATCAATTGGGATTAGGTCCGGTCTCGGCACTGCGGCGCGAGATCCCTTTATAATAGTGGTGCTGTGGCGCCACTCTTCAGTAGCTAATGTTACTATACACTGTGCTGCGGTGCGAGGTGTAAAGCTTGGGATGGCGTTGCGACGCCATCCCTGAGCCCTTGAATTTTTTTTCAAATTTTCAATGCGATTCTTCCTGGACTCATAACTTAATCGTTTTAAGTCGGATTTGGCTCGTTCAAAAGCCGTTTTCTTACATGTTCCATGTACTACGATTTCATCCAGCTAAAAGTAATTTTTAAATTCGTTAATGATGAATTCACTATTAACGTTCTAATAAGCATTCGTTTAAATGCTCATGAGCGTTCATAGCTCGTTTTCTTCGTTCTAAGTCGGAATTTGACCGTTCTTCCGTCCACAAATCTTGAATACATTATACTAAGCTATGCCATCAAAAACTAGGGTTTCTAAACTAAACATCAAGTTTTGACTACTAATCCAGAATTATACGATTTTAACGTTTAACGTCTAATTTCGTAAATTTTGCCATAACTTCGCTACTCATGTTTTATACGCTAAATCAAATGGAACCAATCCATTGATTCATTGTCTCTATCCTAACCAAGCAATATTCACACACCTTATAAATGATGGTTTTCAATTTGTCCATCAACAACCAAATCAACGTTCAATGGTTTTATCTGTTTAAACTTACCAAAACGCTTACGATTTCTACTTATACATGGCTTGTAAATATTTAATTCACTATTAGCCATCCTTATTACTCCGAAAGAGACATGCTCCACCAATTTATGATTCTCTACGAAAAATAAATTTAAACGAATCAAAAACTAAGGTTTTACGAGTTATTACCTTAACATTCTTTGTATTCTTGCTTAAAACTCGAATGATTTGCTTCAAGCTTACTTGATTACTTGTTTCTAGCTCTTTTCTCTCTCTCTCTCTCTCAAAAATGTTGGTCAATGTTTGTAAACAAACAAATGACCAAGCTAAGCTTTTTTATATAGAAAATTCAATGGAGGGTATTTTGGTCAATTTGCTAACCTCCTTACTATTCATTACTTTGTAACCAAGTAAAGTTGCTTTACTTGGTCACCAAGTAGCTGTCCCCCATGGCCTTATGGGTCCCCCATAGGGTTTACCCATCTGGTGACCCATCGATTCGATCTGCGGTTCAGTTTCTTGGATCGGGCCTTAGAATTAATTCATATTGGGCTTATCTTGGGCTTGATTTCATAATGCATTGGGCTTGATATAATCCAAGTCCAATTGGATTCTACAAAGTCCATAAACTCAAAGTCCAATAAGAACTAATCGTATTTTATGCTTATAGCTCACGTATTCTCTTCGTATAGTATTCGTACGATATTCGTATTATACATCATAATAATCTTCATACCATACTCGTATACTAACTAGTATCATACTCCTATATCAGATATATAATAACCCTAATCATTATACGCATTTATTTCCTTCTTGGAAATCACTTTCCTTAACCCTTAGGTTTTAAGTCCGCAAGTGAAAACTTCGTTTGCCATAACTGAAATATTATTGAATATTATGTGACACCCCCAAATCCGGGTACTCCATTCCCACAGGATTTGGTGCTCGCAATCAAAAATAATTATATCTAACTACCCATAATAAAGGATAAAGACATACAATAACTTAAACAATAATCTTTCCCCTTAAAGGGTTACATCATCATAAAAACAATCCCAGGTAATCTAACCTTAAATTATTACATAAGTCTGCGGAATACATCACAAAGTAAAATAAGTCTTATATCATAATTCTTCAAAAGAAATTCACATAAATCTTCAACACTTAGATATCTTGCCCTTTCCTTTGCTAGTAGATGGCTCATCGACTTTCTCAACTTTAGCTGCAGTGTTAATAGCAAGAGTGAGCAAACAATCGCTCATTGATATAGAGAGTAACAATAATAATAACATGAGAGTGAACAATGAATGCTGAACAATGGTGAACTTATTCTACGAATCAAAAATAGAAAACAAGTTCGAATCAAATATTTGAGGGTCTTAAGTTAGGCAGTACAGAGCCTTCTTAACGTACTTATAGGAATCATCCCTTTGTACCATATATTGTGCACAAACATCTAAATGTTACACGTACATTATCCCCTATGTTAAGGTTGTTCGTCTCAGTTTGAATTTAGAATTTCTGCACTAAAGAGAGTTTAGTTTGGAACTAGCTTATCAGTGGTTCTAGAATTTTAGAACACTATTCATTTATATATTAGTTCAATCAACACGATTTTGCTTGCTACTTGAAGGTTCAGTACAATAATAGAGAATTGAACAAGGTTATTAATGTCATAGATAGAATAACAGCAATGTATAATTGAATAGAGATAGTATATGTGCAAAGTACTACATTCAAAAGAGTTAGAACAATCTCATTTGAATCATTGAATTTAAACATTATATGCTTTAAATAGCAATATCAAGAATTAGGAAAGTGAAACTCGCTCGGTGTAACGAACTAGATTACAAGAGCTTGTACAATCATACACAAGATAGATTAGGCTTGCTCAACTTTAACATAGAATTTAGGAACTTGTACAATGATAATTTAGGAATAGAAAGCTTGCTTGACATAAAAGATAACTTAGCTATGAAACTTGCATTCATTAATAAAAAGAACGAAGTTAGGGAACTTGCTCAATAAAAGTTTAGGATAAGGAACTTGCCTTGTATGTAAGCTACACAAGTATAATAATGTTCGCCAATTACCCTACACATATCATTGAAATCGCAATAACGATAAGTTGTATCAATATTAGCTTTATTGGTTTAACCCACCATTTAAGTCATACCCTTAACTTAACTTCTAACGATGTTGGTTAACCATTTTAGCGAATCTGAAATCTTACTATAAACTAACATAAACTTTATCATTCATCTCTAACTCTCGTAAACATCAATTTTTGTTCACTACATAACTTAATTAAACGATCACTTAAAATCTTCACACTTTATATTACATCACATTAAAATCTGTTATTGTAGGCTACATTATGTTTTAACATCATTATCATGCATGCCAAACTAGATTAAGTCCTTGTATTACAACCCACAAATAAACAGAACTCACCGCTAGGCTCGGAGATGAGTGCAAACAAGATCGCCCTGAGCCTTAACCTTTGGGCGATTCTTATTTGGTGAAAAAACGTAGAAGACCAATGGCGGCATTTGCACTGTTTTTGTGTAGTGCCGTAAGCCTTGACAGCCAGACGTAAACGTAAACTGCAGCAGACTCATATATAGCATGATCACCAAAATCAACCCAATTTCTATAGAAATTCATAAAATTTAACATCTAAAACTTTGTAATAACATCTATAAATATGATATACATCATACTAACTACATAAACATTACATATACTCAATTTTGAAGATTCAAAACCACAATTTTACCAATTTCTTCATTTTTTACACTTTTAGCGAATTCGATCGCAACAACTTTGTTTCTTAAAAAATTGGCATGATTCAAACTACGTTGTTTTCGTTTCTTTCCCTATTAACACAATCCAACATCAATTTACAGATTATAACACATATTGAACATGAAAATTTGTACTTTCTTAAGCCATTTTTCATACATATAACACTATTTTTAAAATCTTCTACTACAAACCTAATTTCATGTATTTAATCATCAAATAGCACTCACATATGATGACTAACAGATTATAAACCACATACATATATGTATCAATCCAACGTGATTTAGCAATTTACAAAAAATTATCATGGAAACTCAAAATATAAACATTAGAAGTAGAATATACCTTTAGTTCTTGATGTAAACAAAGTTCTAGAAACCTTCTTCTTGGTCAATTCACAGCAAAACCCTCAACTCTCTCTGTGATTCTCTCTTCTTACCAAGCTCTCTCTCTATACTCAGTTATCTAACCTTAGAAAAATAAGATGTGTAGAATAAACTGAAGCGACCCACGTACTCATGTACTTCGATTATAAAACCCAAACAGGTTGCGTCAGTTAAATTAGACCAAAGGCCACAAGACCTTGTTTGGCTACCAAAAATTCCCATTTCTCAATTTATTTAAATAATATTCATATCATATAGTTTTACTTGTCACACATGTAACTAATTTAAATAACTTACCATTATAATTTTTATTATAATTATACTTATGATTAATATTTAATTATATATCTAATTTAATTAATAAATTAGACTTAAACATTACTTTATTTAATTTACTTATTTTCTTAAATATTAAACAATTTATTTAATTTAATTATTTCATTAAATAAAATCTTCAAATAAAATTACCATTATTCAATTTAATTAACATTAATCAATTTAGTTACTAAATTCTTGCACAACCATTCTATCAACTATTTATTTTTCTCAATAAATAAATTATTTAAAATATTTATTTAACTCAATAAATATTTAAATTAATTATAAAATTTCTCGATCGTTACATCTTTCCCTCCTTAAAAGGATTCCGTCCCCAGAATCACAACTCAAAAAAAAATTTCGTTACATATTTCATCTCGTATTAGAATTCTATCATTATGCATTTTTCGGAATTTCAAACTTAATTTCCGAGTAAAAATGAATGAATAGTGTCTTTACGAAATTTTCTCGAAAAACTTTCATTTTCGTCTTGGAAGTTCAAAACAATTAATTCTAGCACATAGCCAGAATCCTAACCATATCCGCACATTCTAGGTCATAGAACGACCTTCATACAGCTTACTCACATAAATAATCAATTAAATTAATTTAATTCACATAATCAAATAAAAATTTAATTCTCATAAAAATTCAATTTTCTCGGGCGTTACAAGGAGAATGGAAGGATACTATTTAGAAAAAAATTTCACGGACCAACAGATGTAGCATCACAAACGCGCTGAAAATCTGTAGAATTTTCTAAATTTTTACTATCAAACTGTAAGACCTCAGCTTTATAAATAAAGATGAATTTTCTATAAATATTATTTTTGAATATTATGGAATAAATTTGATATAATGTTATAGTTGTGGGTAATATTTATAAATTTTGCAAAGTAAGCAAGTTGTTATAAAATATTCGTTTGGTCGGGGAATATTCTTTTTGTCGGGGAATATTCGTACGACGGCTCAATCAGTGGTGGACCCCACAACGGAAGTATTGTCGTAGTTAGAAAATGACAAAATTATCTTTCTATAAAAATAACGACAGAGGTGTTACCGTTAAAACTATTGAACTACCCGGTAAAGTAAAACAAGAATGTCTGGCGTGGTTGCATAAGTAGACACTACGGTATTGGTTATTGATGCTTACGTGAGAAGTCACTTAGCTATACTCAATTATTGCTACAGAATCGCACGATCATATCTCTTATATTATTGATTCAATTATTGTCACAAGATCATCTCATATAATATGTTATATTATTGAGACGACAAGTTATAAATGATTAATAATTGTTGAAAGATTAAATATGTGTTGATTAAAATAAAATGATTTGTGGTAATATTTATTCAATCCTTGATGTATATAAAGAGTCCATTATGAGGCGTTTGTGGTAAGTTTGATTATTTTATGGGGGCCCATATGTCATCATCTAAGAGTCTCTTCGTCAATAGTATTTACCTTTGTGAATAGTAATTACCTTTGTGAATAGTAATTACCTTCGTCAATAGTATTTACCTTTGTGAATAGTAATTACCTTTGTGAATAGTAATTACCTTCATTAATAGTATTTACCTTCATTAATAGTAATTACCTTTGTGAATAGTAATTACCTTCGTCAATAGTAATTACCCTTCGCAAATAGTAGTTGTCCCTTCAATATTACCAAGAGTTAATCGCGCCTCTTGATTGTTCCAAGGGTTAATTACCCCTTCATGAAATAGTAGTTGTCTCTTCAATATTACTAAGAGTCATTTTGACCCTTCGTTAAGACCAAGAGCCACCCTTAGTTTTTCTATAAATAGAAAGCTCATTCCTTCATTATTTCTTACGAATTCATTGAAACTCTAGAGAGAGAAACTATAGAGAGAAAGAAGAAAAGTATTCTGCTACTTCACTTTTCCAATATTCAGTTCTTCTAAGGTAAGGGATATTATTTGTTGTACCCATAATTGGTGTTATTCTTTCTTATTCATGAAGAGAACTTCTGTTATTCCATTCTTTATTATTCTATTGGAATAACCTGTATACGCGGCATACCCTATACTTGGTGAAATCCCTCTATTATTCCATTTTTATTATTCATTGGAATAACTCAGTATATACCAGCATACCCTATACATAATCAGATATCGTGGTTTACCCTATACTTGGTGACATTCTTCTATTATTCATTGGAACATCATGTATGCATGTGTTTTACACGGGACCTGGTTCCGTCTTTTATTATTATTCATTGGAACATCCTATCATGTGTTTTACAGGAGGACTGGTTCGCGTCTTTATCATCATTCTGTTGAATATCCTATCCATGTTTTTACACCGGATCCGGGTTCCATCTTTGTTATTCTGTTGGAACATCCCGCCGGTGTGAATTTCACCGACTTCGTTCTCGTTATTATTATTCGTTGAATAACTCGTCTATCTAAGTACCGCATGCATGGTGATTTCCTTTGTTATTCCATTCTTTATTATACCCGGTTGGTTAAAACTTTGACTTCTATACTCCATGAAATTAGTAGACTATTCTTGATATTTGCGTTTCATCCAAAGATCTTTTCATGGAAATATTCTTCCGATCATTCTTGAATTTTACTCTACAAAGCGAAGATCATGTTGACAATTTGGGACGTTATTAGTTCTGAATAAATTAATTCGTGAACTTGTTTTATTGAATTATTATGTCATTGTCATCATCCTCATGTTATATTATGTTATCTTTGGTCGACGTGCATAGATGAATTTAGTATGATTATGACCTGTGGATCATTCGGTATAATCATGGCTTGTTATAAATGATGTGATAAAAGTTCTCGGTGGCTGTGTAATGAAGTGATGGATAGTTTTGGTATGATTATGACCAGGGGTGATTTCGATATAGTATTGACCATTGATAATTTGATAAAAATCCTTGACCGTGGTAGTGCGTGGATGATTAGATATTGTGGTTTATTCATTAAACCGAGTCTTAGTGATAAAAATTTATGAAAACCTTTTAAAACCTAAAAGATAGTAGACTTTTATTTTCTACTTGACTCTTTTAATGGATCAGATATTCATTGCCGCAGATTAAACTGGTTGTCTATTGTATTTTATCAGTTTAACATTGTTGAAGACTATTGATAATTTATTCTGCATTAGCTTAGTTATAATATTTTTTACTGGGCTAGTTGAGCTCACCTTTTCTTTCACTGTTCTCTTCAGGAAATGAGAATATAGCTGGGACGAGTCGGGGAACGGAGTAATGGTCCAGAGGATAGCATTAGTAGTCCTCACTATTCAATGAAATAGTGTGATAATAATTGTAATGAGGACTCCTTTTGTGTTTGTATAATATCTAGTAGACAATATTTGTATTCAAACTCACAGTTTATGTCGTATGTTACACGACAGATGTATAATTAAGTTTGTATTTGAATTTATGTACCATGTAAGTGGCGACCCAAGATGGGTGACGTATACCTAATTTTGGGGGCGTCACAGTTGGTATCAGAGCTTAGGGATATGATCTCTAGCTAAGATGTGAGACTAGAACTAGGAGGGGAGAGATAGGGAATTCCTTCACTAGTATGACCTACCTAAGTTTATTTGGTATTTGATTGGTCGGTCAGAGTATAGTGATAATATGTTGCATGTCAATTAACCCTTATTTTGTGGCGGTGTTTGAAAATGGCATCCAGAATGTTGAGAATAGCAATGGAGCACATGAGACCTATTGATTCTCCACAGATCAATAATCGAGACAATGTGCAATAGGATGGCGATAATCCTCCCGTAAACAACAACACCGATCAATTGATGAACGACGATGACGTTTAAGAGGTTTTAGAATTCATGCAACATCGATTGAAAGTTTACTTCATCCAAAACGTAGGTGGAAACACGGAAAACTCTCTGGCGGTCACCGCTAAACAATTCAAGGAGCTGGGACCACCGGAGTTTAAGGGAGAGCCAAAACCACTTTCGCGAAGCATGGATAAAGCAGATTACCAAGATATTTGATGTCTTGGGATGCTCCGAGGAGCAAAAGGTTCCTTTACCGCCTTTATGTTGTTGCGGAGAGGCAGACATCTTGGTGGGAATCCAGAAACGTACTCAACTCATTGCATCAAGATATCTTGGGAGAAGTTCCAGAGTCGTTCAACGACAAATACTTTCCCGAAAGTATTCGCCACATGAAGGAGGTGGAGTTTATCAAGTTGGAACAAAACAATATGACCGTGTCGCATGATACGAGGCAAAATTTATGAGTTATCACGATTTCGTCCCACTTGGTGGATAATGAAGAGAGAATGGCGGCGAATGTTTTTAAGAGGTTTGAAGTCGAGATACGTCAACATCTTATTTCTCATAAACCGTGTTTGTATTCGGAGATGTTGTAAATAGGGCTCGATTAGTGGAGCGCGATAACGAGTCAACGCAACTAAAAGAGAACAAACGGTAAGCAAAATTATAATACCAATGAGAGTAGTCATCGAGCGGTGACAACAAGCGTGGAGGAATCAATAGGCGGATATGGTAACCACTTCGGTGGTAATCGTGGTCAAAGCAATAAGAATGGACATTTCAAGAAAAGGAGATTCAACAATGATGGAAAGACGTCAAGACCAAAGACCGTTGTTAAGGAAGGAGAAAGACCACCTATCATATGCTTCCAATGCGGAGGAGAGGACACATCATCCGAATCGTGCCATGCCGCCCAAAGCATGTTATAATTGTGGAAGAGAAGGTCACTTAGCTCGATTTTTGTCGCCATCAAGACAAATTCAACTAGGATGGAGGCACCAAAGGTCGTCCCTGCATAAACCAAAGCCCGCAGTTTAAGAGAGAGTTTTTTTTCTCGTGACGAGGAACCTGAATAAAATTATCACGGGTAAGTTAATCATAAGCTCTTGCGAAGTCTATACCGTGTTAGATACCAATTCTACCCACTCTTTTATTTCACCTAGTTGTGTTCAACGTTTAAATTTGACTCCGAAGAAGTTGAACTTTGACTTATTGGTTGAAACTTCGTTAGTAGGAGCCTTCGTTACCGCTACTATTTTTAAATCTTGTTTGATTCAAATAAACACTTTCACGTTACTTGTCGATCTTATTTTTTTAAAAATACTGGCCTCCTTTGATGTGATTTTAGGAATCAATTGGTTAACTAATCATCATGCTTTTCGTAAGGTTGTTAGCTTTTATATTCATAACCAACCTGTTGTGCGAATTCAAGTAACCAAACCATTAAAGTCAATCATTGTCATATCAAGCCATAAATAAAGAGCCCCGAACCTTTCGTTGTTGACTTCCTTGTGTGGAATGCACCGAAGCCAGACTTTCTGTAGGCGACATCGTGAATGAAGATGGCAAGTTTATAGGTATCATTGTGAGGTGCTATCTAGGTTAAGGGATAGAAGTCACAGTTGGTATCAATGTGACATTCTATCCAAGTCTTGGATGAGAGTCACAGTTTTGAATGATATTTCTATTATTAATAAATTTCCTGGCGTATTCTTGAAGACTTCTTAGCCTACTTAGAGCGTGAAATCGAATTTCGTATTGACCCCAGTACAAAACCCATTTCTTAAACCCTCAAATATTTCTTCAACTAAAATGAACAGTTTACGTGGTTTATGATGAAAGTCATAATAAAAGCATTGGATTAATGAAAATCATGGGTATACGTGGTATTAGTAAGTTTTATGATGAGTTATGTTGGTTAGTATGTGAAAACATGAAAGTTTCTTAAAAATCACAAGGAGTTAAAAACCAGATTTTGGTGAAAAACGTAACATAAAATTCAATTGACCAAATCTCCTATTATATTTTGAATTTTTGAGTGTGGTCAAGTCCTAGAGTTAGATCTATGAGTTACATAACTAATCCAAGTGGAATCACTGAAAGAGGTGTTGTAGATTTTAGGTGTGGAGTGATTTTAGCAAAGGAGTCAAAACTTTAAAATGTCCAAAAAATTTGCGCCACGTTTTTTGTAAGGGCTGTTTTGGCCACTTAATTAGTGAGAAAAATTCAGGCCTTTTGGGACATAAAAGTATATGGTATAAAGAACATCGTGTCCAAAAATGAGCTCATTCCGACTTAAAATGAGCAAGTTATGACCATTTCAATATTTAGGATTTTACGATTTAAAAATGCTATAACTTAGGAGTTCTACAACTCCGATGACCATGAAATTTAAACTGGAGGCTCACATTAAAATGTGTAAGGTCCTGCCAAGATTTGGGAATTTCTGGAGTTAAACTTGAGGTAGCAAATTTCTTAAGGAATTAATTAGAAATTGATTTTGAAAAATAGTAAATAAATTTTAAAAATTTCGAGAAAAATATATTTTCATTATGGGACTATATTATGCTAAATCCCAGAAAAGAAATATTTTTGGAACTGATTTGATATTTTCATAAAAATAGTTTGGTTCTTGAACATATGAGTTAAATATGTTATGTGAAGTAACAAAATTGGAAAATAGGATTTTATGGCTAGAGAATCCTATATAGAGTATATGCATATTTATTGATGAGGATTTGATCATTGGTGATGATATCTTATGAGTATGGTATTTTGAATGATTAAATGCATTATATGGTAAAGCGTAAATAATTGAAATAAATTGTTTATAAATTTAAGAAGTGATTAAAATATTGTTATAATATTAATGATATTAGATTATAAGATTATTAAATGATTGATAACATGGGGATATTCTTGAATCTCGGATAAATTATATTATAAATATTTAATATTTATCCTTTATCTCATTTGATTGATTCTTTATATCATTGACATGATCCTCATGCTTATATTATGTTGAAAGTCATCCGTGGCTCACGTGCATAGATGGACTTGGTATGATTATGACTCGTGGATTGTTTCGGTATAATCATTTAACCGTAATTGAAAACACGATTATCTTTGCACGTAGTGCATGGATAATTGTGGTCGTGATACTAATGAATACACGATTATCTTTGCACGTAGTGCATGGATAATTTGTGGTTGTGATACTAATGAATACACGATTATCTTTGTACGTAGTGCATGGATAATTTGTGGTCGTGATACTAATGAATACACGATTATCTTTGGCACGTAGTGCATGGATAATTTGTGGTCGTGATACTAATGAATACACGATTATCTTTGGCACGTAGTGCATGGATAATTGTGGTCGTGATACTAATGAATACACGATTATCTTTGGCCGTAGTGCATGGATAATTTGTGGTCGTGATACTAATGAATACACGATTATCTTTGGCCGTAGTGCATGGATAATTTGTGGGTCGTGATACTAATGAATACACGATTATCTTTGGTAGTAGTGCATGGATAATTTGTGGTCGTGATACTAATGAATATCCTCGGCACGTAGTGCGGGGATGATTCGATGATATGGATTAATTATTGGTGAGTCTCGAGAATGAAATATTAATTCATGGATGTGGTAAAAGTCATCTTTGGTAGTAGTGCATTGATAGACTTGGTATGATTATGACCACGGATTATTCGGTATAATCATGGACCAGATTGAAAACACGAATATCCTTGGCGATGAGTGCATGGATAATTCGTGGTCGTGATACTATTAAGTCTGCGTCTTAGCATTATTGGTTTTCTGGTTGTATATCTTTAGCTTTGTAGTGCAAAGATGAATTGTTAATGAATATCTTTGGCGGATTTGCGAAGATGAATTTAATATTTTAACGATAAATGTATTCAAGGTATCCTCACCTCTTTTTCATATCGTCAGTCGTATTCTAATTTTGAGGCAAAATTTCATAAGAAGGGAGGTTGTAAGACCCCGACTTTTATAAATAAAGATGAATTTTCTATAAATATTATTTTGAAAATTATGGAATAAATTTGATATAATGTTATAGTTGTAGGTAATATTTATAAATTTTGCAAAGTAAGCAAGTTGTTATAAAATATTCTGTTTGGTGGGGAATATTCTTTTTGTCGGGGAATATTCAGACGACGGCTCAATCGATGGTGGACACCATTAACGGAAGTATTGTCGTAGTTAGAAAGCGACAAAATTATCTTTTCTATAAAAATAACTGGCAGAGGTGTTACCGTTAAAACCGTTGAACTACCCGGTAGTAAAAGTACGATGAATGGCGTGGTTGCATAGTAGCACACGGTATTGATTATTGATGCTTACGTGAGAAGTCACTTAGCTATACTCAATTATTGCTACGAGAATTGCCGCATCATATCTCTTATATTATTGATTCAGTTATTGTCACAGTATCATCTGTATAATATGTTATATTATTGAGACGACAAGTTATAAATAATTATTAATTGTTGAAAGATTAAATATGTGTTGATTAAAAATAAAATGATTTGTGGTAATATTTATTCAATCCTTGATGTATATAAAGAGTCTGTTATGAGACGTTTGTGGTAAGTTTGATTATTTTATGGGGGGCCCATATGTCATCATCTAAGAGTCTCTTCGTCAATAGTATTTACCTTTGTGAATAGTAATTACCTTTGTGAATAGTAATTACCTTCGTCAATAGTATTTTACTTTGTGAATAGTAATTACCTTTGTGAATAGTAATTACCTTCGTCAATAGTATTTACCTTTGTCAATAGTAATTACCTTTGTGAATAGTAATTACCTTCGTCAATAGTAATTATCTTCGTCAATAGTAATTACCCCTTCGCAAATAGTAGTTGTCCCTTCAATATTATCAAGAGTTAACTGCCTCTTCGGTGTTCCAAGGGTTAATTACCCCTTCGCAAATAGTAGTTGTCTCTTCAATATTACCAAGAGTCATTTTGACCCTTCGTTAAGACCAAGAGCCACCCTTAGTTTTTCTATAAATAGAAAGCTCATTCCTTCATTATTTCTTATGAATTCATTGAAACTCTAGAGAGAGAAACTATAGAGAGAAAGAAGAAAATTATTCTGCTACTTCATTTTTCCAATATTCAGTTCTTCTAAGGTAAGGGATATTATTTGTTGTACCCGTAAGGGGTGTTATTCTTTCTTATTCATGAAGAGAACTTTTGTTATTCCATTCTTTATTATTCTGTTGGAATAACCTATATACGCGGCATACCCTATACTTGGTGAAATCCCTCTGTTATTCCATTTTTTATTATTACATTTGAATAACTCAGATATCTGTGACATCTAGTATACATAATCTCAGATCACGTGGTTTACCCTATACTTGGTGACATTCTTCTATTATTACATTGGAACATCACATGCATGTGTTTTTTTACGGGACTGGTTCCGTCTTTTTATTATTACATGTTGGAACATCACATGCGTGTGTTTTACGGGGACCGGTTAAAATCTTTATCATTCTGTTGGAATATCCTATCTCGTGTGTTTTACATCGGATCTGGTTCCATCTTTATTATTCTCGTTGGAACATCCCTGTCGGTGTGAATTTCACGACGACCTCGTTACATTATTATTATTACATTGGAATAACTTTGTCTATGCTAAGTACCGCATGCATGGTGATTTCCTTTGTTATTCCATTCTTTATTATACCCCGGTTAGTTAAAACTTTGACTTCTATACTCCATGAAATTAGTAGACTATTCTTGATATTTGCGTTTCATCCAAAGATCTTTTCATGGAAATATTCTTCTTCGATCATTCTTGAATTTTACTCTACAAAGCAAAGATCATGTTGACAATTTGGACGTTATTAGTTCCTGAATAAATTAATTCGAGAACTTGTTTTATTGAATTATTATGTCATTGTCATCATCCTCATGTTATATTATGTTATCTTTCGGGTCGACGTAAGCATAGATGAATTTAGTATGATTATGACGAGGATCATTCTAAGGTATAATCATGGCTTGTTATAAATGATGTGATAAAAGTCCTCGGTGGCTTGTAATGCGATGATGGATAGTTTTTGGTATGATTATGACCCGGGGTGATTCGGTATAGTCATGACCATTGATAATTTGATGAAAATCCTGGACCGTGGTACGTGGATGATTAGATATTGTGGTTTATTCATTAAAACCGAGTCTTGGTGATAAAAATTTATGAAAACCTTTTAAAACCTAAAAGATAGTAGACTTTATTTTCTACTTGACTCTTTTAATGGATTGATATTTCGCTGCAGATTAAACCGGTTGTCTATTGTATTTTATCGGTTTAACATTGTTGAAGACTATTGATAATTTATTACGCATTATCTTAGTTATAATATTTCTTCTTTGGGCTAGTTGAGCTCACCCTTTCTTTCACTTTTTCTCTTGAAATGAGAATATATTTGGGACTTAGTCGGGAAAGCGGAGTAATGGTCCGAGAGGATAGCATTAGTAGTCCTCACTATTCTGTGAAATAGTGTGATAATAATTGTAATGAGGACTCCTTTTGAGTTTGTATAATATCTAGTAGACAATATTTGTATTCAAACTCACAGTTTATGTCGTATGTTACACGACAGATGTATAATTAAGTTTGTATTTGAATTTATGTACCATGTAAGTGGCGACCCAAGATGAGTGACGTATACCTAATTTTGGGGGCGTCACACAAACACTATGCAAACATTATGCATAATAAAATATAATATATTCTATTTTTCATATAAAACAAAACTTATTATATAATATATATAATAATTTCTCCCTCCCGTGACATTCATCATATCCCCCCCAAATTTCATCCACACGTGGGCCCCACCATTATATATATATATATACTGAATAACTTTCTACCGATTTTGAAAAATGGGTAAGTGGGGGTCCGAATAATAAGTAAAATTTACCACAAATACTTCATAAAAATCCCCTCAATATTTTTAAAAACATTTATTCATCAATAATATAACTTACAATATTAACAACCAGATCATTCCCAGGAAAGAGGTGGCTTACCGATAAGAATTTCTCCCTAATGGCGCGTAATTTGGTGACCAAACCCCTTTCCTCGACAGAACTTTCTAGACATTATCAATAATGTAAATAATAATATAAATAACTTGTCATCTCAATTATAGATTTAATAATATAAAATATTATAACAAAAATTGAATAAATAACGTGAGATACTATGCATGTAATGCCCCCAAATTCAGGTACTTGAAACCCGAACTCAGTGCTTTACGATACCATTTCTATGAGCGTAAATAATACTAATAATAATAACAATAATATAAATATCAAACTTAACTTACATTTATCAGAGTCTAATCCCAAGTACGCAACCTTTACTATAATACATTACATGATAGATAACACATATCATGGTCTAAAAAAAATTGTCTAACTATTACAAAAGATACCATTAAACTTATTCTGTTTGCTTTCCTTTTCACTTGTTCTTGTCTGAACCTCCGGGTTGAACATGCCTAGCTGAAAACATTTAAATTTAAAGCAAAAATGAGCATTTGGGCACCCAGCAAGTAATAACAATTATAAATATAATTAGCTGAAAGAATTAAATGTTTTCTTTGTACTTCACTTCTACAACAAATCAATAGTTGTGAAGTAAACTAAACCGATAATAATAACATAATAATTCTATATCAAATTTTTGAAACTATGAATTAACTATAAATAGGGTTAAGTTGACATACTATGAACATTGTTTTTAATTTTCGAATAGGTTTAGCAGAACTTCATCCGCAAACCGTCATAACTTACAGGCGCGAGGGTGTACATCCCATAGGCCCTGTATTGATCAATACTATATGCAAGAACGATATTATCGTTCACTCTGTCCACCTTGGACGCATAAAAGTTTTCCCTTGTTCGAGATGTTTATACTTAGTCGGGAATCCGAATCAAAACAATTTCATTGGATACAAAAAGGTTTTTTCATATTCAACGATATTTCTAAATCTTTGTCTAGTTGATCAAATAGCTTAGACGGCTTTTCATTAATGTATACATATTGGGGGATCAATATATATATATATATATATATATATATATATATATATATATATATATTATATATATATATGATTATCAACATATGATTAAATATAATGATTACAAGTGAGGACACTATAACCATATATAGAAATTAACTAAGTAATATATATCTGAATTATATAATATAATATCATGTTGATAAACAATGATCGGATATAATATATATAACAATAGGGTTAGTAATCTGGCACAATAATAATATAATTCTGAAAACATTCTTACTTATATCCATTGCATAAATGAAATACAAAGGTAGGATACTTGTTTGGTCTATTTCTTACAATACGCAACTTAGTTTTATCTTTTATATCAAGACCTATTATTAATAACACTACAAAAATAAAGATCATTGCCGACGGCCTTTGCTGTCGCCAATGACTCTCTTGCCGTCGGCAATGAGGTCATTGGCGACGGCAGTGTCCGTCGCCCCTCCCGTCGCCCAGGAGGCCATCGCCCCTGGCTCCCGTCGCTCGCCGTCGAGAAATTGGTCATTGCCGATGGGGGCATTGCCGACGGCACGTCGTCATCAATGGGTCATTGTCAACGGCCATAACGACGAATATGTTGTCGCTACTAAACATTATTGAGTTTTAATTTAACAGTCATTGCCGACGGCCCCCCATCACCAATGACCCCGTCACCAATGACCTGCTGAAAAAAAAATTAAAAATTAAAAATTTCCCCTGTTCATTTACATATATATAATTGTACCTATTAAAAATTAAAGAAAAACAAATAATTATAATGCATGCATATCAATAACAATCATATCTTTTACCACCAACAATCAATATAGTTAGATACAAAAGTCTAGTCTGTACAACTCAAAAGGTATATAAATACATGCATAAAAGTCAAAATATAAACATAAACTAACTACAACCCAAGATCAGGAATGTCAGGGTCACCATCACCGCCATCTATCGTACGATCGTCGGTCCCATTGCCTGTCCCACCTCCAGTCCCATCCTCTATAGTCTCATCAGCTCGGTGGTCATCACCATCTCTGCCACGGGCATCGCCTGTGCCGCAGCATCCACCCCCATGAGTCTCCTCAATAAGACCCTACAAAAGTAAAATATTAAAAACGAAGTCAAAAACTAAGCATATTTAAATTATTTTAGTTTGTGTTCTATAAGTGTGGAAAACATGCTGATAACTCGACATTCGTATATCGGAATCGAGTCCAATAAGTTGAAACATGTGCCTAATGCCTATGCGGTTCTATGTGTGTGTTTGCATGTCATTCGGATGACCAAGGCAGGGTTTGGTCTCTTTTTTGGCATTTTGCCTAACTGTTGGCGAGTTTTGCAATTTGGGCGATAACTCGATATCCGTATATCGGAATCGAGTTCCGTAAGTTGAAACACGTGCCTAATGCCTATGCAGTGCTACGTGTGTGTTTGCGTGTCTTTCGGATGATCGAGGCGGGGTTTTGGTCTCTTTTTTGGCTTTTTGCCTAACTATTGGCGAGTTTTGCAATTTGGGTGATAACTCGATCTCCGTATGTCAGAATTGAGCCCCGTAAGTTGTAACATGTTCCTAATTCCAATGCGGTGCTATGTGTGTGTTTGCGTGTCGTTCGAATGACCGAGGCGGGTTTTGGTCTCTTTTTCGGCTTTTTGCCTAACTGTTGGTTCATCGGGCAAACGGGCTGATAACTCGGAATTCGTATATCAGAATTGAGTCCGCTAAGTTGCAACACGTGCCAAATGCCTATGCGGTGCTACATTTGTGTATGCGTGTCATTCGGACGACCGAGGCGGGTTTTGGTCTACTTTTCGACTTTTTCCCTAACTGTTGGCTAGTATTACAATTTGGGCGATAACTCGATCTCTGTATGTCGGAATCGAGACCCGTAAGTTGCAACACGTGCCTAATGCCTATGCGGTGCTATGTTTTTATTTGCGTGTCGTTCGGACGACCGAGGCGAGTTTTGATCTATTTTTCGGCTTTTTGCCTAACTGTTGGTTCATCGGGCAAACGGGCTGATACCTCGGCATCCGTATATCGGAATTGAGTCTCGTAAGTTGCAACACATGCCTAATGCCTATGTGGTGCTACGTGTGTGTTTGCGTGTCATTCGGACGACCGAGGAGGGTTTTGGTCTCTTTCTTGGATTTTTACCTAACTGTTGGCGAGTTTTGCAATTTGGGCGATAACTCGATCTCCGTATGTCGGAATTGAGTCCCATAATTTGCAACATGTGCCTAATGCCTATGCGGTGCTATGTGTCTATTTGCGTGTCATTCGGACGATCGAGGTGGGTTTTGGTCTCTTTTTTGACTTTTTGCCTAACTATTGGTTCATCGGGCAAACGAGCTGATAACTCGGCATCCGTATATCGGAATCAAGTCCCATAAGTTGCAACATATGCCTAATGCCTATGTGGTGCTACGTGTGTGTTTACGTGTCATTCGGACGACCGAGGCGGGTTTTGGTCTCTTTTTTGGCTTTTTGCCTAACTGTTGGCGAGTTTTGCAATTTGGGCGATAACTCGATCTCCGTATGTCGGAATCGAGTCCCGTACGTTGCAACACGTGCCTAATATCTATGCGGTGCTATATGTGTGTTTGCGTGTCATTCGGATGACCGAGACGGGTTTTGGTCTCTTTTTCGGCTTTTTACCTAACTATTGGCGAGTTTTGCAATTTGGGCGATAACTCGATCTCCGTATGTCAGAATCGAGTCCTGTAAGTTGCAATATGTTCCTAGTGCCTATGCGGTGCAATGTGTCTATTTGCGTGTTGTTCAAACGACCGAGGCGGGTTTTGGTCTCTTTTTTGGCTTTTTGCCTAACTGTTGGTTCATCGGGCAAACGGGCTGATAACTCGGCATCCGTATATCGTAATCGAGTCCCGTAAGTTGCAACACATGCCTAATGCCTATGCGGTGCTACGTGTGTGTTTACGTGTCGTTCGGACGACCGAGGTGGGTTTTGGTCTCTTTTTTGGCTTTTTGCCTAACTGTTGGTTCATCGGGCAAACGGGCTGATAACTCGGCATCCGTATATCAGAATCGAGTCCCGTAAGTTACAACACGTGCCTAATGCCTATGCAGTGCTACGTGTGTGTTTATGTGTCGTTCGGACGACCGAGGTGGGTTTTGGTCTCTTTTTCGGTTTTTTGCCTAACTGTTGGCGAGTTTTACAATTTGGGCGATAACTCGATCTCTGTATGTCAAAATTGAGTCCCGTAAGTTGTAACACGTGCCTAATGCCTATGCGGTGCTACATGTGTGTTTGCGTGTCGTTCGGACGACCGAGATGGATTTTGGTCTCTTTTTCGACTTTTTGCCTAACTGTTGGCGAGTTTTGCAATTTGGGCGATAACTCGATCTTCGTATATCAGAATTGAGTCCCGTAAGTTGCAACATAATGCAACATACAGTAAAAGAGGGATAACATAGCGGATAGCATACAGATACAGATAAAAGAAGATAACATATACTGTCAAATCATATGTATGTATACATACGTAAATACTATATTTGTGAACAGTAACAAAGAGGATAATATATAGTGTGCTGACGTAATAGACCAAAACTTGCAAGCAGTCACAGAAAATTATATGATTACTTTTGTTTGTAAAAATGATAGATGTAATAAAATTATACATTAAGTGCGACAGTAATGGTTTAAACGATACAATTGGCAAATTTTATTTATTTGCACCTCAATTCTTTCTATATATTAATTCTAGTAGGTTTACTTATATGGAAGTTTCAAAAATAGTAAACTCTGACTTTCTTATAATGTTTTCTGTTGAGTCTGATTGCAAACACAGGAATTTCCCCAATACTCCAAACACATTTCTTCTTACAAAATGATTTACCACGTAAATTACTACCTCAATTAATCATAGGTGGGAATAGGGATGGATCCACAACCGACAATCAAAGATTTGCTAGCTTTCTTTCTTCATGAACAGAGACAAATATATATATAGTTGGATCTAACTCATAGCAGGAGCAGGAGGATCCTTAGCTTCTTTATATGATTTTAGTGTAAATATTTGTAAATTAAGGCAACTTAGGTTCCAAACCTCCTTTAAGAGCCAAGACAAATATTACTTACCATTTCCATTTGGTTGAACCACTATCTTTTGATTGATGTTCCTCCGTGTACTTGTTATTTAGATATATTTTTCATAACATCTATTAATTTGCTCTTGATTACTATGATTAGATATTAATATCATTCATACCTAATTAGTCTAACAACATGTTGAGATTGGACTGCATATGATTAGATTGAATGTTAAGTTTCTTTATTATTAAAAAAACTCATATTTTAATAGCTCAAGTACACATAATGTCTCATATACTAATGATAACACAAAACTTAACCCCCAAAGAATAAAAAATAGAAATAAACGAAAGATTCGTTTAAAGAAGACATCGAGCACGCACAGTATGACACTGAATATACAACAACAAAAGGTGTGAATAGCTTACAACACAACGAGAGATTAGTGCATTTATTCACATTTTAGAAACTAAAATAGTAATGGCATACGGAATTGACGTGGGACACAAATATTCTCAACATAAGATGGTAACACATAGAAATTAACCATCACACACACATAGAAATATATATACTATGTACATAACAATACGCTACAGAATGGTACGTAGATTTATCTCTATGTACATAACAATAATACAATTATGTACAAAATATAAAACAATAAGTAAAATGAAAAGGCAAGATTTTTTTTTTACAAATCCTACAAAACTAAAAACAGAATGCAAGACCAACCCGGGATTCAGGCTCCAAAACCCACTTGACAATCCCAACTTTTTAATTTGAAGAATAACACAATGCCCAAAAGTTTTCATACTTTGATTTAAAGAAGCTAAACACAAGCACTGTACTTTGGATTTTGGCGAAAAATATTGGGAAATTTACTAAACTAGCGTAACACAAGCACTGTCAATACCAGTATAAATCAAATAATATAGACCTTAAATCAAATCTTATTATACATTGAGATGATAACAAAGCTATTATAATGGTTCCATAAGTTAATTAGGGGAAAAAGTTGAATTGAAAAAACTTATTGAGCTCGAGGCGAGGACCTGCCGATGTGAGGAGGAGGAGGCGGCGGCGACCGGGACTCGGCAATGAGGTGGTATGTGGTAATCGGAAGTCACAGGCGGCGTAATCGGAAGATGGACGACGGTGAGCTACTCAGGGTGACGGCAGGAGGAAGAGGGAAAGAAGATTCGCGTGGGGGTTGGGGGGAAGAAAAAGGATAAGCAAAAAAATTAAAACTGATATGTTATATAGGACTCATTCTCGACGGCATAGCCGTCGCTATTACGCCTATCGCCAATGACTTAATACCGACGGTACAGTCCCGTCGCCAATGCTAAAGCCCGTCGCCCTAAACCCTTCCCGCACGCGGGTAGTGGAAAAGATGGCGTCATATGAGTGAAAAAAGTCATTGTCGATGGCATACATTAACGACGGCTTGGCTGTCGTTAGTGAGGTCATTCCCGACGGCTATTCTCCCGTCGCCATTACTCCCGTCGCCTATGACCCAATTTTTTGTAGTGTAAGATCATTCGTTCGATTAGAATAACATACTATAACACATAGCATTGCTTATTGCAGTTAACACATAACCTAATCACCTTGTCACACGCATTCATCAGTCATTGAATCACAAACAAACATTAATACATTAAAATTATCTAAGTCCAGATCAATTTCTGAAACATGCCAATCTACCGACGGCTTTATCGGGTAATATCGAGTCTAAGACTCTATCCTATAGCTCAATATTTGCAAGTATCAGTCATATTATTTTTAAATGACTTATAATAATCTTTAAACATTTATTATAATTTATCATGAATTTTCAAACACCAAAATCATTATTAAATGATTTAAATATTAAATAATTTTATTATAATTAATATTTAAATAATATTAAACTATTAATGAAACCATTGCCAAAATATTAAAGTTATTTATAATAACTCAAAATATTTTTAAAGTACTAATATTACCCTTAAATAATTTTTAAAACAATTAAAATCATTTTTAAATAATTTCCATTAATATTAAAATATTAATGCATTTTATTTATCAAAATATTAAAAGTCATTAATTATAACTTAAACTATTTTTAATTCATTTATATCATTTTTAAATGATTTTAAATTAATAAAACCATTTTAAAACTATTTATTTAATATAATTATTAAATAAATCTAATATCATTAATATTAAATTAATATCATTAATATTAAATTATTAATAAACTTATCCTTTAAATATTAAAAGTTATATTTTATAACTTAAAATATCTTTAAACACTTTATTTTCATTTAAAATGATTTTTATAATATTAAAAATCAATTTTATTTAATCTAATTATTAAATAACCTTAATATCATTAATAGTAAATAATTAATGAGATTTACCTTTAAATATTGGAAGTTATATTTTATAACTTAAAATATTTTAAAATCATTATTTTTATTTAAAATGATTTTTCTAATATTAAAATCATTTTAAATTAATCTATTTAATATTTATTAAATAAATCTAATATCATTAATATTAAATTATTAGTGATATTTGCTTTAAAATATTAAAAGTTATATTTTATAACTTAAAATATTTTTAAATACCTTATTATCATTTAAAATGATTTTTAATATTATAAAATCATTTTTAATTAATTTATTTAACGCTTTTATTAAATAAATTAAATACCAATAATATTTACATAAATACTAAAATTTATGAAAAATATGTCAAATTATTAAAAGTTCATTTTATAGCTTAAAATAATTTTTTAAATTATTTTAATAATTTTTAGAAATTAATTTTTATTTTTAAATGATTTTTTTTGAAAATAAATTAAATAATGTTAATAAGTCTGTCGCTAAAGCCCTTTGGCGACAGAAAGCGTTGCCTTCGGTGTTCTTGAGCCCAAGAACACTGACAGGTCAGTGTTCGAGGGGTCAACCTTGACCACTAATAATTCTTTGTTCCTGCATGCTTTGGTCAATCTCAAGCATTGATCGTGAAGTATAAATGTAGAACTACAAGTATTCACAATCATTTTGATCATACAACAACTCAGATGCAAGATCTGAGCCTTTAAAATGATTGTCAGGGCTGTTCATCAAGTTCTGGGCTGCCCAGAAAAATCTGGTCAATGTCGGTTAACAACCTTGGTGGCCTTATTCCGGTCAATCAATTAATGTCACACGTGTTCTAGACGTTGGGTATTGTAGACTAACTACCAGGGTATCTTTATTGATCATTTATAATGTCAAGGTATCATTAACGTACAAGATCTAAGTCTCTAAAGTACCTGTTAGACCACTGCCTCAACATTTTTGGGTTACCCAGGCAGTAAAGCTTAACGGTCAATGACTTTTGACCGATTACTACGATCGATCTTTTAATTTCTAAGGTTCAAAAGTACTATGAACTTATAGTACTCATGACATACTATAGTCTAGATACAAATATTCATCCAAATAACTTTACAGAAACAAAATCAAATTCGGTCAAAGTCACTGCTCGAACACGTTCTTCAGTTTTCTGGGTTACCCAGAAAACTTAGTTTGTGTTCGGTCAACGAACTTTAACTGAGAATAACTTTCGATCTACGCATGCAATGATCATGAACCCACTTGCAGATTACTAACAACATTACAGACAACAACTTCAAACCTTTAAAACACCAAAATAATAAACAAAAAAAGATCTAGGAGACTTGACATTCATTGTCAGACAAAAATTTTAAACTTTTCCAGAATTTTAAAAACTTGATTTTCGAACACTAGATGTTATGGATCTAAGAAATAACAACCCAGATCACTAAATGACGCCTTCTAACACCACTTAAAACAATAAACAACAACAAATAACATAGATCACAAGGATTTCTAAGTTTAGGGTTTATACCTCATTCATGCTTAACACTTGAATCTGATCTTTGATGCTTGTTCTTGGGTGTGCTAGGGACTTAGATAGGGACTTAAATACTAAGGAATTTCGTGGGTAGAGAGAGAGAGAGAGAGAGAGAGAGAGACTTTGTTGGATGTTGGATAGCAAATGTCTTAAAATTATGAGCTTTCTCTCTCCCTAATCTTTATATATATATTGAATGAAATGATTTGGCTGATATATAGAGCTTGATTTGCTGAAGATTAAGTCACATGGGGTTGTTGGATTGGTTTACCAACTACAACTTTGGCTAGATACACAAGTTATGTCCCATAATGCAACAAGGGTATAATAGTCATTTAAATTTTAATTTTAATGGCAAAATGGTAACTTGGCAAGCCCTTAGGGTTTAACCCTAAGGGTTTAACCCTAAGGTTTTCCAACAAATGAATTTCTAAGTTTTCATTTAGGATTTAAAATTAAAATTAAAATTAATTTCTAAAAATACAAATTATGGTTTCTTAATTGATTTAGGTTTTTAATTACTTAGCACTTTGCTAATTAGGTCTAAAATATAATAATTAGCATTAAACTTCCCAATTTAGCAATTAGTGTTTACCATAAGTAAATTAGGGTTTATAATTTAGAAAAATAATAAGGGTTTATACTTAAAAAATTAGGGTTTTGAATAATTAAGATTCTCCCTAATTAGGGTTAATACCTTTAATACCGGTCATTACCCACATTAACATGATTACATAACAGTCTCAAGCTGGCATTCGACTTTTGAATTAGGGTTTAACAGGTTAAAACTAAGGTTTTCTAATTTTTAAAAATTTTGGTTTCTAAATATTAATTAGGGTTTAATCATAAAATTATATAATACACAACATACATTGTATAACACAGATATATAACAGTCTCGAACTCATAATTGAGTTTCAAATTAGGATTTTCACTTAACAATTAGCTAATTACTGTTTAAGATTTTTAATTTGAGAAATTAGGGTTTAAATCACTAATTAGGGTTTTATATAATTAGCGTTTTTCCTGGTTATTATAATTATCATGAATCACACAACACCATTACTAAACATATTTTAAAGTCTCACTTGACTTCAAAACTAGGGTTTATCAATAATACGAGGGTTTTCAAATCTTTGATCATCGTTGATCATTAATAATAATGTATATATACTGATACATATTTATATGATGAAAAATCAAAATATAATTAATATTATATTATTATTCTCATTCTTGATCAAAATCTAAAAATTAGGGTTTGGATTCTATATCCGATTTATCTTTCATATATAACATTAATAATTAAGTTAAAATAGATAACTTAAATCGTTAAACAAATTCATATAATAAAATAATTATTATAATAGTTCTATAATCATTTCATATATTATTTAAATAATATAATAATCATATTTTCATGGAAAATAATTAATAAAACATTTTCTATAAAATTAATTATTATAAGTATATAATTTATAATGATCAATAATTTAAAATAAAATTATTTATAATTTTTCATGTAATAAATAATTTTTTTATTTATCACATAAATACATATACAAATTATCGCCACATATTTCTACCTTTAATAAAAAAAAATTATACACAAAATTTCTGATTTAATTATATAAAAAATATCGGGTTATTACAATGCAACAATTACTGTAGCAATAATTAAGTATAACTGAGTAACTTCTTACGTAAGCATCAATAATTAATATTGTGTTCTACTATGTAACCACGCGTATTACTGTACTTTTAACAACGAGTATTTCAACAGTTAACGGTAAAACTTTCGCCTTTATTTTTATAAAAGATATTTCTGTTGTTTTCTAACTTCGACAATAATTTCGTTGTAGGGTCCAATGATTGTGCTGTCGTACGAATATTCCCTATTAAAATGAATATTTCCCGACTAATCGAGTATTTTATAACAACTTTCTTACTTTGAAAAATTTATAAATATTATCCACAACTATAACATTAGATCAAATCCACACCATAATATTCAAAAATATATTTAGATAAATTTTTTTCATCTTTATTCATAAAAAGTTGGGGTCTTACAACATGCCCTTCTTATGAAATTTAGTCCTCGAAATTCGTATACGTACCTGATATAACGAAGAGGTGAGGATACCCTAATTTCATTTCAGATTCAAACTCTCAGGTCATTTCCTCAACATCGTGGTTTCTCCACAAAACTTTGACTTGAGGTATAACCTTGGAGCGTAGAATATGCTCCTTCTTATCCAATATTTTAATAGGTACCTCTTCATACGTTAAAATCTTCCACTATTTCGTCCGGTTCTAAATCAATAATGTGGTTCGTGTCTTCCACATATTTACGTAACATAGATATGTGAAAAACGTTATGAACACGAGACATACTTGGCGGTAAGGCGTGTCTATAGGCCATAGTTCCTACTCGATCAAGGATTTTGAATGGTCCAATGAATCGAGGATTAAACTTTCCTTTCTTTATGAGAACCCAAAAAATCAGATTGTCTAGAAATTAAGTTTAAAGAATTGGTTATTAATAAAATGAATTTTTATTAATAATATTATGTGCTATATGTTTATTAATCGTTCTAGAACCTAGGATGATTATAAACCGGTAGGATTCTGGCTACGAGCTAAACTGAACAAGTAAGAAATTTCAAGACAAAAATAGAATTTTTCTGGGAAAAAAATATTTCTAAGGAAAAAGACGAAATAGGCACTATTCACTCGACAAAACCCTAATGGTTAGGGTTTGAATAACTTAAGCCTTTCAGAGAGTTTGGTATGTCGAAATGACATTCCATCGAAAGATTTGACGATAATATGTTTTGAAAAGTAAAGTAAGCCGATAAAAGTTTTTCTCGAAAAACGTACTGAAATCGGATGAAATAAAAATGATGAAAAGTATTGTTATGTAATTTTCAATCGTTTAACTACGTTAGGGGAAAACGTGAAGGAAAACGCTTATCATCAAAAAGTGTTTTTCAGTTTTTCAGAGATCCGAAGAATGCGTAAAAGTGAAGCTGTAAAGGAAAGACGAAATATCCAAAAATATTTGGATTTCGAGAATCGTAGTTTTTTGAACTGTCAGACAAATTCTGCAATAAGGAAGTATGAAGCTTCCAAGAAAAGCTTCGTGAATAGTCAGGAGGTGTGAATAGTAAGGAGGTGTGAATAGTAACTGTAGGGGCGAAATGACTATTTTCCCCTAGCCTTGGTTTTCTATATAAGAGAAGCTTAAGCTCATTTGTTGGTTAATGAAAAATTCACCAACACTTGAGAGAGAGAGAGAGAAGTCAGACGAGGAGGAAAAGAAAGAGGAAAAGCTAGCACGAGTGTAAACTTTGTCCAACGGAAGAAGATTAAAGAAGAAAGGTAGTCCAAAACCTAGTTTAATATAAATTTTCTTTCAGTTTTCTATGTTAAAAATTCAACTTAATGAGGATAGAAGTAAGAGATGTTAAGAATGATTTCATATGGTTGAAATCATGAGAAAAAGAAGAAAATAAGAATTAGAAGTTTAGTTTATAAATTTCTTAAGGAAGTATGAATTTTGAAATGATTTTGAATGATCCGAATAAATTATATGAACGATTTGGTGAAATAAGTAAGGAATGATGTTTTATAACACTGAATTCCAAGAAAAAGTGAAATTATTATCAAGATATTGATTAAAGAATGAAGAACGTGAAGAACATGTGAAGAACACAAAGAACGTTGTTGTTGGACAAATTTAAAACCATCGTAATTTAATTTGTTGTTGATGGACAAGTTTAAAACCATCGCGTATAAGTTAGTTGCCTATTTCATGGTTAGGAACTATAGACACTCGAAATTTTTTTGCACTCTTGTTTGTAATATTGTAGGAGGGCAGAATTGTCTTTTAGAGATAACTTGAAGGACAGGCCAGCTCAATCCCGGAGATAACCCTGGGATACTCATTTCTTACCATCTCGGAGATAACCCAGAGATAATCAGTCCCATCCCAGAGATAACCCCGGGAGTTCTAGATTCAACCTCGGAGATAACCCCGAGGGATGTTGTTCAAGTTCCGAAAATAACACCGGAGAAAGCTTTTTCATCTCGGTGACAACCCTGAGATAATCAATTTCATCCCGAACACAACACTGGGAGTTTCAGTTCTAACCTCAGAAACAACACCGAGGAGTGCAGTTGTAGTTCCGGAGATAACCCCGGACATGCTCCTTTCAACCTTTGAAATCAGCTTCAACCTCGGAGATAACCCCGAGGCACTCAGTTCCAGTCCCTAAGACAACCCCGGGAGGTCAGGCACACCTCAAAGATAACCCTGAGGACATTCATCACTTACAGCAGCCCAATCTGAGAGATAACCTTGAGCAATGACTACTATATTAGCCGAAATAGGAGATAACCCCAGTGAGGGGCAAAATCATCATTTTTCTACCTCGATCCTACCTTTGTGTTGTCTCAACACTTTTCAACATACATTCTATACAACAGTGTCCTACAAGAACTAATAGCTCCAATCCCGGGTGACTACTACACAAGACAGCACACCAGATGGAATTTGAAGACTTAAAGACCAAGGGCATGGTCCCATCTTTCTGACTTCGAACAAGTTCTAATCCCATGTCATTATGTATCTCTTGACAATATCACTCTAAAAAAGGTCTTATACACCTCGATCGGATGTCTGAATTAAAGTTCTAAAAGTTTGAGCGGACATCACGTTGCATGCGTGCATGTACTTTGAGACGATGGGACCCACTAAACCCGGGGCACCCTGGGCAGCTGCAGGTACATACTATAAATAAAGGGCTTGGACTGGCCATTTTGTAAGAGAAAAACGCGAGGAAGCCCTGTCCAATTTGCTCTGTACATACTATAAATCGAGTGCATTCAAAATTTAAACACTTGTGAGCTCATATATTGCATTCTTTACCAGTGGGAACTGAGTGTTCATCCATTTAAAGCTATTGAAGTCTTCTTTGGCAATCCACTGTAAGCCTTCGTACCTTTCTTAAAGCCTTTTCTCAACTACTGTGCACATACAAATCTTCACATTGAGAGTCGTGTACCGTGTGTATGCCCAGACTTCGATCCATGGCTTTTATTTCTTATATATATATATATATACATGGACTAACATTATCGGGTTATGCCTCGATGAGCCTGGATTTATATTCGGTGGTACAACTATGCCTTTTCAACCGCCAGATTCACCACCCGAGGAGGTTGGCCATGCCGACACTTAGGGGAGTTTTCTGTACCCTTTACCTTCACTCATTGGGGATAATGAATATGCTAAGTTTGGGGGTATTGGGTGATTAGTAGTGTAGTGTAGAGCATGTAGTATAATTGCATATCATTTATCCATGTTTAGTATAGTTTTTGCATGTTAATGTGATTAGTTTAATTTTGCAGTAATTTTTTTTGTTTTGTTCTTTATTTGCTGTTTAGTTTGCCTGTTTAGGTGCATAACATTGCATAATCCCAAGTATCTTGTTACTGGAATTCTACTTTAGCCAATGATGAATTAGAAATTTGATGGATTCTTGGATTAGGTTGATAGCTTGAGCCTAGTTATAATGTTATACATGATATAATTTATGTTTGTTGAGAAAAATGAATAATTACCATGGCTAGCCTTGTTTTGGGGCCTTTGTTACTTGAGCAAGTACGCCCGAGGGGATTGTCTTTACACCTACTGCCCTGAAGTCTTTATGGTATGGGAGTCATTGGTTGGAAGCTCGCTAAGGGTTAGCACTGTTAGCCTAATGGAATGAGGCATTGTACAGTCATGGGAAATAGAAAAAAAAATCAATTAACACCGCGGGAAAGTAAAAAAATCGCTCTCGTGAGTAAAAATAAAGCAAAATAAACCCATTGCTAAACCTTAGTTTGTATTGATGTGTTGGAGTACTTGTTGTCTCAATTGTATGCATAGTTCTTGATTTCAATTTTAGTTTTCTTTCTTAAGTAGTATAGCATGTGTAATATTTTCCTTTGTCAAGCTTATTTGTGAACACATCACACGCAGACAACATCTTTATAGCAGGTTTAGATTATTTGACTGTGTGTCATTATGCTTGTAGTTTGGCTTGATGCTTTGTTGTTGAATCTGGATAATTTTCTGAGGCATATCTGATTTGAATTCTAGTATGGCTGGAAATCTTGGGACTCACTTACATGATAGTGTAGTTTGCATAGCATGTAGTTGAAAGTAATATGCACACAAGCAAATCATGTTTGATGATAAAGCATATACTTTGTAACAATCTTATTCATTTATTAATAAAAAGTATTAATTTATTAAAGGCTTTTAATTATCTACGATAATCATTTTATAATATGTGATAAACCCATAGTTTTAAACAATGCTTTTAGAATAATGATGATGATCATTCTAATGAGATCTAAATTCTTAGAAAGCTTAAAACTAAAATAGTTCCCAATCATTGGATTACTAAATTGGGGATTAATGAATCCGGATAGATTGGTACACACGTTGCTTGCTTTCATTGGATGAGGATGATTGATCTCATGATCATTTGTGTGGAGACACTAAAGCAAGTATGTAGGTGCTTATTAGAGAATAAGTTCCTTTGAGCGTGGCTCGCTAAGGAATACCTAATGGAGTTTTATTTGCTGTCAATAGGAATTCTGTAGTGATAGTAGTACAAGTGATCCTTGGACTTGAGATCATCATAGTATCTTGTGTATGATGAGTTATACTTTGACTTATTCCTTAAGACCCTTAGGGTATATCAAAGGGTATGCTTGGGTATAATAAGTTGTACATGGAGATAATGTATGATCAATAAAGAATCTACCACTTCTAATAAAAGAAGAGAAATGTTCTATGTGATTCGATAAATGACAACCCAGTAGTCCTTGGCCAAGGCAGAATGAAATTAGAAAGGAGTTTCTAATCTGCATTATTTGGAGTTGTGCATTTAAGGATCGAAATACATATAATTAAATAAAATAAGACTTGTGATAATTCCATGTCTTATATTTAAATTGGGACATTGTATAGTAGAAGGATTGAATTATGCGGTAACTATTTACTCAAAGGTTCTTTTATGATTAATGTTGAAATCTATATTATACGAAAAGTCGTTGATCATTTAGGGAGGCTTATCCCTATTGTAGAATAAATATTATTTATTTAAATAAATTAATTATTTAATTTATTTATTTAAATAAGATTAAATTATTCTAATTGATTTATTCACAATAGGTTTAATATGGAGAACCTAAAGGGTCACACCATAAAAGGAAGAATAATTATTTAAGAAGTTAATGGCATAATCGTAATAATATGTTATGTATATTTAATTTAATCTATGGTGATAGAATAAATTAAATAGCTTAATATTTATTATTTAATATTTTAGAAATATTAAATATAAATTAATAAGAGAGTCTTATTAATATTATTACAATTATTATTATTATTTTAATTTCTAAAAGAGTTTAGGAATTAATTTAATATAAGTACTCTCATTTATTCCTAATTGGATTAGGAAGGAAAATTAGTTAAAGGAGTTTAATTAATTATCCCTAATAAGATTAGGGAGCTTAATTAATTAAAAGAATTTAATTAATTAAATAAAACCCAATTCCTTAATTGTTAAGATGGGTTGCCCACATCTATAAATAAGAGGAGTCTTATTATGGGTGGGTGTGGTTGACTTTTACAACTACGTAATAATTCCAATTTGTTGGAGAGTACGCCCTTTTTCTATAAAGATAGGAAAAATTAGGGTTTGAGCCAATACCCCTTCTTCTTGAATTCCTATTCTTCCTTGGTGGATCACCTCTAGAGGCCAAACACATGGGTGGCTAACGTTGATCAAAGGAATAGAACAAAGCCGGTGGATTCAAGTTGAGCGAAAAGGATTGGAGGTGAACTTGTACACGAGGAAGCTTCGATCTTCAAGGGTATGTTTCTTATTCATCTTTTTCGTTTAATTAATAATTGTATGCATAAAGGGTGATCCGGGTTTATGGTTTGTAAAATTTTAAAACTCGATTTTTACACGTTTCGCATTATTTTTGCAATTTGATTGCATTCTTGAATATTACAAACCTAACAGTGGCATCAGAGCCAAACCTTTATGCGAATTATTAATTGTTTTATTTGATATGTATATTGATATGTGTTTAGAACAATTTAATTGGGCATAATTTATTGTATAAAATTTATTTAAAAAAAAAAAAAACCGAAAGCTTTTTTTTTTTAAATTGGAAATTCCAATTTTTTTGCTTTCCGTCGTCCACGTGGTTCAAGGCTTAATTTGCTTGGTTCAAACCTCTTTGGATTATATATATATATATATATATATATATATATATATATATATATATATATATATCGATATCCGTGCCACATCTTTGAAGCATGTTATATATAAAAAAAAAACAAAAACAAAACAAAGGGAATCTCATTGATTAGGATTCGGTAATCATAATGGAAGTCGGGATGGTGTTGATTCATTTATATTATATATATATATATATATATATATATATATATATATATATATATATATATATATTATTCTTAATTATTTTATAATTAAAATAAAATGTTTATTTTAATTTTAAAATAAAAGATTTATTTTAATATTAAAATAAAAGAGTTTATTTTAATTTTAAAATTAAATTTCATGCTAACTAATTAGAGTTGGAATTGGATTCCATGATAACTAATTGGAGTTGAAATTGGATTTTATTTTTTCTAAAATAAAGGAGTTTATTTGTGAATAGGGAAGTAAATCCATCTTTCCTTAAATAAAGGAGTTTATTTAGATATGAAATAAGATTTCATATTATTCAAAATAAAATAGTTTATTTGTAATAGGAAAGAAAATCTTAATTTTCTTAAATAAAAGAGTTTATTTAAATATGGAATAAGATTTCTCATATTATTCAAAATAAAGGAGTTTATTTGTGAATAGGAAAGAATATCCGTGTTTCCTTTAATTAAAGATTTTTTTATATGGAATTGGATTCCATAATTAATTAAAATAAAGGAGTTTATTTTGATTAATGATTTTGATTAAAATAAAATAGCTTATTTTATTCAAAATTGGATAAATTAAAATAAAATAGTTTTATTTTGATTTAAATTTGGATTAAAATAAAGGAGTTTATTTTGATTCAAAATTAGATTTTATACTAACTAAATTTGCCCATTAAATGATATCAATATATATATTGAATGTTTATTATTCATCGGATGAATGTTATGTATTGATGCATATGGTGATATGTATGATAATAAATGAGATTGATTATGGACAATTGACCCGATGTGATTGGATTTTATTTTAGTTGGATGCATGAATGTATGGGTTATATTAAATGGAATTCTGCGTACCTCGTCTTCTTTAATTTTTCTTAATGTAAATTCTAACTCCCTCCTATGTACTTCCCTTGATTAGCGATCAAGGTTTCTATTTATTTTAAATAGTTTTGTAATAGGAATAGTTAGAATTAATTTTGAAAAATTGGAGATCAAGGAGCAAGAGGCGCTTGAAAGACCGTTTGTAATGGAGCAGGGTTTAAATGTAATAGTTATATTTAAATATTATTTCTTGCACCCTAGGGTTTGACCTTTTGGTTCACTTGGTGGCTCTAGTGAACCAAACTAGAATAAAAGTCCATAATCAATTCAGGTAGAATATAGTATTCTATATGTGCATGCTTATACTATATATATTATATATTATGCAAACATGCTTCGCATGTTCATTAATATAATGATGTATTTTATATATATATATAATAAATGCGCGTTAAACAAGATGAGACAAATTAATAACAAACCCCTCATTTTTTTTTATATATTAAGTCCTAAGCGTTCAAAGATATTTGGAATATCGAACGTCGCCTTCTAGCATGATAAAATTAATAGAGTATTAAATATTTAATATGAGTTTGTTGTGTCACCACAAGGCAAGTATTAAGTATTTAAGATGTTAATTTATCACATTTGATGCTTATAAAGAAAACTGAACAATATTATTTTGTTGTGTCACCACAAGGATGATATTATTTTTTTTTGAATATATGGAGTGCTAGGTCGGACTTAACTTGGATAATTTTGATTCGGATGTGCCACCACTTGATCAAAATAATCTAAGAGGCAAAATACAAGGAGTTGCATAGTTGATGTAATTTACAAAAGTTGTCTACCTATTTATTTATATATAGTTTGTTGTGTCACCACAAGGCTATATACATTTGAAATGGGATCCTTATTCTCACTAGCAAATCTTTAATTAGATTTTGCCGAACTATATAAGTGAGGGTAATATAGTTTGAAGAAAATAATGGGAGATACCAATTTAAAACAAGACCTAAATTATTTTGGTAATTAATAAAAGAATGTATGTTAAAATGTTGTTAATTACAAATTCATTTACAGAATTTTACAATGTCTAAAATTACTATCACTGCGAAGCATATTAGATGCTAAATTAATCGAATCAAAATTAAGCGGATTGGTTAAGGAAATTGAGAATAGTTCTCATTTGAAAAGCTATCTTATGTCCTTCATACGCCTATCCACGCAATGGTTGCGAATAATGCCTCTGAGGAAGACATTGCTACTTTTAGAAAGTGGCAAGATGATGCGCGATTGGCTCAATGCATCATGCTTTCGTATCCATGAGTAACAAGCTTGTCGTCGACTGAAACTATGGATACTCCTACTATATTCTGCACATCAAGTAGTTGATGGTGAAGAAAGTAGGGGTGATAGATATCGGATATCTAAGGAGCTCTTAGATCTAGAATGACCAGATGACACTACAAAGATGATAAAAGTCCTTAACATTATCAATTTGATTGATCAATTAGGACAACGAGTTTTGTCATGGATGGAGAGTTGAGCCAAGATTTGATCTTGCACTCACTCCCGGACTCCTTTCACAATTATTGTGAATTTTTCATATGAACAAGCTAGATATCAGCCTCTTTGATTTGCTTAACATATTAAAAAATGTTGAGAGTCACTTTCAACCAAGAAAGATAAAGTCTTCTTGGTAGGGGCCAAAGGATCTTACGAAAAGAAGAGCGATTCAAAGAAGGTAAATAGAAAGGCATAAACAAAGGATAATAAGAACAAAAGCGATCACGGATAGCAAAGGGTTTTCTTCCATTGCAATAAGCACGGACCTTTGGAAAGAAAGCTGCGAGAAGTATCTTCTGAGAGGCTAACCAAAGAAGCTTAGTGAAGTTTTGATTTACAATATAGTTTTTGTTCATGATTGAAATAAATTTTTCTTTAAGTCGAGGTTCTACTTGGGTATTGGATACCGACTTTGGTTATCATAAATATAGATTTATGAAGGGACCAAGTAGAAGTAGAAAGCTAAACAAATATAAGTAATCCATATATGGGAAATGTAGCAAAGGTTTCCATATTAGCCATAGAAACTTATAGTTTAGCAATGCCTATGGGCAAATCTATTAAGTCAATAAGTTGTTATTGTATTCCAGTTCTTGTTAAAAATATTATTTCCATTTTATTGTTAGACAATGAAATCTTTGGTATTATAATTAAGAACAATTGTTGTTCTATTTATAATAATAATGTTTTCGTATAAACCGAAAGATTACTTAATGGATTTTGTATACTTGACTTACGTGAAAAATTATTTTGTAAATTGAACAAACTAGTATAAGAAAAGGAGATGATCATTCAAAGAGTTGAATTTATGTATTTGATGAAATACAAGTGTGAATTATTTGAAAGGTTCAAAGAATTCAGAAGTGAAACAAATTGGCAAAGTTAAGATTCTTTGATTAGATCAAGGAATAAATACTTGTGCAATAAGTTTCTAGATCATCTCAAATGGTTTTTCTCATAATGGACACCTTATGATACGTAATAATTGATTGATGTATCTGAAAGGAAAAATTATACCTTGTTGAACATGGTACGGTCCAAAATGATTTTACCGACATTCCAGTATCCTTCTAGGATCATGTCCTAGAAATGGCTGCATATCTACAAAAAGGTAACCTCTAAATCCGGCCCCAAGACTCCATAAAAGTTATGGACAGGGAGGATTCCTAATCTTAAGTATGTTAAGATAATGGGTTGTCCAACTTATGTGAAACGATTTCAGAGGATAAGCTTGGGACAAGATTTGACAAATATAGATTTGTGGGACATCCTAAAGTAAGTTTAGGGTAAATGTTCTATAATCCTACTTAGCAAAAGGTGTTTATTGCGAAACATGCTTCCTTCTAAGATAAAGGTGTTTATCATTGAAAGGGCTAGTGGGAGGATAATAGATCTTGAAGAGTTCAAGAATAAAAAAACACTATAAGTCAAATAAGAGGAACCTGTAGATAGACCTATTGTACCTGGCCCAATCGTAAATGCGAAATAATGCATCAAGATACGGGAGGTATGGATTCATCATAGATGATGATGATGAGTACACACATCATAGAAGATGATGATCCGAGTTACATACGATGAGGTAAGAGTTTTAGTGTGTACAAAAGGGTCAGTGGGAGCGTCTTGAAATTTCTAGTATTATATGTTGATATACTACGGATAAGGAATGACATACCAATGCTACAATCGGTAAAGATAAAGTTGTCTAAACATTCCTCCATGAATGATTTGGAAGAGTATCTTAATTGGGGATATAAATCTATATAGATAGATTTAAGAGGATGCTCGACTTAACCCGAGGAGCGTATATTCATTTGATGCTAAAGTCGTTTAGCATGGCAAACTCAAGAGATGTCTCATGTAGATGAGCTATGGAGTGTATCTCTCTTAATAGTCCCCACGGACTCGAAAAAAGAGAGGTCGCATGAGTGACTATCATGTATGCAATGAAATATACGAGACACGATGTTGATCGGTCATATTATGGAGAAGTTCACTATGAGTCGGTGAAAAACATCTTAAAAGTGCTTAACTTAAGGCACTAAGGATGTGATCATATTCATGGTGGGTCTTAATTAAAACTAGAGGGCTTAAACAGACTCAAGTTTTCGCACGCACCAAGACGACAGAAAAATCCACTTTAAGGTAAAGGTTACCTTGGGCGGTGGTGCGATGAATTGGAAAGGTTCCAAACAATGAAAGAGTTCTTTGGTTTAGTGATAAAGACAAAGTATATAGCTATAAATGAAGCTGCAAGTTGATTGTTTGGATTAAAAGTTCATTCTGAACTAGGAATAGTTCCTAAGTCTCATCTTGGATCTAAACATGTGTTGTGGCACTTTCATTTGATTATAAGAATCATTGAAAGATGGGAAATCACTATAGAGATGGTGGACTCTCAAGAACAACATTACATATCCATTAACTAAAGCTTATCCAACGGCGCAGGATAGTCGTCACTTAGAGAAGAAGAGTATAAGATACAATGGCGATTGGCTTTTAGTGCAAGTGGGAGATTGAAAGTAATATGCACACAAGCCGATCACGTTTGATGATAAAGCATATACTTTTGTAACAATCTTATTCATTTATTAATAAAAGTATTAATTTATTAAAGGATTTTAATTATCTACATGATGCTATTTTATAATATGTGATAAACCCATAGTTTTAAGCGATGCTTTTAGAATAATGATGATGATCATTCTAATGAGATCTAAATTCTTAGAAAGCTTAAAACTAAAATAGTTCCCAATCGTTGGATTACTAAATTGGGGATTAATGAATCCGGATAGATTGGTACATACGTTGCTTGCTCATTGGATGAGGATGATTGATCTCATGATCATTTGTGTGGAGACACTAAAGCAAGTATGTAGGTGCTTATTAGAGAATAAGTTCTTTGAGCGTGGCTCGCTAAGGAATACCTAATGGAGTTTTATTTGCTGTCAATAGGAATTTCTGTAGTGATAGTAGTCTACAAGTGATCCTTGGACTTGAGATCATCATAGTATCTTGTGTATGATGAGTTATACTTTGACTTATTCCTTAAGACCCTTAGGGTATATCAAAGGGTATGCTTGGGTATAATAAGTTGTACATGGAGATAATGTATGATCAATAAAGAATCTACCACTTCTAATAAAAGAAGAGAAATGTCCTATGTGATTCGATAAATGACAACCCAGTGAGTCCACAGCGGCGCGAATGAAATTAGAAAGGAGTTTCTAATCTGCATTATTTGGAGTTGTGCATTTAAGGATCGAAATACATATAATTAAATAAAATAAGACTTGTAAAGAATTCCATGTCTTATATTTAAATTGGGACATCATATGGTAGAAGGATTGAATTATCGGTAACTATTTACTCAAAGGTTCTTTTATGATTAATGTTGAAATCTATATTATCCGGAAAGTCGTTGATCATTAGGGAGGCTTATCCTATTGTAGAATAAATATTATTTATTTAAATAAATTAATTGTTTAATTTATTTATTTAAATAAGATTAGAATTGTTCTAATTGATTTATTCACAACCTAGGTTTAATATGGAGAACCTAAAGGGTCACACCATAAAAGGAAGAATAATTATTTAAGAAGTTAATGGCATAATCGTAATAATATGTTATGTATATTTAATTTAATCTATGGTGATAGAATAAATTAAATAGCTTAATATTTATTATTTAATATTTTAGAAATATTAAATATAAATTAATAAGAGGAGTCTTATTAATATTATTATAATTATTAGAATTATTTTAATTTCTAAAAGAGTTTAGGAATTAATTTAATATAAGTACTCTCATTTATTCCTAATTGGATTAGGAAGGAAAATTAGTTAAAGGAGTTTAATTAATTATCCCTAATAAGATTATGGAGCTTAATTAATTAAAAAAATTTAATTAATTAAATAAAACCCAATTCCTTAATTGTTAAGGTGGGTTGCCCACATCTATAAATAAGAGGAGTCTTATTATGGGTGGGTGTGGTTGACTTTTACAACTACGTAATAATTCCAATTTGTTGGAGAGTACGCCCTTTTTTCTATAAAGATAGGAAAAACTAGGGTTTGAGCCAATACCCCTTCTTCTTGAATTCCTATTCTTCCTTAGTGGATCACCTCTAGAGGCCAAACACATGGGTGGCTAACGTTGATCAAAGGAAGGAACCAAACCCGGTGGATTCAAGTTGAACGCGAAAAGGATTGGAGATGAACTTGTACCTGAGGAAGCTCGATCTTCAAGGGTATGTTTCTTATTCATCTTTTTCGTTTAATTAATAATTATGCATAAAGGGTGATCCGGGTTTATGGTTTGTAAAATTTTAAAACTCTGATTTTTACACGTTTCCGCATTATTTTTGCAATTTGATTGCGTTCTTGAATATTACAAACCTAACAGTAGTCTGTATTGTTTAATTTCTATGTGTGTTGATTGCTTGAGGGCAAGCAATAGTTCAAGTTTGGGGGTATTTGATAAGTAGGTTTTATACCAACTTATTGGTTATCAACTTACTCGAATTTTGCTTAACTTAAGTGTTAGTTCCCAGTAGGCACAATATAGATCTAAAAGGGGGGGGGGGGGGTTGAATAAATCTTTTGAATTTCAAATACTTTTTTTCGTTTATTTTGTATTGCTCATTAAGTAGCACATGACAAACATAAGAATCTTTTCAAACACAGCGGAATAAGTAAAAGATCCCCTTCATTAACATATTCATAATCAATCATACATTGTTCGTAGAGTTAGTTAAGTAGTAAGCAGTTAACACATACATAGTGTAATAATCCAGAATTTATTTATAATTTTAAATATTTATTGAATTAAATAAATATTTTTAATTGATGTGTTTGTTGTTTAGTAGATATTTGTTGGATTATTTATTTATAAGTAAATAATTCATGAGTTATAGAAATTAACTTAATTAAGATAAAAGAGTGATGAATTAAATTTATGAGATAATACTCTAATTTAACTCAACAACTAAATTAGAGAGTTATTAAGGATTATATGGTTTATTATAATGTTATTTAATTTGATTTTTGTAATTAAAGTGATGTGTTAATTTATTAAATAAAATTATACTTATAATGAAAATTATATTTTTATTGTATTGGTTTATGTGGTAAATGGATTTAATAAATTGTTATTAGATTTAATTTAATTTTAATATGGGAATTTATTTAATTAAAGTGTGACCATAAACTATATTATAAAGGAGTTATTAAAATAAGTTAAGGGAGGTTAATTCAGTTTTTGCCAAACAAGGCTTAATGAATGTTAAGTCTTTATTTTAAATCTGTTTTACCGAATAAAGTGTAAGATTTAATGGGTTAATTTTTAGTTAGTTAGCCAAACAAGCCTTATGACTTTTGAGAAAAAACACTGAAGTCAGTTAAAGTTATAACTATATTATATACTTAATATGTAACGACCGAGAAAATCGGATTTTTATTGTAAAATGATTTTACTAAATTAACATATTTTGTGTAATATCAAGATGGTTGTCATTTTATAACCTATTTATATTGGAATGTCTTAGTATTTGAGCTACGTGAAAGAATTAAAGTGTTTGAATTTCTAAGACGAAAATGAAAGTTTTTCGAGAAATTTTCTGAAAACCACTATTCATCGGTATTTGCTCGGGAGTTATTTTTGAATTTTCGAGAAATACGTAATGATAGAATATTAAGGTAAGATGGATTATGTAATAATAATATAGTTATGGAAAACGTAATATTTCGCTTGCGGACTTAAGTAATAAACGTTAAGAAAAGTGAAGTAGGAATTAGTAAAGTAATAATTGTTCAATACATTAGTATTGTGCAAAGGAATGAAAACAAGTGTAATACGGAGTATTATATGAGTTTGTATGAAGGATGAATTATTGTATATAAATTCTATATGAATTAGAATATGAGAATGATGCATAAACTATATGTATATGTATTATGTAATATTAATGGACTTGTAAAGATTGGTTGGGATTGCTTCAAGCCCAAGTGAATTGAATGTTAAGGCCCAATATTAGTTAATGAATAAGTTAATTAATGCAAGCCCAAAGGAAATGTTAATCTAAGCTAAATTAAAGTCCATTGGATTATTGTGACCCATGGGATAAACCATATGAATATGGTAAATGAGTAATGACCAAGTAAAATAAGTGATGGACAAGCAAAAGATAAGAGTTGTGCCTTGCAAGTAATGAATAGAAAGGAGGTGGGATGGGTTTAAAGACTAAAATACCCTAACCTTGGAAATCTTATAAATAGAGAAGGTTGGCAAGCTATTTAGCACTTGTTCAAATAATCCAAACACTCTCTCAAAGTGCTTAATTGTTAGGGTGATTAAGTTGCAATAAGTCACTTACTTAAGAAAGAAGAAGAAGGAAGCTACTTACCAAACACTTCTAAAGTAAGATCCCTTCTCCAATTATCTTCTATCTCTATCATGATAGGTTGATAAGAAAAGCTTGGATTAAGGAACATGAATAATAAAAAGAAAGAAGTATGTGTAAGTAATGAACTTAAGCCATATAAGTGGGTAATAAGTCATTTAAGCTAGCATAAGTTATAAACTTATGTGAAAGTATTATAAACTTGTAATGAGATTAGTAATATAAGTAATATGGAAGTAAAAGAACTTGTATGATCATATGTATCAAGTATACATAAGTAAAGTAATATGTTGAGAACATATATGAATGATGATTAAGAAACTTTAATTATCATAAGTCATGAATGATGAGATCATAAGTAGTTTATGATTTATCAAGTTATAAGTTTATGAAGAAATAAGTCAAATCCAACCATGAGTATAAGTTGTTGGAATAAGTAGGTTAATATGTTCATATGACGAATGGAATTCATTTGTAATGTTGAACAAGTCATAAGAATGAAGATTTGTCAGAAATCGCACGATTAGACGATAATCGTCGAATTCGTGAAATTCCCAGATTAGAAGTCAAATTTTGAGTTTGAACTCAGAAATATTATTTTCCATTAGAGACAAGTCATATTCGTCATTTAAGAGTTGCGAACTCGAAAATGACCATATTACGACTTGGAACGAAGAAACGAGCGTTGAACGTTCACGAACGTTTATCGTTTTCGCTAAAAATGAACTGCTAGGTGAATTTTTAGCAAACGAAGTCAAATAGATGAAATTATAGTATGAAGGCGTAGATTACGTAATTTGTGAACCGTAGGCTTTTGAACGGGCCAATTCGGACTTATAACAAAGGAGTTATGCGTCCGGGAAGTTCACAAAATGTCAAAGATCAATTTTTTTTACGGTGCACAGAGTTGGTCAGTATAAATAGCCAACCCTAGACTCAGATCAGTCAGCTTATTGCCGAAAGCGATTGTATGAAAGTACACTGAAACTTCATGCTGCAATATGAACCTTAATACTTATTGTGGCGCCATGCATTTCATGTTTAGGACCATGACATATCGAGAGAGAAAGCAGCATGCCCATCTGAATAAGGACTCATGGCCATGGCAAGTCAAGGGACCTCTTCACTGTCAACTCACGCTGCAACGCGGCATAGAGAGGGCAAGTTGGTGCCGCAGCGCCAGCCCTAGACAAGTGATAGTAAAGAATGATTAAGAGTATGAAGAATAGAAAGGAATGAATTCAAAATAAACTTGTATGGAAGTAACATTGGTAAAACATTGTTAAACCTTAAAGAGTCATGTGTAAAGGTTGATAATAACTTATCCAACTATGAATGCAAGTAGAATAATAAACGAGAATTGATAGTAAACAAATCTAATACATGATTAGATTGAGATGAAGGGTAAGATATAGTCATATACACACCAGATTATGTGACCTAATGTGAGGCATTATGTGATCATGTATTGTAGAGACTTGAAAGATTCAATCGTAAAGTAATTATACTGTAGAAGACGCTGAAGGCAAGTATTTTAACTCTTGTCTTAGTTTAATCTGAACAAGTTTTTGAAGTTCATGTATTCTTACGCATGAATTGAAGTATAATGAAGTTAAAGCCAGTTCTTTTGGCTAGACTTGACATATTAAGTGGATTGTTGATAATCTATTCATCTGTTATCAAATGTGATTATCTTTTGTCAACTACTTGATATGGTTTTCAAAAGAAGACTAAATGTTAAACAAATGTTTTATCAGAAAGCAGCAGAGCACGTGAGTTTTAGAATGATTAAACGTACATACGTTTAATGGATGTAGTGTTGATCAACATAGAGTACGATAGGTTGATCACCTAGAAGTCTTCGTAAGTAATCTAGGGCTTATGGACTTAGTTACGGGTTGTCCTTTTCAAAGAAAGAATGAATACTCGAGGTCTTTGGTGGGAGTGAATATTTCTGAGAATATTATTCATTGTGGAACATTTTGAAAGAAAGATGAAGTGCTATTTTGAGTTATTAATAGTACTTCATAACTATTGTTCAGTTATTGAAGATATACGATTCATATGTATCAAACATGTTTTTATTGAAATTGTTATACTTGCTGAGCTAGTTATTCTCACTCTTGCTTGAACCATATGAATGCAGCTAAGACTGAACGTTCCGAAGGATCGAAAAAGGATAAAGGAAAAGCTAAAATGATTATTAAGTCGTCTTATAATAGTATATAGGTCTATTGTTGTAATGTTATTAATATTATGACAAAGAACCTTTTATGAGTATAGAACACAGGAAATGTAAATATTAATTTTAATATATAGACGTTATGTTCGTTCTTTGAGACTTTTCAATGGAATGAATGTATGAAAGTTTGTATAGTATAGCACCATCTGTCGGGTTGGAAGATACCCGGATTTGGGGGCGCTACAAGTTGGTATCAAAGCCTAGGTTATAAAACTTAAGGGGGATTAGAACCTTAAGTCATAACCTTAATAAAGAAGTAAAAGATGAAAGATAACCTTATAAAAATGCATTATATTATGTTATGTGTTTGTATTATTTTACTGACGTGTACTAATCAAACTATATTGTTTTATTGTAGATGTCAGGAGAAAATGATATGTATAGAGATATACATTTAGTGAGCAAGGATTCGGTTAATCGAGTAGAGATACTACACAATCTCGTAGCAATTGAGCCAGAGGTGGTAGTAATAGAGTCTGGAGACTCGGACGATTTAGACTATATGTCTATTTTCGATGGTATGCTAGAGGAGGAGGTGGACGTGAGGTCCTTTGACCAGGTTCCACCTACAGAAGAATTGACTACTGAAGAGTCAATGAAGGCACTAATTATATCAATATTGGATAGGAATGCCCATTACTGCCAAGAGGTGAAGGAGTTGAAAGAAGAACTCCAAGCTATCCGTGAGGACAAGACTAGCATGGAGGGTATGTGGGAAGAAGAGCACAATGATAGAATTCTAGCTAAGGACAAGGTCCGAGAGCTAAAATGTGAAGTCTTTGAGCTCAAGCAGGAGCTAAAGACTAAACAGCAGAAGTTGGAGAGGATGTCCTATATACATAGGAGTTCTCACGTGGACTTCCAGCAGCAAGTAGCTGGATATCCAGTGGAAGCAGGGTAGACTCGACATACCATTAGTCGAGATGTCATAGACGGTTTGGTCAAGAAAGATTTTGAGAATGCCATTCGGCAGATGTAATCTAGCAATAGCTAGAGTAGATTAGATATATAAATATTATGTATCTAGTAGTGACGTAAAACCCTCTTTTGTATATCAAGGGTAGTCTTTTGTAAATCCCAATTTTTGGAAAGTAATTGCGGGATGGTAATGTAATCAGCTAAGGCTGAGTAATGTAAACAATGTAGTGTTATACTACAAGTTATGAATCAATATAAGTCTTTTTATGGAATATATTGAGTAATGAGTATGAGTTATTGTTTCATTACAAATAATAACTAATCAACAAAAAGAAAGTAATAGTGATGTGTTGTTTTCTTAACATTGCAAAATGCCACCAAGAAGGAGACAACGAAATCAAGACACTAATGATAACCAACCGGAGGGTGGTCCGGTTAATCTAATGCAGGAGTTCGTTAATCTTTTAACGGTCGCATTTAATAGAACAGGGGCTAATGTACCCGTAATTCCTGGAGTAGTACGAGCTACTACTTTTAAGGACTTTAAAAGTGTAGGTCCGCCGGAGTTCAAAGGAACTACGGACCTTATAGAAGCCCAGACTTGGGTAAAAGAAATTGAGAAAGCATTTGTTATAGGAAATGTTGAGGAGGGTCAAAAGGTTGCCTTTGCAACCTATTTGATGAAAGGAGATGCCAACTTCTGGTGGGAGGCAAACCAGGCTAGGGCCGATATAGGAAACCTAACGTGGGAAAGGTTTAAGGAGATTTTTTTTAGAACTATTTTCCCACGAGTATGCAAGGGAGAATGGAAATGTGGTTTCTTGAATTGAAACAAGGGGATATAACAGTTCCTCAGTATGCTGCAAAGTTTAATGAACTAGCAAGATTTGCTCCACATCAAGTGGACACTGAAGTGAGGAAGGCTAGGAGATTCGAGCAGGGCTTGAAACCCTGGCTCTATAGCCGGATCTCGGTGTTTCAAAGTACTTCCTTTGGAACCATTTTAGAGAATGCAATAATTGCCGAAGGTGGAAATGAGGCTCTCAACCAGTACCACAAAGATAAGAAAAATAAGGGTAAAGTTGATGGGGGAATCAAGACCGAAGGAGCCAGCGGTAGTGGTGACGGTCAGAAAAGAAAGGGCTTTAACTCTGGGAATACCGGAGTAAAACAAGGAATTCAAGAGAAGGATGGAGGCTGTAAAACTCAAGGGAAGACTCACTTAGGAGTCTGTCTCAAAGGAAAGGCCGTATGTTATAATTGTGGACAGGAAGGGCATATTTTGCCTAACTGTCCCAATCCGAAGAAAAACCATGGATGTTTTGTATGTGGATCAACTAACCACATAGCGAAGAATTACCCGAAGAAGGGTATGGAAGGAAATAAGGGCACTAATAGCGGTAAGTTGGCTATTAGTGGTCCAACTCAGCCGGGTTGATCAATGTCCCGCACTTTTAATATGACGGTCCATGATGTGGTGGCATCAGGGGATGTAGTTGTAGGTATTATTCTGATCAATAACATAAATGCATACGTGCTATTTGATTCGGGTGCTACTTGTTCGTTTATAGTATGTGATTTTGCTAGACGACTAGGATTACTTCCCGAAAAGTTGCATATACCTTTGAACATTAAGGTAGCAAATTAAGAGATAATTCATGTTGAAAGTATTCATAGGGGTTGTTGCGTAGATGTACATGGTTGTAAGTTGTCGGTAGACTTAATACCGATAAAGTTGGCAGAATTCAATGTGATTCTCGGAATGGATTGGTTGATTAACCATAGAGCCATTATAGATTGCAAAAAGAAATGTGTGAGCATCAGGACGTTGAAGCAACCTCCTATAGTATTTTACGATAATAAATCGCCGGGACGTTCGTGTTGTCTTACAATGACACAAACTAGAAAACTTTTAGGGAAGGGGTGTGTAGGTTATCTATGCCATGTTGTTGATACCCAGCGTGTGGGAGCAACCATAGAACAAATACCTATAGTAAACGAATTCATGGATGTATTTCCAAGTGAGTTATTGGGTTTATCGCCAGATCGGGAGATCGAATTCTTAATAGACATTGTACCAGGAGCGGCACCAGTCTCAAGGGCACCATACCGTATGGCGCCTGTGGAAATGAAGGAGTTAATGGTTCAGTTACAGGAACTATTGGATAGAAAGTACATTCAGCCAAGTGTTTCTCCGTGGGGGGCACCGGTGTTATTTGTCAAGAAGAAAGACGGATCGTTAAGGCTTTGTATCGACTATCGGGAGTTGAACAAGTTAACGATAAAGAATAAATACCCATTGCCCAGGACCGATGATCTTTTTGATCAGTTGAAGGGGGCAAAGTATTTTTCTAAAATAGATTTGCGGACGGGGTATCACCAGTTGAAGGTTAGGAAGGAGGATGTACCAAAGACGGCATTCAGGACTCGTTATGGTCATTATGAGTTTCTGGTGATGTCATTTGGGTTGACGAATGCACCAGCTGCATTTATGGATAAGATGTACAGAGTGTTCAAACCATATTTGGATAAGTTCGTCATTGTGTTTATCGATGATATTCTAGTCTATTCTAAGACGCCAGAAGATCACGCTGAACATTTAAGATTAGTGTTGGAAACACTAAGGAAGGAGAAGTTATATGCAAAATTCACCAAGTGTGAATTTTGGCTAAAAAAGGTACAGTTTTTAGGTCATGTCATTGACCAAGAAGGGATTTTAGTGGATCTAGCAAAGGTAGAAGCAGTGATGAACTGGGAACAACCGAAAACGCTGACTGAGGTGCGAAGTTTCCTAGGGTTAGCGGGATACTATCGAAGATTTATCCAGGATTTTTCGAAGATAGCTACCCCGTTAACTAATTTAACAAGGAAGACGGTTAAATACGTATGGACGGACAAATGTGAAGACAGTTTTCAAGAACTGAAGAAAAGATTAAGTGAAGCGCCTGTTTTGTCATTTCTAGATGACACAGGAAATTTCGTAGTATATAGTGATGCTTTGTATAGAGGACTTGGTTGTGTGCTCATGAAGCATGGCAAAGTCATTGCATATGCATCACGGCAGTTGAAGGATTATGAGAAAGTTTATCCTACTCATGATCTGGAACTGGCCGCGGTAGTATTTGCCCTAAAGATATGGATACATTATCTTTATGGGGAGAAATGTGAGATATATACGGACCATAAGAGTCTAAAGTATATCTTCACTCAGAAGGAATTGAATATGAGGCAGAGAAGATGGCTAGAGTTGATAAAGGATTACGATTGTGAAATCATGTATCACCCTGGGAAAGCCAATGTAGTTGCTGACGCCTTAAGTAGGAAGGGTCGGGAAAAGTTGTCTATGTTAACGACTCAAAATGAGTTAATAACAGAGATGGCTAGGATGGAAATAGAAGTAAAGCTGCCAAGTGATTCGAGGCAGATACTTTTTACGATGGAGATGCAATCTACCATCGTAGAGAGATTCAAGGAGGTACAACTCAAGATTGATGAGTGTAACCAAATGAAGAAATGGTTATTCGAGAAGGAAGCTGCTAAGTATAGTCTTGATAATGAGGGGTTATTAAGATTTGAAGGAAGAATTTGGGTTCCGAATGAGACGGAATTAAAGGAGAAAGTATTACAAGAAGCTCATAGTTCCAGGTACTCGATACATCCTAGTAGCACTAAGATGTATCAAGACCTTCGACAGAGTTTTTGGTGGCCAAACATGAAGAGAGAAATAGCAGAGTATGTGAGTAGGTGCTTGACTTGTCAAAAAGTTAAGGCCGAACATCAACGACCCAGTGGCTTGTTACAGTCATTGGAGATTCTAAAATGGAAGTGGGAGCATATCTCGATGTATTTCGTGGTGGGACTTCCAATAACGACAAAAGGGTACGATTCGATTTGGGTAATAGTCGATCGATTGACAAAATCGTCTCACTTCTTACCAATTAGGGTCAAGTATAACTTAGACCAGTTAGCTAAACTCTATATCAAGGAAATTATTTCTAGACATGGAGTACCAATATCAATTGTGTCAGATCGTGATCCACGATTCACATCGAATTTCTGGAGAAGTTTGCAAGAACAGCTGGGAACACAGTTGAAGTGAAGCACAGCTTATCATCCACAAACTAATGGGCAGAGCGAGAGGATAATTCAGACGTTAGAAGACATGTTGAGGTCTTGCGTCATGGATTTGAAGGGTAGTTGGGATGATCACCTAACACTTATAGAGTTTGCATATAACAACAGTTATCATGCAAGCATAGGTATGCCAACTTATGAAACTTTGTACGAAAGAAGGTGCAGAACACCATTGTGTTGGGACGAGGTGGGAGAACGCCGGATGCTAGGACCAAAATTGGTGCAGCAGATAGCGGATGTGGTTAAGTTAATTTGGATGCGTCTTGTTTCAGCTCAGGACAGACAAAAGAAGTATGCGGACCCACATAGATTAAACCGAGAGTTTGAAGTAGGTTCGTATGTGTTTCTAAAGGTATCTCCCTGGAAAGGAAAGATACGCTCTGGAAAGATAGGGAAGTTAAGTCCAAGGTTTATAGGACCTTTTGAAGTATTAAAACGGGTAGGAGAGGTAGCGTATATGATAGCATTACCTCTAGACCTAGAAAGAATATATAATGTGTTTCACGTATCTGTATTACGTCCATATAAGCCGGACTATAAGCACGTAATCGAGTATGAGCCGATTCATATCGAGAAGGATTTATCATATGAAGAATTGCCAATTCAAATCATTGATAGAAAAGAGCAAGTTCTGAGGAACAAAGTAATACCATAAGTAAAGGTATTATGGAAGAACCATAATGCTGAAGAAACAACGTGGGAATTAGAAGAAAAGATGAAGAAAAATTTTACTCATCTATTTGAGTAGAGTCAGACGAGATTCTGGGGACAGGATCTTTATAAGGGGGGGAGAATGTAACGACCGAGAAATTCGGATTTTTATTGTAAAATGATTTTATTAAATTAAATAATAATAAAATCATATTTTGTGTAATATCAAGATGGTTGTCATTTTATAACCTATTGATATTGGAATGTCGTAGTATTTGAGCTACGTGAAGGAATTAAGGTGTTTGAATTTATAAGACGAAAATGAAAGTTTTTCGAGAAATTTTTCAAAAAACACTATTCATCGGTATTTTCTCGGGAGTTATTTTTGAATTTCTGAGAAATACGTAATGATAGAATATTAAGGTAAGATGGATTATGTAATAATAATATAGTTATGGAAAACGTAATATTTCGCTTGCGGACTTAAGTTATAAACGTTAAGAAAAGCGAAGTAGGAATGAGTAAAGTAATAATTGTTCAATACTTTGGTATTGTGCAAAGGAATGAAAACAAGTGTAAAATCCCTTCTCCAATTATCTTCTATCTCTATCATGATAGGTTGATAAGAAAAGCTTGGATTAAGGAACATGAATGATAAAAAGAAAGAAGTATGTGTAAGTAATGAACTTAAGCCATATAAGTTGGTAATAAGTCATTTAAGCTAGCATAAGTTATAAACTTATGTGAAAGAATTATGAACTTGTAATGAGTTTAGTAATATAAGTAATATGGAAGTAAAAGAACTTATATGATCATATGTATCAAGTATACATAAGTAAAGTAATATGTTGAGAACATATATGTATGATGATTAAGAAACTTTAATTATCATAAGTCATGAATGATGAGATCATAAGTAGTTTATGATTTATCAAGTTATAAGCTTATGAAGAAATAAGTCAAAATCCAACCATGAGTATAAGTTGTTGGAATAAGTATGTTAATATGTTCATATGACGAATGGAATTCATTTGTAATGTTGAACAAGTCATAAGAATGAAGATTTGCCGGAAATCGCACGATTAGACGATAATCGTCGAATTCGTGAAATTCCCGGATTAGAAGTCAAATTTTGAGTTTGAACTCGGAAATGTTATTTTCCATTGGAGACAAGTCATATTCGTCATTTAAGAGTTGCGGACTCGAAAATGACAGGATTCCGACATAGAACGAAGAAACAAGCGTTGAACGTTCACGAACGTTTATCGTTTTCGTTAAAAATGAACCAATAGGTGAATTTTTAGCAAACGAAGTCAAATTGATGAAATTCTAGCATGAACGCGTAGATTACGTAATTTGTGAATCGTAGGCTTTTGAACGGGCCAATTCGGACTTATAACGAAGGAGTTATGCGTCTGGGAAGTTTGCAAAATGTCAAAGACTGAATTTTTTTCTGGTGGTCACGCCAACCCTATACCAAATTGGTCACGCCGCAGTGCCGAGCAATGTCCGAGCACACTGGAAACTTGCACCGTAGCGCGAACCTTAGTACTATTGGTGGCACCGCATCGCCATGTTTAGGACCATGACATACTAGAGAGTGTAGCGCATGCATTGACCATTTGAATCGAGTAAGGACTCGTCTTGCAGCCGCCAAGTCAGGGACCTCTTCATCTTGTTAACTTCAAGAAGACACGGCATAGAGAGGGCAAGTCGGTGCCACAGCGCCAACCCTAGACAAGTGATAGTAAAGAATGATTAAGAGTATGAAGAACATAAAGGAATGAATTCAAAATAAACTTGTATGGAAGTAACATTGGTAAAACATTGTTAAACCTTAAAGAGTAATGTGTAAAGGTTGATAATAACTTATCCAACTATGAATGCAAGTAGAATAATAAACGGGAATTGATAGTAAACAAATCTAATACATGATTAGATTGAGATGAAGGGTAAGATATAGTCACATACACACTTGATTATGTGACCTAATGTGAGGCATTATGTGATCATGTATTGTAAAGACTTGAAAGATTCAATTGTAAAGTAATTATACTATAGAAAACGCTGAAGGCAAGTATTCTAACTCTTGTCTCAGTTCAATCTGAACAAGTTTTTGAAGTTCATGTATCCTTACGCATGAATTGAAGTACAATGAAGTTAAAGCCAGTTCTTTTGGCTAGACTTAACATATCGAGTGGATTATTGAAAATCTATTCATCTGTTATCAAATGTGATTATCTTTTGTCAACTACTTGATATGGTTTTCAAAAGAAGACTGAAATGTTAAACAAATGTTTTGTCGGTAAAATGACAGGCACGTGAGGTTGCCAAATGATTAAACGTACATACGTTTAATGGATGTAGTGTTGATCAACATAGAGTACAATAGGCTGATCACCTAGAAGTACTCGTAAGTAATACCGGGCTTACAGACTTAGTTCTGGGTTATCCTTTTCAAAGAAAGAATGAATACTCGAGGTCTTTGACGGGAGTGAATGTTTTACTGAATATTATTCATTGTGAAACATTTTGAAAGAAAGATGAAGTGCTATTTTGAGTTATCAATAGTACTTCATAACTATTTTTCAGTTATCGAAGATATACGATTCATATGTATCAAGCATGTTGTTATTGAAATTATTATACTTACTGAGCTAGTTATGCTCTCTCTTGCTTGAACCATATGAATGCAGCTAAGACTGAACGTCCCGAAGGATCGAAAAAGGATAAAGGAAAAGCTAAGGAAGATTATTAAGCTATCTTGTAATAGTATAGGTCTATAGATATGGCACTGCGGTTCCAAACTGAGGCCACTCTAGCATTGTTCCTTGCTGCGCGAAGGCTTCTGCCAAGGCCCTTGTGATTCCTATAGTAAACGTTCCAAGATTGTCATACATGGCGTCGACTTTCAAGGCCCAACCTTGAATGGCGATCGCTAGGAGGCAGTGTGTGCTCAAGTAGATGGGGATGGCCTCATCACATGCGAGGTGGTCGCTGCGATGGCTCTAGGAAAGTGGGTCTTAAAATGAATCCTCGTCCGCGCGGGTGTGGCTCACCACCTGCCCAGTCCTCAAATTTTGCAATGGTGGCATGAGTTATGTCTTGGCTCGGGTACTGCAGTTGTTCGTTGCCCCAGTTGCATCCCTGCTGAGCACATAGCATGGCTACCATTGATGCGTGTGGAATGCTCCTCGGGGTACTTTCTCTTAGATACTTCAAAATATTTTGATGAATTAAATGATCCACGTCAATATACTTGCCCGTAACTATTCCCCACAAAATTATGGCCCTTTCCGTCGTGATCTCGTGCTGATGCGATGGAGGTAATAACTTGGGACAAATGAACAAATTCCACGCCTTGGCATATCGATTCAGTGTGGCTGCTGGGAATATGTGAGGTTGGGTCGTGCCAACTTTGTAAGTCCACTTCGTGCCTGGAACGCACAACTCAGCGATAACAAGCTCCAAGTCCGTTTCCAGATGTGCCCCTGTGATCCAATTGGCAGCCCCTGTTGGTGGTCTCTTAGTGAGTCTGAAAATGTTTCTGATGGCTGATGGTCTGTAGTCTACCTCGACACCTCGAACCATACCGATATCATCCATGGTGACTTTGGAGTTGGCGTAAAACTCTCGGACTATGCTCATCGGAATGGGTTTGGGAGTAGTAGTAAATCCAACCCATCCCCTTTCGCAAATCATGGCACATAACTGGCCATCTTGCTCCTCCAGTTTGAAACCGCGCTCCTTGATGAATGTCTTTGCCACAATTCTGTAATACTTCTGCTGGGCTGCTAAATCCAAGAACTTCGTGTGCTCGACAATATCCTCCTCGTGATTGCTAGAGGATGATGAGGAAGATGAAGATGGTCGTGCTCTCTTCGGACCCATTTGCAAATATTTGAGCAAGAATGCAGATGAACTTACTGAGAATGAATGAGAATTTTGGATGTGTTAATCTCCCAACTTGTTTCTGCCAACCCAATTAGGAGCCCTAGCTTTATAGAGTAGATGGGAGCATGGGTTAAGCTTTGAACGTGGAGAGAATCGTGGAGATTTGATGGAGAGATATACGACTTCAATCTGTAACTGATAGAGAGATAGAGACGTGTGTTATGGAGAGTGAAAGAATTTTGCGTCTGTTATTATCCCAAATGAGAGTCCAAATGGTCCACAACTCTTCTTTAAAAATGTTCAGATCTGCCTTGATTCGATGCATATGACGCTTCGAGTGTATGTACTAAAAGTGGCGACGCAGGCGTGAGACTTGCAAAATGTTTGTCGTTCTGATTGACTAGGTAGCCTTGAGCGTGTGAGTTAAATGCATGGGCCACGCGACGCCATGTGAACTGATGTCTGCAATGATCAAGTTTCACTCCACTGTAATGCCCCAGAAAATATGGATTTTTGAGAATTAAATTTTTATTTTGATTATGTGGATTAAATGAACTTAATTAATTAATTATGGGAGTAAGCTATTTAAAGGTCGTTATATGACCTAGACATATCGGAATGTCATAGTATTTTTTGCTATGTGGTAGAATTAAAGTGTTTGAATTTCCAAGACGAAAATAAAAGCTTTTCGAGAAATTTTCTTAAAAAACACTATTCACGCATTTCTGCTCGGGAATTATTTTTGAACTTCCGAGAAATACGTAATGATAGAATATCGAAGTGAGATAGAATATCCAATAATATTTCAGCTATGGCAAACGCAGTTTTTCTTCTGCGGACTTAAAACCTAATGATTAAGGAAAGTGAATTCCGAGAAGGAATTTTAATGCGTGTAATGAATTAAAGTAATGATTGTATAATACGTAGGTATTGTACGAAGTAATGAATACAAGTATAATACGAGATATTATACGAGTATGTATGAATGATGGAATGTCGTATATTAAATAAGTATACGAATTGGAATACGAGAATTATACGTAGATAATACGTTATAAGGCTTTAAGCTAAATGTAATGGACTTGTAGGAATGTGTAGGAGATTATAATGACCAATTGGTATAATAATAAAGCCCAATGCGAATTAATGTTAAAGCCCAAAGAATTGTTAATGTAAGCCCAATGTATAAGTTAGGTTAATTACACCTTAAGCCTAAAGTAAGAATCCAATGGATTAGGAGGATCCATGGGGCAACCCATGATCATGTGGGTAGACTTGATGGGCAAAAACTTTGTGTGGTGATCAAGTGTTGTGATGAGCAAGAAAGGGAAGTGGCTAGCAAGTTAACTTAGAGCTAATGTTATGAATAGTAAGGAGGTGAAGTTGAGGAGGTTAGCTAAGGAGGTGGGATGTCCTAATGTCCATAATACCCTCACTTTGAATTGCCTATAAATAGAGAAGCCTCACTTCATTTGTTAGCTGATAAATTTCTCCCAACTCCTCTTAAGTTAAGCAACTTATTGGTTAGAGAGAATAAGCACTTATAAGTCAAACTTCCATTATAAGATTTTCAAGAAGCAAGAAGGAGATTAAAACAAAGTCAAGTGATATTCAAGGGTAATAACATAAACCATGAATCTCTTTCTCTTCCATTGGTAGGGAGATGGGTAGTGGTGGAACATGTACGCTAAGAAATGATAGGAATGAGTAATCAAAGGGCTTAAGTCTTAATAAGCCGTATAAGTTATGAATAAGTTATTCGTAATCATATAAGTTATGAATCAAGAAAGAACTTGTAAGAACTTGTAATATGTCAAAATAATGAAATTTATATGGCTAGAAGATGAGAGAATGATGGTTAAAAGATTTAGACCATGTTAAGTTATGTGAAGTAAAATCATATGTAGTTATACTTTTATAAGTTATAAATTCATGAAGAACGAGAAATAACTTATCATGTCAATAAGTTAATGAAGTATGTATGTCAAGATGTTAATATGATGGATTGAATCCATTTAAATCGATGAGCAAATCATAAGAAATGAAGTTAAGGCGAACTTTACGAGTTTGGATGATAATCGTCGAATTCGTGAAATTCTCGGAATGGAAGTCAAATTTTGATATTGAGCTTGGAAACATTGGTTTTCAATGGAGACAAGTCATATTTGTCATTATAGAGTTGCGGATTCGAAAATGACCGAATTCCGACTTAGAACGAAGAAACGAGCTTTGAACGTTCACGAACGTTTATCGTTTTCATTAAAAGTGAACTAAGAGGTGAAATTTTTACAAACAAAGTCAAATAGATAAAATTCTTGCATGAATGCGTAGAGTATGAAATTTGTGAACCGTAGGATTTTGAACGAGCCAATTCGGACTTATAACGAAGAAGTTATGCGTCCGGGAAGTTCACAAAATTAAAAATCTGCAAAAATTTTCTAAGGCACAGAGTTGGCCGCCATGGCCAACCCCTGAGCCAAATGGTGGCGCATAAAGACGTATAATGATGTTAGGGTATATTGTTAACTCACTTGCATGGCATGAGATGAAAGCCATGGCTTGATCTCGAGTTTGTGAGATAAGAATGTTTACAAGTATAGAATGAAAGATAATTCATTAGCAATGAACTAAGGTATAAATATAACATTTCTAAGGCATTTTTAGACACTTAATGTATGATGATTAAAGGTTAGTAATCAATTGAAGATAAACGTAATGAGAACAACGTAATGTGTTAAGCCAGCTATAGAAATTTATTGACCAAGTTGATTATGAATCCAATGGTTTGCAATACCAGTATAGGATATGTAATTATTTAATGAACATAATAAGACCTTTCCTAAATCACTGTTGTAGTGATGACTTTAGGAATTTAATGTTGTTTAAGGAGTAGTTAAATGACGAACGTAAAGTATAAAGAACGTGAACCGTATTCAATAATGATAAGGCCTATAACGTTAAGAGTTACAACTAAAAGTTGTTAAGTAATACGTGAACGTAAACGGTATGTAATAAAGTGTACTTAACAAATGGCGATCGAGTTTTGATTAATAATTTTCGTAAGCTTTGAGGAAAGATGATTAACTCAAAATGAGTTCTATTAATGAAGTAAATCCACGTAAGACATAGAAGAGAAAGAAGTTGGTAAGAATAATGTAAAATATAATGGCAAGCCGAAAACACTAGTAACAAATCTAATATATGATTAGATTGAGAAGAAGGGTAAGATTCATTAGGAACCATGTATGTTCATTCATGACCTAGTGTGGTATGTTATGTGGTTATGTGTTGTAGAGACCATAAAGACTAAAAGGAAACGTTATTATACTGTAGCAGACGTTGAAGGTAAGTTTTTCTTAAAACGCTTGTCTAACCTTCGTGTTAGCCAAGTTTTCTGTGATTCATGTTATGAGAAGCATGAAGTGTTTTACTAAAGGGTCGATGCCAGTTTTATCTCGGCTAGACTAATCTTGAAGAGTTGATTGATTTATTTACAAGTCTTTCAATATAGAATTGTTAACGCTTATCCTACGCCATGATTGTTTGGTGGATTCAAGGTAAGCTCCGAGTATGAATAAACAAATGTATTTTCATCGATTATTCGATGGGCACGCATGAGTTGCCAAAACTAAACGCATACACACGTTTAATGAATGTAGCGTTGATCAACATAGAGTACTATGGGCTGATCACCCAGAAGTACTTGTAAGATATCTTGGGACTTACGGACTTAGTCTTTGGGTTGTCCTTTTCAAAGAAAATATGAAATGCTCATGGTCTTGAGGCAGAATTAATGTTTTAGTGAATATTGTTATTGTAAAACGTTTTGAAGGAAAAGAAATGCTATTTTGAATTATTGATAGTACTTCATAACTATTATCTAGTTATTGAAGATATACGATTCCTATGTTTCAAGCATGTTGTTTAAAAGAAATTGTTATACTTGCTGAGTTTGTTATGCTCACTCTTGCTTGAACCATATGAATGCAGCTAGGACCGAACGAACTGAGGGATCTGACAAGGATAGAGGCAAGACGAAGTTGAACGATTAGTTTACCTTATAATAAACTAGCAAGTTGTATATATTATAGAATGATGAACAAAGAATGTAATGGTTTTATAACCTGGGAATGGGATGTAATATTATTAATGTAATAAGAATGTCGTTGATACGCACATTTTGATGTCATTTTAATAGAATGAATGTACAGTTATGAGTACCGTGTAGCACCATCTGTCGGTTTGGAAGATACCCAAATTTGGGGGCGTCACAGGTTGGTATCAAAGCATTAGGTTATAAAACTTAAGGGGGGAAGAACCTTGGGCTAATAACCTCGTTAAGGAAGAAAAGTCCGAATGAAGTAAACTTAAGCTTTACTTCAGTTGAATGAGTTAATAAGGTATTGAGGAAACTCAGTACCGAAAGATTTAAAAGATGGAAAGTAACCCTAAATAAATTATGTGACAACCGTAATTTTGTAATTTAATTTAAATATTTATTGGATTAAATAAATATTTTTTGATGAATTAATTATTAGATTAATTAATTAATCGATGAAGTTATGATAGATTAATTTAATTATATGTGTTATATTTATTAAATTGAAGTGGAGAATTTTATTATTCGATGTATGTATTTATGTGAGCTTATTGAATTAAAAGAAATATTTAATAAGCCTTTGTTATTTTAATTAATTTAATTATTAATTAGAGATTTAATAATTGATATTAATATCAAATGATAAAATTTAATTATGTGACTATGTGCATTATTGAGGAATCATTATATTTTATTTAAAGTAAATTAATTAGGATATTGATTTATTTTATAAAGGAGTGTGACATTATTTAAACTATATGATAAAGTTTTATTAAATTAAATAATTTTTAAAACCTATTCTAACTAGCCAAACATGGCCTTGGTGGGAGTTGAGGGAAGTTACCCATGATGTGGGGAATGGCCGACCTCTCTGCGCAAATCGATTTTTCTCCATTTATCAGACGCTTTCTTTTCTTTCTTTTCTTATTATTTTCTAAGTCTGGCAAAAAAAACAGAGAGAGTTGAGAAAAGTTTTGAGAGAGATTGTGAGTTGGGTAATTGAAGAACTATGGAGGAGGAGTTTATCTCTTGCAAATTGTATTCTACGCTTGGGTAATTTCTTCAACCCAATTCTTATTATACGTCTTTTAAGTTTTCATAAAAAATGGCTTTCATACTTCTGTGAGTCTCCGTATTTGGGAAATACTGTTGTTATGAGAATATATGTAATAATTCGAGTTGTATGGCATGTTTTAATATATATTATATGGGTTTCCATATCTTCAGTTTCATGAAATTATACCGTAAAAGATTTCAGAGTATGTGATATGGCCATATGGCCTTATACATGATTTTTATATGTCAAATATAATTTATTTTGCAAAATTCACACATTGATATGATTATGCATGTTAAAATGAACAAAATAAAACTTGAATGGTTGGATTTGGCTTAATAACAAATCTGTAGCGTTAAAATCCATGTTTTTGTTCAAAAACTACAAGAACATCAAGAACAGTCCAATTTTCATATTTTAATTCTGTGATTATGTGTTTTAATGGATTAAAATCACTCCATAGATGTTAAGTATTGGTTATTTATGAATTCTAGCAGGTGGGTATGTCTAAATTCGTGAAAAAATAAGTTGATTGAAAATTTTTAGTCGTGTTCTACAATTTTCGCGAATTACTGAAGCTGGGCTCGGAGTCTCGTGTGTATTGGCCAACTCCTAGTTCTTTTCCCTTTCCTGGTATGCCGTCTTGCATGGCCAAGTGTCCGTCATGGCCTATGCCTGCCATCATAGCATTAAGAAGCAATACAAAAGTGAAATAGCTTATACCACTTAGCGATTGTCGAAAATGCAAATTTTAATGTTCAAGTATAGAAATGAGTTAGTGACCTAGTCTAATGAACATAAAAACTTGTTAGACATATAATGAGATATTAAAATGAGTTTTTACCAAGTCAAGAAGACAATTACATGTTATTTGAATCGTTGATTATGTAATTAACTTGTTGTTCGTGTAGTATTATATTATGTGAAAACAAGTATGGTAATTTGACTAAGTATGGTCATGAAGTCGAGATTAGACAAAGAATAACTTATGATGTTTATTACGTTATTATTGATTGGTATTGTGAACGTAATTCATATGTAGGATTTAATTCAAAGAACGAGTTTGTTTAAGTGTAATCTACGCACGAGGCAAGTTTCTAAACCTTATCTTGTTACATTGAGCAAGTTTTCTAACTCTACATTTACGTTGAGCAAGTTTCTTACCCTAAACTTTCGTTGAGCAAGTTTCCTAACCCTACTTGTTATCGTTATATAAGTTGATTAATTCATCTTTCGATATTGAGCAAGTTCTCATTTTTATTGATCAAGCATGTCTTGTATAGTAAAGTTTATTAATCTTCAAGCATGATGTTGTTATACAATAATTATTCTATTGTATACCTTTTGAGATGTTATTCAAGTTAAATATTCATTTACTGTTAAACCTTGTTAGACTAGTGAACCCTTATTGATTCGACTAGTCCATAGTTGATGAGCGTTCTAAATTTCAAAACCCCTTGATGAATTATCCAAACCAAACTTTCCTTTGGTGCGTACTCGAATGTCAAACTGAGATGAACCACCCTGTATAGGGGATTATTTACGCTTTATCGTTAAGATATTGTGCACGGTATGGTACTAAGGGCTGATCCCCCTAAGTACGAGAAGAAGAGTCCATAGTCTTATGACTGTTAAAGGTTTCAAGTAAAAACACTTGACAACCTAGGACATAGTTCAAGGTCTTATGACCCTCAGGATTTCTTTTGATTCTTGTTATTCATTCTTGATTCAAAAGTTGAGCTTTATATCAGAAGTTATTATTTCTCTCGCATGTTATTATTCACTGTTATATTGTTATACTTGTGGGCAATCGTGCTCACTCTTGCGTAATAATAACATTGCGATTAAAACGAAAAAGCCAGACGAACCTTCCACTAGTAAGGGCAAGGGAAAGCTTAGCAAGTAATGAAGACTGTTTTATTAATGTGGTTATGCGATGTAATTAGAGTTGATGTTACTAAGACTTATTTGTTTATGTTTTCCGCACAGATGTTTTAATGTTAGAGTAACATGGGATTTATTATTATTTAGTTGATGTAACCCCATAAGGGGAGAGATTTAGTATTTATTTATTCTATTGCATGGTTTGCAATTTATTTATGGGTAGATAGATAGATGATGTTTGTACAGTGAACACCAAATCCTGTGGAAATGGAAGTACCAGATTTGAGGGTGTCATGAATTAAATGTGATTTTTGCTTATACTATGGTGTGTTATGCACTAATCAACATGCTATGTGTTATTGTAGGACGTCGATCGATAGCTTGATGTATAGAGATATACACGTGGTGAGCGAAGAAGTTGTGAACAGAGTAGAGCCTGTACCTATGCCGATGGAGGAGATACCATTAGTGATTTTAGAGGAGTCAGAGACAGTGGAGTACTTTTTTGAGGAGGACTACTCCGAGGGAGATATGGATATAGCATCATATCTTAATATGATGGTCTATGAGGAGGAGGAAATGGAGGTAACATCGGTTATACGGTGGTACCTACACTTAGAGTCAATACCTCCAGATGCAATGAGAGCATTGTATCTGGTAGTGCTTGACAGGAATGTGCAACTGAGTACAGTTGTGCAGAATCAGAGTGAAGAGATTAATTATCTCCATGAAGCTAAGGTGTCTGCATAAGCAAATTTTGAGTTAGAACATGATAGACAGGTGCTTATGACAGAGCATGCTAGGGACTATAAGAAGGAGGCCGATAAGCTTCATAAAGAATTAGGGGAGAAGGACCGGAAGATAGCACGGATGTCTTACATCCATGAGAGTGTTCATAAGGATTTCAAGCTTAAAGTTGCTTGTTATTTTATACAGTTGGGGCAGACTCGACATACTATTAGTCGGGATATTGTAGCGAAGATTGTGAATGAGAAACACGAGGACACTGTTATGCATTATTAGAAAGCTAAAGTTATAAATATGTGTGTAGTGACGTAAAACCATCTTTTGTATAAAAGGGTAGTCTTTTTGTAAATCCCAACTTTTGAGAAATTCAATTGCGGGATAGAAATCTACTAGCCGTTGGCTATGGAAGTAAAGTGTAAATAGTTTCAGACTATGAAGACGCATATGAATATAATGAAGTTTTCATTTAATATGCTTTGTCATGGTATGAGTTGTTATGAGACGAATAATAACGAAGTAAGTAAATAGATAATAATGAAATTCTATTTAATCAGAAAATGTCGTCAAGGAGAAGTCAACGTAATCAAGAAGCGGAATCACGTAATGAATATCAAGGGGGTCAAAATAACCCTATGCAAGAGTTCGTTAATTTATTAACGACTGCATTTAACTAAACCCGGGGTTGAGTACCTGCGGAACCTAGGTTAGCCAGAATGAATACCTTTAAAGAATTTAAAAGCATAGGTCCGTCGGAGTTCAAAGGAACGACGGACCAATTAGAAGCCCAGACATGGGTAATAGAAATAGAGAAGGCGTTTGTTATTACAAAAGTAGGTGAGGCGCAAAAAAACTTCTTTTTCAACTTACATGATGGAAGGGGAAGCCAACTTTTGGTAGAAGGCTCACCAAGGTGGGGCTAGAACAGATGGGGTAACATGGGAACAGTTCAAGAAGGTTTTCTTCGAGGATTATTTCCCTACAAGCATGTCAGGGAGGATGGAGATTACGTTCTTAGAACATAAACTAGGGGACATGATGATTCCCTAGTACGCGGCCATATTCAATGAATTGGAAAGGTTTGTTCCACACCAAGTGGACACTGAGGAGAGGAAGGCTCGTAGGTTTGAGCAGGGCCTGAAACCCTGGCTCTATAGTAGGATTTCTATGTCCGAGAGTGTTTCCCTGTGGGACCATTTTGGAAAAAGTGATTATAACCGAGGGTGGTAGTGAGGCGTTGACTCAATAGCACAAAGAGAGGGAGAATAAGAGCAAGGGAAAGGGAGGAACCAAGGCAGAGAGTGCCAGTGGTGGTGATAGTAAGCCAAAAAGAAAGAATTTTAACTCCGGGAATACTGGAGTGGGACAAGGGGATCTTAAGCGTAAGATCGAAGTCTGTAAGACATGTGGAAAGACTCATCTAGGAGTCTATCTGAAAGGGATTATAAGTATCTTTAAACATTATGGTAGAGAATGGGGAAATAACTTTTGTTAATTATATTCGTGGAAATGGCTTCATGAATAAGGAATGTAAGTAAGTATTGGTAAATAAGTACCAATAAAGTTGAGAGAATTTGAGGTAATTCTCGGTATGAATGAGTTGATTAACTATAGAACTTTAATACATTGTTAGAATAAAAGTTTGAATCTTCGGTTTTCTAAGTAACCCAAGGTAGTATTTTACGATAATCAAATGCCGCGACGCCCTTGTTGTCTAATGATGACGCAAGTTAGGAGGATGTTAAGGAAGAGGATGAGTCGTTACAATTACGTATCGACTATTGTAATAGGAGTAAGTTAGCAGTTGAGGGTGAATACCCATGGCCCATGATCGATGATCTATTTGATCAGTTGAAGAGGGCAAAGAATTTTTCTAATATAGATTTTCGTACGGGGTATAGTCGGTTGAAAGTAAGGAAAAAGGAGGACGTACCTAAGATGACATTCAGAACTCGTTATAGTTATGACAAGTTTCTGGTAATTTCAATTGGGTGGACTAATGTACGGAAGTTAGATTTTTTGTAAGAGGCATTGAGCAAGTCAGGGGTAAATTGATAGGTACCCTTATGAGGTGCTATGATTAAAAGTACCATTAGCGTCACAGGTTGGTATTGTCAAAATGGGAAGTGAGAAAAATAGTTTTCAGGAACTATAAAGGGAAGTTAAGTGAGGTACCTATATTGTCTCTATCAGATGATATGGGGAATTTTGTAGTGTATATCAATGTTTCGCATAGATGGCGAGATTGCGTGCTTATGTAGCATGGCAAAGTCATTAGGTATGCATTATGCCAGTTAATGGATTATAAGAAGTTTTATCCTACTTATGATCTATACTTGGCAGCTGTAGTTTTTGAATTAAAAATCTGAAGATAGTATTTATACGGGGAGAAGTGTGAGATGTACACGGACTCTAGGAGTCTGAAATATATCTTCACATAAAAGAAGTTGAATATGAAGTAGAGAAGGTGATTAGAATGGATAAGAGATTTTGACGTTGATATGTTATATCAATCCGGGAAAGTAAACGTAGAAGCCGACGCGTTAAATAGGAAGGGTAGGGAAAAGCTATCGATGTTAACAACTCAGAATGAGTTAATAACGGAAATGGCAAGAATGAAGTTAGAAGTTAAATTATGAAAAGAAGTGGTAGAAATGTTTTCCACAACGTAGACTCAATCCACGATAATGGAACGCGTTAATTAAGTATAACTAGGTAATGAGGAATGTAAGCGAATGAAGAAGAGGATGCAGGATGAAGAGAAGATCAAGTATAATCTTGTTTTGAAGGAGGAATTTGAGTTTCAAATAATTCTAAGTTAAAAGCTAATGAAAGGGTAATAACGTAATGTGTCAATAAGTATTTAACTTCCAACTCAAATTATTGATAGGAAGTGACAAATCATGAAGAATAAGATAATACCTTCGGTGAAGGTGAAATGAAAGAACCTTAATGTTGTAGAAGCATTGTAGGAATTTGAAATTAAAATGATGGAAAAAAATTTCCTCAATGGTGTATGTATTATTAGCGTGATTCTGGGGACAGAATCCTTATAAGGGGGGAAGAGTGTAACGCCCCAGAAAATATGGATTTTTGAGAATTAAATTTTTATTTTGATTATGTGGATTAAATGAACTTAATTAATTAATTATGGGAGTAAGATATTTAAAGGTCGTTCTATGACCTAGACATATCGGAATGTCGTAGTATTTTGGCTATGTGGTAGAATTAAAGTATTTGAATTTTCAAGACGAAAATAAAAGCTTTCCGTGAAATTTTTTGAAAAAACACTATTCATGCATTTCTGCTCGGGAATTATTTTTGAACTTCCGAGAAATATGTAATGATAGAATATCGAGGTGAGATAGAATATCCAATAATATTTCAGTTATGGCAAACACAGTTTTTCGCCTGTGAACTTAAAACCTAATGATTAAGGAAAGTGAATTCCGAGAAGGAATTTTAATGCATGTAATGAATTAAAGTAATGATTGTATAATACGTAGGTATTATACGAAGTAATGAATACAAGTATAATACGAGATATTATACGAGTATGTATGAATGATGGAATGTCGTATATGAAATAAGTATGCGAGTTGGAATACGAGAATTATACGTAGATTATACGTTATAAGGCTGTAAGCTAAATGTAATGGACTTGTAGGAATGTGTAGGAGATTGTAATGACCAATTGGTATAATAATAAAGCCTAATACGAATTAATGTTAAAGCCCAAAGAATTGTTAATGCAAGCCCAATGTATAAGTTAGGTTAATTAAACCTTAAGCCCAAAGTAAGAATTCAATGGATTAGAAGGATCCATGGGGCAACCCATGATCATGTGGGTAGACTTGATGGGCAAGAACTTTGTGTGGTGATCAAGTGTTGTGATGAGCAAGAAAGGGAAGTGGCTAGCAAGTTAACTTAGAGCCAAGGTTAAGAATAGTAAGGAGGTGAAGTTGAGGAGGTTAGTTAAGGAGGTGGGATGTCCTAATGTCCATAATACCCTCACTTTGGATTGCCTATAAATAGAGAACCCTCACTTCATTTGTTGGTTGATAAATTTCTCCCAACTCCTCTTAAGTTAAGCAACTTATTGGTTAGAGAGAATAAGCACTTATAAGTCAAACTTCCATTATGAGATTTTCAAGAAGCAAGAAGGAGATTAAAGCTTAATCAAGTGATATTCAAGGGTAAGAACTTAAACCATGAATCTCTTTCTCTTCCATTGGTAGGGAGATGGGTAGTGGTAGAACATGTATGCTAAGAAATGATATGAATGAGTAATCAAAGGGCTTAAGTCTTAATAAGCCATATAAGTTATGAATTAGCTATTCGTAATCATATAAGTTATGAATCAAGAAAGAACTTGTAGGAACTTGTAATAATGAACTTGTAGGAACTTTTAATAATGAACTTGTAGGAACTTGTCACAATAATGAAATTTACATGGCTAGAAGATGAGAGAATGATGGTTAAAAGATTTAGACCATGTTATGTTATGTGAAGTAAAATCATATGTAGTTATACTTTTATAAGTTATAAATTCATGAAGAATAAGTAATAACTTATCATGTCAATAAGTTAATGAAGTATGTATGTTAAGATGTTAATATAATGGATTGAATCCATTTAAATCGATGAGCAATTCATAAGAAATGAAGTTAAGGCGAACTTTACGAGTTTGGATGATAATCGTCGAATTCGTGAAATTCTCGGAATGGAAGTCGAATTTTGATATTGAGCTTGGAAACATTGGTTTTCAATGGAGACAAGTCATATTTGGCATTATAGAGTTGCGGACTCAAAAATGAGTGAATTCCTACTTAGAACGAAGAAACGAGCGTTGAACGTTCACGAACGTTTATTGTTTTCTTTAAAAGTGAACTAAGAGGTGAAATTTTAGCAAACGAAGTCAAATAGATAAAATTCTTACATGAACGCGTAGAGTATGGAATTTGTGAACCGTAGGCTTTTGAACGAGCCAATTCAGACTTATAACGAAGAAGTTATGCGTCTGGGAAATTTACAAAATTAAAAATTTGCAAAATTTTTCTAAGGCACAGAGTTGGCGCCGCGGCGCCAACCCAAGGCCAAATGGTGGCGCCACAGTGCCATAACAGTGTCAGGGCATACTGCTAACTCGCGCTACGGAGCCAATCCCAGAGTCTTGACATATATGAATGTTTACAAGTATAGAATGAAAGATAATTCATTAGCAATGAACTAAGGTATAAATATAACATTGCTAAGGAATTGTTAGACACTTAATGTATGATGATTAAAGGTTAATAATCAATTGAAGATGAACATAATGAGAACAACGTAATGTGTTAAGCCGTCTATAGAAATTTATTAACCAAGTTGATTATGAATCCAATGGTTTGCAATACCAGTATGGGTTATGTAATTATTTAATGAACATAATAAGACCTTTCCTAAATCACTGTTATATTGAAGACTTTAGGAATTTAATGTTGTTTAAGGAGTAGTTAAACGACGAATGTAAAGTATAAAGAACGTGAACCGTATTCAATAATGATAAGGCCTATAACGTTAAGAGTTACAACTAAAAGTTGTTAAGTAATACGTGAACGTAAACGGTATGCAATAAAGTGTACTTAACAAATGACGATCGAGTTTCGATTAATAATGTTCGTAAGTTGTGAGGAAGGATGATTAACTCGAAATGAGTTCTATTAATGAAGTAAGTCCACGTAATACATAGAAGAGAAAGAAGTTGGTAAGAATAATGTAAAATATAATGGCAAGCCGGAAACACTAGTAACAAATCTAATATATGATTAGATTGAGAAGAAGGGTAAGATTCATTAGGAACCATGTATGTTCATTCATGATGTAATGTGGTATGTTATGTGGTTATGTGTTGTAGAGACCATAAAGACTGAAAGGAAAAGTTATTATACTGTAGCAGACGCTGAAGGCAAGTTTTTCTTAAAACGCTTGTCTAACCTTCGTGTTAGCCAAGTTTTCTGTGATTCATGTTATGAGAAACATGAAGTGTTTTACTAAAGGGTCAATGCCAGTTTTATCTCAGCTAAACTAATCTTGAAGAGTTGATTGATTTATTTACAAGTCTTTCAATATAGAATTGTTAATGCTATCTTACGCTAATTGTTTGGTACGGATTCAAGGTAACCTGAGTATGAATAAACAAATGTATTTTCATCGATTATTCGATGGGCACGCGAGGTTGCCAAAACTTAAACGTACACACATTTAATGGATGTAGTGTTGATCAACATAGAGTACTATGGGCTGATCACCCAGAAGTGCTCGTAAGATATGCCGGACTTACGGACTTAGTGTCGGGTTGTCCTTTTCAAAGAAAATATGAAATGCTCATGGTCTTGAGGCAGAATTGATGTTTTAGTGAATATTGTTATTGTAAAATGTTTTGAAGGAAAAGAAATTCTATTTTGAATTATTGATAGTACTTTATAACTATTATCCAGTTATTGAAGATATACGATTCCTATGTTTTAAGCATGTTGTTTAAAAGAAATTGTTATACTTGCTGAGCTTGTTATGATCACTCTTGCTTGAACCATATGAATACAGCTAGGACCGAACGAACCGAGGGATCTGACAAGGATAGAGGCAAGACGAAGTTGAACGATTAGTTTACCTTATAATAAACTAGTAAGTTGTATATATTATAGAATGATGAACAAAGAATGTAATGGTTTTAGAACCTGGGAACGGGATGTAATATTATTAATGTAATAAGAATGTCATTGATACGCACATTTTGATGTCGTTTCAATAGAATGAATGTATAGTTATGAGTACCGTGTAGCACCATCTGTCGGGTTGGAAGATACATGAATTTGGGGGCGTCACACTCTACCTATTAGTGATGCTTTCCAATAATGGTCCCTGCATACATATTAAAGCACATTGTTAAGACATGAATTATCAGCTACATAGTGCTACCATCTTATAAATATTCGCCAAGCAATTCTTGCTACGCACTTAAGCATGAAGATCAAATAACCTAGTAAAAATTAATGAGATATTGCTAACTAAAATAATTCAAAATTGAATAACTAAAAAAAAATTAATGGTGGTAGAAATAATGGGTTGCCTTCCATCCAGTGCTAAGTTATAGTAAATTAGCTTGACTATCTCTGAATCTCACGTCACATCAAGAATTGAGGTGCCCTCCATGTTGTCTTCCGCACCCCAAAATTTAATGACTTCAGCTTTCATCAACGGCTTTACCTTCAACTCTGAACTTTTGCCCGTTACACACCTCATCGGTTCATAATTCCTTAGTTTCTATACCTTCTCCTATAGGTCTCGGTCCACTAAGTCAACTAAAAAGCATTCTTCTTCGTCTGTTGGGAACTTCATTGCCTTAAAGACATTGAATGTGACCTCCTGATCATGTACGCGCATAGTGAGTTCACCTTTTTGCACATCTATCGAAGTTCTGCCTGTGGCTAAGAATGGTCTTCCCAGTATGATCTGTATACTCTTGTCCTCTTCAAAATCTAGGATGATAAAGTCAGCTGGAAAAATGAACTTGTCCACCTTAACCAACACATCTTCAACAATTCCCCATGGATACGTGATTGATCTGTCAGCGAGCTGTAGAGCAATGTTTGTCGGCCTTGGAGCTGGAAATCCCAACTGGTTAAATACTGATAAGGGAATTAAATTTATACTTGCCCCAAGATAACATAAACACTTATTAAAGTTCATCTTCCCAATTGTGCACGGAATTGTGAAGCTGCCTGGATCTTTCAGCTTTGGAGGTAGTTTGCGCTGAAGCACTGCACTGCATTCCTCGGTCAAGGCTAATATTTTAAACTCATCTAGTCTTCTCTTTCTTCATAATATACCTTTCATGAACTTTGTGTAGCTTGTCATTTGTTCCAATGCCTCGGCGAACGGTATGTTGATCTCTAGCTTTTTGAACACCTCCAGAAACTTGCTAAACTGTATGTCTTCTTTCTGCTTAATTAACCTCTACGGATATGGTACTTGAGGATGCATTGTCTTCTGAATTTGCTTTGTCTTGCTCGTCCTGCTGAACCTCAGAATTTTCCAGATTTTCTTCCTCGTCAGTCACTTGCTCTGCCTCGCGCGGCCTCCTTAGTACTATCAGGCGGGGGCGCGCGACTTGCAATACTTGTCAAATCTTTTCCTGATCTCAATGTGATCGCTTGACACTGCTCCTTCCCGTCTCTTCTAGGTTTTGTCTCAGTGTTACTTGGCAATGAACCTTGGGGCCTGTTGTTAAGTATACTCACCATTTGCCCCATTTGAGTCTCACGATTCTTGATAGCCACTACTTGGCTTTTGATCATGACTTCAGTGTTTGCTATATATTTCAACATCATCTCCTCCATCTCTGATTTCGTTTCTGGCTGTGGTGTAGCTGGAGTGTGATGTTGTTGTTGTTGAGAAAATCCCGGTGGAAACGGTGGTTTTGGTGTGTAAGCGTAATTTGAGATGAATGAAATTTGGCTGTTGGTTAAATTTGAAACCGATTTTCTTTGTTGTCCTTGGTTATTAGACCAACTAAAGTTCGGATGATTTCGGTTATTGGGGTGGTATGTGTTCTGAAATTAACCTTGGTCTTTTCTGTAGTTACTCACATAGTGTACTGACTCCGAGCTGATAGTACATTGATCCGTGGAGTGTGACCCCGCACAAATCTCACAAACGAAGGCAACTGTTTTCACTTTGCTATCTGCCAAATTATCAATTTTCTTAGCCATAGCTGCCATCTGTGCCGACAACTGAGTAATCGCATCTACCTCTAACACACCTGCAACCTTAGGCTGTGGCATCCGAGCTATAGGATTCTGATAGTCATTCGCAGCCATAGTCTCAATAAGCGTATAGGCCTCGTCATAACTCTTTGCCCATAATGATCCTCCTACGGCTGCATCCACAATTGGTCTCGACTGACATCCCAAACCATTATAAAAGGAGTTAATCACCATCCAATCTGGCATACCGTGATGCGGACATTTTTTTGAGCATCTCTTTGTAACGCTCCCATGCCTCATATAAGGACTCGCCCTGTTGTTGCTCAAACTGAGAGATAGCTATCCTCATCTTTGCATTCTTAGCCATTGGAAAGAACTTAGCTAAGAATTTCTGTGCTAAATCTTCCCATGTAGTTATTGACCCTGATGGCAAAGAATGTAACCATCTCCTCGCCTTATCTCTCAGTGAAAATGGGAATAGTCGTAGTCTAATGGCGTCCTCCGTCACACTGTTGTATCTGAATATGTCGTAGATCTCGATGAAGCTCAATAAGTGTTCATTTGGATCATTTGTAGCAGCACCCCCAAACTGTACTGAGTTCTGCACCATCTGAATAGTGCCCGGTTTGATCTCAAAGGTATTAGCTGTTATCGCCGGTCTGACTATGCTTGATTGTAGTCCATTTATGGTTGGCATGGAATACTCCCTTAGAGCCTGATGCTCTTCTCTTTGCTCAAGTCTCGGTTCTTCCGCCATACTAACTATAGTACTCTCTAACTGTGCTTGGAAATTTCTCTGCACACTCGCTTTCCAACCTCTTCCGTTTATGTTATCCTGTGCTGGTGTTAGTTCTAAGTTGGATGACTGCGTGTGCATAAAAATCCATAAGTACCTGAAATGAAGAAAAAAAAATACAACACAAATAGAAATGAGAAACGATCAGAATTATCTAAGTCATACAATATAGCTTTAAACTAATGATAATTATTTAAATTCAACGCCTTTCCCCGGCAACGGCGCCAAAAACTTATTGCCTCTTTTACAGTCCTAATAAAAGAGGACTAACTCATGCAAGCATACATGTGTCAACAAGTAATACAAAGTAAGTAGAGTATCGATCCCACAGAGAAAGTTGTTAAACTTAAACTATCATGCATCAATTAACTCACCGTATTTATATGCTTAGACTAATGACTAAAAGTGTTGAATTAAACTAATTGTGGATACAAACTAAAAATAAGAATACAAATGGAATAAATATAATCTGGAAATAATGGGACCCTAACTTCATTTAATATTTCATCTAATCGCCACTATCATGCAAGAAGTGTTCACATATCACAGGAAAATAGCTAAGAGCACGAATAGAGTTATAACCATTTTTTACTGCACTATAACCTACTTACACAACATCTACAGATGTTAGACTCCATGTAATCACCAATACAACCAAAATCACTATATGTCTATATGAAATTGCAATTATATTGATTTTAAGCACAAGCCCTTACTCTAGCTCATACGGTGAAATAATATATGTCTATCTGGTTCACAAAATACACAAGCCATATACAACAGCCTCATATTTGCTTGTTATCATGATTACAATCCATACTTTCATGTTCATTATCAATTTCATACAAATACTGAGACGAATGGTGATCAAACATTCATACATGTAAAACAATCATGATAAATATCCCATATGATATGCAAAACAACCCTAGCATTTAAGCGTGCAACCAAACTACATATTAAAATCCGTTAGAATCCCATAATGGAGTTTAGTTCATAGCTGAACTAGAAGCCATTATGGGATCAAAGCTAAACATGATCAATAAGCAAACGATTAAAATAAGAAAGATAGAACAATCAAACTTAATCGCTGAATAAAAACCACAAACGCTTAAATCCTCATAGAAATCCAGTAGATAATAATGAAAATCCACAATGACAGAGAATCCCAAGAAGAATTGGAGAAGTAGACGTTTTGGCGTCGTTCTCTGTTGGAATCTCTCCCAAGGTGTAAACCCTAGTTACTCTTCTTAAAATACGATGAAAACTCTCCTAGTTTGTGTCTGACACTCGTCAGATATCGTCTTAATCGATTACAATCTTTTAAAAATGGAAATTAAAATAAAACAAATCAACAATAGCATCAGCGCGCCTCAAAGATATATCTCGCGGTAGCGAGACTTACTGAAATGTCTTGCCTGTCGGTAGAGTCCTCGGTAGCGCATTTCATACGCTTGACATGCTCGCGGCCACGCAACTTGCGATGAGGTTGTCGATTATCCATTTGGGTACTCGTCTTGAATGCGCATTTCCATGTTCATCCTGTCGCGTGGCTTATAGTCTGCAAATTCTGGTTCTGGTTCTGTCATGCTGCTGCTGCTACTTATTCATTCATTCTTAATCTTCTTCCATGCTTGATCTCCTTGCTCTATTGCACCTTCATGCCATGCATTCCCCCGCATGTGCCTTGATTTCACGCGTCCATTCGCCTCGTGTCCTTTAATACCACCAAAATTAAGCCGATTTCTGCACTTATTCACCAAAAGGAGTTTTAAGTAAATGCAATGCATAATAACATGAAATGCAACTAAAACACAATAAAATGTACTTGAGATGGGCACAATTTGCATGAATTAGTATTTAATAAGTAGGTAAAAATACCACTTATCACCTACATGGGTTTTTCTCATTCGATGACCCATCGATTCAATCCACGGGTTCGGTTATTGGTTCGGGCTTAGGTTTAATTAAATTTGGGCCTAACATTGGGCTTGAATTAAATTCTCTTTGGGCCTTACACATCTCTTATTTGGGCTTGCCAAATTCACATTAAAATCCTATTAGTCCATTAATAATGGTTTAAGCTTTTATCGTATAATCCTCGTATCCTTCTCGTATACTAGTTCGTATAACATTCATCATATACATTATGTTATCTTTCGTATATAATTGTACAATACCTTGTATTATACTTGTATTTATTCCATAATATAATAACTTTCTTATTATACGATCATCAATTATTCAAATCTTCGCTTTCCGTAACATTCTCGGACTTAGTACACAGGTGAAAAACTATGTTTGTCATAACTGAATTATTATTAGATTATCGATCTTTCCTTAACATTCTATCGTTACATATTTCTCGGAAGTTCAAAAATAATTCCCGAACAGAAATGGATGAATAGTGTTTTTCAGAGAATTTCTCAGAAAGCTTTTATTTTTGTCTTGGAAATTCAAACACCTTAATTCTAGCACTTAGCCAGAATACTACTATCTTATTCCTCTTTTAGGTTATAAAATAACATTCATCTCGTTTACTCGTTATAAATAACATATAATAAAAAAAATTCATTATATATTCTAATAAAATTATTTTACATTATAATCCGATTTTCTCGGTTGCTACATTCTTCTCTCCTTATAAAGATTCTGTCCCCGGAATCTCGCCATAAGTTAGTCAAACAACTGAGGGTAATTCTTCTTTATCTTTTCTTCAAGTTCCCACATTGCTTCTCCGGCATCGTGGTTACTCCATACTACCTTCACCGAAGGTATAACTTTATTCCTTAGAACTTGCTATTTTCTATCAATGATTTTCATAGGCATTTCTTCATACGTCAAGTCCTTCACAACATGAATAGGTTCATAATCTATTATGTGCTTATAATCTGGCTTATAAGGATGTAACACAGCTGGAGGTAATGCTACCATGTAAGCTACCTCTCCTACCCTTTTTAATATCTCAAAATGACTTATAAACCTTTTACTTAATTTTCCCTTCTTCCCAAAGCGTATCTTTCCTTTCCAAGGAGATACCTTTAGAAATACATACGAGCTGACTCCAAACTATCTTCTCATTCAATGAGAATCTACATACTTTTTTTGTCTATTTTAGCTGCTACCAGTCGCATTCGTATCAACTTAACTATATCCAATGTTTGATGTACAATTTTAGGTCCTATCATTTGACGTTCTCCTACTTCATTCCAACACAATGGTGTTATGCACTTGCTTCCATATAAAGCTTCGTAAGGCGGCATACCTATGCTTGCATGATAACTGTTGTTATAAGGAAACTCTACTAACGGTAGATGATCATCCCAACTACCTTTGAAATCCATAACACAAGATCTTAACATTTCTTTTAACGTTTGAATTATTCTTTCGCTCTACCTATCTGTCTGTGGATGATAAGTTGTACTTAAATTCAACTGCGTCCCTATATGTTCTTGCAGACTTCTCCAGAAATTTGATGTGAATCGTGGATTACGATCTGACACTATCAAAAATGGTACCCTATGTCTTGAAATAATTTCCTTAACATAGAGTTTAGCTAACTGATCTAAGTTAAACTTGACTCTTATTGGAAAAAAGTGAGCCGACTTCGTTAACCGGTCCACTATTACCCAAATAGCGTCGTACCCTCTCTGTGTAGTTGGAAGTCCCACCATAAAATTCATTGTGATGTGTTCCCAATTCCATTCCAGAATTTCCAATGATTATAACAAGCTGCCTGGTCATTAATGTTCGGCCTTAACTTTTTGATAAGTTAAGCACCTACTTACATATTTTTCTATCTCTCTCTTCATGTTTGACCACCAATAATTCTATCGAAGGTCTTGATACATCTTAGTACTGCCAGGATGAATAAAGTACCTTGAATTATGAGCCTCTTGTACTATATCCTGCTTCAATTCTTTTTTACTCGGAACCCAAATTCTTCCTTCAAATATTAATAACCCCTCATTATCAAGACTATACTTTTTCTCTTTTTCATCTACTAGCTGTTTCTTCACATGGTCATACTCATCATTTTTGAGTTGTACCTCCTTGACTCTCTCTACAACGGTAGGTCTAGTCTCTGTTGTAAATAGTTTCTGACCCGACTTACTAGGTAACTTCACCTCTAACTCCATTCTAGTCATCTTTGTTATTAACTCAGTTTGAGCCGTTAACATAGACAACTTTTCCTGACCGTTTCTACTTAAGGTGTCGGCCACTACATTTGCTTTTCCTGGATGATATAGGATATAACAATCGTAATCCTTTATCAACTCCAACCATCTTCTTTGTCTCATATTTAAATCTTTTTATGTGAAGATATATTTTAGACTTTTCTAGTCCGTGTATATCTCACATTTTTTCCCATATAGATAATGCCTCCAAATCTTTAAGGCAAATACCACCACTTCCAATTCCAGATCATGAGTAGGATAACCTTCTCATAATCCTTTAACTGTCGTGATGCATACACAATGATCTTGACATGTTGTATGAGCACACAACCTAGTCCTCTATGCGAAGCATCGCTATACACTACAAAAATTTTCTGTATCATCAGGTAATGATAATACAGGTGCTTCACTCAACTTTTTCTTTAGTTCTCGAAAAATGTTTTCACACTTCTTAGTCCACACATACTATACTGTCTTTCATGTCAAATCAGTCAATGGAGTAGTTATCTTAGAAAAATCCTGGATAAATCTTTGATAGTATCCCGCTAACCCTAAGAAACTTTGTACCTCTGTCGGTGTTTTCAGTTGTTCCCAATTAATTACTGCTTCCACCTTTGCTGGATCCACTGATATTCTATCTCGGTCGATAACATGTCCAAAAAATTGTACTCTCTCTAGCCAAAATTCACACTTAGTGAATTTTACGTATAACTTCTCCTTCCTTAGTATCTCTATCACTAATCTCATGTGTTTAGTGTGATCTTCAAGTGTCTTAGAATAGACCAGGATATCATCGATAAACACTACAATGAACTTGTCCAAATATTGTTTGAACAGTCTGTTCATCATATCCATGAATGCAGTAGGTGCATTCGTCAACCCAAACAATATTACCAAAAACTTATAATGGTCGTAACCAGTCCTGAATGTTGTCTTAGGTACATCCTCCTTCTTAACTTTTAACTGATGATACCCCATTCAGAAATCTATCTTAGAAAAATACTTTGCCCCTTTTAATTGATCAAAGAGATCATCGATCCTGGGCAATGGATATTTATTCTTTATCGTTAACTTTTTCAACTCTCGATAGTCGATACACAGTCTTAACGATCCATCCTTCTTCTTCACAAACAGTACAGGTGCCCCCCATGGTGAAACACTCGGTTGACTGTATTTTCTATCCAACAGTTCTTCTAGTTGAACCATTAACTCCTTCATTTCTATAGGCGCCATATGATACGGTGCGCTTGAAACTGCTGCCGCTCCTGGCACAATATCTATTACAAATTCGATCTCTCTATCTGGTGGAAGACCTGGTAATTTACTTAGAAATACATCCACAAATTCCTTGACTATAGGTATTTGTTCCATAGTTGCTCCCACTCTCTGGGTATCAACAATATGACACAAATAACCTACACATCCCTTCCTCAGCAATTTCCTAGTTTGTGTCATGGTAAGACAACAAGAAAATCCTGGTGACTTACTACCGTAAAACACTACCTTAGGTTGCTTGAACGTTCAAAGGTTTATGCATTTCTTTTAATAGTCTATAATTTCACCGTGGTTAAATAACCAATCAATCCTGAGAATTACATCAAATTCTCCTAACTTTATCGGTATTAGATCTACCGATAATTTATAACCTCGTATTTCTACACAATAATGCCTATAAATATGTTCAATAGGAATTATTTCTTCATTTGCTACCTTAATATTTAAAGGTATTGTCAATCTTTCGAGAAGTAATCCTAATCGTCTAGAAAAATCACATGCTATAAAAGAACAAGTAGAACCCGAATCAAACAACACATAAGCATTTATATCGTTGATTGGGATAATACCTGCAAATACATCCGCTGATGCAACTGCATCTTGGACCGTCATATTAATGGTGTGGGCTATCGGCTAACTCATCTGAGCTGAACAATTAATAGCTAACTTAGCACTATTAGTGCCCTTATTACCATCCATCCCCTTCTTTGGGCAATTCTTTGCCATGTGATCAGTATATCCACATACGAAGCATCTGTGATTTTTCTTCGGACTTGGACAGTTAGGCGAAATGTGCCCTTCTTGCCCACAGTTGTAACACACCGCTTTACCTTTGAGATAGACTCCTAAGTGAGTCTTCCCACAGTTCTTACACGCTTCCATCCTCTTCTGCCCGTTACCACTCCTACTGGCTCCCTCAATTTTCACTCCTATATCTACCTTACTCTTATTTTTCTTTTCTCTGTAGTATTGGCTTAAAGCCTCATTACCACCCTCGGCAATTATTTCCTTCTCCAAAATGGTTCCAAAGGAATTACTTTGAAACACTGATATCCGGCTATAGAGCCAGGGCTTTAAGCCCTGCTCGAACCTCCGCGCCTTTCTCACCTCTGTATCCACCTAATGTGGAGAAAATCTTACCATTTCATTGAACTTGGCAGCATATTGGGGAATAGTCATGTCCCCTTATTTCAGTTCTAAAAATCTCATCTCCATCAACCTTGTATACTCGTAGGGAAATAGTTCTCAAAGAATATCTCTTTAAACCGTGTCCACGTTACATTCTCCACTCTAGCCTTAGCCTGGTTCGCCTCCCACCAGAAGTTGGCCTCTCCCTTCATCATGTAAGTGGCAAAAGAAGTCTTCTAGGCCTCTTCGACATTTGCAATTACAAATGCCTTTTCAAACTCTTTACTCAAGTTTGGGCTTTTATAGGGTCCATAGTTCATTTGAATTTTGGTGGACGTACACTCTTAAAATCCTTAAACGTAGTAACACGTACTACCGCATGATTGACATGTATATTTGCACTATTTCTATTAAAGGCATCTGTTAGTAAGTTAACAAACTCCTACATTGGGTTAACCGGTCCCCCTTCTGGTTGATTCATGTTAGCTTCCTGATTTTGTTATCTTCTTCTTGGCGACATTTTTCTGTTAAAATGAATAACATCTCATTATTACTTTATTCTTATTAATTAGTCATTATTCATTTTTAAATAATAACTCAAACTCGTTGCACAACATGTTCAATAAAGTGGTTATATTGATATGTTGTACTCCTTTGTAGTATAATACTACATCGTTCATCAGTACATAGCCTTGGCTAATTACATTATTTTCCCGCAATTAATTTCCAAAAATTTGGATTTATAAAAGACTACCTTTTAATTATACAAAAAAGGGTTTTATGTCACTTCATAGATACACAATATTTACATATCTAAACCTACTCTAGTTAGTAACTAGATTACATTTGCCTAATGGCATTTTCATAATCGGTATCGGCAAGATTGGCCACCATATCACGACTGATAGTATGTTGGGTCTGCCCTACCTCCATAGGATACTCAGCAACTTGTTGCTTATAATCCTCATGAGAACTCGTATGAATATAGGACATCTTACCAATCTTTTGCTTCTTGGCCTTTAGCTCCACCCTAAGCTCAAAGGCGTCGTGTTTCAACTCATTAACCTTATCCTTTGCCAAAACTTTCTTATCATGTTCCACCTCACAAAATGTATCCATTTCTTTCTTGTCCGCCAAGATGTCATGTAACACCCCCAGATCTATACTCCCACGGTATCCGATATTGTGCTTACAACTAATTAATTTATATAACGCATTCAAATCTATACACCCATGGTATCCAGTTATATGCTTATATCTAATCGAACTACTATACTAATACCACAAGATACAATTCCCATAGATCCAAGGTTCACAGTATCCCATAACAGATAACAATTCCCTAGAGAACTATTGTTGTGTTTAGATACCCTCACTTGGTATAATAGACTGTATATACGAATAGTATCTATCTATCCAAAATTTAGAGTACTAGTAATAACATGAACAGTCCATATTACCAATACCCTAACTCAGATGTATAGTCTATATTGTGTGGATTACACTATCATGTCGATAGTACCTATCTATCTGAAATCTAGAGTATCAACAACAACATGAACAGTCCATGTTGTCAATACCCTCACTCAGATGTATAGTTCCCAAGGATCTCAACTAAATCGAAAGTTCTTATTACATCAACTAATGTAAAGGAAACACGGTTGCAGAAATAAAAGATGTTATATATATATATATATATATATATATATATTAAAGTTCAGTTACATGATTCTTCATAAAGAATTTCTCTTTTACAAAAGTATTACATTCAACTAGACAGTAATTTAAACGTGTCTAAGCAAGGACGCTTCCCATTGTTTACTCCAGATGTGACAGGGATACCATCTAATACTGCAAAGAGAATAATTTGCATGAGTCAGCTATGACATGCTCAGTAGGTTTTATAATTTATAACAATATAGGATTTGAAGAAGTATAACAGTTCAAAACTTTTCTCAACTGAATGTTGTTTACCACGTCTGGAATTTTTATATTTCAATCATTTCTGGACTTTTTACTATTTCTGTCAGTCACAAAGACTTAAAAATCTTGTTCAGATGCGAGACTGGGGATTATCCTATTCAACATCCTAGGAGTATGCATCTCATCCTAATCATACCCACTTGCATTAAATGTCAATATATTATTAACATACATTTATCCCTACCGGGATATACAACTCAATATAAGATGTCTTACCAAAACAATTTTGTTTGACATAATAGTTTATACTTGATAAATAATAATTCAATAACATATGAATAAATAATTCATTTCTTTGTTATGCTAAAGCTATAGCGATAACTTCACAATAATTGGTAATTCAAGTTTAGGTATGGTAATACATATCAAAAGCAATCCAAGATAGGAATCTTGTTCAATGAATAAATAAGGTTCGAGAAACTTGCATAAATAACAAGATAGGTTAAAAGATTTGCTTAAGTAATTAAAATTTGGTTTAGTAACTTGCATGAGCGAATATCGATCACGCAACGCTACTCAGATCGTTTATAAACATCTAAGATGTTCATTCATAGAAGTCTAACACAATTGTATTGATAACAATACTTAAATACATAAACTATTCACGTTCGGGTTAAATTCGATATGATTTCGGTATTCTAAGACTTCACCGTGTAATTAATAAGTTAATATCTAGGTTAAACTTTATCTATAAGCTTTATTATATTTTTAGATAATTTATATACCCTTTATAATAATTTTGAAAGCTTATAATAATTTTTAGATATTTATTTATCCATTAAATGATTTTTAAATCATTTATTTCTATTTCTAAATAATAAGTATTTACTTAGAATGTTATTAAAATCTTTTTATTAATTTTAAATAATTTCTAACCATATAATATGAATTTTAAATCATTAATATCATTTTAAATAATTATTTATTATTTATAAATGATTATTCTAATTAATTTATTATTAACTTAATTATTAATAATATCCAAATAATGAAAATATTTATTGAATTTATGTAAAAATATTAAAAGTTAATTATTATAACTTAAAATAATTTTAAAATTGTTTTTATAATTATTTAAATTTCTTTATTAATTATTTCTAACTTTTATTAATTTATTTATTAGTAATTATTTCCTGTCTGTCGCTAAAGCCCTCTAGCGATAGAAAGTGTTGCTATAGGTGTTCTTGAGTTTTTGGGAATCAGTTGGTCATGGCTTAGAGGTCACTTTGACCTTGGCTTAATTACTTACAGTTTATGATTCTAGGTTTGTATGTGTATGGATGTTATAGTACTCATGTAGTAGTACAACATCTTACCAATTTTATGCTTTAACCTACATATAACAAGAAGTTATAAAGGCTCAAACTCACCGTCAGAGTTGTTCTTGGTTTCTGGGTAACCCAGAACAGTGGTCATGATCGGTCAACGATTTTGTGGCTTTTAGATCTTTCGATCCGTGTGATAGATTTGTGTTTCGATTGTTGTAGTATGTAGTCTATATACCAAGGTATAAATATGTTACACTTGTTTAGACAGAGTATGATTCTAAGGTCTAGATCTATGTCTTCATTTTCTTCAGTTTTCTTGGTAACCTAGAAAACGCAGTCATGCTCAGTCAACGCTTTTTGACCATTAATTCTGATAATCCTATGAATTATTTAAGCATTTTAGTGTCTTAATTATGTAGTATGTGTGTCAAGGTATTTAATTCATTACATTTAAACATCATAACAACAAACAAAAAGTGATTAAAAGGTTGGTCAAAGTAGCTGGCTCAACTTGTTCTTGAGATTTTTGGGTAACCCATAAATCAAAACTTCATGATCTGTCAACCACTTTTGACCACTTATATCTTGCAATATATGATTCTAATGAACCTGTTTTCTTTTTCAGATTAAAGACCTCATGTAATACTACAACTAGCATAAAATTAACAAATCTAACTATTAACATATATGGATCTACAGGCTCTGACATTCGACTGTCACACATGTTTTTCCAGAATTTCCAGTTTGCTTAAAACATCAATTTGATGCATCTGGATGTTATGTAAACATGTTCTATCAACTTAGGTCATGTTTGATAAACCTGGAAATTAAGATTTAAATGATTATGATGTCTTAATAAATTAGATCATCTGAATTGTTATGAGGTCTGAATCTAAAAAATTGTTTGATAACTAAAAAGTAAGTTGTCTCTTAATGACACTATTTTACCATTTTAAAAGGTAAAATTTTATTTAATAATTTTAAATATTCAATTTAATAAAAATGAGTTCATAATATTCTTGAATATATTTATATAAAAAAAATTATCAAAAAAAAATTCATTAAGAGGTACCTCTTAATTATTAAGATTTCATTTTTTGTCTTACCGATTAAGAGGCATTCAGAGGTAACAAAAAAAACAAACAACATCATGCCTCTTAGCGAATAAGAGGCAGTCCAATAAGAGGCAATCAGATGTAAACAAATAACACCTTAGCATACTTGCTAACATGTTATTACACATGTCTAAACATCTAGACTACAAATTAAACATAACATTAAAGATCTTGGTTAAAATTGGGGTTTGCACCTTTTCTTGCTTGATTTTGATTTTTGGCTACTAATTCTGTTGTTGCTATCACCAAGGCTTGTTTAGGTATGATATATAGTGTTTAGGCTTAGAAAATTTGTAGGTTTTCTCTGATCTAAGGCTGTTATTTATAGAATTTCTAAACTAGGGTTTTTTGGTCTTTAATCACCTACTTGCCTCTACAAATATCTGATGTATGAGACTTGTGCTACTTAGGAGTTTGCAAGCATGTCATGTGCAGCCTAGGAACTTGTATTGGTGAGTAGGAATCTACTTGTGAGCTAGCTTTTATAAATTAGTAGCTTAATTATGCCCTAATCCTCTTTAATTTTGATTAGGTTTTTTTTATGATTAATGTTGCTTAATGATGTTTATTAGCACCTAATTGAACTTTAATAATCATGATTAGGGTTTAGGATAATATAACTAGGGTTTAGTATAACTAATTAAGGTTAGGGCTTGTAAATAGGGTTTAGTATAACCAATTAGCATGACAAAGCAACTTGTCAAAATACATATACCGAAAAGTTCATTTTCGAAAGAAAAATTTTAAGCACTACATGTCAAGCACGTTAACTTTTGGATGAAAATTTATTTAACATAATTTGTTTAACTGAGTATATAATAACACAAAACATTTTAAGAACAGAGAGATTTTATTTATAATACTGAGTTTACATAATCGAATCTTATTAGGGTTTTGGGGTTTTGCATTCACTCCCACTAATAAGAATTTCGTCCTCAAAATTATAGTACAAGTTAAGTAAACAGTTGGGGATAGTTCTTTCAAATTTTGTCCTCGAGCTCCCATGTAGCCTCTTCAACATTCTGATTCCTCCAAATCACTTTGACTGATGCTATCACTTTATTTCTCAGGACTTGCTCTTTACGGTCGATGATCTGCACAGGTTCTTCGACATAAGAAAGATCTTATTCGATTTGGATCTCCTAATAGTTTATAACGTGTTTATAATCAGGTTTATACAGTCGTAAAACGGACACATAAAACATATTATGAATATGATTTAACTCAGGAGGTAGTGTTATCTCATAAGCAACTTCACCTATCCTACTCAAAATTTTGAATGGTCTAATGAATCTCGGACTCAATTTTCCTTTCTTTCCAAAATGAATCTTGCCTTTCCAAGGGGACACTTTCAGGAATACGTGGGTTCCTACGCTAAAGTTTCATTGTTGACGATATGGATCACGTATAACTCGGATTATCTCAGTAGTTTATTGGATTATCTCAGGTCCTAGCATTTGTCTTTCCCCGACCTCATCCTAACAGAAAGGTTTTCTACATTTCCTTCCATATAAGACTTCATAAGGTAGCATACCTATGCTAGCATGGTGACTGTTGTTGTAAGCAAATTCTACCGAAGGCAACTGATCTTCCCAACTTCCTTTGAAGTCTAGATACATGTTTTTAGCATATCTTCTAATGTTTGAATTGGTTCTCTCACTTTGCCTATTAGTTTGTGGGTGATATATTGTACTTAATCTTAATTATGTTCCTAAGTATTTTTGAAGGCTTCCCCTAAAAACGTGGGTCTCGATCTGACACTATAGAAATAGGTACTCCATGCCTAGAAATAATTTTAATAATGTATAGCTTGGCAAGGTGATCTAAGTTATGAGTAACCTTAATAAGTAGGAAGTGAGCTAAATTGGTCAGTCGGTCAACTATTACCCAAATGGCATTGTGGACTTTCTGTGTAACTGGAAGGCCTACTACGAAGTCCATTGTTATGTGTTCCCACTTTCACTCAGGAATTGGTAAGGGTTGAAGTAAACCACTAAACTTTTGATGTTCAGCCTTAACCCTTTGACACGTGAGACATTTGCTTACCCATTCCGCTATTTATCTTTTCATGTTTGACCACTAAAAGTGTCGATTTAAGTCTTTTTACATTTTAGTACTTAGTATGTATAGAAAATTTAGAATTTTGAGCTTCGTTTAAGATTTCGTCTTTTAATGCTTGATTTAACGGAACCCAAATTATATCTTCATATCTTAGTACTCCATCCTTGTCTATTCTGAATTTGATATTTTTTATGTGAGTTATTACAGACTTACATTTTTGACACTCCGTGTCTTCTTTCTGCATTTCTTTGATTCTATCTAGTAGAGTCAAAACTCCCGGTAGAATGAATAACTTTTGGGTAGAGGTATTTGGACATCCCACCTCAATTTTAAGTCTTTCAAAATCTTTTGTTAACTCTTTATTGGTGGTTATTAGGTTTAACTTCTCCTGGTTCTGTCTACTTAACGCATCAGCAACTACATTGGCTTTTTCGGGATGATATAAGATTTTACAGTCAAAATCTTTTATCAGTTCTAACCATCTTCTCTGCCTTATGTTTAACTCCTTTTGTGTAAAAATATATTTCAGACTTTTGTGATCTGTATATATCTTGCACTTCTCCCTGTACAAGTAATACCTCCAAATCTTTAAGGTAAATACTACAACGGCTAACTCTAGGTCATGAGTAGGATACCTCTTCTAATAATCTTTGAGTTGTCGTGATGCATAAGCAATCACTTTCCCATGTTGCATCAACACACAACCTAAACATCTGTGTGACGCATCACTAAATACTACAAGGCCTCCTGTATCATCTGGTAAGGACAATATTGGAGCCATATTCAGTCGCTTCTCCAACTCTTGGAAGGTTTCTTCACATTTATCTATCCATATGTATTTCACCATCTTTCGAGTTAAATTGGTTAGTGGGGTTGCTATTTTTGAAAAATCTTTTATGAAACATCGATAATAACCCGCTAAACTGAGAAAACTTCTTACTTCTGTTGGAGTTGTTGGTTGTTCCCAATTCACTACCGTTTCGATCTTAGTTGGATCTACTGAAATTCCATTCTTGTCAATTACATTACCTAAAACTTGAACTCACTTCAACCAGAAATCACACTTGGAAAACTTTACGTAAAGTTTTTCCTTTCGTAATATCTCCAAAACGACTCTTAAGTGTTCATCATGCTCTTCCCATGTTTTTGAGTATACTAGAATATCATCGATAAACACTACAACAAATTTGTCTAAGCATGGTTTAAACACTCAATTCATCAAGCCCATAAATGTTGTCGGTGCATTTGTCAACCCAAAGGACATCACAAGAAACTCATAATGTCCATAGCGTGTTCTAAATGTTGTTTTTGGCACATCTTCTTTTCTTACCTTTAACTGATAATAACATGTTCGAAGGTTGATTGTTGAAAAGTGTTCAGCCCCCTTTAATTGGTCAAACAAATCATCAATTCTTTGTAAATGATACTTATTCTTAATGGTTAATTTATTTAATTCTCTATAGTCAATACATATATTCATGGTTCCATCCTTCTTCTTTACAAACAATACTGGTGCTCCCCAAGGAGAAACACTAGGTTGTATGTACTTTTTATCTAAGAGTTTCTGTTGTTGTACTAGTAACTCTTTTAGTTCTACTGGTGACATTTTGTATGGTGCCTTAGAAACTGGTGTCGTACCCGGTGAAAGGTTAATGACAAACTCGATTTCCCTATCTGGAGGAAGACCTGGTAAGTCATCTAGGAATACATTGGAAAACTCTTTAACTATTGGTATTTGATCTAGTTTTACTCGTTCCTGTCGAGTATTAACTATATAGGCTAAATAACCTAAACAACCTTTCCTAAGTAATCTTTATGCCTAAGTTATGGTTAGACATCGAGATTGCTTATGTGAACAACTTCTGTTGAACACTACCTTTGACTTCGATCTATACTCCCACGGTATTCGATACGGTGCTTACAACTAATTAATTAATATAATGCATTCAAATATATACACCCATGGTATCCGATTCTATGCTTATATTTAATCGAACTACTATATAAATACCACAAGATACAATTCTCATAGATCCAAGGTTCACAGTATCCCATAATAGATAACAATTCCCTAGAGAACTATTGATATTTTTGGATAGCATCACTTGAATTTATAGACTGTATCTACGAATAGTATCTATCTATCCAAAATTTAGAGTACTAGTAATAACATGAACTGTCTATATTACCAATACCCTCACTCAGATGTATATTCTATATCATGCAGATTACACTATCAAATCAATAGTACCTATCTGTCTGAAATCTAGAGTATCAACAATAACATGAACAATCCATGTTGTCAATACCCTCACTCAGATGTACAGTTCCCAAGGATCTCAACTAAATTGAAATTTCTAATTACATCTATTTATGTAAAGGAAACACGGTTGCGAAAATAAAAGATGTTATATATATCATATATTAAAGTTCAGTTACATGATTCTTCATAAAGAATTTCTCTTTTACAAAAGTATTACATTCAACTAGACAGTATTTTAAACTAGTCTAAGCAGGGACGCTTCCCATTGTTTACCCCAGATGTGCCAGGGTTACCATCAAATACTACAAAGGGAATGATTTGCAAGAGTGAGTTATGACATGCTCAGTAGGTTTTATAATTTATAACAATATAGGATTTGAAGAACTATAACAGTTCAAAACTTTTCTCATCTGAGTGTTGTTTACCATGTCTAGAATTTTTATATTTCAACCATTTCTGGACTTTTTACTATTTCTGTCAGTCACAAAGACTTAGAAATCTTATTCAGATGTGAGACAAGGGATCAACCTGTGACGCCCCAAAATCCGGATATCTTCCAACCCAATATATGGGGATACACGGTGCTACAGTTCACACATACATTCAATTGAAATACCTCAAAAGCATGAATATGTCTTATATATATTCCAAACAATATTACCATTCCCCGGGTTCTGAATAACCATTATATTCGTTCTTGTCATAATATAATATAATATCAACATTCAACCTATACTATTACAAAAGCAATCTATAGTTTCGCCTTAGCCTTCCCTTTATCTTTACCAAATCCTTCGGTCCGTTCGGTCTTAGCTGCATTCATATTGTTCAAGCAAGAGTGAACATAACTAGCTCAGCAAGTACGATAATTCCATTTAAACAATATGCTTGAAACATACAAATCGTATATCTTCAATAACTGAACAATAGTTATGAAGTACTATCGATAATTCAAAATAACACTTCTCTTTTCTTAAAACATTTTATAATGAACAATATTCAGTAAAACATCAATTTCGGTCCAAGACCTTGATCATTTCATACTTTCTTTGAAAAGGACAACCCGACACTAAGTTCGTAAGTCTGGCATTACTTACGAGCACGTCTAGGTTATCAGCCTATAGTACTCTATGTTGTACAACACTACTTTCTTTAAACGTATGCTCATTTAAGTTGTGGCTGAAAGTAGTATGCATACAAGCCAATCATGTTTGATGATAAAGCATATACTTTGTAACAATCTTATTCATTTATTAATAAAAAGTATTAATTTATTAAAGGCTTTTAATTATCTACATGATGCTGTTTTATAATATGTGATAAACCCATAGTTTTAAGCAATGCTTTTAGAATAATGATGATGATCATTCTAATGAGATCTAAATTCTTAGAAAGCTTAAAACTAAAATAGTTCCCAATCGTTGGATTACTAAATTGGGGATTAGTAAATCCGGATAGATTGGTACATACGTTGCTTACTCATTGGATGAGGATGATTGATCTCATGATCATTTGTGTGGAGACAATAAAGCAAGTATGTAGGTGCTTATTAGAGAATAAGTTCCTTTGAACATGGCTCGCTAAGGAATACCTAATGGAGTTTTATTTGCTGTCAATAGGAATTCTGTAGTGATAGTAGTACAAGTGATCCTTGGACTTGAGATCATCATAGTATCTTGTGTATGATGAGTTATACTTTGACTTATTCCTTAAGACCCTTAGGGTATATCAAAGGGTATGCTTGGGTATAATAAGTTGTACATGGAGATAATGTATGATCAATAAAGAATCTACCACTTCTAATAAAGAAGAGAAATGTCCTATGTGATTCGATAAATGACAACCCAGTAGTCCTTGGCAAGCGGAGAATGAAATTAGAAAGGAGTTTCTAATTTGCATTATTTGAGTTGTGCATTTAAGGATCGAAATACATATAATTAAATAAAATAAGACTTGTGATAATTCCATGTCTTATATTTAATTGGGACATTGTATGGTGGAAGGATTGAATTATCACTAAGTAACTATTTACTCAAAGGTTCTTTTATGATTAATGTTGAAATCTATATTATCCGGAAAGTCGTTGATCGCTAGGAGGCTTATCCCTATTGTAGAATAAATATTATTTATTTAAATAAATTAATTGTTTAATTTATTTATTTAAATAAGATTAGAATTGTTCTAATTGATTTATTCACAACCTGGGTTTAATATGGAGAACCTAAAGGGTAACACCATAAAAGGAAGAATAATTATTTAAGAAGTAAATGGCATAATCGTAATAATATGTTATGTATATTTAATTTAATCTATGGTGATAGAATAAATTAAATAGCTTAATATTTATTATTTAATATTTTAGAAATATTAAATATAAATTAATAAGAGGAGTCTTATTAATATTATTACAATTATTATTATTTTAATTTCTAAAAGAGTTTAGAAATTAATTTAATATAAGTACTCTCATTTATTCCTAATTGGATTAGGAAGGAAAATTAGTTAAAGGAGTTTAATTAATTATCCCTAATAAGATTAGGGAGCTTAATTAATTAAAAGAATTAATTAATTAAAACCCAATTCCTTAATTGTTAAGGTGGGTTGCCCACATCTATAAATAAGAGGAGTCTTATTATGGGTGGTATGGGTTGTTGACTTTTAACAACTACGTAATAATTCCAAGTTGTTGGGAGTACACCTTTTCTATAGAGATAGAAAAACTAGGGTTTAGCCAAACACCCTTCTTCTTGAATTTTCTTCTTCCTTGGTGGATCACCTCTAGAGGCCAAACATTTGGGTGGCTAACGTTGATCAAAGGATGAAACCAAACCCGGTGGATTCAAGATTGAACGCGAAAGGATTTGGAGGTGAACTTGTACCTGAGGAAGCTCGATCTTCAAGGGTATGATTTTATTCTTTATCTTTTCGTTTAATTAATAATTATGCATAAAGGGTGATCCGGGTATATGGTTTGTAAATTTTAAACTCTGATTTTTACCACGCTTCCGCACTTTTATGCAATTTGATTGCGTTATGAATATTACAAACCCAACAGTGGCATCAGAGCCAAACTTTTATGCAAATTATTAATTGTTCAGATTTGATATGTATATTGATATGTGTTTAGAACAATTTAATTGGGCATATTTCTATGGTATAAAATTTATAATAATAATAAAATAAAAAAAAAAATAAAAAAAAAAAAAACCGTGACCTGCTGCTATCAAAACCGGACAAAGCAACAGTTTTAATGAATCACGGAAATCGAAGGAGTTCTGTTAATTAAAAAGCTGTCGTTTTTTTTTTATGTTTCATTAGCACGGAAATCGAGCAACCACCAGCCACCAGCCACATAAACATGCACGGAAATCAAGGCCAATGTTGGCATGATTGGCTGATGATTGGTTAATGATTGGTAAGGCAATACACGGAAATCAAGGTTAATGATTGGCATTATTATCTAATGATTATATAATGATTACATATATATATATATATATATATATAATATGCACGGAAATCGAGAAATCAATTTCTGCCAAATTTTTTTTAGAACAGGTGCGGTAATATATATATATTGAATACATTTACGGGTTTTATATATATATATATATAATAGTTATATATATATTATTCTTAATTATTATATAATTAAAATAAAAGTTTATTTTAATTTTAAAATAAAAGGTTTATTTTAATATTAAAATATAAAGTTTTATTTTAATAATTTTATAATTAAAATAAAAGTTTATTTTAATTTTAAAATTAAATTTCATGCTAACTAATTAGAGTTGGAATTTGATTCCATGATAACTAATTAGAGTTGAAATTGGATTGCCTAATTTCCTTAAATAAAGGAGTTTATTTAGATATGAAATAGAATTTCATATTATTCAAAAAATAAAAGAGTTTATTTGTGAATAGGAAAGAGAATCCTAATTTCCTTAAATAAAGGAGTTTATTTAAATATGAAATAAGATTTCATATTATTCAAAATAAAGGAGTTTATTTGTGAATAGGAAATATAATCCGTGTTTCCTTTAAATTTTTTTTTTACATGGAATTGGATTCCATAATTAATTAAAATAAAAGAGTTTATTTTAATTAAAGATTTTTTTCATGGAATTGGATTCCATAATTAATTAAAATAAAGGAGTTTATTTTGATTAAAATTTTGATTAAAATAAAATAGTTTATTTTATTCAAAATTAGATAAATTAAAATAAAATAGTTTTATTTTGATTTAAATTTGGATTAAAATAAAGGAGTTTATTTTGATTCAAAAATAGATTTTATACTAAATAAATTTGCCCATTAAATGATATCAATATATATATTAAATGTTTATTATTCATAAGATGAATATTATTTATTGATGCATATGGTGATGTGTATGATAATAAATAGGATTGATTATGGACTATTGACCCGATGCGATTGGATTTTATTTTAGTTGGATGCATGAATGTATGGGTTTTATTAAATGGGAATTCTGCAGACTGTCTTCTCTAATTTTTCTTAATGTAAATTCTATCTCTCTCCTATGTACTTCCCTCGATTAGCTTGATCAAAGTTTCTATTTATTTTAAAATAGTTATGTAATAGGAATAGTTAGAATTAATTTTGAAGAATTAGAGATCAAGGAGGAAAGGAGCGCTTGAAAGACTTGGTTTGTAATGGAGCAGGTTTTTAAATGTAATAGTTATATTTAAATATTATTTCTTGCACCCCTAGGGTTTGACCTTTTGGTTCACTTGGTGGCTCTAGTGAACCAAACTAGAATAAAAGTCCATAATCAATCCGGGTAGAATATAGTATTCTATATGCATGCTTATACTATATATATTATATATTATGCAAACATGCTTCGCATGTTCATTAATACGACGCGTATTTTTATATATATGTAAATGCGCTAAACAAGATGAGACAAATTAATAACAAAACCCTCAATTTTTTATATTAAGTCCTAAGCGTTCAAAGATATTTGGAATATCGAAGCGTTAAGCCTTCTAGCATGATAAAATTAATAGAGTATTAAATATTTAATATGAGTTTGTTGTGTCACCACAAGGCAAGTATTAAGTATTTAAGATGTTAATTTATCACATTTGATGCTTATAAAGAAAATTGAACAATATTGTTTTGTTGTGTCACCACAAGGATGATATTTTTCTTTTTTGAATATATGGAGTGCTAGGTCGGACTTAACTTGGATAATTTTGATTCGGATGTGCCACCACTTGATCAAAATAATCTAAGAGGCAAAATACAAGGAGTTGCATAGTTGATGTAATTGACATGAGTTGTCTACCTATTTATTTATATATAGTTTGTTGTGTCACCACAAAGCTATATACATTTGAAATGGGATCCTTATTCTCACTAGCTGATCTTTAATTAGATTTTGCCGAACTATATATATTGAGGGTAATATAGTTTGAAGAAAATAGTGGGAGATACGAATTTAAAACAAGAACTAATTTATTTTGGTAATTAATAAAAGAATGTATGTAAAATGTTGTTAATTACAAATTCATTTACTGAAATTTTACAATGTCTAAAATTACTATCATCGCTGCGAAGCATATTAGATGCTAAATTAACGGAATAGAATTAAAGCGGATTGGTTAAGGAATTTGAGAATAGTTCTCATAGCTGAAAAGCTATCTTATGTCCTTAATACTCCTATCCCTGCAATGGTTGCAGACAATGCCTCTGAGAAAGAGATTGCTACTTTTACAAATTAGCAAAATGATGCACAGTTGGCTCAATGCATCATGCTCGCATCCATGAGTAATGAGCTTCAACGTCAGCATGAAACTATGGATGCTCCTACTATATTCCTGCACATCAAGTAGTTGATGGTGAGGAAAGTAAGACTAATAGATATCAGATATCTAAGGAGCTCTTCCGATCTAGAATGGCCAATGGCACTATAGTACAGACAAAAAGTCCTTAACATTATCAATTTGATTGATCAATTAGGACAACAAGTTTTGTCATGGATGGAGAGTTGAGCCAAGATTTGATCTTGCACTCACTCCCGGACTCCTTTCACAATTGTTGTGAATTTTTCATATGAACAAGCTAGATATCGACTTTATTTGATTTGCTTAACATGTTGAAAAATGTTGAGAGTCACTTTCAACCAAGAAAGATCAAGTCTTCTTGGTAGGGGCCAAAGGATCTTACGAAATAAAGAACGATTCAAAGAAGGTAAATAGAAAGGCATAAACAAAGGATAATAAGAACAAAAGCGATATGGATAGCAAAGGAGTTTGCTTCCTTTTGCAATAAGCTTTGGACCTTTGGAAAGAAAGCTGCGAGAAGCATCTTCAGAGAGGTTAACCAAAGAAGCTTAGTGAAGTTTCGATTACAATACAATTTTGTTCATGGTTGAAATAAATTTTTCTTTAAGTCAAGGTTCTACTTGGGTATTGGATACCGACTTTGGTTATCATAAATATAGATTTATGAAGGGACCAAACAGAAGTAGAAAGCTAAACAAATATAAGTAATCCTATATGCGGGAAATGTAACAAAGGTTGCTGCATTAGCCATAGAAACTTATAGTTTAGCAATGCCTACGGGTAAATCTATTAAGTCAATAAGTTGCTATTGTATTCCAGTTCTTATTAAAAAATATTATTTCCATTTTATTGTTGGACAATGAAATCTTTGGTATTATAATTAAGAACAATTGTTGTTCTATTTATAATAATAATGTTTTGTATAGAACTGGAATATTACTTAATAAATTTTGTATACTTGACTTACATGAAAATAATTTTGCATATTGAACAAATTAGTATAAGAAAAGGAGATGATCATTCAAAGAGTTGAATGTGTGTATTTGCTAAAATACAAGTATGAATTATTTGAAAGGTTCAAAGAATTCAGAAGTGAAATAAATTGATAAAGTATTCGAATTCTTTGATCGGATCAAGGAATAAATACTTGTGCAATAAGTTTCTAGATCATCTCAAATGGTTTTCTCATAATGGACGCCTCTTGATACATAATAATTGATTGATGTATCTGAAAGGAAAAATCATACCTTGTTGGACATGGTACGGTCCATAATGATTTTACCGACATTCCAGTATCCTTCTAGGGTCATGTCCTAGAAATGGCTACATATCTACGAAAATGGTAACCTCAAAATCCAGCCCCAAGACTCCATAAAAGTTATGGACAGGGAGGATTCCTAATCTTAAGTATGTTAGGATAAGGGGTTGTCCAACTTATGTGAAAAGGTTTCAAAGGATAAGCTTGGGACAAGATTTTATAAGTGTCGATTTGTGGGACATCCTAAAGTAAGTTTAGGGTATATGTTCTATAATTCTACTTAGCAAAAGGTGTTTGTTACGAAACACGCTGCCTTCTAAGATAAAGGTGTTTATCATTGAAGGGCTAGTGGGAGGATAATAGATCTTGAAAAGTTCAAGAACCACAAAACACTATAAGTCAAATAAGAGGAACCTGTAGATAGACCTATTGTACCACACAAAAGAATCGTAAGTCCGGAATAGTACAAGAAGATACCTAGGAGGTATGGATTCATCATGGATGATGATGATGAGGTACGCATCATAGAAGATGATGATCGAGTTACATACGATGAGGTAAGAATTCTAGTGTGTACAAAAGGGTCGATTGGGGCGTCGTGAAATTTCTAGTATTATATGTTGATATACTACGGATGAGGAATAACATACCAATGCTACAATCAGTAAAGATAAAGTTGTCTAAACATTCCTCCATGAATGATTTGGAAGAGTATCTTAATTGGGGATAAAATCTATATAGATAGATTCAAGAGGATGCTCGACTTAACCCAAGGAATGTATATTCATTTGATGCTAAAGTCGTTTAGCATGGCATGCTCCAAGAGATATCTCATGTCGATGAGCTATGGAGTGTATCTCTCTTAATAGTCCCCACAGACTCCTGAAAAGAGAGGTCGCATGAGTGACTATCATGTATGCAATGAAATATACGAGACCTGATGTTGATCAGTCATATTCTGGAGAAGTTCACTATGAGTCAGTGAAAAACATCTTAAAGTGCTTAACCGGCACTAAGGATGTGATCATATTCATGGTGGGTGCGAATTAAAACTAGAGGGCTTTTCTGAGACTCAAGTTTTTCGAGACAGACCAAGACGACCGAAAATCCACTTTAAGGTAAAGGGTTACCTTGAGCGATTGGTGCGTTGAATTGGAAAGGTTCCAAACGAAGAAAAGAGTTCTTTGGTTTAGTGATAAAGACAAAGTATATAGCTATAAATGAAGCTACAAGTTGATTGTTTGGATAAAAGTTCATTCTGAGAACTAGGAATAGTTCTAAGTCTCATCTTGGATCTAAACATGTGTTGTGGCACTTTCATTTGATTATTAGAATCATTGAAAGATGGGAAATCACTATAAAGATAGTGGACTCTCAAGAACAACATTACATATCCATTAACTAAAAGCTTATCCAACAAACAGGATAATCGTCACTTAGAGAAGAAGAGTATAAGATACCATGACGATTGGCTTTAGTGCAAGTGGGAGATTGAAAGTAGTATGCATACAAGCCAATCATGTTTGATGATAAAGCATATACTTTGTAACAATCTTATTTATTTATTAATAAAAAGTATTAATTTATTAAAGGATTTTAATTATCTACATGATGTTGTTTTATAATATGTGATAAACCCATAGTTTTAAGCAATGCTTTTAGAATAATGATGATGATCATTCTAATGAGATCTAAATTCTTAGAAAGCTTAAAACTAAAATAGTTCCCAATCGTTGGATTACTAAATTGGGGATTAGTAAATCCAGGATAGATTTGGTACATACGTTAACTTGCTCATTGGATGAGGATGATTGATCTCATGATCATTTGTGTGGAGACACTAAAGCAAGTATGTAGGTGCTTATTAGAGAATAAGTTCACCTGAACGTGGCTCGCTAAGGAATACCTAATGGAGTTTTATTTGCTGTCAATAGGAATTCTGTAGTAGTGATAGTAGTACAAGTGATCCTTGGACTTGAGATCATCATAGTATCTTGTGTATGATGAGTTATACTTTGACTTATTCCTTAAGACCCTTAGGGTATATCAAAGGGTATGCTTGGGTATAATAAGTTGTACATGGAGATAATGTATGATCAATAAAGAATCTACCACTTCTAATAAAAGAAGAGAAATGTCCTATGTGATTCGATAAATGACAACCCAAGTAGTCCTTAGTTAAGGCGAGAATGAAATTAGAAAGGAGTTTCTAATTTGCATTATTTGAGTTGTGCATTTAAGGATCAAAATACATATAATTAAATAAAATAAGACTTGTGATAATTCCATGTCTTATATTTAATTGGGACATTGTATGGTGGAAGGATTGAATTATACGGTAACTATTTACTCAAAGGTTCTTTTATGATTAATGTTGAAATCTATATTATCCGGAAAGTCGTTGATCGCTAGGGAGGCTTATCCTTATTGTAGAATAAATATTATTTATTTAAATAAATTAATTGTTTAATTTATTTATTTAAATAAGATTAGAATTGTTCTAATTGATTTATTCACAATAGGTTTAATATGGAGAACCTAAAGGGTCACACCATAAAAGGAAGAATAATTATTTAAGAAGTAAATGGCATAATCGTAATAATATGTTATGTATATTTAATTTAATCTATGGTGATAGAATAAATTAAATAGCTTAATATTTATTATTTAATATTTTAGAAATATTAAATATAAATTAATAAGAGAGTCTTATTAATATTATTACAATTATTATTATTTTAATTTCTAAAAGAGTTTAGGAATTAATTTAATATAAGTACTCTCATTTATTCCTAATTGGATTAGGAAGGAAAATTAGTTAAAGGAGTTTAATTAATTATCCCTAATAAGATTAGGGAGCTTAATTAATTAAAAGAATTAATTAATTAAAACCCAATTCCTTAATTGTTAAGGTGGGTTGCCCACATCTATAAATAAGAGGAGTCTTATTATGGGTGGTATGGGTTGTTGACTTTAACAACTACGTAATAATTCCAAGTTGTTGGGAGTACACCTTTTCTATAGAGATAGAAAAATTAGGGTTTAGCCAAACACCCTTCTTCTTGAATTTTCTTCTTCCTTGGTGGATCACCTCTAGAGGCCAAACATTTGGGTGTCTAACGTTGATCAAAGGAAGGAACCAAACCTGGTGGATTCAAGATTGAACGCGAAAGGATTTGGAGGTGAACTTGTACCTGAGGAAGCTCGATCTTCAAGGGTATGATTTTATTCTTTATCTTTTCGTTTAATTAATAATTATGCATAAAGGGTGATCCGGGTATATGGTTTGTAAATTTTAAACTCTGATTTTTACCACGCTTCCGCACTTTTATGCAATTTGATTGCGTTATGAATATTACAAACCCAACAGTGGCAACGTCATGTGCCTGTCGTTTGACGACAAAACATTTGTTTAGCATACTCAGTCTTCATTTGTAAACCATACCAACATAGTTTTGCAAAACTTGACAACATTGAAAATAGTTTGATAGATTATAAGAAATCCATAAAACATCTTAATTCTAGCCTAAGAAATTGTCTTCAACTTCATCATATACAATTCATACGTAAGAGACATGAATCACAAAGCTTGTCTAGATTGAACATAGACAAGGGTTAGAACACTTGCCTTTAGCGTCTGCTATGGTTAATATACTTTCCTTTGAATCTTTAAGGATTCTATAATACATGATCACAAAATACACCACATCAGGTCATATATAATCAAGTATGTTTACTACTATATCTCACCGTTCTTCTCAATCTAATCATGCCTTAGATTGTTTATCATTGGTTCCGGCTTGTCGTTATATTTTACCTCGTTCTTACGTTCATGTTCGAGTAAGTTATCTCCAACCTTTAGTGTATTACATAAAGTTTAACAATGTCTTAATCAATGTTACTTTAGGTTTTATTTCATTACTAAACAATCATCTTCCTTATATCTTTATAAGCTTTCATTACTGTGTATAACCTAGTGTTGGTATTTGCTAGCATTTCATCTATTCTTCTTTCTTTGTCACGTATTGTGGCCACTCTCCGAAGGGCAAGGGTCCGAACTTCGTCATGATGGAGCGAGTCTTAGTGTTAACTATATCAGACCACGGATTGATTACTATGATAGCTTCTAGGCATGGTTGGTACTAACAAGCTAACTTATGATGCCTTGGCCAATGGCAGCAGTCATTGGACCTCTTCACCAGAAAACTATGATAGTTTTCTTACGTAAACGAATTTCGCGGACTCCTAAATTACATACTCTAACTATTCATGCAAGAATTTTACATTTTTGAATTCGTTAACTCGGAATTCACCTTTTAGTTCATTTTTAACGAAAACGATAAACGTTCATGAACGTTCAATGCTCGTTTCTTCGTTCTAAGTCAGAATTTGGTCATTTTTGAGTCTGCAACTCTAGAATGCCAAATGATACTATTCTCCATCGAAAACCAACGTTTCTGAGTTTAATGTCAAAATTTGACTTCCATTCCGAGAATTTTACGATTTTGACGATTAACGCCTAATCTCATAAATTCCGTCATAACTTTGTTACTAAAGATTTTTACATCGTTTCAAATGGAGTCATTCCATCATACTAACATCATAACCCAACATATTTCAATAACTTATACATGATAAGTTCTTACTTGTTCTTCATGTGATCATAACTTCCATTATTGTCTTATCTTACCATATGACTTATTAAGGCTTATGTCCTTTGATTAGTCATTCTCATCACTTCTTAGCATACATGTTCTACTAATCCACACTTCTCTATCAAACTACAATTGAAGAGATGGAAGATTAAGGTATAGAATCTTACCCTTGAAGATTACTTGATTCTTCCTTGTTCTTCCTTCTTGTTCTATGAAAGACTAACTTTTCTAACTTTTTCTCTCTAACAAATAAGCACTTAAGTTGTTGGATGAAAATTTAACAAGTAAATAACAATATAGCAAGCTTCTATATATAGAAAATCCTAGATTAGGGTATAATGGTCATTAAGCCATCTACCTCCTTAATAAACCTCCTTACTATTCATCACTTGGTCATCAAGTTTACTTGGTCACCAAGATCACCCATGTGCTTATGGGGCCCATATGGGTTTCCCCATGGGTCATCTTTACCCATTGGATCGATCCTTGGATCCGGTTCTTAATTTGGGCTTTAAATTTAACTAACTTAACTTATGCTTTGCGATTTCACTAAACTAACATTGGGCTTGTTCATTAATTCCAATTGGACTTAACCATTCCTACCATTGGGCTTGTATAATTCCTAACAAATCCTACAAGTCCAACACACTTGGCTTAAAGCTTTATAACGTATAATCTACGTATTATTCTTGTATACTAACTCATATACTATTAATCATATATGACATACCATCATTCATACATACTCGTATAATACCTCGTATCATAATTGTATTCATTACCTCGTACAATACTTACGTATCATCGTTTAATTCATTAACGCTTTACTTTTCCTAACATTCTCAAATTAAGTCCGCATGCAAAAAACTGCGTTAGCCATACGTGAATTATTATTACATAATCCATCTTACCTTGATATTATATCATTACGTATTTCTCGGAAGTTCAAAAAAAATTCCCGAGCAAAAATTCGTGAATAGTGTTTTTCAGAAAATTTCTTGGAAAACTTTTATTTTTGTCTTGGAAATTCAAACACCTTAATTCCTTCACATAGTCAAAATAATATGACATTCCGACATTTCTAGGTTATAGAACGACATTTATCTTGTTATCACATAATAATAACATATAATATAATTTTATTCATTATTTAATTAAATAAAATTATTTTATAATAAATCTGAATTTCTCGGTCATTACATTCTTTCCCCTTATAAAGGTTTTGTCCCCAGAATCTCGTCTTACATTACACAAATAACTGAGGGTAATCATTCCTCATCTTTTCTTCCAATTCCCACGTTACTTCTTCGGCATCGTGGTTCTTCCATAACACCTTTACTGAAGGTATAACTATGTTCCATAGAACTTGTTCTTTTCTATCTATGATTTGAATCGGTATCTCTTCATATGTTAAGTCCTTCTCGATATGAATAGGCTTATACTCTATTACGTGCTTATAATCCAGCTTATAAAGACATAACATAGATACATGAAATACATTATGTATTCGTTCTAAGTCTGGAGGTAATGATATCATATAAACTACCTCTTTTACCCGTTTTAACACTTCAAAAGGTCCTATAAACATTGGACTTAACTTTCCCTTCTTTCCAAAGCGTGTCTTTCATTTCCAGGGAGATACCTTTAGAAATACATACGAGCCTACTTCAAACACTCTATTTACTCGATGCGAGTCCACATACTTTTTCTGTCTGTCTTGTGCTGCTACGAGACGCATCTGTATAAACTTCACTACATCCGTTGTCTGCTGCACAAATTCTGGCCCTAGCATTCGGCGTTTTCCCACTTCATCCGAACATAATGGTGTTCTGCACTTCCTTCCATATAAAGCTTCGTAAGGCGGCATGCTTATGCTTGCATGATAACTATTGTTATACGCAAACTCTACTAATGGTAGATGATCATCCAACTACCCTTAAAATCCATGACGCAAGATCTCAGCATATCTTCTAATGTCTGAATTGTTCTCTCGCTCTGGCCATCAGTTTGTGGATGATAGGCCGTACTTAACTTCAACTGAGTCCCCATCTGTTCTAGCAGACTCCTGCAAAAGTTTGATGTGAATTGTGGATCACGATCTGACACAATCGAAACTGGTACTCCATGTCTGGAAATAACTTCCTTAACATAAAGCTTAGCTAACTGGTATAAGTTATACGTAACCCTTATTGGAAAAAAGTGAGTCGACTTTGTCAACCAGTCCACTATTATCCAAATCGCATCATACCTCTTCTGAGTAATCGAAAGTCCCACCACAAAATCCATCATGATATGCTCCCACTTCTACTCCAGAATCTCCAATGACTGTAATAAGCCACTTGGTCGTTGATGTTCGGCCACGGCGATATCAGTGCTCCCCACGGCGAAGCCCTCGGTTGAATGTACTTTCTGTCCAACAGTTCTTGCAACTGAACCATTAGCTCCTTCATCTCCTCTAGCGCTATACGATACGGTGCCCTGGAAACTGGTGCAGCTCCTGGAACAATGTTTATTACAAATTCGGCTTCCCTATCCAGTGGAAGACCCAACAATTCACCTAGAAATACATCCATGAATTCTTTAACTATAGGTATTTGTTCCATGATTGCTCTCACTCTCTGGGTATCAACAACATGGCAAAAATAGCCTACACATCCCTTCCTCAATAATTTCCTAGTTTGTGTCATAGTAAGACAACACGAACGCCCCGACGATTTATTATCGTAAAATACTACATTAGGCTGTCTTAACGTCCTAATGTTTACACACTTCTTTTGACAATCTATAATTGCACCGTGCTTAAACAACCAATCTATCCCGAGAATTACATTGAATTCTCCTAACTTTATCGGTATCAATTCTATCGATAATTTACATCCTCTTATATCTACACAACAACTCCTATGAATATCTTTAACATGAATTATTTCTTCGTTTGCTACCTTGATATTCAAAGGTACAGGTAATCTTTCGGGAAGTAATACTAATTGTCTAGCAAAATTGCACGCTATAAACGAACAAGTAGCACCCGAATCAAACATCACGTAAGCGATTATATCGTTGATCGGGATAATACCTGCAATTACATCCCCTGATGCCAATTGCATCTTGGGCCAGATTATATTAAAGGTGCGCAGCCATCTACTACCCATTCTTATTGGACCACCAATAGCTAACTTACTTCTATTAGCGCCCGTATTCCCATTTGTCCCCTTCTTTGGGCAGTTCTTTCCTATGTGGTCAATTGACCCACATACAAAGCGTCCGTGGTTCTTCTTCGAACTTGGACAGTTAGGCGAAATGTGCCCCTCATGTCCACAATTGTAATATACAGCCTTCCTCTTAAGACAGATTCCTAAATGAGTCTTCCCATAGGTCTTGCATGCCTCCATCTTCCTCTTAGGATCCCCTTGCTTCACTCCAGTATTCCCAAAGTTAAACCCCTTTCTCTTCTGACCTTCGCCACTCTCTCGCAGCTCCTTCGATCTTCACTCCCCCATCCACCTTATTCTTATTCTTCTTCTCCTTATGGTACTGGCTTAGAGCCTCATTCCCACCTTCGGCAATTATTTCCTTCTCTAATATGGTCCTAAAAGAAGTACTTTGGAACACAGATATTTGGCTATAGAGACAGGGTTTCAAGCCCTGCTCAAACCTCCTAGCCTTTCTCACCTTAGTGTCAACCTGATGTTGAGAAAACCTTGCCAGTTCATTGAACTTGGCAGCGTATTGGGGAACCGTCATCTCCCCTTCTTTTAACTCTAGAAACCGCATTTCCATCCTCCCCTGCATATTTGTGGGAAAGTAGTTCTCGAAGAAGATTTCCTTGAACCGCACCCACGTAAGGTTCTCTATACCAGCCCTAGCCTAGTTTGCCTCCCAACAAAAAGTTGGCCTCACCCTTCATCATATAGGTTGCAAAAGCAACCTTTTGGCCCTCGTCGACATTTGCAATGACAAATGCCTTCTGTGAGACCCCAGATTTTATCAATAAAGATTTAAATTTTGTCGAAATAATTTTTTAATATTATGGTGTGAATTTGAGATAAATATTATAGTTGTGGGTAGTATTTATAAATTTTGCAAAAGTATGCAAGTGGTTATATTATATTTGATTGGTGGGGAATATTAGGTTTAGCAGGAATATTCGTATTAACGGCTCAATCATTGGTGGACCCCTAATGTAATTATTGTCGAATCGAGAAAACGACAAAAATATTTTATTGAAATAACGGCGGAAGTTTTACCAATTAATCTTGTTGAACTACTCGGTAGTAAAAATGCGATAATATGTGTGTTGCATAGTAAGCGCGGTATTGATTATTGATATTTATGTAAGAAGTCGATTCGGTTTGACTCAATTATTATCGATTATTAATATGAATTATTATAGCGATAATGACGTTTTGTTTTAATTATTATAGTGATAATGATATGTTGGTGGGAGGGAACAACGATAATGACGTTTTGTTTTATTAAGTAATAAAAGAGAAACATCTTTTCATATAAAACAGAATACTTTATTAAAGTTATTCTATAAATAGAATATATTATATTTTATTATGCATAGTATTTTGCATAGTGTTTTGCATAGTGTTTTGCATAGTGTTGCATAGTGTTTGCATAGTAAAATGTTTTTATATAAATAGAATATATGATATTTTATTTAAAAGATTTTGCTTTAAATATGGACCGTCAGATTAAAGTAAATCAATCTGGACCGTTCATGGATTAATTACTATACATTCTATTTTCCTATAAATAAGCTCATTCCTTCATTATTTTCTTATGAATTCTTTGAAACTCTAGAGAGAGAAATTATAGAGAGAAGCTATAGAGAAAATCTACAGAGAAAGAAGAAGAGTATTCGGTACTTCACTACTTTGATATCCGGTGTCTTTTTACGGTAAGGGATATTATTTGTTGTAATTCGTAAGGGGTGTTATTCTTTCTTATTCATGAAGAGAACTTACATTATTCCATTCATTATTATTACATTGGAATAACTTTTGTAAAAGTGGCATACCCTATACATAACTTTGTATATACAGCATACCCTATACTTGGTGAAATCTTTATATTATTCCATTCTTATTTATTACATTGGAATAACTTTTGTATCTGTGGAATCCCCTATACTTGGTGATCTTCTTCATTATTCCATTCTTTATTATTCATTGGAATATCACATGTCTGTGTGTTTTACACAGGACACGGTTCCATTGTTTATTATTCCGCATTTATTATTCATTTGGAATATCACGTCTACATGTGTTTTTACAGGACTGGTTCCATTGTTTATTATTATTCAACATTTATTATTCATTTGGATCATCACGCTTGGTGTGAATTTCACGACTGGTTCCGTTATTATTATTACATGTTGAATAACCGCCTATGCAGTACCGCATGCATGGTGATTTCTTTTGTTATTCCATTCTTTATTATACCCGGTTGGTTAAAACTTTGACTTCTATACTCCATGAAATTAGTAGAATATCCTTGATATTTGCGTTTCATCCGAAGATCTTTTCATGGAAATATTCTTACGATCATTCTTGAATTTTACTCTACAAAACAAAGATCTTGTTAACAATTTGGGCGTTACTAATTCCTCGGATAAAATAATTCTTGAACTTGTTTTATTGAATTATTATGTCATTGTCATCATCCTCATGATATATTATGTTATCTTTGGCTTACGTGCATAGATGAACTTAGTATGATTATGACCAGGGATCATTCGGTATAATCATGGCTTGTTATAAATGATGTGATAAAAGTCCTCAGTGGCTTTTGTAATGCGATGATGGATAGTTTTGGTATGATTATGACCAGGGGTGATTAGGGTATAGTCATGACCATTGATAATTTGATGAAAATCCTTGACCAGTAGTACGAGGATGATTAGATATTGTGGTTTATTCATTAAACTGAGTCTTAGTGATAAAAATTTATGAAAACCTTTTTAAAACCTAAAAGATAGTAGACTTTATTTTCTACTTGACTCTTTTAATGGATTGCATATTCCGTTGCAGTTAAACTGGTTGTCTATTGTATTTTATCAGTTTAACATTGTTGAAGACTATTGATAATTTATTCTGCATTATCTTAGTCATAATATTTCTTACTGGGCTAGTTGAGCTCACCCTTTCTTTCACTGTTCTCTTCAGGAAATGAGAACATAGCTGGGACGAGTCGGGGAACGGAGTAATGGTCCAGAGGATAGCATTAGTAGTCCTCACTATTCTGTGAAATAGTGTGATAATAGTTGTAATGAGGACTCCTTTTGAGTTTGTATAATATCTAGTAGATAATATTTGTATTCAAACTCACGATTTATGTCGTATTATCATACAGCAGCTTATATTAGTAAGTTGTATTTGAATTTATGTACCATGTAAGTGGCGACCCAAGATGGGTGACATATACCTAATTTTGGGGGCGTCACACCTTCTCTATTTCTTTTACCCAAGTTTGGGCTTCCATTGGGTCCGTAGTTTCTTTGAACTCTAGCGGACCGACACTCTTAAAATACTTAAAAGTAGTAGCTCGTACTACTGTACGATTCATAGGTATATTAGCCCCATTTCTATTAAAAGTAGTCGTTAACAGGTTAACGAACTCTTGCATTGGGTTAACCGGACCTCCCTCCAGTTGGTTAACATTAGTATCTTGATTGCGTTGTCTCCTTCTTGGCGGCATTTTGTTGTTAAGATAAACAACACATTATTATTACTTTCTTCTTGTTACTTAGTTATTATTCATGTTTAAAAAATAACTTCAACCCATTACACAATATGTTCCATAAAAAGTCTTACGTTGATTTACTTCTTATAGTATAATACTACGTCGTTCACATTTACACAGCCGAAGCTGAATACATTACTATCCCGCAATTTCTTTCCAAAAATTGGGATTTACAAAAGATTACCCTTTGTTATATAAAAGAGGGTTTTACGTCACTACTAGATACATCTTATTTACATATCTAACTCTACTCTAGCTAATACTAGGTTACATCTGCCGTATAGCATTCTCAAAATCCGCATTGGCAAGATCAGCTATAATATCACAGCTGATAGTATGTTGAGTCTGCCCTGCTTCTATCGGATACCCAGCTACTTGCTGCTGAAAATTCGCATGAGAACTCCTATGTATATAGGACATTCTCCCAATCTTCTATTTCTTGGTCTTCAGCTCTTGCCTGAGCTCAAAGACCTCTTGTTTCAGCTCGTGGACTTTGTCCTTTGCCAAAACTAGTTCATCGTGCTCCTCCTCCTATATAGTCTCCATACATGTCTTATCTTCCATGACAACACATGGAGCTCATCTTTCAGCTCCTTGACCTCCTTACAATACTGGATATTTCTATCCAGTACTATCATAAACAGTGATCTCACTAACTCCCCCGGAGTCATCTCTTCCTCTTGTGCTACTAGGTTAAAGGATACTACCTCCGCCTCCTCCTAAGACATGCCATCGAACATAGACAAAAGGTTTAAGTTCTCTGAGTCTCAAGACTCAATTATCACCACCTCTGGCTCTTTTGCTATAGGGTTCGGTAGTATCTCTATTTGATTTACCGACTCCTCAATCACTACAAGTATATCCCTATACATTTCGTTTTCTCCTGACATCTACAACATAACAATTTAGTTTGATTAGTACACGTCAGTAGAATAATAAAAACACATATCATATATAATGCATTTTTTAGGGTTAATTTCCTCTTTTACTTCTTTAACTCTTCTTAAGGTTATGACTTAAGGTTTTATTTCTCCACCTTAAGTTTTATAACCTAATGCTTTGATACCAACTTGTGACACCCCCAAATTTGGGTATCTTCTAACCTGGCATATGGTGCTACAGTTCACACATACATTCAATTAAAATACCTCAAAAGAATATATATGTCTTATATATATTCCAAACAATGTTACCAATCCCCAGGTTCTAAATAACCATTACATTCGTTCTTGTCATAATATCAAATAATATCAACATTCAACCTATACTATTACAAAAGCAATTTATAGGTTCGCCTTAGCCTTTCCTTTATCTTTACCGAATCCTTTGGTCTGTTCGGTCTTAGATGCATTCATATGGTTCAAGCAAGAGTGAGCATAATTAGCTCAGCAAGTACGACAATTCCATTTAAACAATATGCTTGAAACATATAAATCGTATATCTTCAATAACTGAACAATAGTTATGAAGTACTATCGATAATTCAAAATAGCACTTCTCTTTTCTTAAAACGTTTTACAATAAACAATTCAATAAAACATTAATTTTGGTCCAAGACCTTGAGAATTTCATACTTTCTTTGAAAAGGACAACCTGACGCTAAGTCCGTAAGTCCGGCATACTCAGTTTTCATTTGAAAACCATACCAACATAGTTTGGCAAAACTTGACAACATTGAAAATAGTTTGATAGATTATAAGAAATCCATAAAACATCTTAAGTCTAGCCGCAGAAATTGGCTTCGAATTCATCATACATCAATTCATGCGTAAGAGACATGAATCACAAAGCTTGTCTAGATTGAACATAGACAAGGGTTAGAACACTTGCCTTTAGCGTTTGCTACGGTTAATATACTTTTCCTTTGAATCTTTAAGGATTCTACAATACATGATCACATAATACACCACGTCAGATCATATATAATTAAGTATGTTTACTACTATATCTTACCCTTCTTCTCAATCTAATCATGTCTTAGATTGTTTATCATTGGTTTTGACTTGTCATTATGTTTTACCTCGTTCTTACGTTCACGTTCGAGTAAGTTATCTCCAACCTTTAGTGAATTACTTAAAGTTTAACAATGTCTTAATCAATGTTACTTTAGGTTTTAGTTCATTACTAAACAATCATCTTTCTTCTATCTTTATAAGCATTCATTCGCCCAAAAAATAGGTATACATCACCCATCTTGAGTCGCCAAATACATGGTACAAAATTCAAATACAACTTAATTATACAATAATGTGTAAAATACGACAAAAAACATATCTTGTGAGTTTTAATACAAATATTGTCATCTAGACAATATCCACACTCAATCGAGTCCTCATTACATTTATTATCACACTATTTAATGTAATAGTGAGGACTACTAATGCTATTATCTGGACCGTCACTCCGTTCCCCGACTAGTCCCTGCTACGTTCTCATTTCCTGAAGAGAACAATGAAAGTAAAAGGGTGAGCTCAACTAGCCCAGTAAGAAATATTATGACTAAGATAATGCGTAATAAATTATCGTTAGCCTTCAACAAATGTTAAACCGATACAATATAACAAACATCAAGTTTAATCTATGCATGAACAAGCAATCCATTAAAAGAGTCAAGTAGAGAATAAAATCTACTATCTTTTATGATTTAAAAGGTTTTTCATCACTTTTATCGTTGGGACTCAACTTAATAAATAATCCACATCATCCCTACACTACGGCCAAGGATATTCATTAGTATCACAACCACAAATTATCCATGCACTACGGGCCAAGGATATTCGTATTCATCAATGGTCATGATCATGCCAACAATCATCCATCAATGCACTACGGGCCAACGAGGACTTTTACCACATCATTTGTAACATTATGGTCATGATTATACCGAATAATCCTCGGTCATAATCATACCAAGTCCATCTATGCACAAAGCCATGTATGACTTTCAACATAATATAAACATGAGGATGATGACAATGATATAAGAATTCAATAAAACAAGTTCAAGAATTAATTTATCCAGATTCAATAACGTCCAAATTGTCAACATGATATCGCTTTGTAGAGTAAAATTCAAGAATGCTCGTAAGAATATTTCCATGAAAAGATACTAGACGAAGCGCAAATATCAAGGATATTCCACTAATTTCATGGAGTATAGTAAGTCAAAACTTTAACCAACCGAGTATAATAAAGAATGGAATAACAAAAGAAATCACCGTGCATGCGATAGATCGCATGCATAAAAGTTATTCCAACAAAATAATAAATAATGGAACCAGTCACGCGTAAAACGCATGCATGTGATATTCCAATGTAATAATAAATAACGAAACCAGTGTCAAAGCAAATTCGCACCCATGATGTGATGTTCCAATAGAATAATAAATAATGGAATCAGTCATGCAGAAACGCACGCATGTGATGTTCCAATGTAATAATAAAGAATGGAATAATGTAAGAATTTCACCACGATGCAGTGCAGATGACATGATAAAAGTTATTCCAATATAATGATAAAGAATGGAATAATGTAAGAATTTCACCAGTATATAGGGTAGATCACAGATACAAAAGTTATTCCAATGTAATAATAAAGAATGGAATAATGTAAGTTCTCTTCATGAATACGAAAAGAAAAATAATACCCTTACCTTAGAACAAACAAAGATATAGGATATAAGAAGAAGTAAAATATAATACTTTTTTTCTTTCTCTCTCTAGTTCTCTCTAGAGTTTCAAAGTGAATTCGTAAGAAATAATGAAGGAATGAGCTTCTATTTATAGGAGAATGGATAATAGTAACTAATTCCAATCGAACTATCCGATTGATTTACTTTTAAAACTAGATATCCTAGATTGGTTTACTATAAAATATTCTAATAAAACAAAATCTTTTAAATAAAATATAATATATTCTATTTATAATCTAATAAAATGAATAACTTTATAAAAGTATTCTGCTTTTATATAAAAAGATTTTACTATGCAAAACACTATGCAGCACTATGCAAAACACTACGATAATAAAATATAATATATTCTATTTATAGTCTAATAAAACGAATAACTTTATAAAAGTATTCTGCTTTTATATAAAAAGATTTTACTACGCAAAATACTAATAATAAAATATAATATATTCTATTTATAGTCTAATAAAAACTAATAACTTTATAAAAATATTTTGTTTTATATAAAAGTTTTTTCGCTATTTTATTACATTAATAATACTAATAAAACAAAACTTCATCATCATTATTATAATTCACACTATTAATCGACTGTGTCGCTCCTGTGAAAGAGGGGCTTTCCAATAAGGATTTTCCCTATCGGGCCGCAATTAGTGACCAAACTCTCCTCGCGTAACTTCTAGACATCGTTAATATTGCAAATAATAATATTAATAACTTCGTCATCTCAATTATTGATTTAATAATATATAAAATATCAATAATAATTGAATCAATTAACGTGAGATACTATGCAACAATTATCAAGCAATAATTGAACAAAACCGAGTGACTTCTTCACGTAAGCATCAATAATCAATACCGTGTGCTACTATGCAACCACGCAGTATTCTCGCATTCTTTTTAACACCGGTGTTTCAACAGCTTAACAATAAAACTTCCGCCGTTATTTTCATAAAATATTTTTGTCGCTTTTCAATCCGACAATAATTCATTAGGGGGTCCACTAATGATTGTGTCGTCGCATTTAATATTCCCTCGTTAAAATGAATATTCCCCACCAATCTAATATTATATAACAACTCATGATTTTTGCAAAATTTATAACTATTACCCACAACTATAACATTATATCAAATTCATTCCATAATATTCAAAAATGATAATTATAGAAAATTCATCTTTATTCATAAAAGTTGGGGTCTTACAACTCTCCCTTCTTATGAAATTTTGCCCCTCAAAATTAGGGTACGTACCGGTATGTCAAGAGGTAAGGATACCTTGATTTCATTTTAGATTCTAACTCCCGTGTCATTTCCTCAACATCGTGGTTCCTCCATAAAACTTTCGACTTGAGGTATAACCTCGAGCGTAGAATATGTTCCTTCTTATCCAAGATTTGAACAGAACCTCTTCATACGTTAAATCTTCCGCTATTTCGTCCCGATTCTAACTCAATAATGTGGTTCGGTCTTTCACATATTTACGTAATATGGATATATGAAAACGTTATGAACACGAGACATACTTGGCAGTAAAAGCGAAGTCTATAAAGCTACGCTCCCTACTCGATCGAGGATTAAAATGGGCCAATGAATCGAGGATCGAGCTTTTCTCTCTTTCCAAATCTCGTAACTCCTTTCCATGGAGCAACACGTAATAACACATGATCTCCAATATCGAATTCCACGCCCTTTCGATGAAGATCAAGATAACTCTTTTGGTTTGGCCTTGTGAGGTTTTTTATACGTTGTCGGATCGTTTGAATCTTTTCCGTAGTCACACGCATCAACTCCGGCCCCAACAACGTTGTTTCACCCACCTCATCCCAAAGATATCGAGAATGACACTTTCTTCCATACAACGCCTCGAATGGAGCCATGCCAATACTTGTTTGATAACTGTTGTCAGTAAGAAAACTCCACCAATGGTAAGAACTTGTCCCAACTTCCCTGAAGTCAAGGACACAGTAGTCTTAATAAATCTTCAAGAGTTTGAATAGTCTCTCTCGATTGTCCGTCCGTCTCGAGGATGATATGCCAAACTAAATCGTAAATGCGTGCCCATAGCTTTTTTGTAAACTAACCCAAAATCGTGAAGTGAATCTTGGGTCTCGATCGTAAACTATGGATACCGGCATACCATGCAATCTTACAATCTCATTTATATGTACATACGAGCAAGACGCTCAAGTGTATAAGTTTCTCAGATAGGTAAGAAATGAGCAGACTTGGTCAATCTATCAACAATGACCCAAATTGCATCTACGCCTTGAGAAACCTTGGGAAGACCAGTAACGAAATCCATGGTAATGTGCTCCCACTTCCATTCTGGAATTTCAAGTGATTGCAATGGACCTTTTGGTACTTGATGCTCCGCCTTGACTCGTTGACAAGTTAAACACCTCGAGATAAACAACGCTATCTCTCTCTTCATATTGCCCCACCAAAATGTATGTCAAGATCATGATACATTTTGGTACTCCCTGTGATGGATTGAAAATGGTGTGTTGTGCGCCTCCATCATGATTTTATACTTTAACTCGTGGATCGTTAGAACACAAAGTCCGGAGTCGACTCAAGTATTCCTTCTTCATCGATTCTTGCTTCCTAAGATAGCACCTTCTCAGATTTTCTTCCTCATACGCATCACCCTGTGTCCGAGAGCTTGAGCAAATTTTAACTTTATCGATTAAAGTCGGTTCTACTCAGATATTCGCCATCATCACATGGGTCCCCGGAGTCTTTATCTCTATCTCCATCCTTTGCAAGTCATACAAAATGGGCCTCTATATTGACAATATCGCACTCGCACCGCAGATATGATCTTCTACTCAATGCGCCACCTACCACGCTTGCTTTTTCCAGATGGTATTCGATGGTATGATCATAATCTTTCAGCTTCAAGCCAACGTCATTGTCATTGCATGTCGAGTTCCTTTTGAGTGAAGAAATATTTGAGGCTTTTTACGATCCGTAAAGATCTCCACTTTCTCCCCATACAAGTAATGCCTCCAAATTTTAAGTGCGAAGACAACAACCGCCAACTCTAGATCATGAGTAGGATAATTCTCTCTCATATTCTTTGAGTTGTCGAGAGGCATAGGCTATGACTTTCCCATGTTGCATGAGAACACATCCTAACCCTTTGCCTCAAGCATCATCAGAGATGACAAATCCCTCCGAGCCGATGGTATTGTCGTAACAAAAATAAATGAGTCTTCTCGAAGTTCTTGAAAACTCTTCTCACATTCCTCGCTCCAACCGAATTTTGTATCTTTCCGAGTCACCGAAGTTAAGGGAGTAGCGATTCGAGAAAACCCTTCTACTTAATCTCCGATAATAACCAACTAAGCCGAGAAAGCTACTTACTTTGGCCATCGATTTAGGTTGTTCCCAGCTTTGAATAGCTTCAATCTTTCACGGGTCAACAGATATTCCATGACTTGATACCACGTGCCCAAGGAATGCTACTTCCTCAAGCCGTAACTCGCATTTCTTCAACTCGCATAAAGCTTATATTCACAAAGCTTTGGAAGTATAGCCTCAAGTGTCGCTTTCATGATCTTCACGGCTTTTTGAATAAATAAGGATGTCATCAATAAAGACGACCACAAAGTGATCCAAATATTCCTTGAATACTTGGCTCATCATATCCATGAAGGCAAAGAGGAGCATTAGTCAATCCAAAAGACATGACTAGGAATTCATAATGCCCGCATCGAAGTTCAAAGTCATCTTTGGAATGTCATCTGGTTCTAATCTTCAATTGGTGATATCCTAACGAAGATCAATCTTTTGAAAAGAATTTGCGCGCCTTGCAATCGGGTCAAACAGTCATCAATACGAGGCAATGGATATCTATTTTTGATGGTGACATGATTCAACTCCCGATAATCAATACAAAGTCGATACTCCCCCATCTTTCTTCTTCAATAATAGTAACAGAGCACCCCAAGGAGACGTATTAGACTAATGAAACCGAATGTCTAACAATTCCTCGCATTGGGTCTTTAACTCCTCAAGTTCAATAGAGCCATTCGATATGGGGCTTTTGAAATGGGTTTTGTACGGGTTCAAGGTCGATACAAAATTCAATTTCACGCTCGGGTAGGCCAGAAGTTCTTCGTGGAATACGCCAGAAATTTATTAACAATAGAAATATCATTCAAAATCGATATATTTTTGTTTAGATCCGTGATATGAGCTAAGAAAGCTTGACATCCATTTTTCAATAAACGAATAGCTTTTTATGGCTTGAGATGACAAAGTGATTGATTTTAATGGTTTGGTTGCTTGAATTCGCATAATAGGTTGGTTAGAATATGAAAGCTAACAACCTTATTTAAAATAATCATTTTTTTTTCATGATGAGTAGTTAACCAATCAATCCCTAGAATTACATCAAATGCAAGTATTTTCAATGAAATAAGATCGACAGTGTAATGTGAGGGTACCGATTTGAACCAAACAAGACTTATAAACAAGTGGATGTAATGAAGGTTTCTCCCAATGGAGTTTCAACAGATAAGTCAAAGTCCAATTTCTCCCGAGTCAAATTTAAACGCTGAGCGCAAGTAGGAGAAATAAAAGAATGGGTAGAACCCATCAAATAAGGTATAAACTTCGCTAGAGTTTATGATAAGCTTACCCGTGATGACCTCGCTCGTTCCTTGCTTTTCGGGAGGTCACGACAAACGCCTCCTTGCACCATCGGGCTTTGATTTTTTCGGGACGCCCTTTGGTGCTCCATCCTAGCTGAACTTGTCTTCGGTGAATGACAAAAATTGGGCTAGGTGACCTTTCTTCCACAATTATAACACGCTTTTGATGACATCGCGTAGCTTTGACCGATGTGTCCCTCCCTCCGCATTTGAAGCATATACGATAGGTGGTCGCTCTCCTTCCTTAACAACGGTGTCGGTGCCGACGCCTTTCCATCATTGTTGAATCTCCTCTTCTTGAAATGTCCATTCTTATTGTTTTGGCCATGATTACCACCAAGTGGTTACCATTTCGCATGTTGATTCCTCCACGCTTATTGTCACCGCTTTGATGATCGCTATCACTAGTATTATCATTTTTACCGCTTCTCTTTTGGTTGGGTTGACTCATTATCGCGCTTCCAATAATCGAGCCCTATTAACAACATCCGAATACAAACACGCTTTATGAGAGATAAGATATCGACGTATCTCTGTTTCAAACCTCTTAGAAACATTCGCGTCATTCTCTCCTCATTATCAACCAAATGGGACGCAAACCGACAACTCGCAAACTTGGCTTCAGATCATGACACTGGCCATGTTGTTTTGCTCCAACTTGATGAACTCTACCTCTTTCATGTGATGAATACTTTTCGGAAAGTACTTGTCGTTGAACAATTCTTCGAACTTCTCCCAAGTCATCTTCAGCATGGCAGAAGTTGAGTACGCTTACGTGATTCCCACCCAAGAATCGCCCTCGCACGCAACATGAAGGTGGCAAAGGAACCTTTTGCTCCCTGGAGCATCCCAAGACATCAAATATCTTGCAGATCCGCTTTATCCACGCCTCCGCCTTTAAGTGGTTTTGGCTCTCCAAAAACTCCGTGGTCCCAAGCCTCGAATCGCTTAGCGGTGACCGTCCGAGAGTTGCCGTTGTTTCCACCGCATTTTGTACAGAGCCGCTTTCGCTCCGATGTTGCATGAATTGCATAAAGCCTCCGAACATTCCATCGCTCATCATTTCGTCAAGTGTTGTTATTTGCGCCCGAGGATCGCTTCCTCGATGCACATTATCCTCGATTATCGATCTATGGAGACTCAACGGCCTCCTGTGCTCCATTGCTAATCTCAACATTCTCGGATGCCATTTTCAAATACTCGCCACAAAACAAAGGTTAATTAACATGCAATATATTATCCCTATATCCGACCGACCAATTAAATACCAAATAAACTTAGGTAGGTCATACTAGCTAAGGAATTCCCATCTCTCCCTCCTAGTTCTTGTCTCACATCTCAGCCAGGATCATATCCCTAAGCTTTGATACCAAATTGTGACGCCCCAAAATAGGTATACATCACCCATCTTGAGTCGCCAAATACATGGTACAAAATTCAAATACAACTTAATAATTATACAACAATGTGGTAAAATACAACAAAACATATGTCTATGAGTTTTAATACAAATATTGTCATCTAGACAATATCCACACTCAAAATAAGTCCTCATTACATTTATTATCACACTATTTAATGTAATAGTGAGGACTACTAATGCTATTATCCGACCATCACTCGCTCCCCGACTAGTCCCCTCGCCACGCTCTCATTTCCTCAAGAGAACAATGAAAGTAAAAGGGTGAGCTCAACTAGCCCAAGAAGAAATATTATGACTAAGATAATACGTAATAAATTATCGTTAGCCTTCAACAATGTTAAACCGATACAATATAACAAACATCAAGTTTAATCTGCAATGAACAAGCAATCCATTAAAAGAGTCAAGTAGAGAATAAAATCTACTATCTTTTATGATTTAAAAGGTTTTTCATCACTTTTATCATTGGGACTCAATTTTAATAAATAATCCACATCATCCCATCACTACTACTACTACCAAGGATATTCATTAGTATCACAACCACAAATTATCCATGCACTCACGGGCCAAGGATATTCGTGTATTCATCAATGGTCATGATCATGCCAACAACTATCCATCAATGCACTACGGCCAATGAGGACTTTTACCACATCATTTGTAACATTACGGCCATGATTATACCGAATAATCCTCGGTCATAATCATACCAAGTCCATCTATGCACTACACAAAGCCACGATGACTTTCAACATAATATAAACATGAGGATGATGACAATGATATAAGAATTCAATAAAACAAGTTCAAGAATTAATTTATCCAGAACTCAATAACGCCCAAATTGTCAACATGATACATTTTTGTAGAGTAAAAATTCAAGAATGCTCGTAAGAATATTTCCATGAAAAGATATCGGATGAAGCGCAAATATCAAGGATATTCCACTAATTTCATGGAGTATAGAAGTCAAAACTTTAACCAACCGAGTATAATAAAGAATGGAATAACAAAAGAAATCACCAGCATGCGATAGATCGCATGCATGAATAAAGTTATTCCAATGTAATAATAAATAACGAAGGTCAGTCATGTAAAGCACGCAATGCAGTGATATATATTAATGTAATAATAATAAATAACGGAAACTGTGTCGTGCAAAAAAATTGCATGCATGTGATGTTCCAATAGAATAATAAATAATGGAATCGTGTCATGCAGAAACGCATGCATGTGATGTTCCAAATGTAATAATAAAGAATGGAATAATGTAAGAATTTCACCATGTATGCGGTATCATGATAGACAAAGTTATTCCAACATAATGATAAAGAATGGAATAATGTAAGAATTTCACCAAGTATAGGTAGATCACGAGATACAAAGTTATTCCAATGTAATAATAAAGAATGGAATAATGTAAGTTCTTCTTCTAATGAAGAAAGAAATAATACCCTTACCTTAGAATAAACTAGATATAGGAGTAAAGAAGTAGTAGAATATTTTTTTTCTTTTCTCTCTATAGTTTCTCTCTCTAGAGTTTCAAAGTGAATTCGTAAGAAATAATGAAGGAATGAGCTTCTATTTATAGGAGAATGGATCTAATAGTAACTAATTCATGAACTATCCGTATTGATTTACTTTTAAACTAGATTATCCGTATTGGTTTACTATAAAATATTCTAATAAAACAAAATCTTTTAAATAAAATATAATATATTTTATTTATAATCTAATAAAACTAATAACTTTATAAAAGTATTTTGTTTTATATAAAAAGATTTTACTATGCAAAAACACTATGCAGCACTATACAAACACTATGCATAATAAAATATAATATATTCTATTTATAATCTAATAAAACGAATAACTTTATAAAAGTATTATTGCATTTTATATAAAAAGATTTTACTATGCAAAAACACTATGCATATATAATATAATATATTCTATTTATAGTCTAATAAAATGAATAACTTTATAAAAGTATTCTATTTTATATAAAAAGCTTTTCGCTTTTATTACATTAATAATACTAATAAAACAAAACTTCATCATCATTATTATAATTCACACTATTAATCGATCAAGTCGTCTCCTCGTGAAAGAGGGGCTTTCCAATAAGGATTTCTCCCCTATCACAAGTAATTAGGTGACCAAACCTCTCCTCGCGTAACTTCTAGACATCGTTAATATTAAATAATAATAATATTAATAACTTCGCTATCTCAATTATTGATTTAATAATATATAAAATATCGATAATAATTGAATCAATTAACGTGAGATACTATGCAACAATTATCAAGCAATAATTGAACAAAACCGAGTGACTTCTCACGTAAGCATCAATAATCAATACCGTGCTACTATGCAACCACGCCAGATTCTCGATTTTTTAACACCGTGTTTCAACAAGCTAACGATAAAACTTCCGCCGTTATTTTCATAAAATATTTTTGTCGCTTTTTCAATCCGATAATAATTCCGTTGTGGGGTCCACTAATGATTGTGTCATCGCATTTAATATTCCCCGTTAAAAAACGCAAAAATATTCCATAACCAATTAATATTATATAACAACTTTATCAAGACTACTAACATCCTTTTGCAAAATTTATAACTATTACCCACAACTATAACATTATATCAAATTCATTCCATAATATTCAAAAAATGATAATTATAGAAAAATTCATCTTTATTCATAAAAGTTGATGCTCAGTATACTATTATTCATATACGACATACCATCATTCATACATACTCGTATAATACCTCGTACAATACTTACGTATCATACGATATCATCGTTTAATTCATTAACACTTTACTTTTCCTAACGTTCTCAAATTAAGTCCGCAGGCAAAAAACTGTGTTTGCCATATGTGAATTATTATTACATAATCCATCTCACCTTGATATTGTATCGTTACGTATTTCTAGGAAGTTTAAAAATAATTTTCAAGCAGAAATTCGTGAATAGTGTTTTTCAAAAAATTTCTCGAAAAACTTTTATTTTCGTCATGAAAATTTAAACACTTTAATTCCTTCGCGTAGTCAAAATATTACGACATTCCGACATTTTTAGGTTATAGAATGACATTTATCTTGCTAACACATAATAAAAACATATAATATAATTTTATTCATTATTTAATTAAATAAAATTATTTTACAATAAATCTGAATTTCTCGGTCGTTACACAGCCAATTCAACATCCCAATAGTATGCATCTCATCCTAATCGTGCCCACTTGCACTAAATGTCAATATATTATTGACATACATTTATCCCTCCCGGGATATACAACTCAGTATAGGATGTTTTACCAAAATAATTCGGTTTGACACAACACTTTATGCTTGATAAACAATAATTCAATAACACATGAATAAATATTTCATTTCTTAGTTATGCTAGAGCAATAGCGATAACTTCACAATAATTGGTAATTCAAGTTTAGGTATGGTAATACATATCAAAAGCAATTCAAGATAGGAATCTTGTTCAATGAATAAATAGGGTTTGAGAAACATGCATAAATAACAAGATAGGTTGGAAGATTTAATTAAGTAATTAAAATAGGGTTTTGTAACTTGTCAAAACAAAGATCGATCAAGCAACTCTACTCGATTCATTTATAAACACCTAAAAAGTTCATTCATATAAGTCTAACACATTACTATTGATAACAATACTTAAATACATAAAATATTCACGTTTGGGTTAAATTCGATATGATTTCGGTGTTCTAAGACTTTATCGTGTAATTAATAAGTTAATATCTCGGTTAAACTTTATCTATAAGCTTTATTATATTTTTAGATAATTTATATACCCTTTATAATAATTTTCTAAGCTTATAATAATTTTTAGATACTTATTTATCCATTAAATCATTTTAAATCATTTTTTATATTTCTAAATAATTAGTATTTACTTAGAATATTATAAAAATTTTGTTTATTAATTTTAAATAATTTATAACCATATAATATGAATTTTAAATCATTAATATCATTTTAAATAATTATTTATTATTTATAAATGATTATTCTAATTAATTTATTATTAAATTAATTATTAATAATATCCAAATAATTAAAATATTTATTGAATTTATGTAAAATATTAGAAGTTAATTATTATAACTCGAAATAATTCTTAAAATTGTTTTTATAATTATTTAAATTTTTTTATTAATTATTTTTAATTTTTATTAATTTATTTATTAGTAATTATTTTATGTATGTCGCTAAAGCCCTATAGCGATAGAAAGTATTGCTATAGGTGTTCTTGAGTTTCTGGGAATCAGTTGGTCATGGCTTAGAGGTCACTTTGACCTTAGCTTAATAACTTACAGTTTATGATTCTTGGTTTGTAAGTGTATGGATGTTATAGTACTCATGTAGTAATACAAAATCATACCAATTTTATGCTTTAACCTACATATAACAAGAAGTTATAGAAACTCAAAGTCACTGTCAGAGCTGTTCTTGATTTCTGGGTAACCTAGAACAGTGGTCATGATCGATCAACGGTTTTGTGGCTTCTAGATCTTTCGATCTGTGTGATAGATTTGTGTTTCGATTGTTGTAGTATGTAGTCTATATACCAAGGTATAAATATGTTACACTTGTTTAGACAGAGTATGATTCTAAGGTCTAGATCTATGTTGGTCAACGTGCAGCCAAAGGCTGTTCTTTATGTTCTTCAGTTTTCTTGGAAACCCAAAGAACGCAGTCATGCTCGGTCAATGCTTTTTGACCATTAATTCTTGTAATCCTATGAATTATTTAAGCATTTAAGTGTCTTAGGTATGTATTATATATGTCAAGGTATTAATTCATTACATTTAGACATCATAACAACAAACAGAAATCGATTAAAAGGTTGGTCAAAGTAGCTGGCTCAACCTGTTCTTGAGATTTCTGGGTAACCTAGGAATCAGAACTTCATGATCGGTCAACCACTTTTGACCACTTATATCTTGAAATATATGATTCTAATGAACCTATTTTTTTTCAGATTAAAAACCTCATGTAATACTAAACCTAGCATACAATTAACAGACCTAACTATTAATATACATGGATCTATAAGCTCTGACATTCGACTGTAAGACCTATTTTTCCAGAATTTCCAGTTTGCTTAAAACATCAATTTGATGCATCTAGATGTTATGTAAACATGTTCTATCAACTTAGCATACTTACTAACATGTTATCACATATATCTAAACATCTAAACTACAAATTAAACATAGCATCAAAGGTATAGGTTAAAATTAGTGTTTGCACCTTTTCTTGCTTGATTTTGATTTTTGGCTACTGATTCTATTTTTGTTATCACCAAGGCTTGTTTAGGTATGATATATGAGTGTTTAGGCTTAGAAAATTAGTAGGTTTGCACTGATCTAAGGCTGTTATTTATAGAATTACTAAAATAGGGTTTTTTTGTCTTTAATCACTTACTTGTCTCTACAAATATCTGATGTATGAGACTTGTGCTACTTGAGAGTTTGCAAGCATGTCATGTACAGCCTAGAAACTTGTATTGGTGAGTAGGAACCTACTTGTGAGCTAGTTTGTACAAATTAGTAGCTTAATTATGCCCTAATCCTCTTTAATCTTGATTAAAGTTTTGGTTTTTATGATTAGGGTTGCTTAATGATGTTTATTAACACCTAATTAAAGTTTAATAATCATTATTACGATTTAGGATAACCTAAGTAGGGTTTAGTCTAACCAATTAGGGTTAAGGTTTTGTAAATTAGGGTTAGGGTTTATAAATCTAGGGTCAGGGTTTCCTGATTTTGATATTAGGGTTTTTAACTTAAAAATTTTCACAAATTCTAATAAGGACGATAAAGTGTTTTGTCAGTGTAAGCACGACAAAGCAGCTTGTCAAAATACATATACCAAAAAGTTAATTTTCGGTAGAAAAATTTTAAGCACGACGTGTCAAGCACATCAACTTTCGGACGAAAATTTATTTGACCTAACTTGTTTAATAGAGTATATAATAACACCAAACAGTTTCAGAACAGAGAGATTTTATTTATAATACGTAATTTACATAACCAAGTCTTATTAGGGTTTTGGGTTTTCACATGTCATGGATCTCCTCCTTTAATTCCTTTAACTCTTTCTGTAACTAGATATTCTTATCCAACACAGTCATAAACAATGCCTTCATTAACTCCCATGGAGTCATCTCCTCTGTAGGTACTACTATGTTAAACGATACTACCTCCACCTCCTCATCGGACATTTCGTCGAACAAGGATGTAAACCCTAAGTTCTCAGAATCTTCTTACTCAACCACAACCATCACTGGCAACTCAGCTACGGGTGTTGGTAAAATCTTTATCTGGTTCACAAACTCATCACTAACCACATGCATGTCTCTATACATCATGTTATCTCCTAACATCTAAAATAAAACAAATCATCTTGATTAGTATAAAACAATAGAATATTATTAACACATATCACATTTAATACATTTTTAGGGTTAACTTCATCTTTTAATTCTTCTACTCTTCTTAAGGTTATGGCCTAAGGTTTTCTTTCTACCCTTAAGTTTTATAACCTACGACTTTGATACCAACCTGTGATGGTCCAAATTGCTACTGTTCACATATACATTCAATTGAAATACCTCGAAAGAGTGAATATGTCTTCTATATATTACATAATAATATTTCCCTTCCTAAGTTCTTTGTAACCATTACATATGTTCTATAACACCCCTAAATCTAGGTACTTCATTCCCACAAGATTTGGTGTTCACTATCCATACATTCATACTATCTACCCAAATAGAATAATATTTAAACCATAAATCCTTCCTTTAAATAGGGTTAAAACATTAAATTCAAAAACATCCCAAGTTGTCTAACCTTTAAACATCATATAAGCGCGGAAATAAAATTATTACATCACATCATTATATAAAAGTCTATCATATAACAATAAAATAAAATTACACGTCTTCATCACTTGTACATTTTTCCCTTTCCTTTGCTAGTTGAAGGTTCATCTACCTTCTCAACTTTAGCTGCAATGAGTGTATAAATATGCAAGAGTGAGCAAAACAATTGCTCACTAGATATAGTAATGTATCAATAAGAACGTAATAACTTCCAATGAATAGGCTCATCAAAACTGAATAGTACTCTATGAACGATAACCAAAGACTAGGATCAAAATATGGAATATAAAAATGAGGGTCATGAGACCACGATTTATGTCCACAGTTGCAAGTAATCTTTCAACTTCAATTTTAACAGTCATAAGACTATAAGGACTCCTCGTACTTAGGGGGATCAGCCCTTCGTACAATGTATTGTGCACAAACATTTCAACGCTAAGCGTAAAATATCCCCTAATAATAATAGGGTTGTTCATCTCAGTATTTAGAGTACAAGGTCGCACCAAAGAAAGTTTGATTTGGATAAGCTTTCAAGGGTAATTTGAAGTTTAACGAACATCAACTAGAGGACTAGTTGAATCAATAGTGTTTGATAACACATTAGTTGATCAATAATAATATAATATGGAACAATGAATAAGTGTAAGCGAACTAACTGTATCTTTAACTCATGCTTAGAAACAACTACAAAGCATAAGTACTGAATGACATAAACCACTACAAAAAAATGGGACTTTAGCAACGATTTTTCGGGAAATGACTTTATAAGTCGTTGCTAAAAGTATATGTTTAGCAACGAAATTTGTCCTTCGTTGCAGATTGTGTCAGGCTTTCACTTTTTGCAATGAAATTCATAAGTCGTTGCAAAATTTCGTTGCTAATTCATTGGCGGGAAAAAATTTCGTTAGAAATTCATTGCAAAATTTTTGGCCACTTGTTTTCCCGTCATCGTGGGCAACGAAAGTTTTTTTGTTGCTAAAAATGGGGCTTTAGCAACGATTTTTTAGGCAACGACTTATAAAGTCATTGCTAAAAGTGTATGTTTAGCAACGAAACTTGTCCTTCGTTGTAGATTGTGTCAGCCTTTCACTTTTTGTAACGAAATTCATAAGTAGTTGCAAAATTTGGAAACAAAATTCGTTAGAAATTCGTTGTAAAATTTCTAACCACTTGATTTCTCCTCATCGTAGGCAACGAAAGTTTTTTTGTTGCTATATTTCGTTGCCTAATATGGACCACATTCATTTGCAACAATTTTTGTGATGCCCCCAAAATAGGTATACATCAACTATTCTGAGTCGCCAAATACATGGTACAGAATACAAATATAATCTTAAATATATAATATGAGTTGTGAGTTTTAATACAAATATTGTCTTCTAGACAGTATTCAAACTCAAAATAAGTCCTCAATACATTTATTAACACACTATTTCATAGAATAGTGAAGACTACTAATGCTATCCTCTGGACCGTCACTCTGTTCCCCGACTAGTCCCTGCTACGTTCTCATTTCCTGAAGAGAAAAATGAAAGCAAAATGGTGAGCTCAACTAGCTCAGTATAAAATATTATGACTAAGATAATGCAGAATAAATTATCCTTAGCCTTCAATAGTGTTAAACTGATACAATATAACAAACATCAAGTTTAACTGCAACGGAACAAGCAATCCATTAAAAGAGTAAAGTAAAAAATAAAATCTGCTATCTTCTATGTTTTAAAAGGTTTTTCATCATTTTTATCGCTGAGACTCAGCTTAATAAATAATCCACATCATCCTTGCACTACGGCCAAGGATATTCATTAGTATCACAACCACAAATTATCCATGCACTATGGGCCAAGGATATTCGTGTATTCATCAATGGTCATGATCATGCCAAAAACTGTCCATCAATGCACTACGGCCAAAGAGAACTTTTACCACATCATTTGTAATATTACGGTCATGATTATACCGATTAATCCCTGGTCATAATCATACCAAGTCCATCTATGCACTATAGGCCACAGATGACTTTCAATATAATATAAGCATGAGGATGATGACAATGATATAAGAATTTAATAAAACAAGGTCAAGAATTAATTTATCCAGGAACCAATAACGTCCAAATTGTCAACATGATACATCTTTGTGGAGTAAAATTCAAGAATGCTCAAAAGAATATTTCCATGAAAAGATACTAGATGAAGCGCAAATATCAAGGATATTCCACTAATTTCATGGAGTATAGAAGTCAAAGCTTTAACCAACTGAGTATAAGAGAATATATGAAAGCGCAAATGGATTTTCGTCCGCCATGCCGTAAAGAATCCACTTGCATGATCATTTCCACAATTTAATAAGGAATGAATACAAAGGATCATTCACCATGCATGTGATAATCCACATAGACGGGTTATTCCAACAGAATAATAAAGAATGGAATAACAGAAGAAATCACCATGCATGCGATAGAAGCACAGACAGGTTATTCTAATAGAATAATAAAGAATGGAACCAGGTCATGCGTAATCCGCACAGACAGGATGTTCCAACAGAATAATAAAGAACGGAACCAGGTCATGCGTAAACCGCACAGATAGCATGTTCCAACAAAATAATAAAGAACGGAACCAGGTCATGCGTAAATGCACAGACAGGATAATCCAACAGAATAATAAATAATTAAATAACAGAAGAATTTCACCAAGTATAGGCTAGTCCGCATATACAGGTTATTCCAACAGAATAATAAGGAATGGCATAACAGAAGTTCTCTTAATGAAGACGAAAGAAATAATACCCCTTACCTTAAAAAGAAGAGTACTCCGATTGGTAGAAGGTGGATTTTCTTGAAGAAAACTTATATCGCTTTCTACGCTTTCAAAGCTTCTTAAAACTCTAAAGAAATACGCCAAGATTATAGAAGAAGAATTCTCTCAATTTCGGTGTGGTTTTCAATTCTAACTAAACATCCTATTTATAGGAGAATGGAAAGGATACTATGCAATAAAATATAATATATTCTATTTATAAATATATATATATATATATTATTTAAAATATAATAAAACAAATAACTTTATAAAAGTATTCTATTTTATATAAAAAGTTTTTAATATGCAAACACTATGCAGCACTATGCAAATACAATGCATAATAGAATAATATATATTCTATTTATAGTCTAATAAAATAAATAACTTTATAAAAGTATTCATTTTATATAAAAAGTTTACGTTTTATTACATTTATAATAATAATAAAACAAAACTTATCACCTTTATTATAATTCACAATATTAATCGACCAGGTCGTTCCCAGGAAAGAGGGGGCTTTCCAATAATGATTTCTCCCTATTGGAGCGCAATTAGGTGACTAAACCTCTCCTTGGCAGAACTTCTAGACATCGCTAATATTACAAATAATAATATTAATAATTTTGTTATCTCAATTATTGATTTAATAATATATAAAATATCAACAATAATTGAATCAAATAATGTGAGATACTACGCAAAGAATTATCGTGAGCAATAATTGAACAAAACCGAGTGACTTCTCACGTAAGCATCAATAATCAATACCGTGTGCTACTATGCAACCACGCGTATTCCTGTTCTTTTAACATCGGGTGTTTGAACAGTTTTAAAGGTAAAACTTCTGCCGTTATTTTCATAAAAATATTTTTGTCATTTTCTCAATCCGACAATAATTGATTAATGGGTCCACCAATGATTGTGACATCATATTTAATATTCCCCGTTAAAATGAATATTCCCCACCAATCGAATATTATATAACAACTTCATGATTTCACAAAATTTATAAATATTACCCACAACTATAATATTATATAAAATTCATTCCATAATATTAAAAATGATAATCATAGAAAAATAATCTTTATGCATAAAAGTTGGGGTCTTACAACCCCCCCTTCTTATGAAATTTTGCCCTCGAAATTAGGGTACATACCTGGTATGTCGAAGAGGTAAGGATACCTTGATTTCATTTCTGATTCTAACTCCCAGGTCATTTCCTTAACATCGTGGTTCCTCCGCAAAACTTTGACTTGAGGCATAACCTTGGAGCGTAGAATACGCTCCTTCTTATCCAAGATTTTAACAGGAACCTCTTCATACGTTAAATCTTCCGCTATTTCATCCGGTTCTAACTCAATAATGTGGTTCGAGTCTTCCACACATTTACGTAACATGGATATGTGAAAAATATTATGAACACGAGACATACTTGGCAGAAAGCGAGTCTATAGCCACAATTCCTACTTGATCGAGGATTGAATGGTAAAAACTTATCCCAACTTGCCTTGAAAAAGGATCGAGTCTTAATAAATTTCCAGAGTGAAATTATTGTCCGTTTAATAATTTTGAATAAAATAATATAAAATAATATTATTATTATTATTATGTGTGGAGAAGATGAATGTCATTCTATAACCTAGAAACGTCGGAATATCAGAGTATTTTAACTACGTGAATGAATTAAGGTGTTTGAATTTCTAAGACGAAAATAAAAGCTTTCCGAGAAATTTTCCAAAAAATACTATTCATCGATTTCTGCTCGGGAATTATTTTTGAACTTCCGAGAAATATGTAACATTATAATATCAAGGCGATATTGATTATGTAATAAAAATCTAAGTATGGAAAACGTAATATTTCGCATGTGGACCTAATTTGGGAATGTTAGGTTATTAAGCGTAAAGGAAGAAAGATATAATTGTATAATGTGTATACGTTGTATAAAGGAATGAATGTAAGTATAATACGACGTATTGTACTATTATGTAAGAAGAATGAGATAACGTATATTACGAACTAGTATACGAGTTAGCATATGAAGATTATACGTGTGGTATATTTATTAAGTTGTTTAATTTAAGTTAATGGACTTGTAGGATTAATAGTCTAATATAGAAGTCCAATGTATGTGATCATCAAGCCCAAGTGTTTGATTATCATAAGCCCAAACCATTATAGCATAAGCCCATTAAGAGAGAAGCTAGATTAATTATCAAAGCCCAATGACTAAGCCATGATCCATGGGACAAACCAAGTAGGAAATGGGCAAGCATTATGGGCAAGGTTTAAGTGTGGTGATCAAGTGAAGTGATGAGCACACAAGGAATAGCAAGGAGGTGGATGATTGAGGAGGTGGAATGAGGAGGTGGGTAGTTTAATGTCTAAAATGCCCTAGCTTTTGGATGTCTATAAATACAAGAGCCACAATTCATTTGGTTGGTTGTTTTAATTTCATCCAAACATTTTCCTCTCAAGTATAAGCTACTTATTTGGTAGAGCAAATAAGCACTTTTGAGCCAACGCTTCTTTTGTTAGATTTCCAAGAAGAAGAAGTTAGACTTCAAAGGTATTGATCTTGTGTTCAATATTCTTTCATCTCTATTATAATAGGATGATAAGAGAAGTATAGTTAATGAACATGTATGCTACAATCATGTAATAAGTTAATAAGGAATAAACTTAAGCCGAATAATTTTGATAAGCAACTTGAACATTAATAAGTTGCTAGAACCATGAAGAACTTATCATATGTTGTCATATGATGTTTAGTATGTTGATTATAGCATGAGAACATTGATTAGTGGAATTAAGTTCTTAATAAGTCATAAGTAGGAAGATTTATAGTTCATAAGTTGATTAAGTCATTGACTTATGTGAATAAGTAAATACCTACTTTGTTTATAAGTTGGTTTAATAAGTAACATGTAATGATCTTTTGTTGATTAAAATCCATTTAGAATTATTAAGAACGTTGTTTTTTTTAATTCACACGATTCGATCGATAATAATCGTTTAATTCGTGAAATTCTCAGAATGGAAGTCGTATTTTGAGTTTGAAGTCGGAAACGTTGGTTTTCAATGGAGACAAGTCATATTTGGCATTGTAGAGTTGCGGACACGAAAATGGCCGAATTCTGACTTAGAACGAAGAAACGAGCATTGAACGTTCACGGACGTTTATCGTTTTCGTTAAAAATGAACTAATAGGTCAAATTTGAGCAAAAGAAGTCAAATAGATGAAATTCTTGCATGAATGCATAGATTACGTAATTTGTGAACCGTAGGCTTTTGAACGAGCCAATTCAGACTTATAACGGAAAAGTTATGCGTCCGGGAAATTCACAAAAATCAAAATCTGCAAAATTTTTTATAGCACAGAGTCAAGCGCCAGCCAGGCGCCAACCCAAGGCCAAAAGGTGGTGTTGCATAACGCCATAAAGTTGATGAGAGACCTCATCGCTAACTCCCATCGCGCACATGAGATAAAGAGCTAAGAGTGGTAGCCATGCATACAAGTCCTAGGTTTTCGACAGTAAAGAATAATTACAAGTACAGAATGAAAGGGGACTTTAGGGTAATGAACTAAGGTGTTATTATAACATTGTCAAGGCATTGTTAGACATGTATTGCATGATGATTAGAGTTAATGATCAATTGCATGTGAACATAATGTGAATGATGTAATGAAAGCCAGAAACCCGTAATAGTAGATCTAAGTCAGGATTTACATTGAGATGAAGGGTAAGATATAATAGGATGCATACTTGATTATATATGACCTAATGTGGTACGGTATATGATCATGTATTGTAGAAATGTAGAGACTTAAAGTACTGTATGAGTATTAATCAGTAAGCAGACGATGAAGGCAAGTATTCTAACCCTTGTTTCAGTTCAGTCAGAACAAGCTTTGTAATTCATGTACTCTTTCGCATGATGTTTTGAACGATGAAGTCTTAAGCCAATTATTTCGGCTAGACTTAAATTATGATTCTGTCAAGCATGATTTATATTTACCAAGTTATATTGGTATGGTTTTCAATCGAAGACCAAGTATGCTAAAATATTTTTGTTGTTTAACGACAGGCACGTGAGGTTGCCACAACTTAAACGTATACACGTTTAATGAATGTAGTGTTGATCAACATAGAGTACTATGGGTCGATGATCACCGACGCGTGCTCGTAAGATATGCCGGACTTACGGACTTAGTGTCGGGTTGTCCTTTTCAAAAGAACTTATGAATGCTCATAATCTTGAGCCATAATTGTTATTCTACTGAGTATGATTGTTGTAAAACGTTTTGAAGGAAAAGAAGTGCTATTTTGAATTATCGATAGTACTTCGTAACTATTGATTAGTTACAGAAGATATATGAGTTCTATGTTTCAAGCATGTTGTTTATTAGAATTGTAGTACTTTGTTTGAGCTAGTCATGCTCACTCTTGCTTGAACCATATGAACACAACCAAGATCGAGCGATCAAGGTTCTAGGCAAGGATAAAGGCAAGGCGAAGACGAACCATTAGAGTTCTTATGTAATAGTATAGGATGGACAATTGTAATATATTTGATATTATGACAAGAACAAACGAATGGGTTATAAAAGAACCTGGGGAATGTAATATTATTTTGATATATAGAAGTTATATTAGTCTTTCTTAAGACTATTCAATGGACTGAATGAATGAATGGTAGTACCGTGTAGCACCATCTGTCGAGTTGGAAGATACCCAGATTTGGGGGCGTCACAGGTTGGTATCAAAGCATTAGGTTATAAAACTTAAGGGGGGATTAAAAACCTTAAGTCATAACCTTAAGAGGAGTCAAAGAAGTACAAGAAGAAAATAACCTTATAAAAATGCATTATGATTATGTTATGTGTTTTTATTATTCTACTGACGTGTACTAATCAACTTAATTGTTTTGTGTAGATGTCAGGAGTAAATGGGATGTTTGTTAATGAGCAAACCATTAGCGAAGAGTCGGTGAACCAAGTAGAGGTTATACCGAACCCTATAGCAGCAGAGCCAGAAGTAGTGATCATTGAGTCTGGAGACTCAGAAGAAGCTGACTACATGTCAGTGTTTGATGGGATGATAGAGGAGGAGGTAGAGACAGTCTCCTTTAACCCATTAGCTATAGCAGCGGAGATAGCTCCTGGGGGGTCGATGATGTCTCTATTCATGTCAGTGTTGGATAGAAATATCCATTACTGTTAGGGGGTTAAGGAGCTTAAGGCAGAGCTCCAGATGGTTATAGAGGACAAGACTGATGTCGAGTCCATGTGGGAGCTGGAGCATGATGAGAGGATTTTGGCTAAGGATAAAGTCCAGGATTTAAAGTATGAGGTCTTTTAGCTCAAGGAGGAGCTACAGACTAAGGTGCAGAAGATAGGGAGGATGTCCTATGTCTATAGGAGTTCTCATACGGATTTTCAGCAGCAGGTAGCTGGATATCTGGTGGAGGTGGGGAAAACACGTCATACTATTAGCCATGATATCATTGCTGGTCTTGCCAAGGCAGATTTCGATAATGCCTTGAGGCAGATGTAGATTAGTGGAAGATAGAGTAGTATGTAAATATTTTGTATGTAGTAATGACGTAAAGCCCTTTTTGTTTAGTAAAGGGTAGTCTTTTGTAAATCCCAATTTTTGGAAGTGATAGCGGGAAAGTAATGTAATCAGCTTAGGCTGTGTATGTAACCAATGTAGTATTATATTATAAGAATGAATATAAAGACCTTTTTATGGAAAGCAATGAGTTGTGAATGATTGGAGTTATTATTTTATATTAATGATAACTAATAAAGAAAGGAATAATAACGCAATGTGTTTATTGTATCAGCAAAATGCCGCCAAGAAGAGTGCAAACGTAAATCAAACAGAGGGAGGTCTGGTTAATCTAATGCAGGAATTTGTTAACTTATTAACAGCTGCCTTTAATAGAACAGGGGCTAATATCCCCGTAAATCCAGGAGTAGCACGAGCTACTACCTTTAAGGATTTTAAGAGTGTAGGTCCACCGAGTTCAAAGGAACTACGGACCCTATCGAGGCCCAAACGTGGGTTAAAGAGATAGAGAAGGCATTTGTGATAGTAAATGTCGACGAGGCCCAGAAGGTTTCCTTTGCGACCTATATGATGAAGGGCGAAGCCAACTTTTGGTCGGAAGCCAATCAGGCTAGGGTTGGGATATCGACTCTAACGTGGGATAGGTTCAAGGAGATCTTCTTCGAGAACTACTTTCCCACGAGCATGCAGGGAAGGATGGAGATGCGGTTTTTGGAGTTGAAACAAGGGGACATGACGGTTCCCCAATACGCTGCCAAGTTCAATGAACTGGCCAGATTCGCTCCACACCAAGTGGATACTGAGGTGAGGAAGGCTGATGGTTCGAAAGCAGGCTTGAAACCTCGGCTCTATAACCGTATTTCAAAGATTCCAAAGTACTTCTTTTGGGACCATTTTAGAGAAGGCGATAATCGCCGAAGGTGGTAGTGAGGCGTTGAGCCAATACCACAAAGATAAGAAGAGTAAGGGTAAGGTAGATGAGAGGGTGAAGATAGAAGGAGCTAGTGGCAGTGGTGAGAAGAGGAAGGTATTCAACTCTGGAAATAGTGAAGTTAAGTTAAGAGATCTGAAGAAAAGAATGGAGGCCTGCAAGACCTGTGGGAAGACTCATTTAGGAGTCTGTCTCAAGGGGAAGGCCGTCTGTTACAAATTGCGGACAGGAGGGGCACATTGCGCCTAATTGTCCAAGTCCGAAGAAGAACCACGGATGCTTTGTGTGTGGATCAACGGACCACATGGCGAAGAACTGCCCGAAGAAGGGGACGGATGGGAATCGGGGCGCTAATAGCGGTAAGTTAGCTATTAGTGGGCCAGCACAGCCGGGTAAGCCGATGGGTCGTACCTTTAACATGACAGTCCAAGATGCAGTTGCATCAGGGGACGTCGTCGTAGGTATTATTTCGATCAACAATATCAATGCGTATATGTTGTTTGATTCGGGTGCTACTTGTTCGTTTATAGCATGCGATTTTGCTAGACGACTAGGATTACTTCCAAAAAGTTGCCTATACCTTTAAATATTAAGGTAGCAAACGAAGAAATAATTTCGCTGAAAATGTTCATAGGAGTTGTTGTAGATATATGGGGTTGTAAATTATCGGTAGATTTGTTACCGATAAAGTTGGGGAGAATTCAACGTAATTTCGAAAATGGATTAGTTAGTAAACCATGGGGAAATTATAGATTGTCAAAAGAAATGTGTGAACATTAAGACGTTAGAACAACCTCGGGTAGTATTTTATGGGAATAGATCGCCGGGACGTTCATGTTGTCTAACCATGACACAAACTAGGAAATTATTAAGGAAGGGATGCGTAGGTTATTTGTGTCATGTTGTTGATACCCAGAGAGTGGTAGCAACCATGGAACAAATACCTATAGTGAGGGAATTCGCCGATGTATTTCCAAGCGAATTGTCGGGTCTTCCGCCGGATAGGGAGACAGAGTTTGTGATAGATATTGTGCTGTGAGCGACACCAGCTTCTGTGGCACCGATCGTATGGCATTATGGCGCCAAAATGGAGATGAAGGAGTTGATGGTGCAAATTGCAAGAACTATTGGACGGAAGTACATTCAACCGAAAGTGTTTTCGCCGTGGGGAGCACCTGCATCTTATTTGTCAAGAAGAAGGACGGATCGTTAAGACTTTGTATCGACTATCGAGAGTTGAACAAGTTAACGATAAAGAATAAATACCCATTGCCCAGATCGATGATCTCTTCGATCGGTTGAAGGGGCTAAGTATTTTTCTAAAATAGATTTAAGGATGGGTATCATCAGCATTGAAGGTTAGAAGGAGGATGTGCCAAAGACAAAGATTCAGGACTCGTTATGGTCATTACGAAGTTCTCGGTGATGTCATTTGGGTCGATAAATGCACCGGTAAGATTTATGGATATGATGAATAGAGTGTTCAAACAATATTTGGACAAGTTCATCGTGGTGTTTATAGATGATATTCTAGTCTATTCTAAGACGCCAGAAGATCATGTTGAACACCTAAGATTAGTGTTGGAGACACTAAGAAAGGAGAAGTTGTATGCGAAATTCACTAAGTGTGAATTTTGGTTGGAAAAGGTGCAATTTTTAGGTCATGTTATTGACCATGAGGGAATTTCAGTGGATCCAAGCGAAGGTGGAAGCCGTGATGAAATGGGGAACAACCGAAAAATGCCGATCTGAGGTGTGAGTTTCCTGTAGGGTTAGCGGGCTACTATCGAGATTCATCCAGATTTTTCAAGATAGCTACTCCGTTGACTAACTTGACGAGGAAGACGGTGAAATACGCTGGACCGACAAGTGTGAGGATAGTTTTCAAGAATCAAGAAGAGGTTGAGTGAAAGGCACTGCTGTTGTCATTACCGATGACATGTGAAATTTTGTAGTTTATAGCGATGCTTTCAGATAGAGGACTTGGTTGTGCTCACGCAAAGATGGCAAGGTCATCATTGTGATGCATCTAGTAGTTGAAGGATTATGAGAAAGTTTACCCTACTCATGATCCGAATCGGCCATGATAGTTTTTGCTCTAAAGATATGGAGACATTATCTTTATGAGAGAAAATGTGAGAGATATACACGGACCACAAGAGTCTAAAATATATCTTCACATGTAAGGAGTTAAATATGAGGGAGAGGAGATGGTGGAGTTGATAAAGGATTACGACCGTGAAACTCAGATCACCCGAAAAGCCAATGTAGTTGTCGACGCCTTAAGTAGGAAGGGTCGAGAAAAGTTGTCTTTGTTAACGGCTCAAACTGAGTTAATAACAGAGATGGCTAGGATGGAATTGGAAGTGAAGTTGCCAAGTGAAGAAAGGACAAATGTTGTTTGCAACGGAGGTGCAACCGACCATCGTAGCGAGGGTTAAGGAGGTGCAACTCAAAGCTGATGAGTGTGACCGTATGAAGGAGCGGCTGACCAATGAAAAAGATAGTAAGTACAGTCTTGATAATGAGGGATTATTAAGATTTGAAGGAAGAATTTGGGTTTCGAATGAGACAAAATTAAAAGAACAGGTATTGCAAGAGGCTCATAGTTCGAGGTTTTCGATTCATCCTGGTAGCACCAAGATGTATCAAGACCTTCGACAAAGTTTTTGGTGGCCAAACATGAAGAAGGAGATAGCAGAGTATGTAAGTAGGTGCTTAACTTGTCAGAAAGTTAAGGTCGAACATCAACGACCTAGTGGCTTGTTACAGTCATTGGAAATCCCGGAGTGGAAGTGGGAAGATATCACTATGTATTTTGTGGTAGGACTTCCGACTACAACAAAGGGGTATGATGCGATTTGGGTAATAGTAGACCGATTGACAAAGTCTGCTCACTTTTTGCCAATTAGAGTTGAGTATAACTTAGATCAGTTAGTTAGACTCTATATTAAGGAAATAATCTCTAGACATGGGGTACCAGTATCGATTGTGTCAGATCGTAATCCATGATTCACGTTGAACTTTTAGAGGAGTCAACAAGAACAGTTGGGAACGTAGTTGAAGCTAAGTACGGTGTATCATCCACAAACAGATGGACAAAGCGAGAGAATAATTCAGACGTTAGAAGATATGTTAAGGTCTTGCGTCATGGATTTCAAGGGTAGTTGGGATGATCATCTACCATTAGTGGAGTTTGCGTATAACAATAGTTATCATGCAAGCATAGGTATGCCGCCTTACTAAGCTTTGTATGGGAGGAAATGCGTAACGCCACCGTATTGGGATGAGGTAGGAGAACGCCAATGTTGGGACCCGAATTGGTGCAACAAACAAATGGATATTATCAAGAAGATTCAGATGCGCTCTTTCTAGCACTCAAGACAAAGTGTAAGAAGTTTACTTGATCCGCATAGAGAGAATCGAGAGTTTGAAGTAGGTTCATACGTATTCCTAAAAGTATCTCCCTAGAAAGGAAAGATACGTTTTGGGAAGAAGGGAAAATTAAGTCCAAGGTTCATAGGACCTTTTGAGGTATTAAAACGGGTGGGTGAGGTAGCTTATATGATAGCATTACCTCCAAACCTAAAACAAATACATAATGTATTTCACGTATCCATATTACGTCCTTATAAGCTAGATTATAAGCACGTGATAGAATATGAACCTATTCATGTCGAGAAGGATTTAACGAACAAGGAAACGCCGATTCAAATTATCGATAGAAAAGAACAAGTTTTGTGGAACAAAGTCATACCTTCAGTAAAGGTGATATAGAAGAACCACGATGCAGAAGAAGCAACGTGGGAGTTAGAAGAAACAATGAAAAAGAGTTACCCTCATTTATTTGTATAATTTTTTTTTAGCGAGATTCTAGGAACTGAATCCTTATAAAGGGGAGAGAGTGTAACGCCCCGAAAAATCAAACATTTTGTAATTACTTTTAATAATGAATAAAATAATATTATTTATTATTATTATGTGTGGAGAAGATGAATGTCATTCTATAACCTAGAAATGTCAGAATATCGTAGTATTTTAACAACGTGAATGAATTAAGGTGTTTGGATTTCTAAGACGAAAATAAAAGCTTTCCGAGAAATTTTTCGAAAAACACTATTCATCAATTTCTGCTCGGGAATTATTTTTGAACTTCCGAGAAATACGTAACGTTTTAATATTAGGGCGATATTGATTATGTAATAATAATCTAAGTATGGAAAATGTAATATTTCGCATGTGGACCTTATTTGGGAATGTTAGGTTATTAAGCGTAAAGGAAGAAAGTCAGGATCGATAATGTGTATACATGATGTATGAAGGAATGAATGTAAGTATAATAATAACGTATTGTACTATTATGTAGGAAGAATGAGATAACGTATATTATAAACTAGTATACGAGTTAGCATATGAAGATTATACGTGTGGTATATTTGTTAAGTTGTTTAATTTAAGTTAATGGACTTGTAGGATTAATAGTCTAATATAGAAGTCCAATGTATGTGATCATCAAGCCCAAGTGTTTGATTATCATAAGCCCAAACCATTGTAGCATAGCCCATTAAGAGAGAAGCTAGATTAATTATCAAAGCCCAATGACTAAGCCATGATCCATGGGGCAAACCAAGTAGAAATGGGTAAGCTTGATGGGCAAAAGGTTTGTGTGGTGATCAAGTGAAGTGATGAGCACACAAGGAATAGTAAGGAGGTGGATGATCGAGGAGGTGGAATGAGGAGGTGGAATAAGGAGGTGGGTAGTTTAATGTCTAAAATGCCCTAGCTTTTGGATGTCTATAAATACAAGAGCCACAATTCATTTTGTTGGTTGTTTTAATTTCATCCAAACATTTTCCTCTCAAGTATAAGCTACTTATTTGGTAGAGCAAATAAGCACTTTTGAGCCAAAGCTTCTTTTGTTAGATTTCCAAGAAGAAGAAGTTAGACTTCAAAGGTATTGATCTTGTGTTCAATATTCTTTCATCTCTATTACAATAGGATGATAAGAGAAGTATAGTTAATGAACATGTATGCTAAGATCATGTAATAAGTTAATAAGGAATGAACTTAAGCCGAATAATTTGGATATGTAACTTAAACATTAATAAGTTGCTAGAACCATGAAGAACTTATCATATGTTGTCATATGATGTTTAGTTTGTTGATTATAGCATGAGAACATTGATTAGTGGACTTAAGTTCTTAATAAGTCATAAGTAGGAAGATTTATAGTTCATAAGTTGATTAAGTCATTGACTTATTTGAATAAGTCAAAACCTACTTTGTTTATAAGTTGGTTTAATAAGTAACATGTAATGATCTTTTGTTGATTAAAATCCATTTAGAATCATTAAGAATGTTGTTTTGCCGTAATTCACACGATTGGACGATAATTGTCGAATTCGTGAAATTCTCGAAATGGAAGTTGTATTTTGAGTATGAAGTCGAAAACGTTGGTTTTCGATGGAGACAAGTCATATTTGGCATTGTAGAGTTGTGGACTCGAAAATGGCTGGATTCCGACTTAGAACAAAGAAACGAGCGTTGAACGTTCACGGACGTTTATCGTTTTCGTTAAAAATGAACTAATAGGTCAAATTTGAGCAAAAGAAGTCAAATAGATGAAATTCTTGCATGAACTCATAGATTACCTAATTTGTGAACCGTAGGCTTTTGAACGATCCAATTCAGACTTATAACGAAGAAGTTATACGTCCGGGAAATTCACAAAAATCAAAAATCGCAAAAATTTTTCTATATACAGAGTTCAGCCGCATGCCACCAACCCAAGGCCAAAAGGTGAAAGCCAAAGTACCGTAACCATAGTGATGAGAGACATCGCTAACTCGCTCGCACATGACGCGAGATAAAGAGCTAAGAGTGGTGTAAGCATGAGCTAACGCCAACCCTAAGTTTTCGACAGTAAAGAATAATTACAAGTACAAAATGAAAAGGGACTTGAGGGTAATGAACTAAGGTGATATTATAACATTGTCAAGGCATTGTTAGACATGTATTGCTTGTTGATTAGAGTTAATGATCAATTAAATGTGAACGTAATGTGAATGATGTAATGAAAGCCGGAAACCCATAATAGTAGATCTAAGTCAGGATTTACATTGAGATGAAGGGTAAGATATAATAGGATGCATACTTGATTATATATGACCTAATGTGGTACAGTATATGATCATTTGTTGTAGAAACATAGAGACTTAAAGTACTGTATGAGTATTAATCAGTAAGAAGACGCTGAAGACAAGTATTCTAACCCTTGTTTCAGTTTAATCAGAACAAGCTTTGTAATTCATGTACTCTTTTGCATGAAGTTTTGAACGATGAAGTCTTAAGCCAATTCTTTCGGCTAAACTTAAATTATGATTCTGTCAAGCATGATTTGTATTTACCACGTTATATTGGTATGGTTTTCAATCGAAGACCAAGTATGCTAAAATGTTTTTGTCGTTTAAACCAGTGCACGTGAGGTTGCCACAACTTAAATGTATACACGTTTAATGAATGTAGTGTTGATCAACATGTAGTACTATGAAATGATCACCGACGCGTGCTTTCGTAAGATATGCCGGACTTAAGGACTTAGTGCCTCAGTTGTCCTTTTCAAAAGAACTTATGAATGCTCATAATCTTGAGCCATAATTGTTATTCTACTGAGTATGATTGTTGTAAAACGTTTTGAAGGAAAAGAAGTGCTATTTTGAATTATCGATAGTACTTCGTAACTATTGTTTAGTTACAGAAGATATATGAGTTCTATGTTTCAAGCATGTTGTTTATTAGAATTATAGTACTTGCTGAGCTAGTCATGCTCACTCTTGCTTGAACCATATGAACATAGCCAAGATCGAGCGATGTGATCAAGATAAAGGCAAAGCAAGGATAAAGTTCTTATGTAATAGTAAGACAAACCCTTGTAGTATTTGATATTGTAATAAGAATAACGAATGGGAAAGAATTGTAATATATTTGATATTATGACAAGAACAAACGAATGGGTTATGAAAAGAACCCGGGAATGTAATATTATTTTGATATATAGAAGTTATATTAGTCTTTCTTAAGACTATTCAATGGAATGAATGAATGAATGGTGAAGTGAATCTTGGGTCTCGATCGAAACAATAGATCTTGGCATACCATGCGATCTTACAATCTCTTTTATGTTTAATAAAAAGTATTAATTTATTAAAGGCTTTTAATTATCTACATGATCTTGTTTTTATAATATGTGATAAACCCATAGTTTTAAGCAATGCTTTTAGAATAATGATGATGATCATTCTAATGAGATCTAAATTCTTAGAAAGCTTAAAACTAAAATAGTTCCCAATCATTGGATTACTAAATTGGGGATTAGTGAATCCGGGTAGATTGGTACATACGTTACTTGCTCATTGGATGAGGATGATTGATCTCGTGATCATTTGTGTGGAGACACTAAAGCAAGTATGTAGGTGCTTATTAGAGAATAAGTTCACTGAACGTGGCTCGCTAAGGAATACCTAATGGAGTTTTACTTGCCTGTCAATAGGAATTTCTGTCTTGATAGTAGTACAAGTAATCCTTGGACTTGAGATCATCATAGTATCTTGTGTATGATGAGTTATACTTTGACTTATTCCTTAAGACCCTAGGGTATATCAAAGGGTATGCTTGGGTATAATAAGTTGTACATGGAGATAATGTATGATCAATAAAGAATCTACCACTTCTAATAAAGAAGAGAAATGTCCTATGTGATTCGATAAATGACAACCCAAGAGTCCTTGGTTAAGGTAGAATGAAATTAGAAAGGAGTTTCTAATTTGCATTATTTGAGTTGTGCATTTAAGGATCGAAATACATATAATTAAATAAAATAAGACTTGACGGTAATTCCATGTCTTATATTTAATTAGGGACATTGTATGGTGGAAGGATTGAATTATGCAGTAACTATTTACTCAAAGGTTCTTTTATGATTAATGTTGAAATCTATATTATCCGGAAAGTCGTTGATCGCTAGGGAGGCTTATCCCTATTGTAGAATAAATATTATTTATTTAAATAAATTAATTGTTTAATTTATTTATTTAAATAAGATTAGAATTGTTCTAATTGATTTATTCACAATAGGTTTAATATGGAGAACCTAAAGGGTCACACCATAAAAGGAAGAATAATTATTTAAGAAGTTAATGGCATAATCGTAATAATATGTTATGTATATTTAATTTAATCTATGGTGATAGAATAAATTAAATAACTTAATATTTATTATTTAATATTTTAGAAATATTAAATATAAATTAATAAGAGGAGTCTTATTAATATTATTACAATTATTATTATTTTAATTTCTAAAAGAGTTTAGGAATTAATTTAATATAAGTACTCTCATTTATTCCTAATTGGATTAGGAAGGAAAATTAGTTAAAGGAGTTTAATTAATTATCCCTAATAAGATTAGGGAGCTTAATTAATTAAAGGAATTTAATTAATTAAATAAAACCCAATTCCTTAATTGTTAAGATGGGTTGCCCACACCTATAAATAAGAGGAGTCTTATTATGGGTGGTGGGGGTTGTTGACTTTTACAACATACGACATAATTCCAATTTGTTGGAGAGTACGCCTTTTCTATAGAGATAGAAAACTAGGGTTTAGCCAACCACCCCTTCTTCTTGAAAATTCTTTTTCCTTGGTGGATCACCTCTAGAGGCCATACACTTGGATGGCTTACATTGATCAAAGGAAGGAATCTACCCGGAGATTCAAGGAGATCATGTGAAGAAAGTGAGGTGAACTCGCACACGAGGAAGCTCGTTTCTCAAGGGTATGATTTCATAATTTCTTATTCTTCGTTTAATTAATAATTGTGCATAAAGGGTGATCCGGGTATATGGTTTGTAAATTTTTAAACTCTGATTTTACACGTTTCCGCACTTTTTTTGCAATTTGATTGCGTTCTTGAATATTACAAACCTAACAGTGGCATCAGAGCCAAACCTTTATGCGAATTATTAATTATTTTAATTTGATATATATATTGATATGTGTTTAGAACAATTTAATTGGGCATAATTTTGTTGTATAAAAAAAAAAAAAAAAAACCGTATGTTATTCACGAGTCCTGAACAGGATATATTTTTTTTTGTGGCCCGGTTAATTCTTGAATTTTAATCTATATATATTTGATATATATAGTAACGAAAGTCAACAGGATTTCATTAAAAGGAGCTTCATATAATCTATATTACATGTTAGCTAACTGCACGGAATTAAAGGAAAAACAGGAATGGATTACATAGATACGGAAATCAATAAAATAAAAAATAAAAAAATACCGCGCATTGAATTTCATTTTTTCCTCTCACTGTGATTCGCGTGATAGCTGCTGATTCGCGTGATAGCTGCTGCGTGATAGCTGCTGATTTCCAATTATTCACGTGATTCACATACATCAACAATTGGAATTATCAAGTTGATTTCCGTGCATCCGGATTATAAAAAGGTTACTACGGTTTTTATAAAATATATATATATTGGTTATTATATTATATATATATATATATAATAGTTATATATATATATATATATATATATATATTATTCTTAATTATTTTATAATTAAAATAAAATGTTTATTTTAATTTTAAAATAAAAGTTTATTTTAATATTAAAATAAAAAAGGTTTATTTTAATTTTAAAATTAAATTTCATGCTAACTAATTAGAGTTGGAATTGGATTCCATGATAACTAATTGGAGTTGAAATTGGATTTTATTTTTCCTAAAATAAAGGAGTTTATTTGTGAATAGGGAAGTAAATCCATCTTTCCTTAAATAAAGGAGTTTGTTTAGATATGAAATAAAATTTCATATTATTCAAAATAAAAGAGTTTATTTGTGAATAGGAAAGAGAATCCTAATTTCCTTAAATAAAAGAGTTTATTTAAATATGAAATAAGATTTCATATTATTCAAAAAATAAAGGAGTTTATTTGTGAATAGGAAAAGAATCAAGTGTTTCCTTTAATATTTTTTTTTACATGGAATTGGATTTCATAATTAATTAAAATAAAGGAGTTTATTTTGATTAAAGATTTTGATTAAAATAAAATAGTTTATTTTATTCAAAATTGGATAAATTAAAATAAAATAGTTTTATTTTGATTTAAATTTGGATTAAAATAAAGGAGTTTATTTTGATTCAAAAATAGATTTTATACTAACTAAATTTGCCCATTAAATGATATCAATATATATATTAAATGTTTATTATTCATAAGATGAATGTTATTTATTGATGCATATGATGATGTGTATGATAATAAATGGGATTGATTATGGACTATTGATTAAATGTGATTGGATTTTATTTTAGTTGGATGCATGAATGTATGGGTTTTATTAAATGGGGTCTGCAGTACTGCCTCTTCTCTAATTTTTTCTTAATGTAAATTCTAACTCCCTCCTATGTACTTCCCTCGATCTGCTTGATCAAGGTTTCTATTTATTTTAAATAGTTTTGTAATAGGAATAGTTAGAATTAATTTTGAAAAATTGGAGATCAAGGAGCAAGGAGCTTGAAGACCCGTTTGTAATGGAGCCCAAGTTTAAATGTAATAGTTATATTTAAATATTATTTCTTGCACCCTCAGGGTTTGACCTTTTGGTTCACTTGGTGGCTCTAGTGAACCAAACTAGAATAAAAGTCCATAATCAATCCGGGTAGAATATAGTATTCTATATGTGCATGTTTATACTATATATATTATATATTATGCAAACATGCTTCGCATGTTCATTAATACGACGCGTATTTTATATATATATGTAATGCCATGATAAACAAGATGAGACAAATTAATAACAAACCCCTCAATTTTTATATTAAGTCCTAAGCGTTCAAAGATATTTGGAATATCGAACGTCAGCTTTCTAGCATGATAAAATTAATAGAGTATTAAATATTTAATATGAGTTTGTTGTGTCACCACAAGGCAAGTATTAAGTATTTAAGATGTTAATTTATCACATTTGATGCTTATAAAGAAAATTGAACAATATTGTTTTGTTGTGTCACCACAAGGATGATATTTTTCTTTTTGAATATATGGAGTGCTAGGTCGGACTTAACTTGGATAATTTTGATTCGGATGTGCCACCACTTGATCAAAATAATCTAAGAGGCAAAAAAGAAAAGGAGTTGCATAGTTGATGTAATTGACAAAAGTTGTCTACCTATTTATTTATATATAGTTTGTTGTGTCACCACAAGGCTATATACATTTGAAATGGGATCCTTATTCTCACTAGCAAATCTTTAATTAGATTTTCCGAACTATATAAGTGAGGGTAATATAGTTTGAAGAAAATAGTGGGAGATACCAATTTAAAACAAGACCTAATTTATTTTGGTAATTAATAAAAGAATGTATGTTAAATGTTGTTAATTACAAATTCATTTCTGAAATTTTACAATGTCAAAATTACTATCATCATGAAGCATATTAGATGCTAAATTAACTGAAATAAATTAAGCGGATTGGTTAAGGAATTTGATAATAGTTCTCATGGTGAAAAGTTATCTTATATCCTTAATATGCCTATCTCGCAATGGTTGCGAGATAAGGCCTCGAGGAAGAGATTGCTACTTTTAGAAAGTGGCAAGATGATGCTGTGATTGGCTCAATGCATCATGCTCGCATCTATGAGTAACGAGCTTCAGCGTCGACAAGATGAAACTATGGATGCTTCTACTATATTCCCGCACATCAAGTAGTTGATGGTGAGGAAAGTAGGACTGATAGATATCAGATATCTAAGGAGCTCTTCCGATCTAGAATGGCCAATGACACTATAGTACAGACAAAAGTTCTTAACATAATCAATTTGATTGATTAATTAGAACAACTGGTTTTGTCATGGATGGAGAGTTGAGCCAAGATTTGATCTTGCACTCACTCCGGACTCCTTTCACAATTGTTGTGAATTTTTCATATGAACAAGCTAGATATCACCTCATTGATTTGCTTAACATATTGAAAAGTGTTGTGAGTCACTTTCAACCAAGAAAGACCAAGTCTTCTTGGTAGGGGCCAAAGTATCTTCTAAAAGAAGAACGATTGTAAGAAGGTAAATAGAAAGGCGTAAACAAAGGATAATAAGAACAAAAGCGTCTGAGATAGCAAATGAGTTTGCTTCCACCGCAATAAGCCTGGACACCGGAAAGAAACTCATGAGAAGCATCTTGCAGAGGCTAACCAAAGAAGCTTAGTGAAGTTTTGATTCATAATACGCTTTTTGTTCATGATTGAAATAATTTTTTTTAAGTCAAGGTTCTACTTGGGTATTGGATACCGACTTTGGTTATCATAAATATAGATTTATGAAAGGACCAAATGACAGTAGAAAGCTAAACAAGTATAAGTAATCCTATGTGTGGGGAAATGAAGCAAAGGTTGCAACATTAGCCATAGAAACTTATAATTTAGCAACGCTTACTAGGCAAATCTATTAAGTCAATAAGTTGTTATTGTATTTTAGTTCTCGTTGAAAACATTATTTCCATTTTATTGTTGGATAATGAAATCTTTAGTATTATAATTAAGAACAATTGTTGTTCTATTTATAATAATAATGTTTTGTATAGAAATCGAATATTACTTAATAAATTTTGTATACTTGACTTACGTGAAAAATATATTTTGCAAATTGAACAAACTAGTATAAGAAAAGGAGATGATCATTCAAAGAGTTGAATGTGTGTATTTCTTTGAAATACAAGTATGAATTATTTGAAAGGTTCAAACAATTTGAAGTGAAATAAATTGATAAAGTATTAGAATTCTTTGATCGGATCAAGGAATAAATACTTGTGCAATAAGTTTTTAGATCATCTCAAATGGTTTTCTCATAATGGACACATCATCGATCACGTAATAATTGATTGATGTATCCGAATGGAAAATTCATACCTTGTTGGACATGGTGCGGTCCGTAATGATTTTACCGACATTTTAGTATCCTTCAGGTCATGTCCTAGAAATGGTACAGATATCTATTTAAAATGGTAACCTCAAAATCCGGCCCCAAGACTCCATAAAAGTTATGGATGGGGAGGATTCCTAATCTTAAGTATGTTAAGATAAAGGGTTGTCCAACTTATGTGAAAAGGTTTCAAAGGATAAGCTTGGGACAAAATTTGACAAATCTGATTTGTGGGACATCATAAAGTAAGTTTAGGGTATATGTTCTATAATCTCGCTTAGCAAAAGGTGTTTATTGTGAAAACACGGCGCTTTCTAAGATAAATGTGTTTATCATTGAAGGGGCTAGTGGGAGGATAATAGATCTTGAAGAGTTCAAGAACCACAAAACACTATAAGTCAAATAAGAGGAACACGTAGATAGACCTATTATACCACAACCAGAATCGTAAATCGGAATAGTGTAAAGATACCTAGGAGGTATGGATTCATCATGGATGATGATGATGAGGTACGCATCATAGAAGATGATGATCCAGAGTTATATACGATGAGGTAAGAGTTCTAGTGTATAAAAAAGGGTCAGTGGGAGCATCGTAACATTTCTAGTATTATATGTTGATATACTACGGATAAGGAATGACATACCAATGCTACAATCAGTAAAGATAAAGTTGTCTAAACATTCCTCCATGAATGATTTGGAAGAGTATCTTAATTGGGGATATAAATCTATATAGATAGATTTAAGAGGATGCTCGACTTAACCCAAGGAACGTGTATTCATTTGATGCTAAAGTCGTTTAGCATGGCAAACTCCAAGAGATGTCTCATGTCGATGAGCTATGGAGTGTATCTCTCTTAATAGTCCCCACAGACTCCTAAAAAGAGAGGTCGCATGAGTGACAATCATGTATGCAATGAAATGTACGAGACCTGATGTTGATCAGTCATATTATGGAGAAGTTCACTATGAGTCGCTGAAAACATCTTAAAGTGCTTAACCTGGCACTAAGGATGTGATCATATTCATGGTGGGTCTAAATTAAAACTAGAGGGCTTAATGACTCAAGTTTTTCAGATGCACCAAGATGACAGAAAAAATCCACTTTAAGGTAAAGCGTTATCTTGAGCAAATTGGTGCGTTGAATTGGAAAGGTTCCAAAATGACAAAAGATTCTTTGGTTTAGTAATAAAGACAAAGTAAATAGCTATAAATGAAGGCTGCAAGTTGATTGTTTGGATTAAAAGTTCATTACGTAACTAGGAATAGTTCCTAAGTCTCATCTTGGATCTAAACATGTGTTGTGGCACTTTCATTTGATTATAAGAATCATTGAAAGATGGAAATCACTATAGAGATGGTGGACTCTCAAGAACAACATTACATATCCATTAACTAAAGCTTATCCAACAATGCAGGATAATCGTCACTTAGAGAAGAAGAGTATAAGATACTGATGGCGATTGGCTTTTAGTGCAAGTGGGAGATTGAAAGTAATATGCACACAAGCCAATCATGTTTGATGATAAAGTATATACTTTGTAACAATCTTATTCATTTATTAATAAAAAGTATTAATTTATTAAAGGCTTTTAATTATCTACATGATGCTGTTTTATAATATGTGATAAACCCATAGTTTTAAGCAATGCTTTTAGAATAATGATGATGATCATTCTAATGAGATCTAAATTCTTAGAAAGCTTAAAACTAAAATAGTTCTCAATCATTGGATTACTAAATTGGGAATTAGTGAATCCGGGTAGATTGGTACATACGTTGCTTGCTCATTGGATGAGGATGATTGATCTCGTGATCATTTGTGTGGAGACACTAAAGCAAGTATGTAGGTGCTTATTAGAGAATAAGTTCACTGAACGTGGCTCGCTAAGGAATACCTAATGGAGTTTTACTTACTGTCAATAGGAATTCTGTCATTGATAGTAGTACAAGTAATCCTTGGACTTGAGATCATCATAGTATCTTGTGTATGATGAGTTATACTTTGACTTATTCCTTAAGACCCTTAGGGTATATCAAAGGGTATGCTTGGGTATAATAAGTTGTACATGGAGATAATGTATGATCAATAAAGAATCTACCACTTCTAATAAAAGAAGAGAAATGTCCTATGTGATTCGATAAATGACAAACCAAAGAGTCCTTGGTTAAGGCGAGAATGAAATTAGAAAGGAGTTTCTAATTTGCATTATTTGAGTTGTGCATTTAAGGATCGAAATACATATAATTAAATAAAATAAGACTTGTGGTAATTCCATGTCTTATATTTAATTGGGACATTGTATGGTGGAAGGATTGAATTGTCTAAGAACTATTTACTCAAAGGTTCTTTTATGATTAATGTTGAAATCTATATTATCCGGAAAGTCGTTGATCGCTAGGGAGGCTTATCCCTATTGTAGAATAAATATTATTTATTTAAATAAATTAATTGTTTAATTTATTTATTTAAATAAGATTAGAATTGTTCTAATTGATTTATTCACAATAGGTTTAATATGGAGAACCTAAAGGGTCACACCATAAAAGGAAGAATAATTATTTAAGAAGTTAATGGCATAATCGTAATAATATGTTATGTATATTTAATTTAATCTATGGTGATAGAATAAATTAAATAACTTAATATTTATTATTTAATATTTTAGAAATATTAAATATAAATTAATAAGAGAGTCTTATTAATATTATTACAATTATTATTATTTTAATTTCTAAAAGAGTTTAGGAATTAATTTAATATAAGTACTCTCATTTATTCCTAATTGGATTAGGAAGGAAAATTAGTTAAAGGAGTTTAATTAATTATCCCTAATAAGATTAGGGGAGCTTAATTAATTAAAGGAATTTAATTAATTAAATAAAACCCAATTCCTTAATTGTTAAGATGGGTTGCCCACACCTATAAATAAGAGGAGTCTTATTATGGGTGGTGGGGGTTGTTGACTTTTACAACATACGACATAATTCCAATTTGTTGGAGAGTACGCCTTTTCTATAGAGATAGAAAACTAGGGTTTAGCCAACCACCCCTTCTTCTTGAAAATTCTTTTTCCTTGGTGGATCACCTCTAGAGGCCATACACTTGGATGGCTTACATTGATCAAAGGAAGGAATCTACCCGGAGATTCAAGGAGATCGCGGAGAAGTAGCAGGTGAACTCGTACCTGAGGAAGCTCGTTTCTACAAGGGTATGATTTTATAATTTCTTATTCTTCGTTTAATTAATAATTGTGCATAAAGGGTGATCCGGGTATATGGTTTGTAAATTTTTAAACTCTGATTTTACACGTTTTCGCACTTTTTTTGCAATTTGATTGCGTTCTTGAATATTACAAACCTAACAATGTGCTCCCACTTTCATTCTAGAATTTCAAGTGGTTGCAATGGACCTTTTGGTACTTGATGCTCCGCCTTGACTCGTTGACAAGTTAGACACCTGGAGATAAACAGCGTTATCTCTCTCTTCATATTGCTCCACCAAAATGTATGACGAAGATCACGTTACATTTTGGTACTCCCAGGATGGATTGCAAACGGTGTGTTGTGCGCTTCCATCATGATTTTATACTTTAAATCAGGGTCGTTAGGAACACAAAGTCTGGAGTTGACTCGAGGTATTCTTTCTTCATTGATTCTTGCTTCCGGCATAGCACCTTCTTGCACTTTCTTCTTCATACGCATCAGCCCTAGGTCTATAGCTTGAGCAGCTTTAACTTTATCAATTAAAGTCGGTTATACTCGTATATTCGCCATCAACACATGGGTCCCTAGAGTCTTTAACTCTATCTCCATCCTTTGTAAGTCACACAAAATAGGCCTTTGCATTGACAATATCACTCTCGTACCCGCATATGATCTTCTACTCAATGCGTCAGCTACCACGTTCGCTTTTCCAAGATGGTATTGGATGGTATGATCATAATCTTTCAACAGTTCAAGCCAACGTCGTTGTTGCATGTTGAGTTCCTTTTGAGTGAAGAAATATTTGAGGCTTTTATGATCCGTAAAGATCTCCACTTTTTCCCAATACAAGTAATGCCTCCAAATCTTTAGTGCAAAAACGACTGCTGCCAACTCTAGATCATGAGTGGGATAATTCCTCTCATATTCTTTGAGTTGTCGTGAGGCATAGGCTATGACTTTCCCATGTTGCATGAGAACACATCCCAACCCTTTGCCCGAAGCATCACTGTAGATGACAAATCCCTCCGAGCCAGATGGCTTTGTCAGAACAGGTGCTAAAACGAGTCTCCTCTTGAGTTCTTGAAAACTCTTCTTACATTCTTCACTCCAACCGAACTTTGTATCTTTCCGAGTCAGCTGAGTTAATGGAGTAGCGATTCGAGAAAACCCTTTTACGAATCTCTAATAATAACCAGCTAAGCCGAGAAAACTACGTACTTCGGTCATTGATTTAGGTTGCTCCCAGCTTTGAATAGCTTTAATCTTTGCTGGGTCAACAGATATTCCATGACTTGATACTACGTGTCCAAGGAATGCTACTTCCTCCAGCCAGAACTCGCATTTCTTTAACTTGGCAAAAAGTTTGTTTTCACGAAACTTTTGGAGTATCAGACTCCAGTGTTGCTCATGATCTTCACGGCTTTTGGAATATATGAGGATGTCATCAATAAAGATGACCACAAAGTGATCCAAATATTCCTTGAATACTCGGTTCATCATATCCATCAAGGCAGTAGGAGCATTAGTCAATCCAAAAGACATGACTAGGAATTCATAATGCTCGAACCGAGTTCTGAAAGCCATCTTTAGAATGTCATCGGTTCTAATCTTCAATTGGTGATATCTGGAACAAAGATCAATATTTGAAAAGAATTTGGCGCCTTGCAACTAGTCAAACAGATCATCAATACGTGGTAATGGGTACCTATTTTTGATGGTGACATGATTCAACTCCCGATAATCAATACAAAGTCGCATACTCCCATCTTTCTTCTTCACGAATAGAACATGAGCACCCCAAGGAGAAGTACTAGGACGAATGAAACCGATGTCTAACAATCCCTACAGTTGGGTCTTTAACTCCTGAAGTTCAATAGGATTCATTCGATATGGGGCTTTGGAAATGGGTTTTGTACCAGGTTTAAGGTTGATACAAAATTCAATTTCACGCTCTGGGGGTAGGCCAGGAAGTTCTTCAGGGAATACGTCAGGAAATTTATTAGCAATAGAAATATCATTCAAAATTGAAGTATTTTTGTTTAGATCCGTGACATGAGCTAAGAAAGCTTGACATCCGTTTTTTTAATAAACGAATAGCTTTATGGCTTGAGATGACAGTGATTGATTTTAATGGTTTGGTTGCTTGAATTCTCATAATAGGTTGGTTAGGAATATGGAAACTAACAACCTTACGAAAAAAAATTAATTTTTGCATGATGAGTAGTTAACCAATTAATCCCTAGAATCACATCAAATGCAAGTATTTCCAAAGAAATAAGATCGACAGGTAACGTGCAGGTGCCGATTTGAACTAAACAAGACTTATAAACAGTGGATATAATGAAGGTTTCTCCCAACGGAGTTTTAACAGATAAATCAAAGTCTAATTTCTCTGGAGTCAAATTTAAACGTTGAGCACAAGTAGGAGAAATAAAAGAATGGGTAGAACTGGTATCAAATAAGGTATAGACTTCGCTAGAGTTTATGATAAGCTTACCCGTGATGACCTCGTTTGGGTTCCTTGCTTTCTAGGAGGTCACAACAAATGCTCTCCCTTGCACTACCAGCTTTGACTTTTCTGGGACAGCCTTTGTTGCCTCCATCCTAGCTGAACTTGTCTTCGGTGAACGACAAAATCGGGCTATGTGACCTTCTCTTCCACAATTATAACATGCTTTGGATGGCATCGCGCAGTTTGGACTGATGTGTCCCTCCCCTCCGCATTTGAAGCATATGATAGGTGGTCATTCTCCTTCCTTATCAACGGGTGTTGGTGCTGACGTCTTTCCATCATTGTTGAATCTCCTCTTCTTGAAATGTCCATTCTTATTGTTTTGGCCCTGATAAGTGGTTACCATTTCTGGCCTGTTGATTCCCTCCACGCTTGTTGTCACCGCTTCGATGACTACTCTCATTGGTATTATCATTTTGTCGGCTGCTCTCTTTTGGTTGGGTTGACTCATTATCGCGCTCCAATAACTGAGCCCTATTACAACATCTGAATACAAACACAGTTTATGAGAGATAAGATATTGACGTATCTCGGGTTTTAAACCTCTTAGAAACATTCGCGTCATTCTCTCCTCATTATAAACCAAATGGGACGCAAACTGGGACAACTCGGCAAACTTGGCTTCATACTGTGATATGGTCATGTTGTTTTGCTCCAGCTTGATGAATTCTACCTCTTTCATGTGACGAATACTTTCGAGGAAGTACTTGTCGTTGAACAATTCTTGGAACTTCTCCCAAGTCATCTTCAGTGCGGCATGTTGAGTACGCTTTACAGATTCCCACCAGTAATCTGCCTCTGCTCGCAACATGAAGGTGACAAAAGGAACCTTTTGCTCCTCGGAGCATCCCAAGACATCAAATATCTTGCAGATCTGCTTTATCCATGTCTCTGCCTTAAGTGGTTTTGGCTCTCCAAAAAACTCCAGTGGTCCCAATTCCTTAAACTGCTTAGCGGTGACCGTCCGAGAGTTGCTAGTGTTTCCACCTGTATTTTGGACAGGAGCCGCTCTTGCCTGATGTTGCATGAACTATATAAAGCCTCTGAACATTCTATCATTCATCATTTGGTCAGTGTTGTTATTTGCATGAGGATTGTCGCCTTCCTGATGCACATTATCCTGATTATTAATTTGTGGAGACTCAAGGGTCTCATATGCTCCATTGATATTCTCAACATTCTCGGATGTCATTTTCAAATACTGCCACAAAACAAGGGTTAATTAACATATCACATATTATTCCCATACTCAGACCGACCAATTAAATATCAAATAAACTTAAGTAGGTCATACTAGCGAAAGAATTCCCCGTCTCTCCCCTCCTAGTTCTTATCTCATATCTCAGCCAGGGATCATATCCCTAAACTTTGATACCAACTGTGACGCCCCCAAAATAGGTATACATCACCTATTCTAAGTCGCCAAATATATGGTACAGAATACAAATACAATCTTAAATATACTGACGAAGTACATGAGTTTTAATACAAATATCGTCTTACAGCAGAAGATTCAAACTCAAAATAAGTCCTCAATACATTTATTAACACACTATTTCATAGAATAGTGAGGACTACTAATGTTATCCTCTGGACCATCACTTCGTTCCCCGACTAGTCCCTGCTACGTTCTCATTTCCTGAAGAGAACAATGAAAGCAAAAGGGTGAGCTCAACTTGCCCAGTAAGAAATATTATGACTAAGATAATGCAGAATAAATTATCCTTAGCCTTCAATAGTGTTAAACTGATACAATATAACAAACATCAAGTTTAACTGCAGCGGAACAAGCAATCCATTAAAAGAGTCAAGTAAAGAATAAAATCTACTATCTTCTATGTTTTAAAAAGATTTTCATCATTTTTATCGCTGAGACTCAGCTTAATAAATAATCCACATCAACCCTGCACTACAGCCAATGATATTCATTAGTATCAAAACCACAAATTATCCATGCACTACAGGCCAAGGATATTCGTGTATTCATCAATGGTCATGATCATGTACAACAACTGGCCCATCATCGCATGCACTATGGCCAATGAGGACTTTTACCACATAATTTGTAACATTACGGTCATGATTATACCGATTAATCCCTGGTCATAATCATACCAAGTCCATCTGTGCACTATAGGCCACAGATAACTTTCAAAATAATATAAAAATGAGGATGATGACAATGATATAAGAATTTAATAAAAGAAGTTCAAGAATTAATTTATCCAAGAACCAATAACGTCCAAATTGTGAACATGATACTTCTTTGTGGAGTAAAATTCAAGAATGCTCAGAAGAATATTTCCATGAAAAGATACTGGATGAAGCGCAAATATCAAGGATATTCCACTAATTTCATGGAGTATAGAAGTCAAAGCTTTAACCAACTGAGTATAAGAGAATATATGAAACTGCAAATGGATTTTCGTCCGCCATGCGGTAATCCACCTAGACAGATCATTTCCACAATTAAATAAGGAATGAATACAAAGGATCATTTACCATGCATGTGATAATCCACATAGACAGGTTATTCAAACATAATAATAAATAATGGAATAACAGAAGAAATCACCATGTATGCGATAGACCGCACAGACAGGTTATTCTAACAGAATAATAAAGAATGGAACCAGTCATGCGAATCCGCGCATGCACGAGGATGTTCCAGCAGAATAATAAAGAACGGAACGTGTCATGCAGTAAACCGCATGCACAAGATGTTCCAATGTAATAATAAAGAAACGGAACGGAATCAGTCATGTATGGAACGCATGCATGTGATATATTCAATGTAATAATAAATAATGGAATAATGTAAGAATTTTACCAAGTATAGGGTAGTCCTAAGATATACAAAAGTTATTCCAACAGAATAATAAAGAATGGAATAATGTAAGTTCTCTTCATGAAGACGAAAGAAATAATACCCCTTACCTTAAAAAGAAGAGTACTCCATATCGGTAGGCGAGAATTTTCAAGAAAACTTTTACCGCTTTCTACGCCAAAGCTTCTTAAAACTCTAAAGAAATACGCCAAGATTATAGAAGAAGAAGAATTCTAAATTTCGGTGTGGTTTTCAATTCTAACCAAGCATCCTATTTATAGGAGAATGGAAATGATACTTATGCAATAAAATATAATATATTCTATTTATAAAATATATATATATATATATATTATTTAAAATCTAATAAAACAAATAACTTTATAAAAGTATTCTGCTTTTATATATAAAAATTTACTATATGCAAATACAATGCGTATAATTATGCAAATATTTATGCATAATAGAATATTATATATTCTATTTATAGTCTAATAAAGCAAATAAATTTATAAAAGTATTCTATTTTATAAAAAAGTTTTCATTTTATTACATTTATAATAATAATAAAACAAAACTTATCACCTTTATTATAATTCACAATATTAATCGACTGTGTCGTTCTGTGAAAGAGGGCTTTTAATAAGGATTTCTCCTATCATGGTAGCAGATTAGGTGACCAAACCTCCTCAAGTAACTTATAGACATCGTTAATATTACAAATAATAATATTAATAATAATAATAATAATAATAATAATAATAATAGTAGTACTAATAATAATAATAATAATAATAATAATAATAATAATAATAATAATAATAATAATAATAATAATAATAATAATAATAATAATAATAATAATAATAATAATAATAATAATAATAATAATAATAATAATAATAATAATAATAATAATAATAATAATAATAATAATAATAATAATAATAATAATAATAATAATAATAATAATAATAATAATAATAATAATAATAATAATAGTAGTAGTAGTAATAATAATAATAATAATAATAATAATAATAATAATAATAATAATAATAATAATAATAATAATAATAATAATAATAATAATAATAATAATAATAATAATAATAATAATAATAATAATAATAATAATAATAATAATAATAATAATAGTAGTAGTAATAATAATAATAATAATTATTATTATTATTATAATAATAATAATAATTATTATTATTATTATTATTATAATAACATACGTTTGGATAAACCTGTTAAGTTAAACACAATTAAAATTCTAAATAAATTGCAACTCCAACATGACTTAAATCGGAAAATTGAAGCCTTAGAAACCAAGGAATTCTATAACGGTGGAACCATTCATCTTACATCAGATATTATAGAAAAGTCAACGGTGTTTCATGATAACGAAGGAAATTATGCGGGCTTAAAATAATAATAAAATAATAATAATTAAAAATTTTAAATAATAATAAAATAATAATTCTTTTAATAATAAAATAATTATTGTAATAATAATTACAATAATAATTTCAAATTATTTTAATAATTATTATTTTAATATTAATTATTATTTTAATTATTTTAAATTTATTATTATTATTACAATTATTATTATTATTACAATTCCTAGTACAATGTCAAAAGAGTGTATATATATATATATATATATATATATATATATATATATATATATATATTCTTTCCAAAATTTCTTGTCAAACTAAATAAAATACTAAACAAATCTCAACACTAAATTAAATATATATATATAAAGTAACTATGAATATTTTTATATATAAATATATATATATGTAAACAAATATTCATATAAATATTTATAAATTTATCTCTAAATATTCAGTATAAATATTTATAAAAAATATTCATATCTAAATTTTCTAAATTTTAGATGAAATATTTATAAATTTATAAATAAATATTTGTTTATAAATTTTAAAGATAAATTTAATTATAAATATTTATATGAATATTTGTTCATATATATATATATATATATATATATATATATATATATATATATATATATATATATGAGGCGCCACATGTGTGTTGACCTGATGACGTGTCACACATGGCGCCTACGTGGCACACGTGGCAGATCTGACGCGATATTTTATATTATAATTTTACACGTGGCAGATCTGATGTGGCTTCTTTCTATTTTTTTTTCAAAAATTTGTCTCTCCAATTAATGGTTTAAACTCGCAACCTCAAGTTTGAAACTTTAGTCATATGACCACTAGAGCACAACAGGTCAACTGTTAACATCTTACAAGGATTAATATTTATCAAAACATTTCATTTTCCCCAAAAAAATTAAAATACTACACATAATATTATCTTGCTTAACATTAGGAAACTGTTTGTTTGACCTTTTTTCTACAAATAAATTTGAGACATGAAAATTAAATATAAACATTTTACGATTTTACTAAATTATGAAAGTTTTGTACCAAATTATAAGTGCAATACAAATTTTTTTGTGTACAAAAACTTTTGTATTAAATTATAATTTGAACGAGAGAAGAAGTTAATCCACGATATTACATAATATATAATATTTGTTAAACAAGTATCAATAATATATATTTATTCACTTAATTTGACAACAGATGAATATTTTTTGTACTATTATTATAATAATAATAATTATAATAATACTAATAATAAAAATAAAAATAAAAATAAAAATAACAATAATAACAATAGTAGTACTAAAAATAATAGTATTAAATTACCGCCATAACTTGTAGCGGTAGACAGTGTAGCACGTGAGCAAATAAGAGGCAAATGAGTAATTTCTGATGTCGCTACAGCATATAGCGGCAGGGAAAAATTCATTTCAATCCGTGACATCCAATGTTGCGATCAACGGTATAGATTATGGTTGTTAAAATAGTACACGTGACAACCGATTGTCAAGAATGGAGGCCCATATATATATAGCCGTGTATATTCTATTTGTAAAAAGGGTGTTAATTAATTATTTTTAATGAAGTCAAACTGTATAAAAAACATAACAAAAATTTTCAACTGTTATGATTATCCCACACCGAAATATGAAAAAATCTATTAACAATTAACACAAGTTATTCCAACCAAAAAAAGAATGTATAGAATATAGAAATTAAGATCTCATAAATTAAACTATATCACAAAGAGAATTAATCAATTATCTCATAAAAAAGTAAAATTCAATACAAAGGTGAATAAAATACTAGTAATAAAAATTAAACACCAAAAATAAAATATTATCCCAAAAATCTTCCTCTCTTACTACAATTTAAAATATTTCATATAAATAAGTATTTAATTTTATATATATATATATTAATGAATAATTAAATATATATATATATATATATATATGGGTTAATATTTGGCCAAAATATCTTCCTCCCTAGCTCTCTCACTCGGATCTCCTTCTTTCGCACATCGCGGCGTCCCCTAACTCTCCCACTCATTTCAAAGCAATTGTGATAATAAGAAAAAAAGGAAAAACCATGGTGGCTCAATATCGATGGCAAGTCCTCCTAATTCTCAATCTTTCTTTATCCCCTTATTCTCTCTCCTCCGCCGCACGCCTCTTTCCACCGCCGATCCCGACTTCTCCGTTTATTATGTCGTCGCCTTTCTCCTCTTTATGAGGAGAATCAAGGTATGGTGATAGACTCCACGGCACGCTTGCGTGAGGTGGTCGTCGCCCCGATCGTTTCTAGCACAGTTGTTGGGTGAATTGCTTGCAACACCTTAACCCCTCGCTCTATATATAGGCGGTAATCTTGGTACAATTGCTCGCGTTTCGAAATCTGCGTTGAATGGACACCAACGACACCTTGACCCTCGCTTATATCAAGCGGTAATCTCAAGACAATCGACGATTGATGCGGTAGAAGACGCCACACACAACTATGAATTGTTGTATGATAAGTCAAATTGAATCTCAAAGAAATAACTAAGAAAAATACTTAGAATTCTTCAAAGAACCAAAAGTAGAGAATAACCTCACAAATATATTGAATAATGAATAATGATAATGTATTTGATTACATTAACTTAGACCTCTAATTATACTACTCAAAATAATCTAAATCCTAATAACAATAGGAACAAATTATTCTAATCCTAATAGAATTACAAACCATAACCCTAATTTCTAAGTAGAAATCAATTTGGAAAAGAAATTCTATTTCTATAAAACAATAGAAACCTTATTTAGAATGTAAATCTAAACCGGAAAGAAATCCTAATTATAATAGAATTTGATAAGTATCGGAAAATAAATCCTAAAAATTAGGCTAATAGAATATGCCTAATATTTTAGGAAACAAAAAATCTTTTTCCTAAAATCCCAAAATCCTTGCCACGTTAGGATCTTTTTAGCGTGAAACTTGCTTATTTCCTTTGCATGTAATCCGATTATGTAAAGTTATAAAGACCCACATAATACTAGCTACATGTGAATAACTGTCGATCGTGATTGTATCATTCCCTCCTCTTCAAAAGGATTTGTCCTCAAATCCAAATTTCATAAATCTTCTCAAAAATGATTCAACCACAAAATTGTTCCTACATAAAAACAAACTAAGTTAGTAGCATCAAACCAATCATAATGCCAAAACTCAACTCGCAAATGACATATATAAGCAATAAAAACTCCAACTCCGCTAAGAACATAACAATAACCGACTTCTCTCCCGAATTGACAATTTGTAGACCAGTTAATCCCGTAACACTAATTATATATATAAACTAATCTACTATCTACTAAAATAATCATGAATGCAAAGTAAGAAAGAATATGAAAAGTCTTATATCCTCCTCGGATCAAAAAAAAATCACATGAAAACTCTTCATGTGGTAGATTCTCCCAAATGATTTAATTCTTGGATCAAAATTCAATATAATGATCTCAATCCTTCGCAGAAACACATTCAATCGATGCACTGGATCAAATATCAATACTTGAAATTTGTCATATTTCTCATATGAAACTCTCTTTAATTCTCGGATTAAACACAAAAATGTAACAAATCAATAAGTTCCTTTTGTCTAATCACAAAGAAATTAAATAAACCAAAATCATATGCATAGTCTACTAAAACAATATTCAAAACACTTCCTCAGTAGATGTCTTATGCATTGAGCAGGATGAACTGCAGGATCCATGCTTCCCTCGATGAATATGATCCTATCACGAATCGCAAAACACAACCAACCTCCCTCATTCCATCGACATTAATACAATAAAGAACAAATAATGTTATCAATGGAGTAAAAGGTCACAATCATAAGTTGAAAATTGATAGCATATCGACGATGATCACAAACAAACTCTACACATGCTAAAGAATTTCCCAAAATGTTAACAAAAATCGGAATATCATCAAAAGAGAGAATAACAAATTTTCCCATGAAAAATGCAAAATATAATTCAACAATTCCATGGAAGTATGCAATGCCTTAGCTAATCCAAGTGAACTAACTACACATGCAAATAACTCATCTCTCAAACCATCTTGATGATAAACATTTCTTGAATCGTAACCATATGATAACAAATCATGCAATGAAGATTGCACCAACGAAACAACATGATTACTACCATTGTTAACTAACGACAATTCATGTAAAGATTGACTAGCATGAAACCCTAAGTCAATATTTGGATAACAAAACCTAGAATTAATTTCATGCAAGTAAACACATCGAAAACGAGAATATATATCATGATCATAAACTAACTCAACATAAATCAAATATCCTCCATAGTTTATGATAAAAATGATTCTACCATCAAAATAGCTAACAACAAATTTTCCAAGAAGCATGCAAAACATGTTTTAAATAATTCATGAAAACACTAGATGCATTAGTTAATCTAATGAAATAACTAACCACCTATATAACTCACATTCTAAAACAATTTTCCATTTATCACAATCTCTCGTGCTAAATTGATTAGGCATTGTATCATTATCACATGTAGATAAAACACAAGTACTATGCAATTTATCAAGCATATTATCCAAACAAGAAAAAGAATAACGATACTTGTTTACCAATTCAAAATCGATTTAACAAACTCGTTGTCCCATCCTCCTTAGATACTATGATCTCATAATCAACACATGAACTCATGTCTTCTCTCACGATACCCACTTTCACCAACTCTCCAACCCGCTTGGTAACTTCGCTGCCTCCTCGGGAATACTATCACTAATCGAGACGGAATGATAGTACAGGGGTATTTCATCAACAACCCGCATAAGAGACAAAACAAAACTAGACAAAGAAGAATCATTAGTGTTAGTATTCAAAAGCGCCTGCGTCTTTGCATAATGTAATGTACATCATGGCTTTTCAAAATATAACTCACTTTTCAACTCACTATCTTTTCATAGTCACATATTTCTTCTCTCTCTTCTTTATGCTCACCTCTCATTTGTTTTTCTCTCGTTTATCAAGGTCACTCTTTTCATTCTCTTTTTCTCAATCTCTCTTTTCTTTTCATTCTCACTCTTTTTAATTTTTTCTTTTACATTATCAATCTTTTGAACAATTTCTTTTTGTCGATCTTTTCCACATGTATTTTCTTTTACAAACTCATCTTCTTGATTACTTTCTTTCTGGATGTTCACCATCTTGTTTTAGATCATGGATTTCATCTTGAACACTCGAACCCAATAACTCTCCTCGACCGCATATTCTATAATTTCTTCTACCTCCCCGTTGATCTTGTTTCTTTTTGCGCCTTAGAAGTATATGTAGAATCGCATCCAATAATCTTCCCTTACTTACTTGTGTGCGAACCCTCCGATTATTGTCTCATGTAAATCGCCTGAAGGTTGCTCTAATTGTCTTTGAGATGTATACTCCTCCCTCTGTCGCTATGCCAGATCGTGCAAACCGGCCAGACGCATCATTGTTTTTAATTCTCCCATGTCTCGAACAGACGCCTCCCCATTTTTTTTTGTTTGCTAAGTCGCCACCATATAATTGTATGATCGGAGAACTCGAATCGCCTGTCTCGACCTTCCTCCTCTCGGCGTAATCACGATGATACCAAATTCTCGCTCCATTTTCTCTCCCATCTCGAGGATATGCCTCAGATCAATATTGCCTTGGAAAGTATTCCTTCGAGACCCATAAGAACTTTCATAATTGTAGCCATACATGTTTCATCAGAAACAAAGGTTAGTAGATAAAATTTTCCTTACACACTCCCTTACGTGTTTCGCTCAAATAATGATGAATCACTGTATCGCTTTCAAATTTGGCTTTTACCCTCTAATAATCTTACACTCTTGCCTTTTACCTCTAATATTCTCTCTAATAGGTTCTTCTTGAATTCCCCTAGCAAAATTCTTGGTTTTACTAATCAATTCAAAATTACTTATCATGAAACAAAATATAGATGGTGTAACTATTAGAATACCACAAAATCACCGATCGATTGCTTTGACTCTCTTGTATGCTTCTGGACTCGTAAATTGTAGCTCCGCTTCGTGAATTGATGATGATGGAATGGTATGAACTCTTAGTTGGAATTTGATGATTTGATGGTGTGCTATATGAATTTTTTTTTTTTTCTTTTTTTTTTTTTTTATCTTTTTTTTTTTTTTTGCAATATATATTTCGACAAAAAAAAAATAAAGATAAGTAACTCTTGCTAGAAAGGCTTAGCTCGATACCAAATGATAAGCTCCACTAAGACGCTTGCGTGAGGTGGTCGTCGCCCAATCGCTTTTAAAGACGGTTGTTGGGTGAATTACTTGCAACACCTTAACCCCCGCCTATATGTAGAGCGGTAATCTTGGTACAATTGCTCGCGTTGGAATTCTGCGTTGAATGGACACCAACGACACTTTGACCCTCGCTTATATCAAGCGGTAATCTCGAAAGACAATCGACGATTGATGCGGAGAAGACGCCACACACAACTATGAATTGTTGTATGATAAGTCAAATTGAATCTCAAAGAAATAACTAAGAATTACTTAGGAATTCTTCAAAGAACCAAAAGTAGAGAATAACCTCACAAATATATTGAATAATGAATAATGATAATGTATTTGATTACATTAACTTAGACCTCTAATTATACTACTCAAAATAATCTAAATCCTAATAACAATAGGAACAAATTATTCTAATCCTAATAGGAATTACAAACCATAACCCTAATTTCTAAGTAGAAATCAATTTGGAAAAGAAATTCCTATTTCTATAAAACAATAGAAACCTTATTTAGAATGTAAATCTAAACCGGAAAGAAATCCTAATTATAATAGAATTTGATAAGTATCGGAAAATAAATCCTCAAAAAATTAGGCTAATAGAATATGCCTAATATTTTAGGAAACAAAAATCTTTTTCCTAAAATCCCAAAATCCTTGCCACGTTAGGATCTTTTTTAGCGTGAAACTTGCTTTATTTCCTTTGTATGTAATCTGATTATGTAAAGTTATAAAGACCCACATAATACTAGCTACATGTGAATAACTTGCTGATCAGGATTGTTTAGATGCATGTAAATTGGCTTGTTGGTATGCACAGATGAGAAGAAAAAGGTAATTGAAGATGTTGACAAGTACAGGCGCTATGCTATTCCTTCCTAGATTGAATTCCAATTTTGCTCGGTTACATAACGAAATTGAAGCTAAGGAGGGATTATAAAGATTATAATCAAGCACAAGAGGTATATGTAATTTTGTTATTTTTTTTTATGATTGAATTAATTTAGCGGAGATAGTGTTAATAGTTATGAACTGAGTTTATGGGTGTGATGGATAATTGGCAATCAATTATATATATGTTATTATAGTTGATAATGGAGATATATAATTTCATGAGTATAGGATTATAAGTTGGGGTTTTTCAAAAAACACGGTTAGTTTATGTTAGTGTTATAAAATCAGTTAGAATATTGAATTAAGGTAACTCTGTTTGGGTAAAGTTAGTAAACTAGCTTGTTGAATAATTAGAATTGATTGAGTTTTGTGTGAGATTATGTGTGTGATATTTATCCTTCATTCCAAAACTCCGGTCCCCATCATTGGGTGAATCCTGGTCAGCCAACATAGTTCAACACTCAAAGTTGACACACGGGGAAATGAGTCGCATCCTGATATGAATACAGGTATGGGAACTGTAATAACTAAACTTAGGAGGAAAGGGAGTAACATTTACCAAAGTGTGTAGAATTTTTTTCCGACTAATAATCCAGGATTAAAAAAGTACTGCATAAGAACTATTAGCATGACATGCTCTCAGTAAATAGGATTTTGCTTTTTAAGAGCTTTCTATTTGTTCAAGATTCTGGCCATCTTAATGAAATGAAATTTTAATTTATTCTTTTTGTGTTTAGCTGGCTGATATATATGATAATAAATCTTTTAACCTGACTCTGAATTAAATATCTGTAGTTTTGGTGGACAAGCCCATCTGGTCATCCCTGCACCACTAGTACCAATAGGTAATTCAATTAATTTGGGCATTGTCTTGCTCAAAACTGGTTTGATGGTTTACTTGACATTTAGCTGGAGTTGTATTTGAAATCATTAGTTACAAATAGTTACCCAGATTTTAGTTTTTATATTTGCTCAAAAATTAACTAGATCCACCAAGTAAAACTTAATGAACTAGTATGTGTGAGACTTATTGACCATTCTCCAAGGTTAGTGCTATGAAATCATAGCATAATTCCGAGTTGTGAAACATGCGGACATTGCTCTTGTGGTGATTAATATAGACTCTAGTAGTCACAATGTTGTCCTGTGGTTTTTGTCAACTGTTAAAAGTTACACCTGAAAACGTTGTAGGAGTTCTTAATTGGTTTAATCTGGTTATAATTTTGCAGGAAGTTATCGGGAATACAGTTAATGGAACTACATATGCAGAACTTAGAGCAAGAACAACAGGGGCCCCTCAAAATCACTGGTAAGTTAAAAATCCAAATTAATTCTCTTTTTTATCATGAAGTAATTTTGAGGTGTTAAAAGTTGATCGCAATCAATAATCTATTTCAGGTTTGGGCCAGCTAGAGATCCTAGAGGAGCTGGAATTGGTACACCTGAGGCAATAAAGCTTGTATGGTCTTGCCATAGAGAAGTCATATATGATGTTGGTCCATTACCGCAAAACTGGGAACTTCCGGCTTCGACTAGAGGAGCCACTTTGAAAGAGGATGTATGCGGCAAAATAATGAGTGGTTAACAATTTAAAGTCAATCACAACCGAATATTAGTACATATTCATTGGTGCTGGTGAAAATAATTTAAGTATATTCTACAAAGGATAACTCTGTTTAGGTAAAGTTAGTAAACTAGCTTATTTAACGGTTAGTTTATGTTGGTTTAATAATATTAGTACCATGTAGCAACTCTATTGTCTTTGTGTATTGATTTTGGCATGACATTAAGTTCCTCTGGTGACCTATTTGCTTTATTTTTCTGATTTGCAATTATTTTTAAATATGTGCAGGAAGACTGCTTCTACGATCTGCCTTACAATACTAGGTATTAAATTTTCGTGCTACGTTTACGGAAGGCAAAGGACGAAATTATGAAGTGTACTCTCTCTATATATGTTGATATATACTTTGATTGAAGAACCGTGGTAGTTTTAGATGGTTAATTGTAAAGATAATGAATGATTATGTAGTGGATGATTTTATTAAGTTAATAATATATTAGTTTTTTTGTATTTTTGCCATTATTTGCTATGGGGACATCGTTACCAAAAGACACAAAAAGAATGTCAAATTTTGATTTGGCAACAATATAATTCGTTATCAAAGCATTGAACAAGTTTTAATATAGCAACAATTTTTTATACATATAGCAACAAATTTTCATTGCTAATGGCATTAAAAATATAATATTTGGCAATGAAAAATTAACCTAATAACAATGGAGAGGATATTGTTGCTAATACTAACATAAAAGGCAACATTTTTTATCGTTGCAAATCATATCAACTTTCGTTGCATATATAAAGAAACAACAACATATAATATTGTTGCTAATCGACGACTTTCGTTGCTATTGAAAAATAACCAGCAACAAACATTTTCGTTGTTGATTCAGCATAATATCGTTGCCAAATAATATAATCAGCAACGAAAATCGTTGCTAAAAAGTTTATATTCCACAATGAAAGCAAGCTTAGGCAACAATTTTCATAATTTACTGCAACTAAAAATGTCGTTACAAAATGGTGTCAATTACAACGAAAATGCATTGTCGTTGCAAAAAAAAAAAAAAAGTTCATTTCGTTGCCAATTAGCAGGCTTTTGCAATGAAACGGGATTTTTAGCAACGAAATTTTAATTATTCTGCAACAATACATTTTGTTGCTAAAGGATCGATGTCTCTGTACGAAAGCCAAATTTCGTTGCAAAATGTATTAATTTTGGCAACGAAAAAAAAAACATTCGTTGCGGAACAATTAGCAACACTCATTGCGCAAAGAAAAACGCAACGACATTAAAGTCGTTGCCAAAACTTTTTTGCAACGAAATTTGACACCTTTAGCAACGAAAATTGGTTATTGCTGAAGCCCCATTTTTTTGTAGTGAACCTTGCTTGAATAAAATTTAGCTAGGACTATGGATTATTGAATATACATTAAGTAATAGCAAGCTGAAAATAAAGTTTGCTCATTATAAGAATAGCTTGTGTCAAGTAAACGAACTAAGATAATTCAACATTAGCAATTAGAATTCAAGAAAATTGCATTCATAGTACATGAAGGACAATAAAGAAAATTGTTTAACAATAAACAAGTTAGAATACATCAATAAATATTGGATTTCAAAACTTGTTCGAATAAAGCTTAAATCATAGCTGGCTTTCAAATAATGATTAGGAATACAAGAATTCGCTTAATAAAATTTAAAGTAAGAAACTTGCTCAACATAAATGTAGAGTTAGAAAACTTGCCCAATGTAAAAAGAGAATTTTAGAAACTTGCTTTGACCGTAAGCTATAATATTAAACTCACGTTCACCTACACATAGGTTTAGAACCACAATACCTATTAGATATGCTAACATACTATAACATGTACATTTCTAGTTAAACTTATCATTTTAGCACAAGTCTTATGCTACCATATATATTTCAGAATTCCCAAGTGTTAGCATCACAACACTTATATAACATTCATTGTATAAACTAAGTTATCACATAATGCGTTGGTAACTTACTAATCACTTTTACAACTTTGAATTTACAATCCACATAACATGACTCTGTTTAACTTTGTTGTTACATGGTTCTCACATTAACCTAACATTAAGCTAAGCTACATTGAACGTCCCAAAGTCTGCGGTATAACAAACTTCACATGCCTAAGATCGGGCACTTTCAGCGTATGCCGCTAATTTTATTTTATCTTGGCTTCTGCACGCATAGATTAATAATCATTTTAGGATATAGAACGATTAATAAACACATAGCACAGAATAGTATTAATAAAAATTCACTTTATTAATAACTAATTCTTTAAACTTAAATTCTGGACAATCCGATTTTTCGGGTTGTCACATTCTTCCCTCCTTATAAAAATTCCGTCCTCGGAATTTCTTAAAACCAAACCCTTACCCGGGTCCTCACATTCTCCCCTTCTTCAAAGAATTTCGTCCTCAAAATTTTAGCTAACCCTTCTCCTCAACTTCTCTTCGAAGAAGTTCTTATCTTTCATACATTCCCTACCCTTCATAACTTATCAAGAATCATGAAGTGAAAGGAATAAATAGGAATATAAAGATTCCTTTAAAATATTTCATTCTTTTGTTGAGGGGTCAAATCGATTATGAACTCTTACTAGGTTAAACATCCTTTCGCCGTAAACCTTTCTTACACGGTAAGTTTACAATCACAAAGAAGGTAAACTACCTCTTCCATACGTAGGTGATCAACCTATCGTATAATCCCATTTCGGAGTATGTTCACCTCAAACTTAATCATTAGATTCCTTACCAAAATAATTTGGTTCGGCATAACTATTCAAAGAAAGCTCAATTTTCTTTTAATCATGACATACCATTTGTCTTAACCAAGTCAAGTAACTTAGACCATACCAATAAATTGGACATCAACTTGAAACATTCGTCTAGTCAAATCAATTGACATTGTGAGACCCCAGATTTTTTTTTGAATAAAGATTTAATTTCTCGAAATATTTTTTTAATATTAAGGTGTGGATTTGAGATAATGTTATAGTTGTGGGTAGTATTTGAAAATTTTGCAAAGTACGCAAGTTTTTATAAAATATTCGATTGGTCGGAGAATATTCTTTTTGTCGGGGAATATTTGTACGACGGCACAATCATTGGTGGACCCCGCGACAGAAGTATTGTTGTATTTAGAAAATGACAGAATTATCATTTTATAAAAATAACGGCGGAGGTTTTACCGTTATCTTGTTGAACTACCCGGTAGTAAAAAACAAGAATACGCTGTGGTAGTTGCGTAGTAGCACGATATTGGTTATTGATGCTTACGTAAGAAGTCACTCAGTTATACTGCATTATTACTATAGTAATTGCTGCATCATATCTCTTATATTATTGATTCAATTATTGTCACAGTATCATGTGCATAATATGTTATTTTATTAAATCAATAATTGAGACGACAAAATTATTCATATTATTAAATCACAATATTTACAATGTCTAGAAGTTTTGTGAAGGAGAGGTTTGGTCACCTAATTGCGCGTCAATAGGGAGAAATCCTTATTGGAAAGCCCCATCTTTCCTGAGAACAACCTGGTTGTTAAATATTGTGAGTTATGATATTAATGATGGATAAGTTCGTGTTGATTAAAGATTAATTTGATAGTTTCATTGTGTTGTGATTATTTGTGTTAGTAGAAATCAACATCTATTCCGATAATAATTGATGTCTGGAGGTTATATTGATCAAACGGGTATTTGGGGAACTTTTTGTATCGGAGTTACTATTCACGAGTTACTATTCACGGGTTACTATTCACCGAAATTACTATTCACTCTAGTATTGTTCACTCGAGTATTTGGGACACTTTTTGTGTCGGAGTTACTATTTACGAGTTACTATTCATGGGTTACTCACCAAAATTACTATTCACTCTAGTATTGTTCACTCGAGTATTTGGGACACTTTTTGTGTCGGAGTTACTATTCATCGAAATTACTATTCACTCTAGTATTGTTCACTGGAGTATTTGGGACACTTTTTGTGTCGGAGTTACTATTTACGAGTTACTATTCATGAGTTACTATTAACGAGTTACTATTCACGAGTTACTATTCACGAGTTACTATTCACCCAGATACTATTCACTCTAGTATTGTGTATTCGGGTATTTGGGTACAATATTATTCCATTAGGAGATGTGCTAATTTTTTAGACCGTTGGTTTAATGAATCAATATGGGTCGTTGGTTTAAAGTTTTAATAGTAAATCAGTATGGACCGTCGCTTTAAGTTTTAATAGTAAATTGATCTGGATCGTTTGTTTAAAAGTAAATCGATCTAGACCGTTCATGAATTAGTTACTATTCAATCCATTCTTCTATAAATAGAAACTCATTCCTTCATTATTTCTTACGAATTCACTGAAATTCTAGAGAGAGAAATTATAGAGAGAAAGAAGAAGAGTATTCTACTACTTCACTACTTTGATATCTAGTGTCTTTTACGGTAAGGGGTGTTATTCTTTCTTATTCATGAAGAGAACTTCTGTTATTCCATTCTTTATTATTCTGTTGGAATAACCTGTAAAAGTGGCATACCCTATACATAACCTGTATATGCGGCATACCCTATACTTGGTGAAATCCTTATGTTATTCCATTCTTTATTATTCTCATTGGAATAACTTTGTATCTTGGATTTATCCTATACTTGGTGGAATGACCTGTATATGCGGTTTACCCAATACTTGGTGATCTTCTTCTGTTATTCCATTCTTTATTATTATGTTGGAATAACCTGTTTATGCAAAGTACCGCATACTTGGTGAAATTCTTTTATTATTCCGTTCTTTATTATTCTCGTTTAATATCCTATTTGGTGTGAATTTCACACGACACGGTTCCATATTTATTATTCTCGCATTTATTATTCTATTGGAATATCACTGTTTATGTGTTTTACAGGACACTGGGTTCCGTCTTTATTACTCTGTCTTTTTATTACATTTGGAATATCATCATGTGTTTTTTACAGGACTGGTTCCGCTTTATTATTCTATTGGAATAACTTTGTCTATCAAGTAATCATGCATGCGTGGTGGTTTCTTTTGTTATTCCATTCTTTATTATACTCGGTTGGTTAAAGTTTTGACTTTATACTCCATGAAATTAGTAGAATATCCACGATATTTGCGCTTCATCCAAAGATCTTTTCATGGAAATATTCTTACGAGCATTCTTGAATTTTACTCTACAAAGAAGTATCATGTTGACAATTTGGGACGTTATTGGTTCTGGATAAATTAATTCTTGAACTTGTTTTATTGAATTCTTATATCATTGTCATCATACTCATGTTTATATTTTTGAAAGTCATACGTGGCTGTAGTGCATAGATGGACTTGGTATGATTATGATTGTGGATTATTGATTGTAATAATCATGACCGTAATGTTACAAATGATGTGGTAAAAGTCCTCATTGGTCAGTAGTGCGATGATGGATGATTGTTGGCATGATCATGACCATTGATGAATACACGAATATCCTTGGCTCGTAGTGCATGGATAATTTGTGGTCGTGATACTAATGAATATCCTTGGTAGTAAAGAAAAGGATGATGTGGACTATTTATTGTCGAGTCCCAATGATAAAAGTGATGAAAAACCTTTTAAATCATAAAAGATAGTAGATTTTATTCTCTACTTGACTCTTTTAATGGATTGCTTATTCTACTGTGCATTGAACTTGATGTCTATTGTATTTTATCGGTTTAACATTGTTGAAGGCTAATGATAATTTATCTGCATTATCTTAGTCATAATATTTCTTCTTGGGCTAGTTGAGCTCACCCTTTCCTTCTTTATTCTCTTCGTGAAATGAGAATATAGGCTGGGACGAGTCGTGAAGCGGATTGTGATTCAGATGATAGCATTAGTAGTCCTCACTATTCTGTTAAATAGTGTGACAATAAATGTAATGAGGGCTGAATTTGAGTTTGTATATTGTCTATGAGGACTCCATTGAGAATGGATATTGTCTAGAAGGCAATATTATTGTTTAAACTCTCAGTTTATGTTTTGTCGTATTTTACATTTACAGTTGTATAATTATGTTGTATTTGATTTATGTACCATGTATTTGGCGACTCAAGATGGGTGATGTATACCTATTTTGGGGGCGCCACAGATTGGTATCAAAGCTAGGATATGATCCTGGCTAAGATGTGAGATAAGAACTAGGAGGGGAGAGACGGGGAATTCCTTAGCTAGTATGACCTACCTAAGTTTATTTGGTATTTAATTGGTCATTTAGAGTATAGGGATAATATGTGATATGTTAATTAACCCTTGTTTTGTGACAGTATTTGAAAATGGCATCCGAGAATGTTGAGAACATCAATGGAGCACAGGAGACCGTTGAGTCTCCACAGATCAATAATCAAGATAATGTGCATCAGGAAGGTGACAATCCTCATGCAAACAACAACACTGACCAAATGATGAATGACGGAATGTTCCGAGGCTTCATGCAATTCATGCAACATCAGGCGAGAGCGGCTCCTGTCCAAAATGCAGGTGGAAACACTGGCAACTCTCGGACGGTCACCGCCAAGCAATTCAAGGAGTTGGGACCACCATAGTTTTTTGGAGAGCCAAAACCACTTAAGGCGGAGACGTGGATAAAGCAGATCTGCAAGATATTTGATGTCTTGGGATGCTCCGAGGAGCAAAAGGTTCCCTTTGCCACCTTCTCATTGCAAGGCAGAGAGGTGATTACTTGTGGGAATCTGTAAAGCGTACTCAACTTGCCGCACTGAAGATGACTTGGGAGAAGTTCCAAGAATTGTTCAACGACAAGTACTTTCCAGAAAGTATTCGTCACATTAAAGAGGTAGAGTTCATTAAACTGGAGAAAAACAACATGACCGTGTCGCAGTACGAAGCCAAGTTTGCCGAGTTGTCCCGGTTTGCGTCCCATTTGGTTGATAATGAGAAGAGAATGACGCAGATGTTTCTAAGAGGTTTGAAACCCGAGATACGTCAATACCTCATTTCTCATAAACTTTGTTTGTATTTAGATGTTGTTAATAGGGCTCAGTTACTGAAGCGCGATAGTGAGTCAACCCAACCAAAAGAGAGCAGCCGGCAAAATGATAATACCAGTGATAGAAGTCATCGAAGCTGTGAAAATAAGCGTGAAGGGAATCAACATGCCAGAAATGGTAACCACTTCGGTGGTAATCATGGCCAAAATAATAAGAATGGACATTTTAAGAAGAGGAAATTCAACAATGATGGAAAGACGTCAGCACCAGCACCCGTTGTTAAGGAAGAAGAATGACCACCTATCATATGTTTCAAATGCGGAGGGGAGGGACATATCAGTCCAAACTACGCGATGCCGTCCAAGGCATGTTATAATTATGGAAAAGAAGGTCACCTAGCTCGATTTTGTCATTCACCGAAGACAAGTTCAGCTAGGATGGAGGCACCAAAGGCCGTCCCAGAAAAGTCAAAACCAGTAGTGCAAGGGAGAGCGTTTTTCATGACTTCTCAAAAAGCGAGTAACCCGAACGAAGTTAGCACGGGTTAGTTAATTATAAATTACGAAGTCTATACCTTATAAGATACCAATTCTACCCATTATTTTATCTCTCTTACTTGCGTTCAACGTTTAAATTTGACTCCGGAGAAGTTAGATTTTGACTTATTGGTTGAAACTTCGTTAGTAAGAGCCTTCGTTACCTCCACTATTTATAAATCTTGTTTGATTCAAATAAACACTTTTACGTTACCTGTCGATCTTATCTCTTTGAAAATACTTGCATTGATGTGATTTTTGGAAACAATTGGTTAACTACTCATCATGCTTTTCGTAAGGTTGTTAGCTTTTATATTTGTTGGGTCATGATATTTCTCCTCTTTGGGCCGAGTAAGTTGGGCTTACTTATTTAATTAATCCATTGGACCTTCATTATTGTATCTTGAAAGTCGCTGGACCTAATCACCATGTTATTTCTATTTAACTCTATAAGACTGGGTCGGTTCGTTGAAAGTCGTTGGACCTTCATTATTGTTAGACATTGGCTTTATTCGTCCTAGTACTTCTCCTTGGGGTGCTCCTGTTCTATTCGTGAAGAAGAAAGATGGGAGTATGCGACTTTGTATTGATTATCGGGAGTTGAATCATGTCACCATCAAAAAATAGGTATCCATTGCCACGTATTGATGACTGTTTGACCGATTGCAAGGAGCCAAATTCTTTTCAAAGATTGATCTTCGATTCGGATATCACCAATTGAAGATTAGAATCTGCGACATTCCAAAGACGGCTTTCGTAACTCCGAGACGGGCATTATGAATTTCTAGTCATGTCCTTTGGATTGACTAATGCTCCTTTGCCCTTCATGGATATGATGAACGAAAGTATTCAAGGAATATTTAGATCACTTTGTGGTCGTCTTTTATTGATGACATCCTTATTTATTCCAAAAGCCGTGAAGATCATGAGCAACACTTGAGGTCGACACTCCAAAAGCTTCGTGAATATAAGCTTTATGCCAAGTTGAAGAAATGCGAGTTCGGCTTGAAGAAGAAGCATTCCTTGGGCACGTGGTATCAAGTCATGGAATATCCATTGACCCAAAGAAAGATTGAAGCTATTCAAAGTCGGGAACAACCTAAATCGATGACCAAGTCGTAGCTTTCTGGTTTAATGGTTATTATCGGAGATTCGTGGAAGGATTTTCTCGAATCGCTATTCCATCGACTCGGTGACTCGGAAAGATACAAAGTTCGGTTGGGGCGAAGAATGTGAGAAGAGTTTTCAAGAACTCAAGAGGAGACTTATTTCAAAGACTGCTCGACAATACCATCGGCTCGGAGGATTTGTCATCTCTGATGATGCTTGAGCAAAAGGGTTGGGATGTGTTCTTATGCAACATGGAAAAGTTATAGCCTATGCTCGCATGACAACTCAAAGAATATGAGAGGAATTATCCTACTCATGATCTAGAGTTGTTAGCGTTGTTATCTTTGCACTTAAAATTTGGAGGCATTACTTGTATGGGGAGAAAGTGGAGATCTTTACGGATCATAAAAGCCTCAAATATTTCTTCACTCAAAAGGAACTCAACACGCGACAACGACATTGGCTTGAACTGTTGAAAGATTATGATCATACCATCCAATACCATCCCGAAAAGCGAACGTGGTAGGCGACGATTGAGTAGAAAATCATATGCAAGCACGAAAGCGATATTGTCAACGTAAAGGCCCATTTTGTGTGACTTGCAAAGGATGGAGATAGAATTAAAGACTCTGTGGACGCATGTGATGATAGCGAGTATCTGAGTAGAACCGACTTTAATTGATAAAGTTAAAGTCGCTCAAGCATTACTGCACTCAGAGGCGATGCGTATGAGGAAGAAAGTGCAAGAAGGTGCTATCTTAGGAAGCAAGAATCGATGAAGAAGGAATACTTGAGTCAACTCCGGACTTTGTGTTCCTAACGACCACGATTTAAAGTATAATATCATGATGGAGGCACACAACACACCATTTGCAATCCATCCTGGGAGTACCAAAATGTATCATGATATTCGTCATACATTTTGGTGGAGCAATATGAAGAGAGAGATAATTTGTTTATCTCAAGGTGTCTAACTTGTCAACGAGTTAAAGCGGAGCATCAAGTACCAAAAGGTCCATTGCAACCACTTGAAATTCCGAATGGAAGTGGGAGCACATTACCATGGATTTCGTTCTTCGGCCTTCCTAAGGTTTCTCAAGGCATTGATGCGATTTGGGTCATTGATGATAGGTTGACCAAGTCCGCTCATTTCTACCGATACGAGAAACTTATACACTTGAACGACTTGCTCAGTATGTACATAAACGAGATTGTAAGGCGCATGGTATGCCTGCGGTATCCATAGTTTCGATCGAGACCCAAGATTCACTTCACGATTTTGGGTTAGTTTGCAAAAAGCTATGGGCACAGACTTACGATTTAGCTCGGCATATCATCCTCCTCGACGGACGGACAAATCGAAGAGGACTATTCAAACTCTTGAAGATCTATTAAGACTCTGTGTCCTTGATTTCAAGGGAGTTGGGACAAGTTCTTACCATTGGTGGAGTTTTCCCACAACAACATGCTTATCAAGCAAGTATTGGCATGGCTCCATTCAAGCATTGTATAGAAGAAAGTGTCGTTCTCGGTATCTTTGGGATGAGGTGGGTGAAGCAACGTTGTTGGGACCGGAGTTGGATACGTATGACTATGGAAAAGATTCAAATGATCCGACAACGTATAAAAACCTCACAAAATCGATAAAGAGTTATCTTGATCTTCATCGAAAGGACGTGGAATTCGATATAGGAGATCATGTGTTGTTAAGAGTTGCTCCATGGAAAGGAGTTACAAGATTTGGAAGGAGAGGAAAACTTAATCCTCGATTCATCGGTCCATTTTAATCCTCGATCGAGTAGGAAGCTGTGGCCTATAGACTCTTTTTGCATGCCAAATATGTCTCGTGTTCATAACGTTTTTCACATATCTATGTTACGTAAATATGTGAAAGACCGAACCATATTATTGAGTTAGAACCGGATTTAAATAGCGGAAGATTTGACGTATGAAGAGGTTCCTGTTCAAATTTTGGATAAGAAGGAACATATTCTACGCTCCAAGGTTATACCTCAAGTCAAAGTTTTGTGGAGGAACCACGATGTTGAGGAAATGACTTGGGAGTTAGAATCTGAAATGAAATCAAGGTATCCTTACCTCTTCGACATACCAGGTACGTACCCTAATTTCGAGGGCGAAATTTCATAAGAAGGGGAGGTTGTAAGACCCCGGCTTTTATAAATAAAGATGAATTTTCTATAAATATTATTTTTGAATATTATGGAATAAATTTGATATAATGTTATAGTTCAGGTAATATTTATAAATTTTGCAAAGTATGCAAGTTGTTATAAAATATTCGTTTGGTGGGAATATTCTTTTGTTAGGGAATATTAAATACAATGGCTCAATCATTGGTGGACCCCACAACATTATTGTCGGATCGAGAAAACGACATAAAAATATTTTTATAAAAATAAACGGCGGAGGTGTTACCGTTAAAAGCTGTTGAACTACCCTATGGTAAAGAAATACGATGAATCTGGCGTGGTTGCGTAGTAGCACTGCGGATTGATTATTGATGCTTACGTGAGAAGTCACTCACTATGCTCAATTATTGCTACAAAGAATTAACGTGATCATATCTCTTATATTATTGATTCAATTATTGTCACAAGATATCATCGTATAATATGTTATAGTATTAAATCAATAATTGAGACGACAAGTTATAAATGATTAATAATTATTGAAAGATTAAATATGTGTTATGATTTGTGGTAAGTTTGATTATTTTATGGGGGCTCATATGTCATCATCTAAGAGTCTCTTCATCAATAGTATTTACCTTCAATCAATAGTATTTACCCTTGTGAATAGTATTTACCTTCGTCAATAGTAATTACCCTTGTGAATAGTATTTACCTTAAATCAATAGTAATTACCCTTGTGAATAGTATTTACCTTTCGTCAATAGTAATTATCCTTGTGAATAGTATTTACCTTCATCAATAGTAATTACCCTTGTGAATAGTATTTACCTTAAATCAATAGTATTTACCTTCGTTAATAGTAATTACCTTTACTGACGTCGAACCACTTGTCGTTTCACATTACAAAAGCGCCGAACCACTTGTCGTTTCACATTACAAAGCGTCAAAACTACCGTCAAGCCACTTGGCTTTTCACACTAAGCAGTGCTAAGCTAGAAATCTTCTATAAATAGAGGCCTAGGGCTTCATTATTTTCACTTAATTCATTCAAGCTATAGAGAGAGAAAGTATAGAAAGAATAAGAGAGAAAGAAGAAGAGTATTTTGTTGTTACTAATGCTTCTGAGAAGATTCAATCTCCTACCAAAAGTAAGGGTGTTATTCTTTCTTATTCATGAAGAGAATTGTTGTTATTCCATTGCTTATTATTCGTTGGAATAACTCAGTATACGTGGTTTACCCTATACTTGGTGACATTCTTCTATTATTCATTTGGAACATCACATGCGTGTGTTTTACACGGCACCGGTTCCATCTTTATTATTTTGTTGGAACATCCTGTCGTGTGTTTTACACCGGACCGGGTTTATCTTTATTATTCTCGTTGGAACATCACGCCCGTGTGTGTTTTACACCGGACTCGGTTCTCGCTTTTATTATTCATTGGAATATCCTATCGTGTGTTTTACACCGGATGACAGTTCCATCTTTATTATTCTCGTTGAACATCCCCGCTTGTGAATTTCACCGACTGGTTCCGTTATTTATTATTCATTGGAATAACTCGTCTGTATGCGGTCTATCGCATGCATGGTGATTTCTTTTGTTATTCCATTCTTTATTATACCCAAATAGTTAAAACTTTGACTTCTATACTCCATGAAATTAGTAGAATATCCTTGATATTTGCGTTTCATCCAAAGATCTTTTCATGGAAATATTCTTCCGATCATTCTTGAATTTTACTCTACAAAACAAAGATCATGTTGACAATTTGGACGTTAATAATTCCCGGATAAAATAATTCTTGAACTTGTTTTGTTGAATTTTATATCATTGTCATCATCCTCATGTTTATATTTTTTGAAAGTCATCTCGTATTCCGTAGTGCATAGATGGACTTGGTATGATTATGACCAGAGACTATTCGGTGTAATCATGACCGTAATGTTACAAATGATGTGATAAAAAATCCTCAGTGGCCGTAGTGCATTGATGGACAGTTGTTGGCATGATCATGACCATTAATGAATACACAAATATTCTTGGCCCGTAGTGCATGAATAATTGTGGTCGTGATACTAAAGAATATCCTTGGCCGTAGTGCAGGGGTGATTCGATGATGTGGAATATTTATTAAAGCTGAGTCTCAGCTATAACAGTGATGAAAAACCTTTTAAAACCTAAAAGATAGTAGACTTTATTTTCTACTTGACTCTTTTAATGGATTGCATATTCACTGCAGATTAAACTCGTTGTCATTGTATTTTATCGGGTTTAACATTATTGAAGACTATTGATAATTTATTTCGCATTATCTTAGTCATAATATTTCTTCTTGGGCTAGTTGAGCTCACCCTTTCTTTTTCTCGTTCTCTCTGTGAAATGATAATATATTTGGGACGAAGCCTGGGAAACGAGTGATGGTCTGAAGATAGCATTAGTAGTCCTCACTATTCACGTAAAATAGTGTGATAATAAGCGTAATGAGGACTTTTTGTTTGAGTTTGTATAATATCTAGTAGATTTATATTTGTATTTAAACTCACGATTTATGTGTCGATTGTACACTACGCTTATGTTAATAAGTTGTATTTAAATTCGCATACCATGTAAGTGGCGACTCAAGATGGGTGATGTATACCTAATTTTGGGGGCGTCACATCTTACGTGATTGGGACGTTGGAGAAGATCCTGGCGTTAACATTTGTGCTAGAAGGAGGGGTGAGTTCTAGTGTCCTGAGTATTTTTCAATCACAGATTGTGTTTATTCTACATCAGTATTCATGGTGAAGAGTAGAACACCTACACCCGAAGAAGGTAGGTGGTGTCGGTGAATCAAAGACCCATGAGTGTACGCCAAAGATCGTTTGGGACCTACAATAAGTGTTCACGCTAGCACAGCGTCCAAACGTTCACCTGAAGATTCTCGGCCGAAGGCGGTGGGCAAAGCTAAGCGTAAGCTAGTCTTCCCGACAGAGAAGGGGTCTGGCCATGGTCGAAAACTAGTAGAAGGCACCTCGCCTAGAACTCGATACCGAGATGACCAAGACGCAAAGGCCTCCCGATTAGCTAAGATGGCAGATGAAGCGGATAGAGCTATGGAAGTACTTGTGAAACAGCGACAGGATATAGCTGAGCAGATGGCTCGGATGGCAGAGTTGAGGGACTAAGAGTTTAGTTATGATCAGTCCAAAGAGCAAGGGCATTGGAGTGGGAAAGAACCTGCTCATTCAGGACGAGAGTCTCGGGGCTGAACCCGAGAAAGAAGAAGATCTCGAAGCCCTACTCCTCCAAGATCGAAGAGGACATATCCCCCTGCTGATTCTAGGGGACAGGGTCGAAGCGAATGAAGAGGTCGATCCAGAGATCGCACTCCTGAGCATACAAAGAAAGCACTTGTTGTTGCACATTCTCACCATAGCGCTCGAGTTCAGAGACGAAGTATATCTAAAGGTCATACTCTCGAGAGTCTCGAGGGTACACCGCATACAATGGATGCTCATCATCGGAAAAGTCCCTCTAAAGTTGGAGGTTACATTGAAAAAGCCGGTCTGCGCTTTCGAGAAGAAAGAGTCATAGAAAAAAGAAGCATCATCTCAACCGGAAGGTGTGGAGTATCGGTTAAAGAATTAAAGGAACTTGAAAGCAAACTTCTTAAGTACAAAAACGAAGGATACTTCCGGAAAGAAGGCATCCCTTTTTCATGGAGATTCTTAAAGAAAAAGTCGACCCCACCAAGAAGTTGCCCCACATCGAAAGTTATGATGGATCGGGGATCCCTACGACCTGATCGGCGTTCAACCAGACTCATGGATTATTCTGACTTTAGCGATGCTGCTAAGTGCCATACTTTTGTCACAACGCTCAGAAAGGATGCCCGGCAGTGGATGGGGACTTTGCCCTCGGATTCAATTTCATCTTGGGCGGGACATATGCGATAAATTTCATGCTCGCTTTGGGAGCAACAAAGAAGGGAAAACCAATTGGTTCGTTGGCTCGAGTTCGACGATATTCGAATGAGTCTTTGGGCCAATATGTGAAGCGGTTCCGTGAAGCAGTCGGCAAAGTGACAGACCTGAACGATCTACAAGCTGTTGGACTATTTCAGAATGGGTTAGATTTGGTTAAATCAAAGAAGTTGGTGAAGAAGTTAATGTTTCATCACCCGAAGAGTCTCATTTGAAGCCTTTGACAAAAAGTGAAGGCTATATCGTGGTGGAGGAAGCCATGGGCGACCTCAAACGTCCTTCTTGAGGGCCGGTTTAAGGAGGCAGATCGAGGCAGAGCCGATGGGGACGAGAAGAAGAATGAAGGGAATAAAGACCGCTTCTATGAAGGCGGTCGAAAAAATACAATAATTGGAGGCAGGGGTGGAGGGCGTTAAATCCGCTCCGGCCTAGAAGAGTGAATGGGACGTACACACACTCAACACAGATAAGGTACATTATCTTGGATCAGATTAAAATCAACCTATCTTGAGCCACCTCGAGATAACATTAGGCGAAAAAGGGAATCCTCGTAAGTATTGTGATTACCATCAAGCTTTGGGTCACGATCTGAACGAGTTGTGCTAGTTTGAAAGACTTCATTGAAAGAAAGGTACAAGGTGGGGCTTTAATTCGGTATGTGGGCGCGAACTAATCAACAAAGAAGACAGAGGAGGACTGTTCGGCGACTCAACCAGATTAAAGAAGCGTTGCCGGCTCTAAGGAGCGACTGCGAGGCATGTGATAGATATCATCAATGGGGTACTTACAGCAAACTTCGTTGGAAAGAAGCGCCGAAGTTACTTGGATTCGGTCGTATCGTTGGCGGTACCTTCAGAAGAGGTAGCAGACCTTATTCGAAAGTATCTGGTAATCTCTTTCTTGATGAAGATTACCCTTGAAAATCATCGAAGCCTTACGAGGATCATTGGTCTTGTGCTGCTTGAAGTGGGTTCGGTGGATATGAAGCGAATGATGGTAGATAATGGGTCTTCTGTAGATATTCTGTATGCCCACGCTTATCAGAGGATGCACCTAGACGGGCGGAAGATGGAGATAGGGCAGGAGGCTCCTTTGTATAGTTTTAGTAACGATCCGGTCAAGGTGGCTGGAACCATTGAACTCTAACGGTCATCTTGAACCCCCCTCAGCGGTAGAAATTATTTGCAAATTTTATGTTGTGCATGTAGATTCTGCTTATAATGCTATTTTGGGAAGGCCTACTTTAATTGCTTTGCAAGCTGTGACCTCAATTCCTCATTTCAAAATCAAATTTCCTACGGCTCATGGGGTTGGTGAGGTGAAAGGGGATTTGGATCTGGCCAGAAGGTGTTATAGAAATGCTGTGATCACTTCGGGGGTGGGGGTATCGAAAAAAAGCAGGACCATGGCGATAGAAATCGAACCCTTCAGCGAGAGTAGTTCGAACCATTGGTCGTGCCGGTGAAGAAAGCAGAGAGAGAGAGCTCATCCGGGCAAGGTGAACAAAGCGGTGAAAATAGGTTCAGTCTGCGGAACCTCTCGGACGAACCTCATGGAGCTCTTGAGATCTTATGTTGACATCTTCGCATGGGAACCTCAAGATATGCCGGGGAGTAAGCGGGGATATTCTTTGAGCATCGGTTGGAAGTGGACCCGTCGGTTGGAAGTGGAAAGAAACCCGGTCAAGCGGAAGAGGAGGATCTTTGCACTGAGCGTCGTGGATCATCGATGAAGAGATTGCAAAAGCTGTTGGCGGTGACTTCATCTTTGAGATCGACTACCGCGATGGATGGTAAATGTGGTCTTTGGTCGAAGCGAGAATGGTAAATGGCGAGTGCGCATCGACTATACCGATCTAAATAAAGCTTGTCAAAGGATTTCTACATTTGCCCCACATCGACCAACTCATCGATGCCACTTGGGGTATGCTTTGTTAAGTTTTATGGACGCATTCTCTGGATATCATGATTTCCATGTGTAAAGAGGATATACAAGAAGGCGGCGTTCATTACGCATCGTTCGATATATGCCTATAAGAAAATGACTTTCGGCCTCATCGATCAAGAGCCACATACCGGAGGATGATGAATTATGTCTTGAGGATATCGGTGGGCAAGAATGTGGAGGTGTACGTGGGCGACATGATTGTCAAAAGCATGTTGGTGCATAAACATCTGGATGATTTAGAAGAATGCTTTGAGACAATTCGTCATCACAACTTGAGATTGAACCCCACTAAGTGCACCTTGGTCAGAGGGTTTGGCAAATTTCTAGGTTATCTTGTCAGTCAAAGAGGAATTGAAGCCAATCCGAGAGAAGATTCAAGCGATCCACGAACATGAAGACTCCTCGGTCATTTAAAGATGTTCAACGTCTCATTGGAAGGATTGCGACTTTAAGGAGGTTCATGTCCAAGTCGGGCGAGAAAGATGTTTACCATTTTTGATACGTTGAAAAGTAGAAGAATGCAAAGACGCGTTCAATGGACTTGAGTGTGAGGGCGCCTTTCGAGCATCAAGTCCTACTTATCTTGGCGCCTTTGTTGGTGAAGCCCGCTCTTTGAGCCTCTATATTTATACTTAGCGACTAGTTTCGTTGGCGGTAGGAAGCGGTTTTTAGTGCGTGAAGTTGAGAAGTAAAGCGACACGGTTTATTATGTAAGCCATGTCCTTTGGGATCTTTGAAACAAGGTACCCAAACATCGAAAAGTTTGCTTTTGCTTTAATAAGCTGCTAGTCGAAAGCTTAGGCAATACTTCGGGGTAGATTGGTAATAGTATATACAGATCGACCTTTGAAAAAGATTATGGGCAAACACGAGGTATCGGGGAGATTAATTGCGTGGACGATGGAGTTGTCCCAATTTTTCATTGAATATCATCCCGAACCGCCATCAAAGAAAGGCAAGCCTTGGCTGATTTTGTAGTTGAATGCTCGTTTTACGAAGGTGATGAAGTTGTGGCGGTGAAGGATCTGGCGAGAGCGATTCTGATTCTTAAATGAGAGCGAGTTCGTGAATATTTGTATGCGAGATGGGTCTTCTACCACGGACGTCGGTGGAGCGAGGATTATACAGCGAGTCCGGAGGATTCAAGGTCTGCAACAGGCCATGATTTTAGTTCAAAGCGACGAACAACGAAATTTGAGTATGAGGCGGTACTCATGAGGAGTTACGACTAGTGAAAAGTCTTGAAATCTGAGAGAATAGTCATCTTGATGATTCTCGGTTAGTCGTTAAGCATGACTCTCTGGGAGTCTGAAGCTCGAGGCCCAAGAATGATCAAGTATTTGGCGAAATTAAAAAAACGACTCGATATTTCCAATCCCTACGAGTTTGAGGGGTTGGCGTAATAACAATTCCATTCTTGATGCACTCTCCAATTTAGCCACTACGGATGTTAACGTCTTTGATGGGTCGGTTTACTTAGAAATTTTGCAACATCTAGTGTTCAAAGACGAAGCGGTGATGTCGTTGGCCGAAACATCTATTTGGTTGACTCCATACAGAGTATCTGGCGAGATGGCGTCTTACCGCCGGATCGGATGCTAGCAAGAAAATCAAATAAAAGTGCTAATTTTGTTACGATTGATGGGGATGCATTAGAAGGGCTTTCTCGTCTCCACTCTTGAAATGTTTGACTCCATCGAAAGTGAATATGCTCTCAGAAGTACATGAAGGCATCTGTGGCGACGTATATGTTCGCTAAGTCATTATCCTATAAAGTAATTTGTCAAAGGTACTACTGGCCTACCATCTTCAAGGAAGCGACTAAATACGTCAAGAAGTGTGCGAAGTGCCAACTCAGCGATCAATACCACATCGACCACCAAAAGAGCTATACTCGATCTTATCTCCTATACCCCCCATTTATGCGGGGGTTGATATATTGGGTCCGCTCACCAAAGCAAAAGGTCAAGTCGGTTTTGTTATAGTTGCCATCGATTATATGACCAAATGGGTAGAAGCAAAGCCACTTAGGTTAATAACGAGAACAGGAATGCTTGAAATTTTTGAAGAATCGGTAGTATTCCGTTTTGGAATTCCTAAGGTTGTAATATCGGATGATGGGCGTCGGTTTGTGGGATCGAAATTTGAAACATTTTTGAAAGAGGCGGGGATCCAAACGAGAAAGACTTGATAGCTCATCCTCGATCAAAGCGGATAAGTTGAAGTGACCAATGCGAGCGCTTCTTTGAATGGGATCAAGCGTAGATTGGACGAAGCTAAGGCGGATGGCGGAAGAGTTACTTAGTGTGTTATGGGCTTATCGAACTACTCAAGGACTACAACTCTGGGATTCACCTTTCAGATTGGCCTATAGTGCGATGCCTTAGTCGGTTGAAATTGGATCTCAAGTCTTGAGTTAGTCGATTCAAAGAGATCTCTGATGAGGAAGAAGGGTGAAGGCCGATCTTGATTTGCTTGAGGAAGTCAAAGAAACAGCCTTAATCAAATTGGCAGCCTATCAGCAAAGAGTGGCCAAACATTATAATAAGGGGGTAAAGTTTCATAGATTCGAAGTAGGAGATTTTGTCCTCAGAGAAGTCGAAGCATCTACACCTCAAAATCTGGGAAAGCTAATGCCAAACTGGGAAGGATCGTATGAAATCACTGAAGTGCCGAAGCCGGGGACTTATCGGTTGAAGACATTAGGCGAATCGACAATTAAAAATACTTGCGTACTTATTTGGCGGGCTTAGGAAGTACTTTCAGTAAAAACGATGTCAGTACATCGGAAGTCTGTAAATATTTACGTCATCATCAATAAAAGTTCCTTTTTTCTCTCAAACAAATTTTGTCTCCGTTGTTGATCAGTTCAGTGGTGTAAGGAGGTTCGGAAGGACTCGCTGACCATTTGATGGTAGCCTAAATGACAGGTGGGCCTCATGGGTTTGTCAGGCCCTTGCCGTGGGTAAACGCCATCCTTAAGACGTTGTCGAGCCTGCGTGGTAGGCAATTGTCGACACTTAGACCTTGTCGAGCCCTTCGTGGTAAGGCAAGTGTCTCCCTTAAGACGTTGTCAGGCCCTGCGTGGTAGGCAATTGTCGACACTTAGACCTTGTCAGGCCCTTCGTGGTAGGCAAGTGTCATCCTTAAGACGTTGTCAGGCCCTGCGTGGTAGGCAATTGTCGACACTTAGACCTTGTCAGGCCCTTCGTGGTAGGCAAGTGTCATCCTTAAGACGTAGTCGAGAGCCTGCGCGTGGTAGGAAATTGTCGACACTTAGACCTTGTCGAGCCCTTCGTGGTAGGAAAGTGTCATCCTTTAAGACGTTGTCGCCCCGCGTGGTAAGTAATTGTCGACACTTAGACCTTGTCAGGCCCTTCGTGGTAGGCAAGCGTTGTCCTTTCGACCTTGTCGAGCCCTTTCGTGGTAGACAAACAAGCGTCGTTCTTTAGACTTCGTCGGGCCCGCCGTGGTAAGTGAATGTCATCTTTTGGTTTTGTTAGGCCTTTTGGGGTAAACAAATTCCCGATGAAGCGAATCATCTCACACTTGGTAACTAAATAAGTATCTCTTTACTTTATTACCTAAACTTTTTTTAAGTATCGAGTTCGGAATGCCTCATTCTTTGACTTCATCTTATCAATTATATGACATGCTTGGTTGTTAATTAACAGTTCGGGTTGAGTCCATGAAAGAGCTTGTACATATTTCCAGTTGAATTAATATTGAAGTATTGGTAGAAAGTAAATGCACCGAAGTCATAGGAGAGGAGATCACCTTTTATTAATATTTAATTTGATTACAATATTAGAAAATTTTTACAAGTCTTATGAATTAAAGAAAGAAAAATAACAGAAATCTTCACAAATATTCTTTAATAAAACCAAGGGAAAACAAGAGCATTTGGTTCAGGCACCATCCTCGTCATACGAAGAATTGAGCGAGGATGGATCCACGTTAAGCTGCAATCGACTTCTCCTTACCACGACTCGTGAGAGCTCATAGCTTTCGAGTATATCTTCATGATCTCTCCGTTGATCTCATCAGAGTTAGATACTCTTCACGGATCATTTGCGAAGGTCATCGCCGGTTAGAGGAGGCCCAAGGTCGAAGAGCCTTGAGTTCTCGGATTTCTTCTTCAAGCTTTTGGCGCTTATTCGGATGTGAGTTTACGCTTGGCTCTAGTTTTGGATCGTCTTGGTCAAGATCTTAGCATCGACCTTTAATTCTTTGATCTTCTCCATCCTTATTTCGCTCCTCCGAACCAAGTCAACATTCATCTTGGCGATCTCCTCATCTTGTGCTTTAGTTAACTTTAGTTCTTCATTGGATGCCTTACACATCTCCTTGGCTTGGGCCAACTCTTTTACGAAGTCCTTCATTTGTATGAAGAACGCTTTCACGTTGAGTCCTTCCGAGGCAAAGCGAGACTTGAGGATGGCATTCTCCTTCCTCGGTGCCTCTTCTTGGATTGAGCCTCGATGGACTTGGACGTTGAGCCACCGAACACAGCATTCGCCTATGCGTGTCCAGTATTATTTGATCAGTTCTAGATGTATAAGTATGAAGATAAATACAGAAATAAAGGAGAGAACCGTTTACCTTCTCCAGGTAGCTCATGCCTTCGCTAAGCAAATCCTTTTCGAACTGTTCCCGAATCGATGGTCATCGGTTTCACGGACGAAGGCGTCGAACAGTTGAAAGGGAAAGTTGGCATTAAATCGAGGCCACATGGTTGGAGAGGCCATAGCGTCATCTTTGAAATTGAATCGATTGTCTTGGAGGAGAGGGCATGGATTGATTCTTGGCTGGCGAGGGTCCACATATATATTTTACGGAGAAGGAGACCGAACAGGAGTAGGTTCGGGGACCAGTGAAGGAGCAGAGGATGAACCTGGAAGGCTATCTGATGGATGTTTCCTTTTTCGGGATAAGATGGGGACAGATCCGACCAGTTCATCATCGGGCACTTGAATTTCAGTTGGGACTATTGGGGGAATATTAGCCGAAGACGATGGAACTCGGAGCTCTTCGGCAGTCAGGGGGGTTATCTTCGTCCTTATCTTTTTCGCAAGGAGAACCTTTGCCCGATCGTGCAAAGGTATGTCACGCAGACTTCTCTTCATCGGGATAGATTCAGAAGGTGCAGGACTAGGGTTGGATGCGGGGGCTGCTTGTGGAATAGCTTCGGGAGTTGTTTCTGGATCACTTTCAGGACTTGTTTCCGGCTGGGTGGATTTGGATTTCTTGGCGGATCTTTTCCTTGGTGAGTCTCGAGGATTCTTGGATACGTTGGGTTCATCAGTCTAGGGTTTATCATTTTGAAGAGAAATAGTTGGTGGATCGGTGACAAGGGGATCAGCTCGGGAAGATTCTTCAGTCGGATGCTCTTCACTCGCATCCGTATTCTTCCCTGCCAAAAAGTCTTCCAGTTCTTTTACTTCCGAAGAAGTTGGTTTGATCAGAGACACTGCAAAAAACCATGTATCAGAACCCATATCACTTAGATATCTCAAAAAATTGTGTTACAAAGTTGTTCGAAACTTACATTTGTGGTCATATAGCCAGGCTTGCTTGGTCAGAAGTGCAAAACTCCATTCCTTTGGAGGAATCTTCTTCAAAAAATCTGCCATCTCCTTCACACGCTCTTCGGGGAAGTCGAGAGATCCGATCGGAGATAGTCAATCTAGAAGAAGAGATTTTGGTCCGTAACAAAAACCATTTTTCGTGCCAACCCTTGTTGCTTGAAGGGGTATCCATCAGGGGTCTCCTCTCAAATCTGGTGTTGGATCGAGGAGACTATTTGCTCAACATTTTGAAACCTCGTTCTCGGGACCTACCGGCAGAGAAGAGGGTGAAGAAGATGTCGACGAGGAGGAGGAATCCTAATTCATGACGAGAAAGCGATGAATGCGGGATGTGGATATAGGAATTGGGCACCTGTTGGGAAAAACCCACTCCTATGAACCCTAGGGAGGTAACGACGAAAGCATGGAGGGTAAGCGAATCCCTTTTCAAGGAAAGTGGCTGGCATAGGGACTGACCATCCAGGTCATTTGATACATGCGCTCTTCAGGAGCGGGAGCCCTTATAGCATACATATCAGGAATCTGATAGCGAGTCCGGAGGATACGTATCTCAGATTCGTGGTGATTGGTGGAGGGATATTGGCATGGGAAGCTGTTCCCCATCCTTGAAGAAGTCGGAAGGTGGTGAAGAAGGGATCGGGCGATTTCTCCCCATGGTTCTTTGTAGATTGGGGGTTTGAACTCGAACCCTCTTGGTTAGGGTTTGAATTGGGGGAAGCGGTGCTAACAGCAGGAGTCACTTGATGGGGAGAATTTTGGCTAGAGTTCACGGTCACCATTATTGAGATTTAAGTAAAATAGAAGGAAGTTACGGGAAGGAGAAGAAAGCTCAAAGGTTCAAATTTCAAATTGGCGGGTAAAGCCGTAAAATTGGTAAAGTTTATCTTTTATCTTGTGGTTTACACGGTGGACGAGGTCGGTACATTAAATGTTAGTAATGATGAGAATTCGAATGGGAAGCGTCCGGATCAATCCTTGGATATTTTATCAGATTGGGCCTCTCGGTTGGACTTCAGGTTTTTAGACCATCTTTTTCAATTTCAATCCTTTATTGACTGGGCCTTTTACTCGGACATTCAGCCATTACCTATCTCATCTTATGGACCAAATTGGGTATGTCTCAATTACTTCTGTTATGGGCCTTTAGTTAATTCTAATATCATGGACCACTTATAGTTTTCTATTAAACATTACATTCAACAAAAAACTAGGGGGCAATGTTGGGTGTGATATTTCTCCTCTTTGGTAGAGAGTAAGTTGGGCTTACTTATTTAATTAATCCATTGGACCTTCATTATTGTACCTTGAAAGTCGTTGGGCCTAATCACCATGTTATTTCTATTTAACTCTATAAGACCAAGATTGGTTCGTTGGATTAACCCGTTGGATCATTTAATATCTATTACTTTGACTTGTAATGATGAAAGAGCATGACGATTGATTGGACACTGCCGCCATGCATTAATGTGGATGGGATTATAGGCCGTGGCGCGGCATGATGACCAAAAGGTAGTGAGTAGGCTGAGGCGGTGGCGGGACCCATCGGATCACGGTACGTGTCGGAGGTAGTGGGTGGTACGTAAAAACCGGGCAAAGAGAATATAACCTATCAACTAAGCCTTCAAAAAGAGGTACGTTTTCATGCACACATATACACTAAGAATTATTATCTCTCTTAATACACTAGGAATTACATTCTCCTTTTGTTAACCTTGTGAACACGTATACTTACTCACGCTTTGGGCTATCCCCGTGGTCCGTGCGTCAAGCTTGTGGTGTTTATCGTGTTTACTGTGCAGGATCAGGGCGTCTTACGTGATTGGGGCGTTGGAGAAGATCCCGGCGTTAACAATATTCATAACCAACCTGCTATGCGAGTTCAAGCAACCAAACCACTAAAGTCAATCATTATCATATCAAGCCATAAGTAAAGAGCCCCGATCCTTTCGTTGTTGACTTCCTTGTTTGGAATGCAGAAGCCGGACTTTTTCTATAGGCAACATCGTGAATGAAGATGGCAAGTTGATAGGTATCATTGTGAGGTGCTATCCAGATTAAGGGATAGAAGTCACAGTTGGTATCAATATGACGTACTATCTAAGACTTGGATGAGGGTCATAGATTTGAATGATATTTCTATCGTTAATAAATTTCATGACGTATTCTTGAAGACTTCCTAGCCTACCCCTAGAGCATGAAATCGAATTTTGTATTTACCCCAGTACAAAACCCATTTCTTAAACCCTCAAATATTTCTTCAACTAAAACGAGCGTAACATGCACCAAAGACGTTGGCTCGAGCTGTTGAAGATTACGATCGTACCATTCAATATCATCGTGGAAGAGCGAACGTGGTAGTTGACGCGTTGAGTAGAAGATTGTATGCGTTTATGAGTGCTATGTTGTTAACATAAAGACTCATTTCGTATAACTTACAAATGATGAAGATAGAGTTAAACACTCTAGGGACCCACGTGAAGATAACGAATATACGAGTAGAATCAACTTTAATTGATAAAGTTAAAGCCACTCAAGCTAAATACTCAGAGCTGATGAATGAAGAAGGTTCAAGAGGGCGTTATTCTAGAAGCAAGAATTGATGAAGAGAGGAAATCACAACCCTCGATTTAATTGGCCCATTTGAAATCCTCGATCGAGTAGGAGCGTGGCCTATAGACTCGTTTTCCGCCAAGTATGTCGGCGTGTTCATAACTTTTTAATGTATAGATGTTACGTAAATATGTGGACGATTCAACCACATTATTAATTTAGAACCGGATGAGATAGCAGATGATTTAACGTATGAAGATGTACTTGTTAAAATCTCGGAATATATTCTACGCTTAAAGGTTATACCTCAAGAGTTAGAATCGACGAGGTATCCTCATCTGGTTCTAAGATATCAGTACACGCACGTAAATTTCAAGGGCGAAATTTCATAAGGAGGGGAGATTGTGAGACCCCAGATTTTTTTTTTCAATAAAGATTTAATTTCTCAAAATATTTTTTTTAATATTAAGGTGTGGATTTGAGATAATGTTATAGTTGTGGGTAGTATTTAAAAATTTTGCAAAGTACGTAAGTTGTTATAAAATATTTGATTGGTCGGAGAATATTCTTTTTGTCGGGGAATATTCGTAAGACGGCACAATCATTGGTGGACCCCGCGACAGAAGTATTGTCGTATTTAGAAAACGACAGAATTATCATTTTATAAAAATAACGGCGGAGGTTTTACCGTTAATACTATTGAACTACATTAGTAGTAAAAGTACGATGAATGGCGTGGTTGCATAGTAGCACACTGTATTGATTATTGATGCTTACGTAAGAAGTCACTCAGTTATACTCAATTATTGCTACATCATATCTCTTATATTATTGATTCAATTATTGTCACAGTATCATGTGCATAATTTGTTATTTTATTAAATCAATAATTGAGACGACAAAATTATTCATATTATTAAATCACAATATTTACAATGTCTAGACGTTCTGTCAAGTAGAGGTTTGGTCACCTAATTGCGTGCCAATAAGGAGAAATCCTTATTGGAAAGCCCCCTCTTTCCTGGGAACAACCTGGTTGTTAAATATTGTGAGTTATGATATTAATGATGGATAAGTTCGTGTTGATTAAAGATTAATTTGATAGTTTCATTGTGTTGGAATTATTTGTGTTAGTAGAAATCAACATCTATTCCGATAATAATTGATGTCTGGAGGTTATATTGATCAAACGGGTATTGGGGGAACTTTTTGTATCGGAGTTACTATTCACGAGTTACTATTCACCAAAATTACTATTCACTCTAGTATTTTTCACTCGAGTATTTGGGACACTTTTTGTGTCGAGTTACTATTCACTAAGTTACTATTCAATTCAAAATTACTATTCACTCTAGTATTGTTCACTTGAGTATTTGGGACACTTTTTGTGGTTTGAGTTACTATTCACTCTAGTATTGTTCACTTGAGTATTGGGGACACTTTTTGTGTCGGAGTTACTATTTACGAGTTACTATTCACGAGTTACTATTCACCTGGATACTATTCATTCTAGTATTGTGCATTCGGGTATTTGGGTACAATATTATTCCATTAGGAGATGTGCTAATTTTTCAGACCGTTGGTTGAATGAATCAATATGGACTGCTGGTGGAAAGTTATAATAGTGAATCAATATGGGTCGCTGGTTTAAAGTTTTAATAGTAAATTAGTATGGACCGTCGCTTTAAGTTTTAATAGTAAATCGATCTGGATCGTTGGTTTAAAAGTAAATCGATCTGGACCATTCATGAATTAGTTACTATTCAATCCATTCTTCTATAAATAAGCTCATTCCTTCATTAGTTCTTACTTAATTCATGAAACTCTAGAGAGAGAAATTTAGAGAAAGAAGAAGAGTATTCTCGCTACTTCACTACTTTGATATCCGGTGTCTTTTACGGTAAGGGGTGTTATTCTTTCTTATTCACGAAGAGAACTTCATTATTCCATTCTTTATTATTCATTGGAATAACTTTTGTAAAAGTGGCATACCCTAAACATAACTCGTGATACGCTGTGGCATACCCTATACTTGGTGAAATCCTTATGTTATTCCATTCTTATTTATTCTCATTGGAATAACTCAGATACGTGGCATACATACCCTATACTTGGTGAAATCCTTATGTTATTCCATTCTTTATTATTCGTTGGAATAACTCAGATGTCTGTGATTTACCCTAAACTTGGTGGAATGACCTGTATATGCGGTTTGCCCAATACTTGGTGATCTTCTTCGTTATTCCATTCTTTATTATTATGTTGGAATAACTTTGTTATGCTAAGTACCGCATACTTGGTGAAATTCTTTTATTATTCCGTTTCTTTATTATTCGTCGAATATCCTGTCGATGTAAATTTCACCGACACGGTTCCATATTTATTATTCGCATTTATTATTTTGTTGGAATATCTGTTTGTGTGTTTTACAGGACTGGTTCCGTCTTTTATTATTCATTGGAATATCCCCGTCGTGTTTTACACCGGACTCGGGTTTAAAATCTTTATTATTCTATTGGAATAACTCCATCATGCGAAGTATCGCATGCATGGTGATTTCTTTTGTTATTCCATTCTTTATTATACTCGGTTGGTTAAAGTTTTGACTTCTATACTCCATGAAATTAGTAGAATATCCTTGATATTTGCGCTTCATCCAAAGATCTTTTCATGGAAATATTCTCCCGAGCATTCTTGAATTTTACTCTACAAAGAAGTATCATGTTGACAATTTGGACGTTATTGGTTCCTCGGACAAATTAATTCTTGAACTTGTTTTATTGAATTCTTATATCATTGTCATCATCCTTATGTTTATATTTTTGAAAGTCATCTACGTATTTTGTAGTGCATAGATGAACTTGGTATGATTATGACCGAGGATTATTCGATGTAATCATGTCCGTAATGTTACAAATGATGTGGTAAAAGTCCTCATTGGTCAGTAAAGTGCGTTGATGGATGTTGTTGGCATGATCATGACCATTGATGAATACACGAATATCCTTGCCCGTGTAGTGCATGGATAATTTATGGTCGTGATACTAATGAATATCCTTGGCAGTAGTGTGGATGATGTGGACTATTTATTAAAATTTGAGTCCCAATGATACAAGTGAAGAAAAAACCTTTTAAATCATAAAAGATAGTAGATTTTATTCTCTACTTGACTCTTTTAATGGATTTCTTATTCCGCTGCAGTTGAACTTGATGTCTATTGTATTTTACCGGTTTAACATTGTTGAAGGCTAATGATAATTTATCCTGCATTATCTTAGTCATAATATTTCATTGGGCTAGTTGAGCTCACCCTTTCCTTCACTTTGTTCTCTTGAAATGAGAATATATTTGGGATGAGTCTGGGAACGGATTGTGATTCGGATGATAGCATTAGTAGTCCTCACTATTCGTTAAATAGTGTGACAATAAATGTAATGAGGACTGAATTTGAGTTTGTATATTGTCTATGAGGACTCCATTGAGAATGGATATTGTCTAGAAAGGCAATATTATTGTTTAAACTCTCGGTTTATGTTTTGTCGATATTTACACACGACGGTTGTATAATTATGTTGTATTTGATTTATGTACCATGTATTTGGCGACTAAAGATGGGTGATGTATACCTATTTTTGGGGGCGCCACGAGACATCGACTAATTCTTTAAATTCTTTTGCAATACATCAAAATGTTTTATGACGTCATGATACCGCACTTTTCACAAGACGTTGAGGACTTCGCCGGGTTTATGACTTCATCATTATGCATCATACCATAGTGGTTTGTTGATCCTAAGATCGAATCCAACACCGAGTTCAATTGAATTAATAACTCCATCCTTTTACCATCTTTGCATCAAATGCAATCGATGATATAAAATTCATTTTGATACTTCAAATCAATTTCATCTCAGCCGAATCAACTAGCATAGACATATCAAAAATAGTTCTTTTAAAATCCATTAGTTCCAAAAGTTGAACCAATTTTTTTCATTTTCAAAATGCGCACATCAGCACGATTTCAAGAAACTTCGAAATCTAGCATAACTAGATGACTTGGAATATCCTATTCTCCATCTTCCTTCATTGTCTTACTTGTGTCAGTACTTAATCTTCTCTAGCACCTTTAATGCTAAATCTACTGAAAATAACTCATTTTCAATCCACACATTCCTATACCTTAGTAAAGTCCATCAACTTACCACACAATATGAGTTCAAGAACTTTCCACAATAATACGAGTTTAATAACTATCCCAGACAAACCATAAGCGTCCATTCGCTGAGAAGTTTAAAAACATACAATATAATTATGAGTCACGAACTTACCTTAAGTATGAGTTTCAAGAACTCGTAGCTACCTTATCGTTCTCTACCTATCAAGTATATACATGAGAAAAGATTCACCTTCTCGTCATATACATCTTGATAGCGCGACCAATTTTAATGATTATCACTATAATAAACTGAGTGGTTGTTAAACCCAGCACAAACCTCTGCCCATACAAAGGTTCATACAACTCAGCTATCACATGAGTCCTCAATTGAAATCTTACAACTTCTAACTTTCTCTTTACTTAATACAAATTTTCTTTAATTCGTATGCTATTCTTTACAACTCAATCTGAGTTCTTCTTCCTGTACTACTTCGTAGTACCATTCATTTATAGCATTAGCTACAAATCATTCATCGTTTAACAGCTCATCTATTACTACGATTTACTATGATCACATGGCGATCTTCTTATCCTTCTCTCTACGATTATAGTCTTAGGTACTCATACCTAAGGTTTATAACCTATCAGCTTTGATACCAACCTGTAACGCCCCGAAATTCGGTCTATTTTCACATCCAGATTCCGTACGTCACGATCCCAACCTCTTCCAAACATACATCATTATATAGCTAAATATAACAACATACATCCTCAAATCCCAAGTTCTAACACCTTAAAACCTCTTTCATTACAAATAATGATAATTACATTATTCTTTACATCTTGCACAAGTGACTTTTATCCGCCACCAAGGATACATAATCATTCATTAAACTATTTTATAGTTTAATTCTATCATTCTATATTACAAGTCTTCGCTTGATCTTCACGCTCATTCATCTAATGAATGACACTTCTAGATACCGATCAGCTTGATCTTTACGAGATCCTTAAGTTCTTTCTAACATCATTCGCTGAAAATGTTTTTATTTAAAGCAAGTGTGAGCATTCAATTGCTCAGCAAGTCAAAGCAGTTGAACAAACAACTTTAAGAATTTAAACATTCTTTTAAGACTTCAATAACCGAACAAAGGTTATGAAGCAGCTTGAATAATAGGAATAATTTCGATTCCTATCATTTTAAAACATTAGTTACATTCACCTTGAAATACTTTCATTCTCTACTCTCTTTCATACACATTCTGTCTCGCTAGAATCAATAACACAGACTTAACAATACCGGTTCATGTATAAACAGAACATTCTCATATTGAACAATTCAATTACAGAACAGTTCATATCATAGAAACACCTAAGTATTCAAATTGTGGCACAAGGCCTCATACGTTCTACCACCTTGTACAAATATCACACATTCGCACATAAACAGAACTTCTCAAGTTCAACATCTGAGAAGGTTTAGAAACTAGCATTCATTTTAAAATATGAATGAAGTTAGGAAAACTTGCCTTACGCACAGCTATAACTTATAGTTTACGCTGAACTGCTCATTCCAATTCATATGCAGCACATAAGGAAATAACACATGTACCAATTAGTCATATACTTGACTTACACATTGGTTTACTTAACTTTACTTCTTAGGGTTCATGTTCTTACAACTAAGTTTACGCGACTCACTTCCTTTACCAGTTAACGGCTTCATGACATACGGAGATGTCTTACTTAATACGTTCATCATCTTTGATGATTTACATTCTTATCTTCTTCTTATAACTCTCCTGGGACTCAAAGACACATCGTGTCTCTCGCTAGTAGTCCATATGGTATTCTCGAGTGGTTTCCCACAAACAACCAACAAATAAGTTCCGCCTCATCTACAATCGCCCATAATAGTGAGTTAGATCGGTTTGCGCCGGTTTTGTATATACCTTCGCTTTCAAGGAATTGTTTAGCCCAGCTCCCATATGTCAACCATCAAAGGTTACGATCAGATTAGAACCTAAATTCATCTTAACTTACCCGAACTATTAAACTATTATGTTCATTAAGTCAATTTCTTATTCCTTATGGTTTTCTGACAAATAAGTGTCATACCTCAGGATTTATTCTTTTCATCCAAGTCATACATTCTTTTGTATACTCAGAACGATCATTCCATATTCATTCTACGCATTTATAGCATTAACCATTTTATGTTAACTTATTCTTATCTTACCACGTTCGATTCATTCGACTCGAAACATCATCCAAGTTATAAACATTAACTTGGCTTCTTTTACGTTATATATACTTGTCTTTAATTCAACTTCTTCATCGTTTCATGTGTTTAATCGTTGATTTTCATTACCTTACGGTCAAACCATACACGGGGTGTAAGTTCTTCCCGTTTAATATTCGCGTACATTTAACCTTCACAACGGTTCAAGTGTTTAACACTTACATTTCATTTCAACAATCTCATCCGCCTCACATTCGGCTTTCATTAATCTTATTACCATTCACTACGGCTTTCTTGATAATTCATATATTACTTACTAACCTTCGTCAACGTCTAAGTCATACAACTAATGTATACTTAGAACGTTCGCCCGACGTGAATATGATTCACGAGGATCATTTACGTATTCAACATTTACTTTGTTCATCCCTTAATTTCTCATTCAACCTTTATCCGAGGTTTTAATCGTTTTCATTCATTACTCGTCACCTGAACCCCATGTTCATTATTCTTTCTTAATGTCAAAGCCATACGATTCGTTGTATGCTAAGACTAATCGCTTCATCAATAAATAACGTTGCATTCATAGCGTCTGAACGCTTTACATTCATCTCTCATTACCATGTCATAACATAGAATTGTTATACATTACGCTTGTCAATCAACGCTCAGGAATCACCATTATAACAATCCCTCACGTTCGTTTATCGTTAATACGGTCCATGGATATTGGTTTCGTAACCTACGTTCACATTCTTTATCTTTTAATCTCATTTAATCTTTTAATTCAACCTTCCTCAAAGGTTTAATACACTTAATTAAGTGTTACATTAGTTGAACTATATGTTCATACTTCCTTCTTGCACATCCCCAAAGAATTGAGTAGTAAAAATCTTATTTCTGGGCATTACCTGCACTGCATTTGACGCATGGCGCTTATGTCCTTCCCTTTCCTTTTCATTGCTTGGCGCCATTTAGCGATGGTGATGGTTCGAGTCTTCGCCATGCGACGCCTAGCCCCAAGGCACGACTCGCGCTGCGGCGCCAAGCATGAAACCTAGAAAAAATTTTCTAAGTCTTTTACAAGCTTGAGACGCTGACTTCGAAATCTCATATCTTATTCGTTATAAGTCAAAGTATGATCGTTCCAAAGCCATTTTCTTCCTTATCTTACATACTTCGATTACCCTCAGACAAAACTTCATACTGAATCCGTTAACTTTCCATTCAATTGGCTTAATCTTTGCTCTTCGTTCGTTTTACGTTATTAACGTTCTTCATTCGTTCATCCTTAATTCGGTCATCCGAATTCGGAACTCGTTCGTTCTTGAGTCCATGACTCATGTTTTATACATTCTCTTATATTCTTATAAAACCCTACATGTTCGAGTTCATTTACTAACTTTCTAATTCTCGTTCTTCTTTTACAAAATTTTCGCCATAACTTCGTTATAGCTCAGTTTTAATCCGTTCTTCATGAACGTTTCTAACATTCCTAACCAAGAAATAAGCAACTAACTTATACATGATGGTTTTAAACTTGTCCATCAATAACAATTATCCTACGATGGTTTTAATTTTGTCCATCAACAACGTTCTTCGCGTGTTCTTCGCGTTCTTCGTTCGTTCTTCATTTTTAATCGATATTTTGTTTATAATTTTACTTTTTCTTGGAATTTGATGTTATAGAACATCATTCCTTACTTATTTGACCTACTCATTCATAAGATTCATTTGGATCGCTCAAAATCCTTACGAATCTTACACTTCCTTAAGAAATTTATAAACTAAATTCCTAATTCTTATTTCTTCGTTTTATCATGATTTCAACCATATGAATTCATTCTTAACTTCATCTACTTCTTATCTTCATTAAGTTATGTTTTTGAGCATATAAAACTTAAAGAAAATTAGATGAAACTAGGGTTCAGATTACCGTTCTTCTTTAATCTCCTTCCGTCGGACAAAGCGTGCATTCGAGCTAGCTTTTCCTCATTCCTCTTCCTCTTCTTCTCCCATCCAAACTCTCTCTCTCTATCTCTCAAGTTTTGGTTGAAATTTCAAAACAAACAAATGAGCTTAAGGCTTGTTTATATAGAAAACCAAGGCTAGGGGTATTTTGGTCATTTCACCCCACCTCCTTACTATTTATGGCTTAGCCACTAAGTTTACTTGGCCACCACCCTTACTTAGTGGCCAAGTGGCAGCCCCACATGCCCACGGGTCTTCCCCATGGGTTTTACCCATCCGGTGACCCATCGGTTCGATCCGTGGTTTATTTTCTTGGATCGGGCTTAATTAAATCTAAGACTGGGCCTTACATTAATTCTTACTAGGCCTAACCTAGGCTTGATTACACATTCCATTGGGCTTGATATAATCCAAGTCCAATTTGATTCTTCAAAGTCCATTAACTCAAAGTCCATTTAGACTAATCAGATTCTACGCGATTCCATTCTCGTATTCTCGTATTCTCTTCATTATATCGTTAAATACGATATTCATATTATATCGTCAGACTAATCTTTTGTACTATACTCGTATAATATCTAGTATTATACTCATATTTCTCACGCATAATAACTCTAATTATTATACAAGAAGTCACTCAGTTATACTCAATTATTGCTATAGTAATTGCTACATCATATCTGTCATATTATTGATTCGATTATTGTCACAGTATCATGTGCATAATATGTTATTTTATTAAATCGATAATTGAGACGACAAAGTTATTCATATTATTAAATTGCAATATTTACAATGTCTAGAAGTTCTGTCAAGGAGAGGTTTGGTCACCTAATTGCGTGCCAATATGGAGAAATCCTTATTGGAAAGCCCCCTTTTTCCTGGGAATAACCTGGTTGTTAAATATTGTGAGTTATGATATTAATGATGGATAAGTTCGTGTTGATTAAAGATTAATTTGATAGTTTCATTGTGTTAGAATTATCTATGTTAGTAGAAATCAACATCTATTCCGATAATAATTGATGTCTGGAGGTTATATTGATCAAACGGGTATTCGAGAAACTTTTTGTATCGGAGTTACTATTCACGAGTTACTATTCACGAGTTACTATTCATGAGTTACTATTCACGGGTTACTATTCACCGAAATTACTATTCACTCTACTATTGTTCACTCGAGTATTTGGGACACTTTTTGTGTCGGAGTTACTATTCACGAGTTACTATTCACCAAAATTACTATTCACTCTAGTATTGTTCACTCGAGTATTTGGGACACTTTTTGTGTCGAATTACTATTCTGAGTTACTATTCATGAGTTACTATTTACGAGTTACTATTCACTAGTTACTATTCACGAGTTACTATTCACTCTAGTATTGTGCATTCGGGTATTTGGGTACAATATTATTCCATTAGGAGATGTGCTAATTTTTCAGACCGTTGGTTGAATGAATCAATATGGAATGGCCGGTGGAAAGTTATAATAGTGAATCAATATGGGTCATTTGGTTTAAAGTTTTAATAGTAAATCAGTATGGACCGTCGCTTTAAGTTTTAATAGTAAATCGATCTAGATCGTTCGTTTAAAAGTAAATTGATCTGGACCATTCATGAATTAGTTACTATTCAATCCATTCTTCTATAAATAGAAGCTCATTCCTTCATTATTTATTACTTAATTCAATTTGAAAACTCTAGAGAGAGAAATTATAGAGAGAAAGAAGAAGAGTATTCTGCTACTTCACTACTTTGATATCCAGTGTCTTTACGGTAAGGGGTGTTATTCTTTCTTATTCATGAAGAGAACTTCTGTTATTCCATTCTTTATTATTCTATTGGAATAACCTGTAAAAGTGGCATACCCTATACATAACTCAGATACGCCAGATACCCTATACTTGGTGAAATCCTTATGTTATTCCATTCTTATTTATTACATTGGAATAACTCAGATATCGCTGACAGATACCCTATACTTGGTGAAATCCTTAAGTTATTCCATTCTTTATTATTCTGGTTGGAATAACTCAGATGCTATGATTTACCCTATACTTGGTGGAATGACCAGTATATGCGATTTACCCAATACTTAGTGATCTTCTTCGTTATTCCATTCTTTATTATTATGTTGGAATAACTTCATTTTATGCTAATCTTCGCATACTTGGTGAAATTCTTTTATTATTCCGTTCTTTATTATTCGCCGGAATATCCTGTCGCTTGTGAATTTTCACCGAATTGGTTCCATATTTATTATTCGCATTTATTATTCTCATTGGAATATCCTATCTGTGTGTTTTACAGGACTGACCGGTTCCGTCTTTATTATTACATCTTTATTATTCATTGGAATATCGTATGCATGTGTTTTACTCTGGACTGGTTCCGCTCTTTATTATTCTCGTTGAATAACTTTGTCTATGCGCAATACCGCATGCATGGTGATTTCTTTTGTTATTCTATTCTTTATTATAGTCGGGTTGGTTAATGTTTTAACTTCAATACTCCATGAAATTAGTAGAATATCCTTGATATTTGCGCTTCATCTAAAGTATCTTTTCATGGAAATATTCTTCTGAGCATTCTTGAATTTTACTCTACAAAGCAGTATCATGTTGACAATTTGGACGTTATTGGTTCTTGGACAAATTAATTCTTGAACTTATTTTATTCAATTCTTATATCATTGTCATCATCCTCATGTTTATATTTTTGAAAGTCATCTCGTGGCCTATAGTGCATAGATGGACTTGGTATGATTTTGACCAGGGATTATTTGGTGTAATCATGATCGTAATGTTACAAATGATGTGGTAAAAGTCCTCGTTCGTCGTAGTGAGTGATGATGGACGATTGTTGGCATGATCATGACCATTGATGAATGCACGAATATCCTTGGCCCGTAGTGCATGGATAATTTGTGGTCGTGATACTAATGAGTATCCTTGGTAGTAGTCTTGAGGATGATGTGGATTATTTATTGTCGAGTCCTAGCTATAAAAGTGATGAAAAACCTTTTAAATCATAAAAGATAGTAGATTTTATTCTCTACTTGACTCTTTTAATGGATTGCTTATTCCGCTGCGATTAAACTTGATGTCTATTGTATTTTATCGTTTAACATTGTTGAAGGCTAATGATAATTTATCTGCATTATCTTAGTCATAATATTTCTTCTTTGGGCTAGTTGAGCTCACCCTTTTCCTTCTTTGTTCTCTTCAGGAAATGAGAATATATTTGGGACGAGTCGAGAAGCGGATTGACAATTCGGATCATAGCATTAGTAGTCCTCACTATTCCATTAAATAGTGTGACAATAAATGTAATGAGGACTGAATTTGAGTTTGTATATTGTCTATGAGGACTCCATTGAGAATGGATATTGTCTAGAAGGCAATATTCTTGTTTAAACTCTCAGTTTATGTTTTGTCGTATTTTACACGACGCTTGTATAATTATGTTGTATTTGATTTATGTACCATGTATTTGGCGACTCAAAGATGGGTGATGTATACCTATTTTGGGGGCGTCACAGTATTAATAAAAATTTATTATATTAATAACTAATTCTTTAAACTTAAATTTTGGACAATCCGATTTTCCGGGTTGTCACAGTTACGACACTTTTCTTAAGCCAACTAACACGAATTTCACCCACCAAACAGTAAAATTAACACAAACTATTGATATAAAACTATTACAAACATGTTTGCCAACTTATTTAACCAATTAGAATAATTTAACATCAACTAAAACTAGTTTAATTTCTCAAATTTCATGTTTTCACATAAAAACTTAATTTTTGACATCTCTTGCAAAAATTATCACCGAAATCTCTATGTTTGGCCAAATCACTTCATTCAAATTTTGTTATGCTCTTTCTTAGTGAACTAACATTATCAAGCTTTAAATTACAATTTCACATACTAATTAGCCACTAAAATTGATACTTTTCATGAACCATATGAAAATATATATTTTGTCAAAATTTTCTATTGTTATCCGAAATTAACATGTGATTTCCTTGTTTGACATAAACTCTAGCATTGTAAACACGTGTCATCACAATTACCAAGTATATATCCACAATTAACCAATTTTGATTTCACAAAACACAAACAAAGCTATGCCGTAATTTCATATATGTATAATAAGGGTATAGAACATACCTTTGGTTGCTTAAAAGAAATCCTTGCTAAACACACTGGAATTGTTCTTCTCTGCACAAGCCCTTTCTCAAATTCTCTCAAGTTCTCTCAACTCTCTATAATCTCTAGGCTAGCAAACTAGAATGCGAAAAAAAAAACACACCGATAGCTTTAAGAGGCGCGTAAAACCAAAACTCGCTAAACCTTAATACGCCAACTTAATAAAATATCGCCATTAACTAACGAATATAATATAAATATATTATATTAATTATTTTAATTTATTTTATTTAAATTCAAAAATTAAAAACCAAAAGCCATAAGGCTTTGTTTGGCAAAACCCTTTAAAATTTACAAAATTAATATATTTAAGCCTTGTTTGGCAAAACTAAATTAAACTCCTTTAATTTATTTTAATAAATAATTTACTTTATAATTTATAATTACATCTTATTTATTTGGATTCCCATAATCAACATTAACCAATTAAATTAATCACATATTATATTCTAAATAAATTTTCCATTTAAACAATTATCACAAAATTATAATTTTATTATAACTTTATTTAATAATTTAATATACCATTTTAAATTATTAATTAACAATATAACACTTCATGCCATATTACAACTCTCTAAATTATATATTAATTTAATTTAGAATATTATCTAATAAATTTAGATTCACAACCATCACATTAATAAAATATTTATTCAACAATGAGCACCTCAAATAAATATTTATATTATTCAATAAATATTTAATATTATAATTTGAAATTTCGGATCGTTACATGTTCTTTATCATAGTATCAAATAAATATAAAATTCATACTATGCTATTACAAAGACAACTACTTGTGCGCTTTTAGCCTTTCCTTTATCTCATTTGGATTCTTGATTCGTTCATTCTTAGCTACATTCATATGGTTCAAACAAGGGTGAGCATAACTAGCTCTCAAGAAGTATAACAATTTCATTTGAACAATATATTTGAATCGTATGAATATATATATCTTCTATAACTGAATCAATTGTTATAAAGTACTA